>JAVJIX010000012.1:9910000-11110000 GCA_036785185.1 Paratrypauchen microcephalus
TGTAGATAATTTCTGCCCTGGTATTACCAATCTCTACTGAACTAAAGGTAAAAGGTAGCTGTTCTCTTGAAAACTACCACTGCATGACATCACAAGGTGGAACAGAGGATTTTGAGCTTTGGGGATGTAGACAGACTAAAAATAAAGGATTACTCAAACATGTGTAAATGAAACAAAACACAACTCCGAGTACGTTTTTGATGAGGTAACAATATTCTCACTAAGTTTTGTGTAATATAGAACCTTTAAAAATTGAAATAACAAAGAAGACTGTTAAACCTAGTCACTTTTTATTTGATCATAAGAACCCCAAATGGTTCAAAGTATATAAAAATGTTTTTTTGTTTTTTTTTATCTATTGTGAAGTAATAATATAAAAGATCTATTGTGACCTTGACAAGCCAGCCTCATGTGGGAGCCATATGTCATTATTTCAGTAAAAATAACATGTGTTCTGGAGTTTTCATTATCCTAATCTGTTTCCAAAAGTATCTGAGTTTATGTTGAGTAACAGCCCTGTACGATAAGACGTATACTCTCTGGAAGTAATACAAGATAATTCTTGTTTTGAGCCTTCAGTCTAAATAGTGCTCTCACAGAGGGTAGTGCGCTTGATATAAAACAAACCTGTAATTTATGAACATATGATAATATCAGCGTGGAAGCCAGTTTAATCCATAATATGTGATTCCAATATTTGGGTTTAAGTGGTAGTACTGAACAGCAGATGATATTCAATACCCTGATACTCCTATTTCCATTTCCATACAATTTTAAATACTTAAAGGTGCATTATTATTATTATTATATGGAGGTTGATAGAGGCCATATTCATAAGCAATATTTTTTCTTCTTTGTTATCCCGAGATAATGAGGTAATTAATTTGTGATCTCGAGAAAACAACAAATTAATTTGTGATCTCGAGAAAACAAAACAGTTATTCCGTGATCTCGAGAAAACAACTGAAACGTCTACCACCACGTTGTGACAGGCTGACTTCGGGGCTATTTCTCATTCTGAATAGACGCGTTTTTGGTCATTAGAATGTCTTGAATAATAATCGATCAGCTGATAAGGCAATATTTTGATCAGGGGTTGACACAGGAGGAGATTGCATTCCGTCTTTTAATTCTGGAGAGAAGCCAAGATTAGTCCGCGGCACATCCGCAGAAGACTGGCCCGGCTTCGTCTTTACAGATGGAATAATTTTTTGTTTTCTCGAGATGTCGAAATAACAGTTTTGTTTTCTCGAGATCACAAATTAATTGTATCGTTTTCTTGAGATCTCGAGTTAATTTTCTCGTTATTAAGGTGGAAAATAATCATTACGCACATGGCCTCTGTTGGCTTCCGTATTATTATTATTATTATTATTATTATTATTATTATTATTATTATTATTATTATTATTATTATTATTATTATTATTATTATTATTATTATTATTATCCTAGTAGCATTTCTGTGTTAACTCACTTGCATTGTTTTTTTTATTGTTATTTATCTACACTATCTCCTGATTTCCTGTAGCGCAGAAAGGTAAGACATGTGCAAAGGATGTTGGGAGGTCAAGATTCACAGTTTGAGGCAGAATGCGAGGAATGTAGCCTGCAGATCCAGCGCTGCTAAACCAGAAGCTACTTGGAGATAGCATCTAAAGATCAGGAGAATAATGAGCCAGGGTTAGCTTCCGAACATGAGTAATAACAGCTATGTCAAAGTCCAGAAATTCATTTTACAACAAAGACATGGAGATGTTTTGAAGAGCAATGTCAGAAGTAATTATACACTGCTACAATTTGACTTTTTACCAGTTCACGTATGCATCAATTACTCAAACTGCTTTAAAGGTGCACTATGACACTTTTATGGGAAGGATCTGTCTCCATGGAGATGCTATTAGTTTGCATGAAATGTTTTCCACTATCGCATAAAATCTATTTCCATGGAGATAACCAGCTCTCAAAGTTACATGTCAGGTAAGTGGAGATGTGAGACCTCTCCCAATAATAATTCATCTTTTTCAACGTATTTTTAGCAGTAAATACACCTCTAATGAAATAACTCTCTTGAGACGTATATACTGTGGAACATTCCAGGGAAACCAATAGCATCACAATGGAGACCCTCCACTAGAGAGCTACTGTTTTGTGTTTTATTTCAGTACATGTCTTTTTACACTGTGTTCTGAAGGTTAGGCCACAATAACCTGTGCTATAACATTATGGTTTGGAGTTGACACTTGGAGTCACCCGCCACTGGCATTTACTGCATAGTCTCACAGTCACATAGTTTAAAATGGCATGTACAAAACCATGTATATTTTACATGTTTATATAGTGGGAATGTATGTATATGTAACCTAAAGGCTACACAAACAATATGTCATCATTTCCATCTACTTGTTAAATGTTCATTGAAAATAACCATCTCAGTTTACTTCTCATTTACATTCCTAGTTTAGCCTAAATCAGTGCTTTTAATTAAAGGTACAATATATAACTTTCACTTCACCATCATCCATTCATCAATTTTCTTCCTCTTATCTGGGGCCGGGTCGCGGGGGCATCAGTCTAAGGAGGGACTCCCAGACTTCCTTCACCCTGGACATTTCCTCCAGCTCCTTCGGGGGGACCCCAAGGCCTTTCCAGGCCAGCCGAGAGACATAATCCCTCCAGCGTGTCCTGTGTCTTCCCCAGGGCCTCCTCCCGTCCTCCTGGTGGGACATGCCCGGAACACCTTCTGAGGGAGGCGTCCAGGAGGCATCTGGAACAGATGCCCAAGCCACCTCAGCTGGCTCCTCTCGACGTGGAGGAGCAGCGGCTCTACTCTGAGCTCCTGTGATTGAGCTCCTCACCCTCATCTCTAAGGGAGCGCCCAGCCACTCTGCGGAGGAAACTCATTTCAGCCTCTTGTATCCGCAATCTTGTCCTTTCGGTCATTACCCAGACCTCATGACCATAGGTGAGAGTAGGAACGTAGATTGACTGGTAAATTGAGAGCTTTGCCTTTTGGCTTAGCTCCCTACTCACCACAACGGTCCGGTACAGCGACCGGATCACTGCCAATGCTGCACCGACTGTCACCACTGCCGCCTGTCAATCTCACGCTCCATCCTCCCCTCACTCGTGAACAAGACCCCGAGATACTTGAACTCCACTTGAGGCAAGGACTCTCCATCCACCTGGAGAGGGCAAGCCACCTTTTTTTCACCATCATTCCATGGAAAAGAAAGTTTAACCATTTCCATAGAAACAACCAGGAGGAGGCCATATAAGAGTCAGGTTTGTGGAAATGCAAGCCTGCTCATAGAAAGGATGCATCCTTTTATACATTTTTCTGGTTAAAAAGTTACAAAAAAATGAAGTTAAACATAAATCAATTGCAAGAGAAAGAATGGCATAATACAAGTCAACATTTTATTTGCAATATTTCTTCAATCAAATTTCACTGCAGTTACATCTAGACTGGAGCAGTTTCTCTTTCTAAATTCTCTATATAACTTCAAAGCTTCCATACAGTTCTCAGTAAATACATTTGCACTTATAAAAAGCCCTGGTCCAGCTGCATGTGTCGTCGAGCTGTGGTCGGGTCAGACGCAGGGAGGGCCTGGCATTAGAGGCATAATTGTAAGTTTGTGGAGTTCCATCTCGTGTTCAGATGGATAAGAGTGACGTGGAGAGGCCAAACTTCAAACAGGAGGACATGTTAGAAGGCACCAGGACAGATTGTGATTAAGGGATTTCAGGACTGGAATAAAACAGCTGTGGCCTTTGTAAAGACGAGTGTATTAAAGAACACTGTACTTTACTGGGTTAGAAATAACTACACGGTGCCACTTTTAGATTGACAGGGTTTAAATATATTATGATTTAAATGGGCGACAAAAGCTGTGTAATTAAATTTGGTATGACTCCTCTTTTTAAGTTTACAAGTAATGAATGATCAACACTGGATTTTAATTACATGCAGTTACATCTATTTACCAAAGATGAAAAGTGTGTGTAGTAAGACAAGAGAAACAGAATCATGTGTCCACAGATCTTCAACACACGGAGTCCATTCTCAAGTCTCAAGTGTTTCCAGACCTGAATTAACACTGTGCAAACCCATTTTAATGTAGACCAGACCAGACCAGACCAGCCAAATGGGCATCTTCTCCTACAGCTGGCCCAGGGGTGACTTTTGCAATAGCTCCAGTGATCACCGACATCTGAGAAACATGCTTGTTTTTTTTAACTTCAACTCGTACTGTACCAAGAGTAAAATGTTCAAGCTTGTATATTTACTATTTTAAAGATGCACTGTGTACAAAAATGAGAACTTCGCACTTAGTCTCATTTTCATTGTCGTTAGCTCCTCCCTTCAGGCAGATATCGGCAGTGTCCACCAGCGTCTGACCAGAACTGAAGAAGCAGCTTGGATGAGCTGCGAAACGTATTTGACCAAATAAACTTTTGGCCAGTTGACAAATTGAATTTCTCCTTTTGCCTTTTTGCAGTAAATTTTAACTTTGGAGTACCACTAGTGATCCAGATCTCAAATAAGACTATTCTAGGTCTATATTAAGGCTAAAATCAGTCTAAAATTGGTCTACACTATTGCTCCACTGGTTCTAAATAAGGACTAACCCAAAGGAGGCCCAAAATGTGGATCAAATTAAATTTTACAAATGTCTGTACTGCAGACAATTCCATGAACTGTCAACTGATGTCATGTCATCCACATTCCCTGCACTGTGTGGGTGTGATGCTAACTGTAGGCACTGCTCTATGTGAGGCTTGTTAGACTTTAATCTGATTTATTTTAACACATCTGATGGTTTAGTTGGAACTAAAACAGGTGAACTGTTAAAAAAAAGTCTCCGACACATAAAATTGCGGTCACAAGGTAGCATCCGCCAACACTTCCTAAAAATGTCATTCTTAAAGGGATAGTGCTTTTTTTTTTTTTTTTTTTTTATGTGAATGTGTATGGCATCCCTTTCAGCAGTATCGTCCATTAACACTGCCTTACCGCTGACCGTGTCCTCTGAGCCCAGTTCTGCTCCGGTTCTGTAGCTTATGAAAGTAGGTCCGGTAAGTTAGCAGGGACATTTAATAAAGCTTGTTTTTCTTCTCAAAACAATATTTGTCCAAAAAGTGATATAGTTGAGTCACAAACAGTTGTCCGCGAAAAATTCAGCAGTCTAATTCGCATGGTGCTATTTTCTCTCGAGTCCTATCACTGCGTGCCTATTATTATTAGCCTGTTAACTTGTAAACATCCACTTACAAGTGAACAGGCTAATAAAATAATAGGCGCGCAAATATATCACTTTTTGGACAAATATTTTTATTTTGAGAAGAAAAACAACAGCGGGGGACATTATTAAATGTCCCCGTGAACTTACCGGCCCTACTTTTGTGAGAGCACAGAACCAGAGCAGAACTCGGCTGAAGGGGATGCCATACAGATTCACATAAAAAAAATAATAAAAAAAAACACTGTCCCCTTAAATCGATTTTTTTTATTTTTTCTTGAGTTTTCACTGCAAAGTATAAATAGTACATCTACCACAGTTTGAGAAACACTGTCCAAGGCCATGCTAAACGGCAGAATTTGGAGAAAAAAAATCATCTTGTCAACTGAAATTCCTTCTCTCCGTTCTCTCAACATAGTTTTCAGCACATACCACTGTAGCCATGCCTAACAAGCTTGAGCCTGACGGGTCTGAGGAGATGACCAGTGCACACGAACGCTCTTAAGTAAGAAGTGTGAGCACATGAGCCGTCCGTGTGACCTCCTTTCCCAAAACCACAGCAGGGTCAAAGTTCAAAGGTAGCAGGTGCACTCCCCACTGCTGGTATTGTGCCCCTTGAGTCTTTGACGCTGGTGAATAAACAAAACAGACAGTAAAAGACAACTGCTTTGGCTCTCTCTACAGTTTCCCCATTTTTTCACATTCCCTTTAAAGAAAACCATTTGTTACAGGCTTTTAATCATAGACACAAACTGCAGGCCATAACGATGGTATGGGCTCGTACATGTACCAACACATATACTGCATGACACACCAGACCATCCATCACCACGGCGACTGTCACTTTTATGTTTAGTAAATGATCTGTTTCTGGCCGTGTGGAAATGTTTAGTGCACCATTGTGACAGTGGGTTGTTGTTTCATTCATACAATTACAACAGTTTACACTGACGATAGTGTTTAGCAGCATGTAGGGAGCATAAATCAAAAGTTAGCCTCCCATGAACACAGTAAGACAACATAAAGGATAGACTAATTCATTTAGACATTCATTAATTTTATTATTATTTTTTGTTATAATGTTGTTTCCTGATCAAAAACATACTCTGAGTTTTGTTTTGTTTCATTCACACATAAGTCTGTCATTATTTGTCTTTCTACATCTTCAAAACTCAAAATGTGGTAATACAGGATGTGCTCCGTACACCTTCACTAAAATCATTTGGATAATTTCATCCTTGGAATTGCCAGTCTCTTCTAAACTAAACTAAGACTAAAGGTAAAACGTTTACCTGGCCAGCCAAATGATATCTCTCTGTATTTCCTATACAGCGCGATACCATTTGGACACCCTCCCTCCACTCTCACTCCTCCGGTTAAAAACGGACTCCGCGATTCTGATTCGTTCAAAGATGGTGACGTCAGTGCCCCCGCCTTTGCCCGCAAAGTCACTCTTAGGCAGCGGAAGTTCCTCCTCAGTTTTGAATCAAGATGGCGCAATCTCTGATTGGTTCACTTAGCTGTCTGTCTACGCGCAACCGCAGCGCATTTTGGACCAAGCTTTACCAGACTCACTCGCTGGTACAGCGATGAGTCATGGATTCTTCCAGGCAAGTAAAACGTAGCTGTTAACTTGAAAACTACTACTACATGGGGGACCCTTTTAGGACAAAAAATATCCCATATCGAATGAATAAAATTCAGACATTTCAATGTGTATAAAACAAAATTTAGGTCAACATTAATTTCTAATAGTATTTATTTCATTCATGTACTAGTACAGGGGTGTCAAACATGTGGCCCGGGGGCCGGATCTGGCCCTCCAAGTTCTTTAATCTGGCCCTCGGCTGATTTTCTATTAAAATATTTTAATTATATTTTAATTTTCTATTAAAATATTGGTAATTTTCTGCAGGCTAAAAAATGCCAATTTTCAAGACCAAAAAGAAAGCATGACTAAATTCTGTGAAATGCAAACAAGTTAATGTTAAAACATTGCACAAAGTTGGACACTTTATATCACTAGTCACTTTAATTAAGTCATGTTTGCACTACTGTTCTGATGCTGCTCCTCTGAACCTTGATTTTTTTTTTTACTATATGATTTACTACTATTTATTATTTTGTGTTTTATGTTCACACCTTATCACCGAGACAAGTTCCTAGTCTGTTGTGTTCACTTGACAATGGCAATAAAAGTCTTTCTGATTCTGATTCTGATCTGATTGTGTTGAAATAGCATTTTTCTTAAAGTTTCAGGTTGTTCATAATATAATATTTTGTAAAAGAAAGAGTTTGTCAAATAAAAATAGATTTGTGTTTCTCTGCACAAATATTTGGACATATTGCTATTTTTGGGGTATATATGCCATTAGTTTTGGGATCAAAGTAGGTTGGATACAGTACTACAAGTTTATATTCTTCGGATTCTATATCATAAGACCTGTAATAATTAAGTAATGATCAGTGTTTTAAAAATAGGATCCCCAGTGGCCCCTGAACCGCATTTGAGAATGGTGGCCTTATACAGTATAAATATATAACTAATTACATTTTTGGCTCTTACAGAAAATACCACTGCAATCTGAAGTATTTGAAAGTTATTCACTTTTTAACTTTTACTTATAGCACTAGCATAAAATTAGAAGTTGAACTGGATGTATTACCGCATTACTGGCAGTAACATAAAGCCTTTTCTTGAATAAATTTAGCAGCTTTTTATCATTTTTTTTAAACATTTTCATTAACTAAACATGTACTTTGATCATATTACTTTGAAATATTTTACTTTTTGTCCTTGAGAACAGACAGTGCACCACTCCCTCTTGGTGCAGTGTTAAAAATGCATTCAGAGCGTTACTAGGCAGCACTTTTTACCATCTCTGTGCTTTGCATTTAGACACATCTGCAGCTGTAACCGCCTCAGTCCACCCCTGCATTACTGCTATATATACCCTGTACAAGACAAGGAAATGTGGGCTTACATGCTCCATGGGTATATATGTGAGGGCCTTAAAGATGGCCAGATTATCATGTAGCTCACATAATCTCCCTCTACAGACCAAACATACATACAGGAATGGTCATTTAAGGACAGTGCTTTGGCTAATAATATGAGCACGTCAGTTCTGTGGCCCTCACAATCATAAGTTAGTGCAGACAGACACATGCAGTTTAGAGAGAAGCCCAGGACTACAGTTGTGAATACACCCTATCATTTAGTATTACCATCACTGACATACAGATTACCTCCTACAACAGATCACTCAGCCAGTCTGCCTGTTGGGCCTCCACTAAAACCTCGTATTTGGTTTAGTGAAGCAAGGCAAAGTGCTTCTCAAAGTGTGGTGTGTGGGCTTGCACAAGTTGTATTTTCACTCTATTTTCAAGAGTCAGAATTAGTTTAAGGATATGTTCACACTTTATTTAGACATATTTTTACTTCTGTTTAGTCTTGGTCTAGTCTCAGTTTAGTTCCATTTTGGTTGAGGTGTGTGTGTGCATGTGTGTGTGTGTGCGCGCGTGTATGTGTGTGTGTGTGTGTACATACACCCTAAACCTCCAAAGATATTTTGCAAAATATGGACACTTTAGTGGCGTTTCACGTTTTACAGCGTTGGTTTGTGATGTGTTTTATAGCTCAAATATACCTTAGAAAAACATGAATTCTTACCATGTGCAGGCTTGCATCTCCATAGATCTGACCATTAAGCTGTCTTTATTGTGATTACCAAGTTTATTTGCATAGTGTGGCGTAATCAAGACAAAAGAGTAATATCTCCATGGAGAAAAGGAAGTGGCAGACCCAACATAAAAGTTACACAGTGCCACAAAAACTATTCTAAATCTGCAATATTGTAAAAAATAAAATAAAATAAAAATAAAAATAATAATAATGTATGGAAATTGGGTAAGACTAATGTATTCTAAAATACCTTTTCAACATGCATGAATCATGTGATCACTTTTATATTGTGACGCTTTACCTATTTTGACCCTGTTTTAGTTAGAGCTGGGTTTCTTCCTTTTTTAGACTTTACTGTCCTTGTTCTCTGTGTTTGACTCATTCACTGTCCACTGGCTAGGAGCAGCGAGTGACCACAGAGCACGCACCCAAGGACCTTTTTCCAGATGTGGGTCAGAAGTACAGAGATGGACGATTCACCTACATGTTCTGTAATCTCACGCTTCCTGAGTAAATTAATAATTTGGTTACTAGGGGGTTCCTAATTCACTTGATACTTTAAATTTAGTGTATTCCTGGTTTAAACCCATTAATTATGTAGGTTAAGTTTTGGAATGATTGTGTATTATAAATTATAGGTTTTTGGTGTATTTCTTTTAGTTTCAGACTACAAGTATAAAAAATTCCTGAAAGTTGAAGTATGCTGCAGTAGTAGTAACTGAATCACTACTATAGGGGTACACTATACATAGCAGGGCTCGGACAGAATGGGAGGGGCCCTGAGAAGTGTATGAAAAGGAGCTCTGTCAGGGACTTCCACTGAAAACAAACAGGGAAACGTGACTGAGAGCACTTCCCTCTGGAGCCCACCATTTCAAGCACTGTAAGGGGACTCCAACAGCTTATACTTTCCTGTATTTAAAGGACACATATTAGGCTATTTTCCGATCTATGTCATAATGTCGTTTCCTCATCAAAAAACATAGCAGGAGTTGTGTTTTGTTTGATTCAGACATGTTTCACACACAAACCCTGCATATTTAGACTGAGTTCTTCTCCAAACAGAAAACACAACACCTTGTGTCATGTGGCAATACAGGAAGTGCTCCATTGTGTGTTTTTAAACTCCATGCTCCTTCACTTGTATCATTTAGGCTACGTTCAGACTGCAGGGCTTAATGCTCAGTTTGGATTTTTTTGTGAAATCCGATTTTTCTGCGAGGTTGTTCACATTTCCAGTTAAATGCGACTTGTATGTGATCTCCAGTGTGAACTTCGATGTCACACCCAGTAAGCGTGCTCAGTGTTCAGTGTTCAGTTTTTTTTTTTAAGGAGGAGATTGAGAAGGAGACGGACAATTTTTTTGATGAATGTTAGTATGAATGCGACCTGGCCGTTCAGACAGAAGTCGCTTGTCAAAAAATCGTATATGTATCAGTTTTAGGACCACATATCCAAGTGGCCTGGGTCTCATTTGAAAAAATCGGATCTGTGTCATTCAGACTGTCATTAAAAGATCAGATACAGGTCGCATAGGGGCAAAAGAATCGTATTTGGGTCACTTCATGCTGCAGTCTGAACGTACCCTTAGATATTTTCAGTCCTGGAATTTCCACACTCCACAAGACAAATTATAAAACATAGCTGTTAACTTGAAAACTACTCCTTCATGACATCGCAAGGTGGAACAGAGCATTTTGAGCTTTGGAGATGCAGACAGACTAATAAAAAAGGATTACTCAAACACCCACGAATGAAACAAAGCACGACTCCTGGTATGTTTTTGAGGAGGTGACAACATTATAACATGGCTTATAAGCTCTCGAGAATCAAATTTGCATAATATCGGACTTTTAATACTTGTTTGATACAGTTTAGGCCCTTTTAAAAGTGACATTTTCTCAGTACTGGTCTCTGGAAGATTTCATGCACTAGTGCGGTCATTTGGAAACAAATTTAGAGGTAGGTGTAAATTGAGGCATGATTTCCAGTCCAGTATTACCTGTCTGGTATGAGTCTCTGTCTGCTCAAACTAAAAACTACATTTAGGAAATATTTTGTCTCTGTTTGGATTTTTTGGTGTATGGTGGCATAACTTTGTCTTAATATTGTGGAGTCGGCAAACACTTGTATGGATCAATGCCAATTTGGTCATCCTTCTGTATATAAACCAAGTCAACATCTAAAGGATCCATATTACACTATTTTCTAATCTATGTTATAATCATGTTTCCACATCAAAAACACCTGGAGTTGTGTTTTGTTTCTTCTCTCAAACATGAATCTGTTCCATTTTGTTCCATACAGGAAGTGCTCCACTACATTTTTAAACTCAACCATTTTATACACCTTCACTAGAATCATTTGGATAATTTCAGCCCTGGAATCGCCAATCTCTCCTAACTAAAGATTAAAGGTAGCTGTTAACTTGAAATCTACAGCTTCATGACATCACAAAGTGGAACAGAGCATTTTGAGCTTTTGAGATGCTGATGGACTAATAACAAAGGATCACTCAAACATGTGTGAATGAAACAAAACACAACTCTAAGTATGTTTTTATTAGGTCACAACATTATAACATGACTTAAACGTAACCAGAGTCAACTGTGTGTAATATAGGACAATTAAATGAATAAATACAGTGACAGCTCATTTCTGTTATGTCTACAGCTCTGGAAAAAATAAGAGACCACTGCATTTTTTCTGAAATCAGCATCTCTACATGTATTACAGCCATTCCATTCCAGCGTCTGTTGAATTCCAACACAAACACAAAGTTGAGCTATTTACAGTTCTTGCACCAGGAGTGGAATAAAGTCACCCAAGAACAATGTGAAAGACTTGTGGAGAGCATGCCAAGACGCATGAAAGCTGTGATTAAAAATAAGGGTTATTGCACCAAATATTGATTCTGAACTCTTCTTGAGTGTAAACATTAGTGTTATGTTGTTTTAAGATGAATTTGATCTTGTTTCTTTGCATTGTTTGAGGGCTAAAAACATGTATTTTTTTGTTATTTTGACCATTTGTCATTTTCTGCAAATAAATGCTCTAAACAATAATATTTTTGGGGGGGAATGTTGTCAGTAGTTTATAGACTCAAACAAAATGTTATTTTTGCCCAAACACATACCTATAAGTAATAAAATAAGAAAAACTGATAATTTTGCAGTGGTCTCTTTTTTTCCAGAGCTGTATATGCTTCAGTTTCAATCACTACATCTATTATATCTGATATAATAGGTCTATTTTCTTCCCATGTTTCCAAATAGGTTTCCAAATATAAAATATGATAATTACATAAGATTTGAGCTCTTTAAGTTAATTGATCTATTTACTGCTTGTGGCTGGATGGGTAGAGTGTCACGTTCATTCATAAATCTGCCTAAAGTAGGACATACGGCACATGTCTGCAGTCACGAGCACTTGAGATGGGGACTACTCTTCACCCCTATCACCCACACACCCACCCACCCACTGGGCCCACCCACTAAGTCGCCACGGCAGCTTTCCTCACTGCTCTGAGATGTACGATGGATGATTTCACTACAACAATAAACAAACAGCAACAAGCTGTGAAAGTAGAAAATGACAATAGTTGTGGTTGTAGCAGCAGTAGTAGGAGTAGTTGTAGTAATGGTGGTTGTGTTTTGTAGTAGTAGTACAATAGGAAAACTGCACTCAAACTGCAATTTTTAAGTTAGTTGTGGAAAGTACTGTATATACTCTTTTTATATACAATTTTAACAAAAGAAAAACAATATATCGACTTCATTCAACACATATAATCAGCATGTTGTATCAGATAATCTATATTGTACCGGTAGGCCTACGAATGAAACCAATTATCTAAAAGTCAAAGGAGTATTGATCTCATATTGACGGTATCTGTGGCAGTGACTTACCTTGGCACAGTAGATCCAAATATACAGTATAAAAAATATTTATGAATCACATTTAAAGGTGCACTATGTAACTTTTTGTTGGAGGTCCGTCACATGTTTGTTTCTGTGAATATGTTATGCCTGGAATGTTCCACAGTATCACATAAAAAAAACAACCTCTGCCTTACATTATTCAATTACAGATGGTTTTATAGCTCAAAAATACCTCAAAAAACAGGCATTCTGACTGTAAGGGGGGTTGCCTCTCCACAGAGCTGACCTGTAACTTGGTTTGGTTTCCAGACAAAGCAATAACGTCTCCATGGAGAGAAGCATTTGAAAAGACCCTTGACCAGGAAAGTTACACAATGCACTTTTAAGAATAAGATGAGTTTGGCAGAGAATAACCACGACTTGTTCACTGAAGAAGAAACTATAGCTCTCACTATAGTGTACCTCTGACTCGGATCTTCCCTCAGATATGTTTTTCTTTGAACCTCGGCTCTCATTGTAGATGGCCCAAAGCTACAGACACAGGGACATCCTCTTTTCAGACATGTAAACACTTACGGTGTCACGCCTCTTTTTCTTATGCTGAAGAATCGGGCTGCTTCATATTAGGGACACCTGTGCTCCAGACCAGCATGTTCTCACTGCAGAGAAAAGGAAGTTTTTGTTTTTACATAAAGATGCACTGTGTAACTTCCGGGTGGAGGGTCCAACACCATGAAGATGTTGTTGCTTTGGCTGGAATTTTTCACAGTATGGTATTAAGCTTTTCTTTTTCCATGGAGACAAGAACCAAGCCAGTTTACAGGTCTGATTAATGGAGAAGAGAGGTGGGCTTACAGTAGAATGCGTATTTTTCAAGGTATTATTTTATTGTAAAAAACAAAACAAACAAAAAAACACCTAAAATGAAATGTCATACTGTGATACATTCCAGGGAAAGCAATCTCCCTACTAATCTCCCTAGCATAGTTCCATGAACTGGGTGCTGGACTCTTACCAGAAATAATCCATCCATCCATCTATCCATTTTCTTCCGCTTTTTCCGTATTTAGGGTCGCGGGGGCAACAATCCAGACAGATCTGCCGCCCTGATCACAGCGCACCAGCCCCCATGGATCCTGATGGTGGGTCCACGGGAGGACGGCCCCATATTGCTTGACGCAACCGACCTTGATGTACTTCTGTCATGGGGGCTTGCATAAGTTGCATAATACACCTATAAATGTCAATACAAAAAATTGATTTAGCATTGTAACTTTTTTTTTTACAATCTGAGCCTTCTTTCAGCAATAAAACAAGTAGTTTTACTCACCCATAGCATTTTTCTGTCAATTGGAGCAGTATCGCAGAACTTATGTTGAGCCGTTCTGTTCTACTAATGATCCCGTATCTTTTAACATGGTGCTGTATCATTTGCTCGGGGCATTACTTTGCGGTGTCCAAATAACACAAACTTTAGCACTTTTCAAATCATAGAAGCCCGATGTCTTAATGAAAAATTTCGTTTGAAGCAAAAGTGGCCTGTAATCCGAGATTTAGCCATAGTTTCGAGTAGATGAGGACGCCAGTGCGCATGCGCGGACTGCTCCGGGACCCAAACATGAAACGCAAAGCTGAAAACTATGGATAAACCTCGGATTACAGGCCACTTTTGCTTCAAACGAAATCTTCCATTAAGACATCGGGCTTCTATGATTTGAAAAGTGCTAAAGTTTGTGTTATTTGGAGACCGCAAAGTAATGCCCCGAATACAAATGCTAACAAATGCTAACGGAAACGCCACAACATAACTTTCTTCAAACAGCTCCAAATGACACGAACGTGATATGGGTGAATCAAACGACTTGTTTTATTACCGAAAGAAGGCTCAGATTGTAAAATAACGTTACTTTTCCTTTAATATTTACAATGCTAAATATTAAGTTACAATGCTAAATCCATTGTAACTTAATATTTAAAAGTACATCCGAAATTAATCAATGTGCTGGGTAGTGCAAATCATGGAGATGCCGTTGCTTTGTCTAGAACGTTCCATGGTAGACATTAAATCTATCTGAAGGTGTTGGTGAGGCAGAACAATGGAAAATCCCTAATATACAGTTTGTGTCTTTATAGTAAAATATTGATGCCATTTGTTATAATGTTATAATGTTGTTTATGAGTTATTTCATGTTTCATTCAAACATATTTAACAAAAAACGCTGCATATTTAGGTTTAGTTCTTCTCTCAAACAGACACCTGTGATGTCATGTTGCAATACAAGTGTTCCATTCTGTTTTTAAACTGCGTTCTTCTTCACCCTTTCCACTGAACTAGTAAAAGGAGCTGTAGAGCATTTTGAGCATTTTGAGCTTTGGAGTTGCAGGATTACTCAAACATGTGTAAATGAAAAAAAAAAAAAATCCAAGTATGTTAATGAGCTAAAAATTATCATCACAATTATTTTTTTTAGTAATATGGAGCCTTTAATACTATGATTCCCCTCGTTACACTGTTTTTAAAACCATATTGCACCATTACATATAAGTACCACACATTCCTCAATCTTTAAATTCTGTAGTGTATAAAAATAGCGTTGAATTGAGGGACATTTTGGAGCTCAAGTTGGACGGAGGACTGCAGCAGAGCAGAGAAAGAGCCCTTTATACTCAGGGTGTGCAGTGTGTAAACAGGAGCAGACAGTAGCCGCTAGCTGCCTCAAATGTTCCTGTGAAAAGTACCTGTGTTTTGATACTGTATCATGTAAAAGTCATACCAGATAAAGTTTAAGGTTTATTTGACTTCACCCATAAAGCTTAATTCAAATGATTTCAGTGTTGTATAGGAGCTCGTCTCTGGATCTGATTTGGGCAGGTATATGGTACTTATTTGAGGGCAAGCGTTTTATAAATAAACTACTCAGTCTGGTAATGCCAAAGAGTTCTTGTTTTTCTTTTATAGGTTTCATATGTGTAGTGATTTGCTTTTATATCAGATCCCCTTCCTGAATCTCTCATTAATACTATTTGAGTTAATGGATCATAGTTTCATACACAAAACAGGCTTGATATGGCGTTATGGTGCTACTTTTATTCTCTTTTCTGCAAATATTTAATGTTTGCTCAAGAGGAAATCAAATCAGATCATGCAAAGTCCCTGAGGCTTTCATCTGTCTTTTACACTATTCCATAACTGTTGTCTGATAATGTAATGAATGAATTTACATTGATGCTGAGTGAATACAAAGTTATATACCTCTTGTTGTTATTTTACTGTTAGATATGCATTTCTGTAGTGCAAATACATCACTGGATACCCATAAAACACAATATAAAAACAGTGGTGCAGTTGTGGTACTTTTTATGTCATATCAACTGATTCAAAATACATCTTGCTGTAGATCATCGACAGTAAAATGACTCTCCGCTCTGTGAATAAGCTTGCTTTAAAACTAGATGTAACGTTGAGCTGCTCAGAACATCTGATAATGTTTGACAGGAGGAGAGTGATGAAAGTGATGAGAGTGATGAGAGTGACAAGAGGACCGACAGACAGAGACTGGGGAGAATTCATGTTTTGAGCCAAAAGATACAAAAGGAGGACTGTCCGTGCCCCTGACTTCTGCTTGAGGGTCCATTAGAAGAACAGCTCTGCACTCAGACACTGGGGTGGTCTGTCACTGGCGCTGGGCCTGCCTCTGTCTGCTGGGCAAAGGGTTGGTCGGGTTCAACTTGTATGTACATTAAAACAGTGGCTTAAACATTTTTGACTCATGTATCACACTGTATTTATGGGACACATGTGATTACTGAATGTTGATCACAAGTCCATTATTGCTTGACCTATGCCCTTCATCAGTTTACATTTAAAAAGATACAAGATGTTTCAAGAAAAAAATAAGGCAAACTTTTCTTACTGGTGGATTACATGAAAGGCTTTTCGTTTTTACTTATTTCTTTGCCTATAATCGTTAGATTATTTTTGATTGTGAGGGGCCATGTCACTCTCCAAAGTCTTTTAGCCTAAATGAAGTTCTTTTTAACCCTTTGGAGTGTTAACTCATTCATCTGGTGCCAGGGCTTATTTTCCCAGATGCACTGGCCACAGACTTTGGGGGCGCATTACAAAGCCAATGGGTGGACCCGCAGGAGAATTTCCTGCCCCGTGATTTGCTAATCGGGGGCTGGTTGCCGTGTCAGTTCCCTGTAATCGTGGCGCTGGTTTGTGGAGCTCGCCCAGCCCTCCCGCGCACGGACGCACCGAGTGTACAGTCTGCACTGTGTGCGCTTTGGTTAAAGCCCGACTTCCTTCACTGTGAAGGCTGGGCACTGGGAAGGAGGATCGGGGGCCTCGTTGTGGCTGAGAGAAGAGGCGAAACGCACACCTATGGCTTTTTTGTAGGACACTTAACACCATCATTTGGGATTGTGGAAGGGACGCCTGTTCAAATCACCTGAAAGTCGCCCGAGAGTTTGGTTCACTGTGGGCGCCTGGCCATGGAGATGCAGAGGTGCTCCACAAGGTGGAAAACGAGAAGGTGGATTATGGATTCCACTGTAACTGCATTCATCACTTTAACCCTGGTTCTACACGCGTCTAATGTCAAAGCAGGTAAGAAGACATGCGGCCAAACTGAATGTCCGAAATGGCACGGAGCGAGAGACCACTGCCGCCTGGGACTCTGACAGATGATGGAGATTATCTTGTACCTGGAATAAAACGCGTCTTTTTTCTTTACAATCAATGGACTCGTGTTTCCGAAACAAGAGACGCACACGCGTACCGTAGTTACTGACGTCAATTACGCACAACTTTTGATTAATCGATCGATATGTTCAAGTCACAAAACTTTACAGTGACAACCCCATTGATTAGGCTGAAAAACCAGTGCCTCCTAAATAGATGTGATCTTAGTGTATAGTTCAGAAACACAATATTCATGACCATACAACAGACATTACGCATGAATGAAAGATGAAGCACCTCTCCTCATTAAATGCATCTTAAGCTTCTGTTGGTATGCGCTCGTACTTCAGGGTCAGACAACGTTTTTGGGGAGAAAAACGTTTTTGAAGTTTGAAGTGTGGTCTTCTGGTGGAAGTGATGACCTACTGAGCTTTGTCTTATATGCAACATACCAGCTCAGCTGGTGACAGAAACTAAACAGACATGATCCAAAACTCCGTGTGAGTTTGACAAACCTGTGTGAGTTTAGGTGGAGGTGTTTTTTTTGTGTGTTATTTCATATACTCTTTCACTTCAGAATACACTTTCACCAAAGTGAATTAGTTAGTGTGTTAAGAATTATCATAGCAATAAGTATTAATTGATCAAATTTTACAATAGATAATGATGATTTTTTGGTGAATTTGTGTGAGCCTGAGATGCAGACAGCCCTCTGCTCACCCTATCTCCACACTGGCCTGGTCCACACGTAGCCCTCTGCACAGATGAGCTGCCCCCTCCTCAGGAGTGACCGGCTCTTCCCCTTCCACTTTGCACTTAGATGTTTGCTGGGCCCGGGACAAGGCAGCGCTGTGTGGACTGAGGCCGGTGGGAATGCTTCCCGTCTTAAGTACTGAGCAGTTATTTGATGATGGTCCTTGTAGCGCTTCCCTATGATTTAAGAGCCTTCAAAGAGCCGCTGTGGACTGGGCCAATAGCCTGCAGCCATAATAGTCACAAGTCACAAAGTTCAGGACTGGCCTCGCACCTCATCTTCTGAGCCATTTGACACTTTTGTGAGACAGAAAAAGTTTGATTTATAATTTAAGGCTCATTTTACTTAAACAGCTTCAGAGCATTTTCTACATGTCTCCACCTTGCTCCATTAAACCAGATCACACTTTGAGACAAGATGGAGCATTAAATCATTACCGTTCCTCTGTGTAAAGTATTCAGCTGGAGGCCCTGATGCTCTGGTCCTCTGTGAATGTGAGTCTTTACGGCAGCCTCAGTGTTTCTGCAGGGAGCCTCTCCATCCAGCGGTGTACAGACACGTTTTCTCAACCCCTGGGGCGCAGACTCAGATGTGCATTCCAGCACACAAAGCTACTATTTTCAGGGCCCTATCAACCTCTTCTGCTAATATTCTACAACTATGAACATCAGCTAATCATATTAAGTCATTCCTTTAGTTGATTTCAGTTGAATAAGCTCCAACCCGTTGTCCCTTATGGATTTTTAACCTGTCAACTTTTCATTGAAAACTAAATAAAATTCTGTTTATGCTTCAGTATTAGGGTAGAGTTGCTTTATGCCGACAGCATACTCTGTCGAAAGTAGAAGGACAGATAAGTGGGAGAAAAAATGCAGTGAAAAACTGTGTGGGTCCCTGTATGGTTTGGTTGGTATGACAGCAGTATAAAGCCGTCTTGTTTTAGCTGGTAGTGCAGTGGTAGCTGGAGGTAAGAGAGGGCGAGCGAGGGGTGGGGGGGTGAGACACTCTGGCTCAAGATATTATTAGAGTCTCAAGGAGCTGCAGGTGAAAAGGTCCTCCTCCGTTTACCAGACAATTTCACCTTTTTCAGCAAGACGTACAAGATGACAGTTAGAGCACTTCCTAAGGGGCTGTAGAGTAAGCTCAAGTCGAAGTAGAGTGAAACAGGTTATTTGGCCATTGTCCTAAAATGAATGTACTTTTCCAGTGTTGAATTACATTTAGCATCTATAAAACTTGTGAACATGACAGCTAAGGTAAAAACTTATAGTAATAACTTAAACCCCTCCCTTTCCTTGTCTGCTTCATTTGAATAATGATGTGAGGATGAGACCTGGAGGCAGCTGCTCTGATTGGCTGATTTCTCTCCATTGACTTCCATCCTCTTGTCTGTGGACCTATATCTCCAGTGTATTGGGCCTGTTTGTTTAGCTTGGGGGCAGAATCCTTCCAGCTCCTCACATGTGCGCTCTTAAAATCCTCCACACTCATTTGCCGGGCCTTAATGGATGGGCCATTGTTGACGTTTTCTCAGCATCTTGGTGTGAGGGTCGCTGCCCGGCCAAACGGACACATCTGGAACAGATGAACCCTGAGTGCAGCTCCACAGGAGCTCACAATGAAGCCTCAGTTCAGAATCCAAAGAAAGTAGAGTCCATCTCTAAGGACAACAAGGGCCCAAGTGCTAAGTGATAGGATTCTTAGAGAGTGACTTTAGCTGATCTCTGCCGCCCTTTTATATTATGGGATCAGTTGACTTGTTTTAACTTTTGGAGACTTTGTAACAACAGGCCATAAGGTGATGTTTTCAGTGCGACATAGTTGATATAGGGCTACAAAAAAGATACCTTATTTAGAATGAAAATAATGTGAACTAAAACAATTAACTAAATTATGATTGTAATTGCTAGCTTTCATAGAGTCTATGTTGTACAGCCCGATTCATACTGAAAATATACATTCATGTAGATTCAGGTCGTAACAGAACTGGACATGTTTTAGCCTTTTCATGCTGGTTGCTTGAAGGAATGTCAAAGCTGAATGCTTCAAACAGACACATCTACATGTTAAAATGTTAATGCAAAAACACTTGTCTTGGTTTAGTGAGGTCAACCAACAGATTTAGAGCCGTAAGGTAAAAAATTCCTGTTTTCTTTTAACCCCCTAAACTCGTTATTGAGCTCATCCCTGTTTCAAATACAACATCCCTATCTGAATAAGACATCCCACCTTTTGTTAACGTTATTTCAGTTCTGAGAAGGAAGAATTAGCGATTCTTACTGTGCCATCAGTTTTTGCATAATATGTGTAAAAATGTTAGAGTTTGTTACTGAACAGGGAGTCAACGAAATCAGTTTTCTTTCTCTGTGTAGTCTAAACTGACTTATATAGAAAAGGAAAAGTGTTTAGTCTTGGCTGGCCATGATCTGTCCCTGCATATAGGGTGAAACTGCTATAATCAGTAGTTTTCTTTTCTGTCCTGAAGTTTGAGAGTGTTATTGACAATACCATAATTTGGACTTCTTTCTGAGCACGCTGTAGCCCACACAGAGCCCTCTCAGTGGAGGGCATCAGATTTGGTTCTATGGTGAATCCAGGTCAAATTATCTTGCTATAAATGTTGCTGGCCTGGAGACACGGGGAGCATATTCAGATGTAACTGGGCTATCAGCAAAGTGTGTCAGGATGTTCAACATTATACATAGTGTAGATGCAAGAACTTGTTTTAGAGTTGCACATAGGACTACTTTCTTCACACTGTATTTAATATTGTTGTATGTTTAGATTATTTATATTATGTGTTTCATACTGATTATCCATAGTTAATTGCCTGTTAAGCTGCAGTCTCATAGTGGTAGATATAGGTAGCATATGACAAGAGCTATACAAGAGCCATAAATGACATGCTTTAAACTTTATTGATTTTTATATATGTATAATATCAAAGATCACAATCCAGTTGACCTAATGATATTGCTTTGAGTGCTGTCATACCAGAATGAGCCAAAATGTGAACTTCGTAATCGGGTAGTGATATGAATAGTGATGCTAATGTGTGATTCAGAAAACTAGACCACAAAGAATTCAGGACATTTTTGATATAAGCATTTGTTTACCAGTTTTAACAGTACTCACCACTGTGACCTTTCTGATATTTTGCCCCTTCTCTTCCACAGCAGAGCCAGTGGATGTCCTAAAAGTATTAGAATTTCAAAGTTTCCCTGAAGGAGTGACGAAAACATCGGGATTTTGCACACACCGACGAGCATCAACGCCAGACAGAGCTTACAGAGTCACCAACCAGGTCCAGCTCAAGGCCCCCACCGCACAGCTATTCCCTGGTAAGTCAACTCTGAAAGTCCTCACATTTGAACCAGTAGACCAGGTTTAAGATTCAAGAATTTGTTGTCATGGTCAAGTAACAATCAAAGTATCAGTGTGACCATGAATGCAATTGCAAAGTACAGATATGCAGAATTACAAAAAAATTCAACAATGTGATGGTGCATTTAAATATATATAACAAAACATAAACCAATATTAATCATGAAATTCAAAGTACATGAATCTTAAAGGTCCCATGGCATGAAATTTTCACTTTCTGAGGTTTTTGAACGTTAATGTGAGCTCCCCTACCCTGTTTAGCCCCCCCCCCCCATGGTTAAAAGTTGCGAAATGTCTAAACTGAGCATTTGCGATCCTTTTCTGCGTTACAAAAAATCGGAGCTCAAACGGGCGATTTTGAACAAGGCACCTTATTGACGTCAGATCGAAAAACAGGGATGAAAGAGTTCCGTTTTTTAGCAGTTCCTTTTTTTTCAGCCGTGGGGTAATTTTTTTTTTTTTTAATATCTGTGCAAATTAGTTGAGAAAGATTTTGGGTGTATATATATATGTATAGTTGTGTTTAGGGTCGCCAACAGTCTCTTGAAAAACAGAATCGTCCCGTATTCAGAACAAAAGTACGTGTATCTCGTATTAAACTTCGTATTAAACTGCGGGCCGCGCGAGCCCGTGTCTGGAGCCGCGGACCGAGCGAGTGAGCGCAGCTCTTTCGCAACAGCCTGTACCATTGCGTGTACACAGGTTAAACTTTATAAAACATCCTATACCTCATCCTACCTGCCCGTGCCTCACTTAACGCGTCGCTCCTCGCTTTTTCACCTGCGCCTTTTAGCGCGCATAAGCTCCTCCTCAATGCCTCTGATTAGACGAAGTGCAAAGCAAAAACAAATCCAATATATACTACTAGTAGGCCTACCTGTTAATAAAATGTGTTTTTTTTGTACTTTTACTTTATTGCTAACATATAGCATATAGAAATCCAAATTTCAGAAAATTTAAAATTTTCCAGCGGGGGGGGGGGGGGGACTTTCCGCTTTTTTCACGATTGGCCACTTTTATCCCTGGAAAAAAGAAATGCAAATGCAGTTCCACCCCCGTCTGTCTGTACTCAGCGTCTCTGTAAATCACGCCCAGAGAGTTTGGACTGCAAATGCGCTATGCAATGCGAATTGCATTTTTTTATTGGCCTGGAGGCACGTCCGAGAGTTTCTAGGCTCGGAAGTCCTTTATCTGAGCCTCTGGACCTTTGAACAGCAGTGGTTTAATTTTATTTTCTGTGGAAATGTGTTTATTTTTCAATGGAACGCTTCAAATCTCCCCTCCCATGCAAAAACAAGGAAATGGATCAGCTGAGAGCTGACAGCGGAGAGCGGAGAGTTTGGCCACGCCCCCACCCTCTACTATAGGCCAGCTCTTTTCTCCTCATTTGCATTCAAGCAACAACGCCCAGAATAAAGTGTTTGAGAGAGATATTTATGACTCTTTCTCATCTTATCTCTGTTTCTCATGCACTGAGTGTTGATTTTGAAGAAGGATTCATTTACAGTATTAGGGAACCATTAAGGAGCCATATAAAAGCATCAAGAAGTACCATGTCATGGGATCTTTAAGCTGATGTTTTGAATGTTCTGATAATGTATTGATGAGAAATAAGGGGATATTTCTTTCTTTTTTCATTTGATTCATCTAACTAGAACTTTAAGAATCTCCTTCTACCTGTGCGTTAACGCTTTGCTCTGATTGGATAATGCATGTGTCACTCACTTAGGTATTTTGGAAGGCCAATAGGAAGTGTGGGTGGAGAAAAGTCAGATGCAATGTGTTTGAGTATAAAACTGCTGTGGTAGAATAAGCGTCTTAATAATTTTATGTTATATCATGTTAAATCATCACAACTCTCACATATTTGAAATTACATGGTGGCAAACTTCTGTATATTTTAACACTAGTTTCCTAATGATTCTACTGACAGGGGTTCTGATTTATTTAAAGGTGCATTGTGTAACTTTATTGGTGGATGATCTGTCAAATGCTTTCCTCTGTGGAGATGTTATTACTTTGTCTGGAATGTTTCATAGTATGATATTATACTTTTATATCTTCATGGAGAGCATATCAGACCAAGTTACAGGTCAGATCTGTAGAGAGGCAACTATAAAACCAATGTGGAACATTCCAGGCAGAGCAATGACATATCCATAGAAACAAGCAGGTGACGAACCCCCAACCAAAAATTTACATAATGAAATTTTAGTACTGTTTATTATTAATATATTTTCCTTATACTCATAAAGTCCTATATTAAAACTAGCACTATTACCTTTACTTTTTTACTGTGTAATTTTTACTCTTAAAGGTCCCATGGCATGAAATTTTCACTTTCTGAGGTTTTTGAACGTTAATGTGAGCTCCCCTACCCTGTTTAGGCCCCACCCCCCATGGTTAAAAGTTGCGAAATGTCTAAACTGAGCATTTGCGATCCTTTTCTGCGTTACAAAAAATCGGAGCTCAAACGGGCGATTTTGAACAAGGCACCTTGTTGACGTCAGATCGAAAAAAGAAATGCAAATGCAGTTCCACCCCCGTCTGTCTGTACTCGGCGTCTCTGTAAATCACGCCCAGAGAGTTTGGACTGCGAATGCGCTAGGCAATGCGAAATGCGTTTTTTAATTTGCCTGGAGGCACGTCCGAGTGTTTCTAGGCTCGGAAGTCCTTTATCTGAGCCTCTGGACCTTTGAACAGCAGTGGTTTAATTTTATTTTCTGTGGAAATTTGTGGAAAGTTTATTTTTCAATGGAACGCTTCATATCTCCCCCGTGCAAAAACACGGAAATGGATCAGCTGAGAGCTAGAGCAGGAGAGCGGAGAGTTTGGCCACGCCCCCACCCTCTACTATTGGCCATCTCTTTTCTCCTCATTTGCATTCAAGCAACAACGCCCATTATGGACTGTTCAGAGAGAGAAAAATTACTCTTTCTCATCTTATCTCTCTTTCTCATGCACTGAGTGTTGATTTTGAAGAAGGATTCATTTAGAGTATTAGGGAACCATTAAGGAGCCATATGAAAGCATCAAGAAGTACCATGTCATGGGATCTTTAATTTTCAACTTTTTTTTTTAACATTTCTTTTGTGAATACTCAGCTAAGTGAATGTTTACACACTGCAAAAAGCTTGTCCAAAATTTAAGATATAAACACTTAAATCTATCAGAAAATGACTAAAAAGTAGTAAAATTATCTGTCCATGCAGCAAGATCATTTTAATTGACAAGTTATCTTAAACTAAACTACCTCTACACTAGAATTAAGCAATTTCTGAACTAGTAAGTAGATAATAAATCTGAAAACAAGATTAATAACCTGATAGGAGTTTTAAAATCTTGGCCAGATCAGAGAATTTGCAGTTCAAGCCCATGTTGTCTTTGGTTTTGTCCTTTCTGTAGGTGGTGCATTTCCGGAAGACTTCTCTCTCCTGACCACTGTCCGCCCAAAGTCCAGCCTCCAGTCGTTCCTGCTCTCCGTCTATAACGCACAGGGGGTCCAACAGCTAGGCGTGGAGCTTGGGAGAGCCCCTGTGTTCCTGTATGAGGATCAGAATGGCAAACCTTCACCTGAGGACTACCCACTCTTCAATACACTCAACATGGCCGACGGAAAGTATGTCAACAGCTCAACATGCAGTTAGACACACCCTGTGCACTTTTATAGCGGCACAAGAGCAGATGTGATGAAGGCTATCACTGAAAAATGTGGCTCCAAACAGCTGGTGCCCTATTGCACATGTTTGGAAAGCATTGAATCAAAATTATAGATACTCACTTATGATCATTGTTTTCACTATGAGACTTGCCTTTTAACAGGGGAGATGAACTCATGACCTTTTTAGTATTGTATATACAACCCAAGCCATGTTTTATTGACTAGTTTTAGCAGAATTAATTTAAGATTTATGGTTCAAAATTATGCCTAGGAATAGCTTAAAGGTGGTTGTAGGCGTAAGTCCATTATATTGTGAAAGCAGCACTTAGTAATGAAGTCAGATCAGCTCTCAGCATCTACACATTTTTCATTTTAACGATCACAAACCTGGAAGAAAAAGATATACTTTGCTAAGACTGTTGACGGCACACTCCTGCTTCACTTCACCAGCAGAAAAAAAGGTGCTTTAAAGTTCTGCACACACTTGAAAATGAATGCATGTGAATACTGGTTTCTGAGCGGGTTTGTGAACCTAGGAGTGTGATATATTTGATTTATCTTGGAAATCAGGTCAACTTTCAAGTTCAAGTTCACTGTCTTACGTCTCATTAAAAAAAAGAACTTCAAATTATTTACCTTAATGAGTATAAGTGATTTTCACAACCTACAGTGCAACTAGCATGCTAACAGTGCACTTCCTGGTTACTGGAAAAAAATAAAAAATAAAAATAATTAGATGCAGACAGTACACAGCAGACTTATTTTGACCTTAAGAGATGCTTATACAATGTATCTATATTGGGGCCAGAGACTTGGAGACACTGGGAGACACTGGATTATACCGGCACAGCGGGGACTGCTATGGGCAACTGACCTCATCCATGAACTCACTGCTGTTATTTTTGAGTGGAGGGCGCAGGGAGGAAGCAGAAGAACCGGGCTAGTCCTTAAACTACCTTTTTGCTTATTACCTCACAAATACTGAAACAACACTGAAGGCCTGTGTAGCTTTAGTATTGGACCAGTGCTCTAGGCAAAAAGCACTCTGTCAGCCTATATATAGCTAGTAGTAAATAAAGCTTACTTAGACTTCATAAAGATGCTATCTGGGTTTGGTTTTGAGCTTTAAAGTGGGTCAAACTCCGGTCATAATATCCTTCTGACTCCATGTTAATCTTTGGCTGTGTTTGAGGGTATAGACTGAATACAAGAGAGTTGGTATTGCCATTGTAATTCTAATATAAAATGGATACTTGAAATGGCTACTCCTTCTTCTACTAAATCTGTTCTGTCTCCTATTGTCTGTTTTCTAGGGATTAATTTACCCTGTCATTGGTTTTTCAAAACTAGACTTAAACCTATAGTATGTAACTTTTTGACCAAAAAATAGACTCAAATAAAAGCATTTTTTCGTGGAAGATGTTTTTCCTCCACTGAAAAACTTAGAAAAACATGTGTCTGTAGAATCCATGGCAAAAGAAGAAATTCAATTAGTCAACGGGACAAAAGATTATTTGGTCAAATACGTTTTGGAGCTCGTCCAAGCTGCTTCTTCAGTTCTGAAGAACTTTTGCCACAAAAACATGTTCTTACTCAGATAAGGCTTGCATCTCCATTAACCTGATTCTTATTTGACCTTGAGGAGGGCATCCTATTCTTTTTTTTCATGGAAATGTTGTTCCTTGGCTATAATCTTCTACAATATAGCAGCATAAAGCGTATCTATCTACATGGAGAATGTTTCAAAGTATGGCATTAACTTTCTATTTTCATGGACTTTCATGGAAGTTTACTTTCCACCTCCAGAAAGTTACATTCTATCACTTTAATTGCCATGATTTTGTTCTAAGTGTATGAATGCATAGAGCTGTAAATATAACAGGTTTTAACTTGATTTCACAACATTGCATGCATAGGATTTTGACAGCAGCAGTAACGCAGTATTATTGTACAAACTTTGCTTCGTTGCCATATAATGTGACAGATAATCCCGTTCATTTAAAAATTGCATGTTCACTTCGCATTGTCTGAAACATGTTGCCTTTCTGCAGAATCTTGTCTCCAGGATATCAAATCTACAATAGATCTGTTAAAAAAATACAACATTTATTCATCTGCTTGTGCTATAAACCACCTTAGATCATCATATCAAACAGACGCTTTCCCAAGTCTCATCTTGCACCCTGAGAACAATGTTACGACTGTGCACCTCCTGATTTGGCAAGATGAAGCTTCCTGGATCCTCACTTTCTACAATGTTCACCACGTCTGTCATGGCGAGTAACCCAGAAGGAGGATTAAGTTTGGAGTTTAATGAGTGTAATCCCGTGTTAAACAGGGCCAGAGTGTGGGGGCAAGAATGTGGTGCACTGCTGCCTGGTATGCGATAGCTCTTAAAGGCACTGGTCTAAAGGCAAGGGAGGTGTCAGGCTCACGTGTGACCCTGGTTAACCCTTACCACTGAAAGATGCTGTAAAGAATATTTTTTTTATGAATGAACTGATCATAAACATTAACAAAATTAGTGCTTTATATTATAAGAGGGAAAGATCTTATTTAAAGGTCCTATATTATGCAAAATTGACACTTGTGTGTTTTAAACCATGTTGTTACCTCCTCATTGACACTTGTTTGAGCAGCCTTTTAATATTAGTCTGTATACACCTCCAAAGCTCAAAATGCTCTGTTCTACCTTGTGATGTTATGAAGCCTTTTGCCCTTTGTTCAGATGAGATTGACAGCTCAATAATTCTAGTGAAGGTATGTAGAATTTAAAAACACAGTGAAGCTCTTCCTGTATCACCACATGATATCACGAGCTTGAAGTGTCTTCTGTTTGAGAAAAAAAACGCATGAACATGTTAACATAATAATATTAGAAAAGAGAGTAATAGGCCCTTTAAAGGTGCATTAAGTAACTTTTGCTTGTCGCCATGGATATGTTGCTACTTTGTCTGAAATGTTCCATAGTAAGAGATGAGATGAGAACTGTATCTATCTTCCATTCATTCAATTACAGATGTATTGATTTATTTATCGAGAAACATGCATTCTTATGAAGAGCGAGCTCGCCTCTCCACAGGTCTAACCTGTGACTTGGCTTGGAAGCATCACCTGCTTGACTCTATAGTCATTTTAAGATCATAGTTAAGTTTTTTGCCATACTGTGGAACATTCTCAACAGGGAAACATTTCCATAGTGTAGCAGATGTGCAGGTAGCAGATATCTTAACCAACTCTATTGTTTATTTATCCATCAATAATTTTCATTTGCTTTCTGAAGTTACTCAAATACAAAGGCAATGCTCCTTTATTGAACCTCAACATCTCCAGTTCTGCTGCCTTCAATTCTATCTAATGTATTTCCTACAGGGCCAGTGTCTCAAAATCGTACCAATTAACGTATATCAAATATTAATATGGAGTAGAGAAACCATTGTTGTGTCTACGTATATATTCATTCAAACTTCCTCTGTCTAACCTAACTTTCTCATTTGTCTTTCTTTCAGGTGGCATCGTGTGGCTATCAGCGTTGACAAGAAGACTGTGACCATCATCGTCGACTGTAAAACCAAGATCTCCAAACCTCTCCCCAGAAGTGACCAGGGCACCATCAGTGCTGACGGAGAAACGTTCTTTGGCACCAAGAACCAGGATGAAGGCTTCCAGGTGAGACTTCCTTATGTACATGTTTAAACAATAGTGTCTGTGTCTGCATTGAACTTATAGCTGGGGCAAAAATCATGCTTTAGTTTTGTGAGTAGATAGTGGTTCCCAGACTCTTGTTGCCAGCTGTTTTTGATCTTCCTTTGAAAGTGTGGCCACGCTGTTCCAAGTTCATAGATCCCATATACATAAGAGAATTCTGGCCCTTTTATCCTGTCTGCAGTTTCAACGTTCCTACAACACTGTGTATTTTATGGTTAGCGCCTCCTTAAACATTTCATAGTCTTTATTGTATTGTATTGTAATTGTATTTTAGCAATCAATATTGATATTTGGACTGCATCATTTCCTGATCTATGTTATAATGTTGTTTTCTAATCAAAAACATACCTGGAGTTTTGTCTTTCACAAATGTTTAACACACAAATACTGCATATTTAAGCTGTGTTCTTCTCTGTTCTCTGTCCAACTTTATGATGTCATGTGGTACAGGAATCATTAGAACCATTTGCATGATTTCAGCCCTGGAATTACCTTTACTGAACAAAAGTTAAAAGGTAGCTGTTAACTAGAAAACTACCACTACCTGACATCACAATGTGGAACAGATTTTGAGCTTTGGAGATGTAGACAGACTAATAATAAAATATTACTCAAATGTGTGAATGGAACAAAAACACAACTCCAGGTATGTTTTTGATAAGGTATTATAGCATGCCTTAAAGCTCACAAGAATCCATTGTGTGTAATATAGGACTTTTAAGTATTTGGTCTGGGTGTCAGTTTGTTTCTACTGTTCCTAAAAATGTGCATGAACCTTTGGTATATTCTCTTTTTCTCAAGGACTCCTCCCTCTATAATTACCATCAGCCATGTTCACACCACAAACCTTTGCTCCCAGTGAGGATTTATTGCAGAGATCTGATTCTTTTGTTTTGTTGTTCACACTTGGATGTGGCTTGAGTTTTATTTCTGTATGATTAATGTAGTGTTGAAATTGGTTGTATCTAAACTAATTATTCAATGTTGTGTTGGTAAGAACAGCTGTTTTAACTTGCTGTATAATTGAAATCTTAAACTTGTTTTACTTGTCCAAAAATCCCCTTCTCTTTTATTGTCCAGTGACTGTTTTAACTTGCTGCTGGTTTTATCAACAATTTTGTGAAGTCCTGAGAGGGGAAAATAAGTTGAATTTAAAGGTGCATTGTTTAACTATTTTGTCCGTCAAATGCTTTTCTCCATGTCTGGAATGTTTCACAGTATGGCATTAAACCTTTCTACCTTCATGGAGACCAAATCAGACCAAGTTACTGGTCAGATCTGTGGAGAGGCAACGTCGCAGTCAGAATGTCAGTTTTTCGAGGTATTCTTGAGCTTTAAAACTAGTTGTAATTTAATAAATGTAAAGTAGAGCTGTTTAATGTCATACTGTGGAACTTTTTAGGCATAGAAACAAGCAGGTGACAGACCCCCAACCATAAAGTTACATAGTGCACCTTTAAAGGGATATGCCACCCCCAGGTCAAATTTGGGCATCTCCCCACAGTCCAGAGACTAAAATAAGTGGTGGAAAGCGTTTTCCTGCTCACCCAGCCATTGTCCGAGTCTGTCGCCACTGACCGCCGCGGTATCTGGTGCTCCTCCGCCTTAGACTGGAGTCTAACGTCGCCAGAGAAAGATTTCGGCCAAAAGGAATTAATTTGCTCGATGCGTTTCCCAATTACTTTGTGTGTAGTGCGCATTCATATCGAGTGCAAATAAATGTGCAAATCAACACGGAGAGCTTGCCTTGGTCATTTTGGGTGGGAACTATTTTCCAGTGCGGAAGAATACAGCCGAATCACGCACCACGTTGTGCAACAGGGGAACTCCCTTCCCGGTGCGTAACAGGGATTCCCCTGGCAGCGTGCTGCGTGATACGGCTTTATTCTTCCGCACTGGAAAATAGTTCCCACCCAAAATGACCAAGGCAAGCTCTCCGTGTTGATTTGCACATTTATTTGCACTCGATATGAATGCGCACTACACACAAAGTAATTGGGAAACGCATCGAGCAAATTAATTCCTTTTGGCCGAAATCTTTCTCTGGCGACGTTAGACTCCAGTCTAAGGCGGAGGAGCACCAGATACCGCGGCGGTCAGTGGCGACAGACTCGGACAATGGCTGGGTGAGCAGGAAAACGCTTTCCACCACTTATTTTAGTCCCTGGACTGTGGGGAGATGCCCAAATTTGACCTGGGGGTGGCATATCCCTTTAAATAAGCAAATGTAACACAATACATTTTTAGTTACTAGAAAAAACCTTGTCTTGTATAAAAAAGACACAGTAAAATAATTATTGTATGTATCTTGGCCTTTACTTCCATAGTTAGGCTCAGCTAGCACTATCATATTGATACTTTGCAGTGACATCCCACTGGGGGTGCTCTACATGCATCTCTTTAATTGGTGGAATGTTGAGCAGTTACCATGGTAGCACAATGCACACATTAGCAAGCACAGAAAAAAATAAATAAAAATGTTTTAAGATACTCTAAAAACTCTGAAAATGTATCTAAATAACACATTTTCAGGAGTCTGTGATCAATACGAGCGTTCGCGGTCCTGTTTAGGTGTTTGATTTTCAACAAATCTGCGAGTGACTAACTGAAAAACTGTTTACTAATGCTAGCTAGGTTATGACTGTCAGACTGTGTTAAAATAATGCTCAGATTAAAGTCTAACTGGAATAACAGAGCTACTAACAGAGTAGTGCTTTCAGTTCGCTTCACACCGCCAGGAAACAATATAGACTGCAAAGTATCAGTACCATAAAATTTGGTTTAAATTTGAAGTAGAAAGTGTCAACATTCATTTAAATCCAGAAAGTGAATCCAAACATTTGAAAATACGACTATTATAGTAAATCCATACACATTTGATTTACACTCTTAAGATCCCGGTTAATGAAGCTGCGTTCACTGGTACCATTGAAGCCTAAACTCTCACAAATCTTTGCCAAATTTCTCAAATACCTAACGCCTTGACCAAAATGAAGTTTAAACACCGGGGCTATCCTGGGGTTGGGGTTGTGTTTGTGTAAATAAGGCTGGACAATGGCCTCAGTGTGGGGACAGTCATGGAGCTCTGAGCTGGCAATAAAGTTCACATGGAGGCTATGAGTCATTTGTTCAGAAGGCAAATTTGAAAACTTTTCGAAAACTTTTGTTGTCCGTTTCTAAGCACCTTTCTCCATAGCAACAGTTTTTAAAATATTTTTATTGACACAAAAAGATTTATGATGAATGACAAAAAAAGACATTGACACTTATACATTGTAGTAGTTGGCGATTCACTTAAAACTCTACTCAGGTAAATAGGGTGAGGCATTTCATCCATCCATCTTTGCTGTTGTATCGCATGTCATATACTTGTTTCCATGAAGATGTTACTGTATGACAGAAAATTCCACTGTATGGCATTAGACTTATCTATCTCAATCAGTGAGCAATAAAAACACCCAAAATGAAATAAATTCTAGATTCTACTAATGCCATTTTGCAGAACATACCAGAAAATGAACAAAGATGTCCATAGAAACAAGCCAGTGTTGTATCCTGAATTAGAAAAGTTACACAGTATACCTTTAAGTCATACGAGTGGGTCTAGATGAAACCGTGGTTGCATTTTGGCTGCATAATAAATTTCTTAGCAGGCTACTAATTGAAAGTTTAGGGGTCATTTTGTAGCAATTAATGCATTCCCGTCATATTTCTGTGTCTGTTTTTGAGTTTTTATTTGATTTGCTCGAGGTCAGTGCACCAGTATGTTAAAACTGTGTGTCCAGTCAAGTGCTGCCTGCAGAGGGTCTGGAAGAAGGGAAAAGTCAACAGGAGTCCTCTGTGGTTTTTGGAACAGGTCTCCAGTCTGTTCTCTGTGCCTCCTCATGCCCCCACTGCATGCTGGGATACAAGAGAAGGAAGTGGATACGATTTTAATGTTCAAGTCTTGGATTGAAAAGAGAAAATAAACCAGGAGATACAATCTGTTTAGTCAGATGCATGTCCTATAACTCTGGCACACTTTTGGGTTTTCCCCTTTTTATCGTCTCTTTGGAAGCACAACAAAGTGTCCATGTTGTTTTGCTTTAGAATTCCTGACATATGGCATAACTCTGACTTTGTAGTGTCCCATGCATAGATGAAACAGCTTTCATTAAATATTATTGTCATTTATACTGTTCTGTAATGGAAGCTTTAAAAATTTACTTTGGCTACAACAGCTACAACATGGGCTCCTATGAGTATAATATTTGTATTATTGTATTGCATTATGTTTATAAATGTCAAAAAAATACCAATCTATAGTACTGAAACTAGATACTGACTTAAAAATGTATTGATATTGAAAAATTACATACAAAAGACAGAGTTGTAAGTGCAATTTTAGGTAGATCTTGATAGATTTCAGAACTACTATGAGTAGAACAGCATGCTAATATAAAAAAATGTTGAAAATTACATTGCATTGTAGAAAAACGTAAAAGTATTTCAAATGTTATTGTCAAAACATTAATGGACAGTTCTGACAGCATAGCAGGCATAGGTAACATGGTGGTAAAACAGCGGATTTGAGTATATTTTTGACGTAGAATTTGAAGTGCTGACCTGCATTTTTCATAAGCGTGTTATTCAGAGCGTACCTGCCCTGAGAGGAGGTGACCACCGTAGCTCTGGTACCGATGAATGGGGCTCTTTCATGGGCCTTCCTCCCCCTTGCTCCCCCCTCTGTCTCACTGCTCCTCCTCTTCCTCATCCTTCAGGCCTCCTACCACTGTCCACTGTGAGTCTGTCTATTCATCCTGGGTTCCCTTTACCTAAATATACCCAAACCTGCTCCTGTAGCCCCTTATGCTTCCTTGGCTCTGCTTGTTTAACCGTACTGTTTGCACTATACGGTGGGGGTAGTGCTTAATTGTATTGGTGTAATTACAGTAAGGTTTTATTCAGGGTATGTGGCCCTGGGCAGAGGTAGGGCAAAGGGCCACAGTGAGGACTATAATACTGTTTTGATTTGGTCACTATTGCCCAGCCAGTAATTATCACTAGCAAAAATGAGGTGAAATAGACTAAACAAATACCAGAACCAGCTATTGTTTTAAAGATGTGCTGTATAACTCTGAGAGGAGGTGTGTGTCCATGGAGATGTTATTGCTTTACTTGGCACACACACACACACACACAATTTGTCCTGCTACAGGTGTTTTTAATCGCTCAAAAATCCATTGAATAACATACATAATACATAAATCAGTGGGGTTGCCTCTCCGCAGATCTGATGTATAGTTCTGCCTGTAGCACCACCTTCTTGTCTTCAGGGAGATAGATACTATGTTCTACATTCTTGCCAAAGCAATAATATCTCCATGGAAACACGCAGGTGGCAGACTTCCCACCAGAAAAGTTACATGGTACACCTTTAATTGCAGTTTAGTTATGTAGAAATAATAAATAATAGTTATATAGAAAAGTATAGATATCCCATTAAAATATGTTCACATTTCAGAGGAGCAAATCAAGCAGTTTGCCTTTTGAGTAATTTGACATTTTTTCAGTCAGTTATTTTTTTTTACACATTTCTTAAACGATTCTTGAATAATTCTCATTATTAATATTATACATTAATGCTATTTATAGCCTTGTCGTGATGTTATTCAACTGGAATGCAGACTGGACATTGGGACCACATTGGACCATGTGGCTTTAACAGTGACCTTTAACAGTCTATAAAATCAAAACTGTGAAACTTTATTATGGATGAAAGTGTCCAAAAATAGATCCAGATGCTAATAACTCAACAGGCCATATTGTTCTTACGTATACCAGAATATATGGTAGAGACTTTTTTTACAACATGTTTTTTTTTTCATGGCGGATACGGATTGTTTTGAATCCAGAGAAACTGATGGCCGATAAGCTCTGCCAATACTTCTGTCCCAAATTATGCTATTTAAATTGACTAAAAACTGACCCACAGCCTTTTTTCATCACAAGCCCTTAAGAGAACTGCGTAGTTTTCAGCAGTCCTCTACTTGCATTAAAGTCTCGTTACTACTATTATTATTACTACTTCAAGGTTAGTATGGCAACTGCCACTACTTCTTCAACTACTACTACTACTACTACTAATACTACTCAGATATTAGTAGTAGTAGTAGTAGTATTGGTATATTGTATTGGTATTTTTAGGCTGGTATTTTTATGTATTGGTATTTTTAGGCTGCAGGTCACACAAAACAAATATTTAGGGGTTTATCGGTCTATATATGGTAATGTATACATATCATTTCATCATATTTTGCTCTCCCTCACTTATGTCAGGACCCATAGCTTTGCTCTGTGGAGATTCACGCATGTCAGCTGTTGATCTTGACCCTGCTTCTCTCTTTTCGCCTCTCTCTCGTCCCTCATTGCCCTTTGACCCCAGCATCATTAACACACTGCCTTATGGGTCTGCGGGGCCTTCTGTAGCTGAAGGGAGGGGCACATTTTAAACTCGTACTGGCCCTGCTCCTAGTTGCCAAAGGCTTTTATCTCCTCTCCGTGCAATGGGAGACACGTCCAAGAAGCTATAGCGTAACTCTCCCCAGGTGTTACCCCACGGTACAAAGCAGATTTTACCATCGCAGCTGCTCGGACTAAACCCTGTCTGAGGAAAAGCTTGGTAACGCTTCCTATGTGTAAACTTTTGACTGCAGACTTATCTAATCTGAAGTTGTGATTTGTTATAGGGGTCCCCTGTGTATACATTGTTAGGGCTCATTGTAAATACTGATAGTAATGTACAACAAAGATAAGCTTTGAGTGACGTTTGAGTGAAGATACAGTTGAATTGAAGACTCTTTTTTGTCGTACAGATGAAATTGCATTGTAATCATTTTGAATAAGCAATGCATAATGTCATTAAAGACTTGTCTCAGTAGCTTAAAGGAAAAGTAACGTTATTTTACAATCTGAGCCTTCTTTCGGTAATAAAACAAGTCGTTTGACTCACCCATAGCACGTTGGTGTCATTTGGAGCTGTTTGGTAAAAGTTATGTTGTAGCGTATCCGTTAGCGTGAGTACTCGGGGCATTACTTTGCAGTCTCCAAATAACACAAACTTTAGCACTTTTCAAATCATAGAAGCCCGATGTCTTTAGTCTACGATTTCGTGTGGTCAAAAGTGGCCTGTAATCCGAGATTTAGCCATAGTTTTGAGTTGATGAGGACGCCAGTGCGCATGCGCGGACTTTGCTCTCAGCTCCCGGGACCCAAACATGAAACGCAAAGCTGAAAACTATGGATAAATCTCGGATTACAGGCCACTTTTGCTTCAAACGAAATCGTAGATTAAGACATCGGGCTTCTATGATTTGAAAAGTGCTAAAGTTTGTGTTATTTGGAGACCGCAAAGTAATGCCCCGAGTACTCACGCTAACGGATACGCTACAACATAACTTTTACCAAACAGCTCCAAATGACACCAACGTGCTATGGGTGAGTCAAACGACTTGTTTTATTACCGAAAGAAGGCTCAGACTGTAAAATAACGTTACTTTTCCTTTAAGTGAACACTACAGTGCACAGTTTGTATATGATACTGGTAGTTCTTAAGACTTTTTTGCTTTAATGTCAATCATATGTGTTTGTGTAGTTTTGTGTAGTCAGTAATTTCTGACTTGGGTCTTGGGAGATTCCCCATTGGTCAAAAACATAACTGTTAGTATTCCCTTGGACCCATAATGTACATTTAGATAAGATTTATACCCCTATTGTTTATGTATGTTTTTCTGCGATAGTGAAAACATCTCCTTCTTTTTCTAGTAGATGCTTTGAGAGACAAGTTCTTAAAAGTTGCATTATGTAACTTTTCTGGTAGAGGGTTTGCCCTCTGTTTGCAAACATAAAAAATGTATTTCTTACACTGGTATACAAGCAAAATACTTCCGGAACAAATGTAGTGAAATTTTTCTTGGTTTAGGTCACTAATAAAGACAAAGTAAGTCAGAAGTGCTGATTGGCTATAGTTTCCAAGATATAGTATTGGGTAAAAATATGAAATTTATGCAAAATAAGGCAAAAATTGTAGTTTATCAGAAGGTACAGTGTGTCTACAAGCAACCAGTTCTATCTGAAAGCCTGTCTGCACATTCCAATACATTCATTTTAATATGTCTAGAGTTTTAACATAAAATATTTTTTGATTCCACATAAGAGAGATGCCTCAAAATTGTGTGCACCTGATGTCTTAAGATATTTCTTGTTTATTTCTTGATGGATAAAGAAGTGCAAGTTAAATATTTTCAAAATATAAATATTATTTTTAAGCAAAAATGCCTAAATCTATTGTATAAACAGAATCAATTTTGATGTAAAATAATATTAAATATCTTGAATACATTAGCTATCCATCACAGTTATCAATTGATTTTCAGTTCATCTTATCAATATAAATGAGATTTAGCCACTTTTATCTCGGAAGCAGATCGAGTCCAAAAATGTGTAGACCAGTGTAATCTATCACTACGGAGACAAACAGGCTGCGCCACCATCACATCGGTGGAGAGGTGGCCACGCTCAGAGTAGAATTGATGTCTTTATTAGTATTTAATAGTAACAATAAAAACATCTATAATTGAATTCCAGGAAACTTGTTTATGTATACTGTAGGGTACCCCACACAAACGGTACATATTAGTAGTTCACCTTTAAAGCCACATTCCACAACATAGGCACATGGGGAGCCTCTTTGTGCTGTCAAACCAAAGCTGTCCATTGATGGTTGAGTTACACAGTGAAAGTTTCAAGGACTCGTCTTTGTTTTCCCCAGAGACAGGCCTTAGCACAGGGCTGTTTACATAGAGCCTCATGTGAAGGATCCATACATCTCCAGTGTGTCTGCAGCTCAGCGGGGCACTGGTGTTCAAACTCACATTCTCCTGACAAGCTTCGGCATGCTCTGTCTCTGCCTGCTCCAGTCTCTACTCTGTTCAATGTATAGTCCACCTGCCTGGTCTGTTCAGGCACAGCAGAGCAGCTCTGTGTTCAATGTGAGGAAATGTTTGAAATGGATCAACTGATTTGCATGAAAAGACACAGTTTATTTGATTCTTTATGTCAGAATATTAAAGTGAAGTTACTACACATCATACTCGCCAATATAATATGTCCTGCTACGACTACTGCTACTACTACTACTACTACTACTACTACTACTACTACTACTACTACTGCTGCTGCTACTACTACTGCAACTACTACTACTACTACTACTACTACTACTACTGCTGCTGCTACTACTACTGCAACTACTACTACTGCTACTACTACTACTACAAGGTTACTACTGCTCCTACTTCTACTATGGCTATGGCTACTAAATTCTCAAAATTCTACTTCTAGTCCTGCTGCTACTACTATTACAACTACTTTTCATACTAGTCCCCCTCCACCTACTTCCACTGCTACTACTACTACTATTGCTACTGCTACTACTATTACTATTATTACTACAAGGTTGCTACTACTACTGCCACTACTTATACTGCTACCAATTCAAGGACTACTATTACAAAATGCTCTAAATGCTACTTATAGTCCTGCTGCTGCTACTACTACTACTGCAACTACTCTTCATACTAATCCTTCTCTTCCTCTGACTCCTCCTACCCCTACTACTATTGCTACTTTACTACTACTACAACTGCTACTATTCCAATATCTACTACTACCAAATGCTCTATATTCGACCACTAGTCCTGCTACTACTACTACTAATACTGCTACAACTACTATTCCTACTACCAACACTACTAATACTGTGATTGCTACTGCTATAACAGTGTCTTGTCATAATTTTACTATTACTGGACTGCTGAGATCCTTTCTTCTGTTTACAAAGTTACCTGCGCATCTTGAACCTCAAATGTTGTTCTCAAAAGTGCAACATCGCTCTCAAATTTAAATATTGTACTTTCTGTCATATACATTTTTTTCTATTTCTTCTCTGTCACTAATTAAATTCAACTATACAGCATAACATGACCATTGTACTGTCTGAATCGTGTTCTTTTGAGGTGTATTCTTTGGCAGCCGGACTGATATGTGACTTTATTTCGATGTTGTGGTGTCCAGTCCCAAACTTAGCCTCAGACACTCTGGATTTCTGAAAACATACTTTTTGCCAATGTGGTCTTAGGGAATGCTATTGTTTTGTTTTCACTGTTTTTCTATATTTTACATTGTATTTTAGAAATGCATATTTTGGGTGAAAATGACACCTTTTGACTGGTTTTGGTCCTGTCAGTTATGGTATAGCTGCACATTTATTTGATTTTTAGTGTGGACACATGGTTCATATCTAAGATAATAAAAAATAATTAACTTACAATATTGAGTTCAGAAATGTTTCAATGAAAAATGAAAAATGTTAATTAATATTTTCTACAGTTCATTTTTTCGTATGGGCTTTGTCAATCCTTGTTTGAGATTTCCAAATCAACTCTAGCCTTAGACAGTAAAAAAGATACTAATTTTATATTATTCTAGTTATATTGATGTTATTTTGCAAGTGCATGCAAATTCAAGCAAATTAAATTTAATTCATTGTAAAATGCTAAAATTATACTTATTTGAGATTATACCAATCATCCTTCAACATACAGCTCTGTAAAAAAAAAAAAGAGACCACTGCAAAATTATCAGTTTTTCTTATTTTACTACTTATAGGTATGTGTTTGGCCAAAAGGATCATTTTTGTTTGAGTCTATAAACTACTGACAACATTTCCCCCAAATTCCAAATAAAAATATTATCGTTTAGAGCATTTATTTACAGAAAATGACAAATGGTCAAAATAACAAAAAAGATACATGATACAAAGAAACAAGATCAAATTCATTTTAAACCCACATAATACTAATGTTTACACTTAAGTAGAGTTCAGAAATCAATATTTGGTGCAATAACCCTTATTTTTAATCACAGCTTTCATGCGTCTTGGCATGCTCTCCACAAGTCTTTCACATTGTTCTTCGGTGACTTAAAGTGACTGAAGTAGCTCAGCTTTGTGTTTGTGTTGGAATTCAACAGACGCTGGAATGGAATGGCTGTAATACATGTAGAGATGCTGATTTCAGAAAAAAATGCAGTGGTCTCTTATTTTTTTCCAGAGCTGTAGGTACAAGGTGAGACATGTGTTCTGACACTTGTTTAAAGGTCCCATGGCATGAAATTTTCACTTTCTGAGGTTTTTGAACGTTAATGTGAGCTCCCCTACCCTGTTTAGCCCCCCCCCATGGTTAAAAGTTGCAAAATGTCTAAACTGAGCATTTGCGATCCTTTTCTGCGTTACAAAAAATCAGAGCTCAAACGGGCGATTTTGAACAAGGCACCTTATTGACGTCAGATCGAAAAAAGAAATGCAAATGCAGTTCCACCCCCGTCTGTCTGAACTCAGCGTCTCTGTAAATCACGCCCAGAGAGTTTGGACTACGAATGCACTAGGCAATGCGAAATGCGTTTTTTTATTTGCCTGGAGGCACGTCCGAGTGTTTCTAGGCTCGGAAGTCCTTTATCTGAGCCTCTGGACCTTTGAACAGCAGTGGTTTAATTTTATTTTCTGTGGAAATGTGTTTATTTTTCAATGGAATGCTTCAAATCTCTCCCTCCGTGTAAAAACACGGAAATGGATCAGCTGAGGGCTGACAGCGGAGAGCGGAGAGTTTGGCCACGCCCCCACCCTCTACTATAGGCCAGCTCTTTTCTCCTCATTTGCATTCAAGCAACAACGCCCAGAATAAAGTGTTTGAGAGAGATATTTATGACTCTTTCTCATCTTATCTCTGTTTCTCATGCACTGAGTGTTGATTTTGAAGAAGGATTCATTTACAGTATTAGGGAACCATTAAGGAGCCATATAAAAGCATCAAGAAGTACCATGTCATGGGATCTTTAAGGGTCCAAGTCTAGCCATCAATAGTAACACATATACTAGTTTTTTGTATATTATTCTGGTTATTTGCATGTTATTTTTGCAAGTATGTGCCTGAGCAAATTCAACTTCCCAGGCAATAAAACATTAAAATGATTGTAATTGGAGATCTACATTTATAGCAAGCATCCTTCAACGTAGGCACAAGAGGAGACATGAAGCCTAGCAGGGTGCTTTTTAGTTTCTGGTACATTCTACTTTACCGCACTGTATAAATTCTTGGTTCTCACTGGAAACAGCAGATTATATGTTAGGTTATTTTGATGCTAACATTATGTTTTGTGGTTTTCTCAGGGTGACATCCAGCAGCTCCTGATTGTGGCTGATCCTACCGCTGCCTACGACTACTGTGAACACTACAGCCCAGACTGTGATACTCCCCACGGGCAAAGAGTCCAAGCTCAGGAGGCCGAAGAGGTCAGATAGACAAACTTACTTAGAAATCCTTAGAATATCAACTTTAAAATTATGCAAAATCGGCTTTTAGTATTATTAATCTTGTTTTTATCCTAAATCATGAGCTTACTTTATATTTTGATCCATGCTTATTTGTGTAATCCACCAGTATACTGCAATGAAGGTCCACAGAAAATCGATCGATCAATCTTGCACCAAGTCAAAGGCCCTGTTTCTATTATAAACTGATTTTAAAGCTGCATTGTGTAACTTTTCTGGTAGATGGTCCGTCAAATGCTTTTCTCCATAGAGATTATATTGTTTCGTCTGGAATGTTTCACAGTATGGCATTAAAACTTTCTATCTTCATGGAGACCAAACCAGACCAGACCAAAGTTACAAGTCAGATCTACGGAGAGGCAACCCCGCTCCCAATAAAAATACCTGTTTTTCTACGTATTTTTGAGCTATAAAACTATAATAGACTATAAATTGAATGTCACACAGTGGAGCATTCTAAGCAGAGCAATGTCATATCCATAGAAACAAGCAGGTGACGGACCCTCCACTAGGAAAGTTACACAATGCACCTTTAAAGCCAGAGTTATTAAGTTATTTAAATCAATACTGTGGTGTAGATATGAGATGGACAGATGTAATGCAATAGAAAAGCTTAATATGTCTGCTTTGGGGTTATATATTTTTGAACCTCTTGTCCTTGATTGACAATTTGTGTTTTTGAGGTGAATGCACATTGTTATCACTTGTTTAAAATCTTGTTATTCATTGTGTTATGGGAGACATGACTAGGGTAGTTACAGTGATTTATAAGTGCTTGGGAAATCCCTTAAGGGGAAGTTGTGGTGTAGTCTTGCCAAAACCTTTGTTCTGGTAAACTCAGAGATCACAGAGGCAGTGCAAGAAATTGGCTGACATTGTAGATTTTAATAAGTCTTCTCATGGAAACATTGTGCTTGTTTTAACAGTTCCCAACACTGTAATTTGCACGTTTAAAGTTAATTGAGGTAACAAATAAGCACAAAGCTGTAGGATTAGCTAGATTAAGGTAAACGCTATTAACCACAGAGAGAGGTGTACAATTAAAGTGTTAAAATTGGGTCATTACAATTGAAGAAATGCAAGCAAAAAATGACAAGAAAACAGGCTGATAATGGTTTTGCATGTAGAAATTGGTCTTTAGTTTAGTCTAGTTGTGTCTACTGAGTTACTGCCTACCATAAATCAGCTACTACCTCATAAATTCAATAGAAGTAAATAGATATTTCGATTTCAATGACATTAGGTGTACTTTTGTTACGTACTCATAGTAGTAGTACAGTTTTATTCCAGTTTTCTACCCCTGTCTCACGTACAACTTCTGCCAAGGATGCCTTTAAGAGCAAATTAACATTTTCTTGCCATAAGGAACAGTCATTGGAGTACACATTGTCTGTTTGTCTACTCAATGACCTGTTCTACTGCTAACATATTTGAACTCATAAATGTTTTTCTTTACTTTAGTGACTTAAAAAGTGTGCTTAATACCACTATATTTATGCATTTTAACAAAGCTCTTTATGCACGTTAGTTATGCATATTAGGAGGAGCTTATGCCCAGTGACCCCCTCTTGCTATCAGTTCATCTCTTTTAAACCAAGCCTTTAATGTGTCTGATATTGGGGTCCCTGGGTGCCTCATTTACATGCCTGCATTGAGAAAGTTACAATATTCCTAGATGCAGCTGGTATTTTTGTCTCAGGATCTTTGTTGTTTTCTGTTTTTTATGAGCTTTTAAACATCCCATCTGTTTACGTTTGTAAGCTAAAGCAATTTCAGACCCCGTTTACGCTAATATTTTCCTGTTGTGAACTGGGACAGATACCAGCAGTATAATTGTTATCGTTTGTTCGTTGTAATGGATAATATTTGGCTTTTTAGCTGCTTTAACATGCTTAAACCTCTGGATGATATGTCTGTATCATCTGGCAGAGTGCATCCTTGTCTAACCCCGCTCTCTCTCCCTCTCTCCTCGGTCAGTACTTTACTGATGATTTAGATTACTCTCAGTTCTATGATTACTCTGAGGGAGCCACAGACGCTGTTCCAACCGATGAGTATGCAGAGCCTCAGGTAAATGAACAGGAGTTAAACCTGTGCTGTGTGTGGACTGTAGCGTTACTTTGTCCTCGTCTCAAAGTGTCTTATGTTCTTATGTTTGTGTTCACTTGCACATCAGAGCATGTCCTCTTTAAATGTGAATGTTTTTAAGAGATTAAAAGTTAAATAAGCTCATGTGAAGTTTGTCACAGAGACAGAGGATGCTCTGCTTGTGCATGTGCTCTGTGTTACAGGCTGCTTTCTGTACTCTCTGTGAACGCTGTCTGCTTTAAGGGGCTTTGCATTCCAGCAGGCCTTTAAACTCCTGCGTGCATTCTGACCAGTCAGTGTTATTACATACAGTATATTTCTTATATTATTCTGACTCAGTTGAAGGTGTTGCTGGAAGGCAAAGCCTCAGTGTCCTGTACTTGTTTAATGTCCTCATTTTCTGTATGTGTCAAAGAGAGGCCTCAGTCTGAACTGTTGTACGCTGAATGAACAAAAGACCTGTGTTTGAGTGCAATGTCATGATTTTAAATATAAACTCTATTCATGTACAACAGTCAGACTCAGGCCTTTGGGTCATTTCCACTTTTAAATGTTCTGTGTTTGTCTCGGTGCTGTTTGTTGCTGCGCCCTTTTCCAGAGAACCAAACGTAGTGTCTCCATGAAAAAGAAGAGGACCACAAAGTCCGTTAGTAAAACCAAGACAAAGCAGTTTAGGTTCTTGGCTGCCAAAAAATCTCCTGCTAAAAAGTTCCCCGCTAAGAAGAAGCGCCCGATGCCTGGCTACCAGGCCACAGCCCCAGCGCGCCCCAGAGGGAGTTTTAGGGTAAACGTAGAGAAAACATCAGTCCATCAAGATTGTCCCACTCAAACTGTGGAGGGAGATCTGTGATGGCAGATAGAGCGGCCCTAACAGTAGTATTAGCATTAGATTTAGCATAGATACACAGGTCTAAATAGACCTCTGCATAACACCTGTTTCTGCCTCTGAGTTAACGCTTGCTTTATTCTTCTGTCCTTTTCCAACATGACTCAGCTAAACAATGTAGAAGGAGATTACAATACAGACATTGACTACGGGACGTTAGACGTAACTCAAACTCAGTCCCCCTATGACACCAGTGGACCTCATGAGGTATTGTGCTCCATTCTTTTTACTTTTGTATACATTAGAACAGATAAATGCCCAGCTGAAATACCTGGTACGAAACAGCAAAGACACATACATTCAAATCAATGCTGTGTCTTTAAGGAGTTTTCCAGAGAGCCTCTCTCAGGGAGAGCCATGGTAATTATCTGTAGTTTGTAGCTCACCTCCAAATGGACTGTGATCTAAGATCACTCAGCCCTCACAGCCTGAACCCTGCAGTGTTCAGCACATGGATGTGATTTCAACCTCTTTAAAGGTTAATTTTAAACCTCTTTATTTATGAACAGGAAAAACTGTGTGTAATTACATCCATTATGTTGAACCGATCAATCCAAATACTCTCCATCTGAAATTACAGAAGCCTACTGTATTAAATGTGATGTCTCAGTTGTGCAAAATACACAAAGTGTGAAGGGGCTTTTAAACTTTTAAAGTGCCTTTGTGTATTTGAAAAACAATAACCTGATCACATCTAATCTGTTATTGTCCAATTTAAATGCTGTAAACTGTAGAACCGCATTGTTTCTTCAGCCCCCTCTCATGTTATTAATCTGAGGGCTGAAATAACAATTATACAGTAGAATTACTTTTCTCCTAATGGCATCACCTTATTTATCATCTGCTTGAATGTATGTACCGAGTATGTGGATTACACAGCATTCAGTATTTGTAATGTCATATGTCACCCCTCAGGTCTGTTTATGACATGTAAATAAGATGTTGCCATTGCCTTTAACGTCATTCACATTTGGTCATTTGCTCTGATAGCACACTGTAGTCTAAATGCTTGACTAACTCTGTCCCTTCATTGCTCACCTCTCGGCTTGTGAAGGCTGTGGAGGAGGACCTTGTGGGTGGTCTCGTGACAGAGGCCACAGCTCTGGAGCCCACCACCGTCTCCCCGGAAACGCACGGTTCAGACGCGTATGACTTTAACGCGTACGACCTAAAGGAGTATGACTTGGGAGAGGTTGACAGCAAAGTTTATGATTACACCAGTTACGATGATTATGGCACGGACAAAGCCAAGCCCACCGCGGCCCCTGACGATGAGGTGGGGCCCGGGGTGGCGGCTGAGACGGACATTTCGGAGAGCGCCGTAAGTACTGTGCCCCCTGCTGGACCACGTGGAGGGCGGGTGCATGACCAGCCTCGACTACTATGGGAACTAACTGTTTTAGTGCATGTTTTCAGCGTTGGTTGCATGGTAAATGTGTCTATGAGTGTTGGAGGGGGATTTGATTATAAACTAATTTGGTGTCTTAAAGCTGCATTGTGTAACACTGACATATGCCACATGCTTATCTCTTTGAAGATATTATTGCTTTACCTCGAATATTCCACTATATGGCATTAAACATCTATCTCCCTGGGCATACTCCCAGGCCAAGTTGAAGGTTAGATTTGAGGAGAGACAACTTTGCTCACAGTCAAAATGTTTTACAGTGTATTCTTTTAGCAATGAGTACAACTGTAATTGACACTGGTCTGGACTCAATCTGCTTCCAAGATAAAAGTGGCTAAATCTCATTTATATTAATAGGATGAACTGAAAATCAATTGATAACTGTGCTGGTTACCTAATGTATTCAAGATATTTAATGATATTGTTTTACATCAAAATCGCATCTGTTTATACAATAGATTTAGGCATTTTTGCTTAAAAATAATATGTATATTTTGAAAATATTTAACTTGCACTTCTTTATCCGTCAAGAAATAAACAATAAATATCTTAAGACATCAGGTGCACACAATTTGTGGAAGCAAATTAACACTGTGCTAAATCCGGCATATTTACTTTGGTTTGTGTGATCTTGTACAAATTGTACGTTCATTAATATCCATTGTCCCTTCCAAATAAACAAATAAAAAAATAAATAAAAAATTGAGGCATCTCTCGTATGTGAAATCAAAAAAATATTTTATGTTAAAACTCTAGACATATTAAAATGAATGTATTGGAATGTGCAGACAGGCTTTCAGATAGAACTAGTTGCTTGTAGACACACTGTACTTTCTGATAAACTACAATTTTTGCCTTATTTTGCATAAATTTCCTATTTTGACCTAATATTATATCTTGGAAACTATAACCAAGCAGCACTTCTGACTTACTTTTTCTGTATTAGTGGCCTAAACCAAGAAAAAATTCACTACTTTTGTTCTGGAAGTATTTTATTTGTATTTGTTTATTTGTTATTTGTATTTGTCTTATATGCAAGTTATGTTTTAATGCCATACTGCGGAACATTGACAGGCAAAGCAATGTCACCTGTGGAACAAGCAGGATCTCAAAAAATTAAATATAATCGGTTTGCTTTTTGATTTGAATAGAATATAGTCCAATTCTACCCATTTACTGAATTGTAAAACCACAAATACATGTTTTAATTATACAATTTCAATGGTCATTCCTTAACTTATCCCACCTTTCTTGATTATTCCTGAATCACAGTTTCTTTGCATTATTTGGATCTACCACTACATTGTGATTTGGTTTGAAGCATGTTGATAATTCACCTCGTATTTAAGCTAATACCTTTTCTTTCTGTCCTGTCGGTCTATTAGCTAATCATTTGCTGAAGTTAATTTAATGAAGAAATATAATAGGATTTTCGGACTGTGTACTGGAGCTGCCAAGTACTGGAGCTGCCGAGTCTCACCTGTGTATGTGTTTGTGTCCGCAGATCGCTGGAGTCGAAGGAGCTTTTGGACAGAAGGGAGAGAAGGGAGAACCTGCTGTCATCGAACCTGTGAGACCCTCAAACTACCACTACTCCTGCTAATTAATCCTAGTTTTTCTTCTTTTCTTTTCTTTCTCTTCCCTGCTTTTATTTTCCAATTCTGCTCTCATGAGATTAAATTGTGTGTTTTTAGGGTATGCTGATTGAAGGACCACCCGGACCTCCTGGCCCAGCTGTGAGTACAAACACAAATGAGTTGTTTAAGATTTATTGTTAGGTTTTTGATCTGTAGCTAATCAGTTTTCCTCATTTATAGGGTCTTCCAGGTCCCTCCGGCCTTCAAGGACCTCCAGGCACTTCTGGAGATCCTGGTGAAAGGGTGAGAAACTCCAAAATATTCAAAATTTGGGCTGGCGCCATTGATATTATTCATAAACAAAGAGCTGAAACAAAACGACCATAAAAATTACTTTCTAATATAAAGATTAGACAATTTAGACAAACCTGACCTGGTTAGACAAGGGAAATTATTGAACACTGTAGCTCACACATAATATATTATACTAACAAAGATCAACAATATAAATGGTAATAAAAAATTCCAAAAAAGGATAAAAATAAGAAACTGGTGTCAAATAAGCGTCTTTGAGTGTCTTGAAAAGCGCTTTATAAATAAAATGTATTATTATTATTATTAATGTATATGTACAAGTAAAAATAAACTAAACTAAATCATTACCAGTTTTGCATAATCAGTACTCAACTGTACTCAACCCACCATTTTCAAAGTTTTATTGTTGTAGCGACGTAGGGGTTTTAAAAGTACATTGTGTAACTTTTCTGGTGGAGGATCCGTCAAATGCTTTTCTCCATGGAGATGTTATTGCTAAGTCTGGAATGTTTCACAGTATGGTATTAAACCTTTCTATCATCATGGAGACCAAACCAGACCAAGTTACAGGTCAGATCTGTGGCAAGGCAACCCCGCTCACAGTCAGAATGCCTGTTTTGAAGTCTAATTTAGCTATAAAACCACCTGTAATTTTGTCATACTGTGGAACATTAAAGGCAGAGCAATGACATCTCCATAGAAACAAGCAGGTGACGGTCCCCCATCAGAAAAGTTACATAGTGCACTTTTAAAACTTTGATTATTTTGCTCGAACTTATAAAGATGTGGGCTCATTTGAACATAAACAAAGATCAGACCTCATGCAAAAGGAAGCTGATTTTGGATAGACGAGAGTAGCGTGCCTCACAGATGGACAAACCCGGTCTATGTGCTGAGGTCATTAAAGTAACAGAAAACAAGAATATTTAGCAGAACATATGTGTGCGGTATGTAAAAATGTGAGATCTGGGTCCAATTAATGCCACAGTTAAAATTAACTCAAAACACTGACTATAAAAACACTATTTGACCATATAAAGCCAATTACACAGCAAGTTTATATACAACATAACATTTTATTAGTAAGAAATTCATGATCACAATGTACCAAATGTTGTCTATGTTTTATTAACTAGATAGAGGTTTAGTGTTTAACAGATACTAAAATACTGTAATTATAACATCCAATAAAATGATTAAAATGAATATACCTGGATGTCTAAAAATCCTCATTGTTTTGAAATACATAAAACATGCATAATCTTTATCTACATATCTAATACAAAACGCATAATGATCATTTCCAGCATCATCTACTTTACTGTGTTGATGGGACTGACTGGGATTTATCAATAATGACTTGTTAAACTGACGTGTCTGCTCTTTTCACAGGGTCCTCCCGGTCGTGCTGGTCTGCCTGGTGCTGATGGTTTGCCCGGTCCTCCTGGTACAATGCTGATGCTTCCAGTGAGTCTTTATATTATGTGTAGAAAGACTCTGTACTGTGGAATAAGCTCTTTATATCTTACTCTGTCATGAACCTCAAATATCTGACCGATATCTGGCCCTATGCCCAGTTATAATGTTATGATGTCAGTGAACTTCTCCATGCATTCAGAACATTGGTCCAACTTCTCATCAATACGAAACACTCAGATACTCAGAGACCTGTGAATCTATATCCACATGGAAATATGTAATAATACTATTATTTTGTGTTTTTACATCCTGTTTTTAAATAAACAGTATAAAAAATATCATTATGGTACGGTATCAAGCCTTATCCTTAGTATCATCTACAACTAGATTCAAGATTCAAGATTGTTTATTTGTCATATGCAGGATCAACACAAGGTCAACGATGCAATGAAATGGTTAGGATCAGAAGAACCGTTGACTCTCTAAGATAGTCGAGAAGTACTAATAGCATGCAATAGAAATACAAGGGAAAAAAGTAAACAATATAATTAAAAATATGTAATAAAATATAATAAAATACAAAGGTACAGGTAGGATTAAATAAGGTGTGAGATGAGTATTTCACAGGCGGTAATACTGCTGAAATGAATTTTGTATTGCACATAATCTAGTATAGTATAAGTATTGCACGTGGATTTCGTATTGCACATAATATAGTATAGTATAAGTATTGCGCTTGGGTTATGAAGCAGGTTATTGCACAGGTAACAGTAGCAACAGTATAGTCCTATAGAACTACAACTTCTTACTGGTGGGGGACACATTTTTTGAAGCAATTACTGGTGATCACAAAATTATGTAGGAACTGCCATAGCGAGTGTGTAGTCCTGTATAAACCACAGTTATAGAGCTGGTACAACTCTGAAAAGTAAAAGTGTGAAAAGTTTTACGTAATTAAAGTAGTACAGTCATTTCCTGAGTCGCGTTATTTGGTCTACAAACTGCCTCTACACTATTTCAACTACGCTGTTGTCTTTAGTTTCGTTTCGGTGGAGACGGTGAGAAGGGTCCCGTAGTGTCCGCCCAAGAAGCCCAAGCTCAGGCCATCCTCTCCCAGGCCAGGGTAAGTAAAACGAAACAAAAAGTGACCCCCAAACACCCTTCCCCCTCCCATATCCCTTCCTCTTATGTCCCCTTCCCATGCCCCCCCCCTCTCACAACCGGACTGTATTTTGGTAGCCAGCCTTGCTAAATGCAGACATGCCGATCCACAACATAAAATGAGCCTCTCTGAACAGATGCACACACAAGAGACTCTGTTAAAAATACTTGTGACCCACGGATGGCCCGGGACAACAGGTGGACGTCTCTGGGGGCAAGACCACTGGACTGGTTTAGGAAAAGAGCTAATACTGTTGTTTTTGTCACGGTCTGTAAATCAGGAGGAGTTGTTAAGAAAGGTGTTAGTTTGTTATAAGATATTTGATTTTATTGCAGTTTTTCAAATGTAGTCATATAAAATGTACAAGTTAATTTTGAAGAGTTATTGTCTTGGCCTATAGATTTTTTTTGGTGAAATTACTTCTTACTTTAGTCATTGATCAACCTTGATTAACATAAACATTATCAGCAATAGTAATTCTTTAACGTCATCCCTCATTTATCCAGGATGATCCATAGAAAAACGTTGATTTTTGATATATTAATTTGCATATGCATATGAATTAACATATATATAGTGTTATTTAATCATAGATATTATTAAAAGTTCATCCTTCATAATCTCACATTCAAATTTGACACAAAATCACACACAATCACCTTCACTTTAAATGTTTTTGAAGATGGTACCCAAGTTAATACATACATAATACATAAACCTTGCAAGAAAAACCCCACAATGCATTATGGGATGTGACAGGTTATGAAAAGTTGAATAGCCAGCAGTGACTTAACTTAAATAAAACCCCAGAATAGATAGACAGTGAAGGCCTAACTTCTGAAAAAGAAGAAGAATCTAATATACTTTTGTGTGTGTCTGGTTTGCAGCTGGCGATGAGGGGACCCCCAGGGCCAATGGGTCTGACAGGAAGATCAGGACCAGTGGTGAGTACTTTAACTCATTTCCTCTATAACAAAATGCCCTTTACAGCTATTTAAAGAAGACTGTTGAGTATTGAACAATGACGTGTATTTTTACTACTTCTACGATGTTTTCCAGTGCATGTTTGAGTCTGCAGTGACTTTTAAGCCAAATTATTAATTGCATACGCCTGATTGTACACTGTAGACTTTCTTGTACACAACATTGTCTAATCAATTCATCGTTTCGTAGCTAAGTGGAGTCCGAATTACCGTCTTAGTTCAAACAGCTTCCAAGAAAATATCATCCCCTCCATACCTCCCCCCTTTCCAATCTCCTAGGCTTGTTGATACACGATCCACTATTTATCCACAGAAAAGGGCCCTCGACAAGAAATGAAGAGTTATGGTAGCTTAATACCTAGATTAGTGAGCAAAGATTTAGTTTGGCTGCAAGTAGACGTGCATCTGTCACTGAAGTTTAGACTAAAGTTTTAAGGTTGCATAATTTAAAGAGCAAAATTAGGTCTTATACTTGCAATTACCACATTTTTGAAACCACAACTTTATAATAGTTACATAATACAAATTAATATATAATATATATGTTGAAATATATATGTTTGTATGTGTTTATTATTATTCATTCAGTTATCATCTCTGTTCAGTCTCCCAAAAGGAACAATGGGTATTACCAGCTAAACATTGCCACCTGCTGACACATTGAGGCCATTACACCACTGAAGCCTCTTAGAAAATGTGGGCATATTTGAATAAAGATGTCTCTGTTTCCTTTTTCATAGGGTCTTCCCGGTTCCCCTGGACTTAAAGGTGAAGGCGGAGATCCTGGTCCACAGGTAATTTATACTACAGCGATTTTACTAATATTTTAAATTGAGTAATTATAAGTATCAAGTAGATTAGACCATTATGTTTTGTGAAATGCACTTCTACATGTACAACTTCTGCTACCTTGCAATTTCAAGTTAAGATAACATTTTTAATATTGACATTTTTTTCCACAAACATTTTGTATTATTCATTGTTTTATGTTGCTCCCAGGTTGTTAATTTTGTTTACTGAAAATAGCAACAAAACTTTTTCTGATTGTCCCTTTGACATATGTTTAAAAAAAACCAAAAACAACTTTTTTTAATCACTCAATATTTATTTATAGAGCCCTTTACAACACTCAAGGTGCTTTCCAATAAAATCAACATAATATAAAAACATTCAAACCATTAAACATTGAAAATAATTCACTGCGTTACTGAATGTTGAAAGCCAGTCTGACAGGTTAAAGTCTGTGATAGTGGCAGATTGGGGGGCTGTTCCAGAGTCTAGGGCCAGCTACAGAGAAAGCCCAATTACCTCCATTTTTTGAGCATTATATCTCCTCTTTTTTCTCCATACAGGGTCCTCGTGGCATCCAGGGACCTGCTGGACCACCTGGCAAAGCAGGAAAGAGGGTAAGTAAACCCTCTGACCCCCAGGACTAACTAAAAGTGTGTGCTCACAGCTCACAGCTCACAGCTCTTTGTTTTCGTTGCTAAGTTCGTGTCGCCGTGCGGTAGTTTGGGCTTCACTGGTGGCCACGACTCAAATTCTGAATGAGGAGCTTAGCTAGTGACTCAACAAACAATTAATTGAGATGTGCTTAAAGGCTTTTCTCTGCAGCCTTTGGATCAATGACCAGGAGCTAAATCTGTCTGAAAATGCTCATAATAGAAAAGTGATGATGGATCTGAGCAGGAGATAGTGTCATTAACATGCAGACCTCACAACAAGACCTATATGATCAGAGAATTTTAACCAGGCTTGTTTAATTCCTCCCAAATCCAATTATAGCCCTATTGATTTGAAATAGAGTCTCCCCTGTTGCACAAAACACCATAGTAAAGCATTATGGCTCTACACTTTCAAATTTATTGTATGTTTCAGGTCATTTTTCCATCATATATACATACATTCCTGAATTTTCGTTTTCTATCCTTAATTTACGCTTACTGATGGAACGCAGAGGTAGGTTTGCTCTTTGCTAGCTTGACAAATGCGCACACACAGTTTAAATCATACATTATATTTGTCATTTTCTAATATTACAGGGCCGTGCCGGAGCTGATGGAGCCCGTGGAATGCCTGGAGAGCCAGGTTCTAAGGTAAAAAAAATGCTTAATTTACTTAATCTAATTGCATTTCTATTTAATTCCACGTGTATTCCTACTATGTTGTTATGATATTGATGCATATTTGTGGATTACAGGGTGACCGTGGCTTTGATGGACTGCCTGGACTGCCCGGTGAGAAGGGACACAGAGTAAGTACAGGGTCATGGATGTCACTCAACTATGAAATAGATTATAATTTTAATATTAACAATATTTCTGATACAACTACAGAAGAATTGCAGACAGTATATCAAAATATGCCTAGTGGACAAAGCTAGTTTCTCTCAATAAATGGTTAATTCTACTTATTAACGATTTGGCAAAGGTTACTGGGAGTGTTGTTGGTATTTTGGTGATGGATATGATTATAATGCTATTCATAATACTGAAAAATTTAAGAAAACAGTAATTGGATTACTCTAAATATGGTCTACAACTTATTTATGTATATTTTAGCACAAAACATTTACATAACACAAACTATTATTGTTATGGCTATCTAATTATATATTTAATTGTGATATTAGACAATTACTAGACTTAATAAATACATTTGCCTTGTATCATTCTCTTTTTAGGGAGAGCTCGGACCTTCAGGACCAATCGGAGCACCAGGAGAGGATGGTCAGAGAGTAAGTTCACTGCATTTTTTTCTTTTCTTTTTATGTTGAAAAGTCAGAAATTGATTTATAGTAATACACAGGCAGTCTTTCGCCTCGGGCAGTGGCAGCTCGGGGCGGGGCCTGGGAACTAAAGTTTATGTGTAACCTTTCCTCCTCATGAAAATAGACACTTTTTACCCTTCTACCTTTAGGCTTTAACTGTTGTCTTAAAGGTGCATTGTGCCACTTTTCTGGTGCAGGGTCCGTCCAATGCTTATCTCCATGGAGATGTTATTGCTTTATCTGGAGTGTTCACTGTATGGCATTAAACCTTCAAACCAGGCCAAGTTACAAGTCTGATCAGTGGAGAGGCGACTCTGCTCACAGTCAGAATGCCTGTTTTGAAGTATAGTTTAGCTATAAAACCAGCTGTAATTGAATAAATGTAAGTTAGAGCTGTTTAATGCCATAATGTGAAATAATAGTACAATGACAGTTAAGAGTTCAAATCTGATGTAAAGCTGAGTTAGTTAGTTTGTTAGTTTGTTAGTTTGTTAGTTGTAATGTTATCCACAGACAATTACATTTCCCTGTCCTTTTCTTCCCTCAGGGTGAAGATGGAGAGATCGGACCGAGGGGACTGGCTGGAGAGAGTGTAAGGATTATCTGTTGTCCCAAACATACTAATACGAAGAGATCCTGTTACATTTGCTTTCTATTGAGCTTTCTCAGCAGGACTCAGGATTCTCCCACTGAAAGTTACACCCTCCATCATACCTTATCTTTGTGTGCAGGGGCCTAGGGGTTTGTTGGGGCCACGTGGACCACCCGGACCACCCGGAGCCCCTGTATGTACTTCCTTTTTCACTATCTCCTCATCTGCTCTCACTTCCTTTTAAAGTAAAGTTGACTGATTATTCTGTCACTTGTCGTTCTCAGGGTGTTGCTGGAGTGGATGGGCCCCATGGTCCTAAAGGAAACATGGTATCCGATTTAAAAATGTTGTGTCTTAATTTTATTCAAGTATATGTTAATATTCTAGTTAAATTGTGGGTTTTAATATGTTTTAGTTATATATCTTGGATTTTCACTGCATATTTTTTATTCTTCTGCTGTTTTTGTTCTTGGAATTTCAATCCAAGTCTTGGAATAAGATCTTCTTTCATTTTAGTACATACATGTAATTATTACGATTGTCCAAGATTCACAGTATATTCAAACATTTTCTTCATTAAACACTAAACAGGAATCAACTGATAACTAATCAATCAATAGATATCAAAATGTATTTTTAATGTCATTTTTCACTGTATTTTCGCGTCTTTGCTATATTATAACTTCACTTATGCAGACTGATACTGCCCTCTATTGTTCAAAATCATACTACAATTACAATCAGCATCAGTAATTATAAACGAGGAGAGTCAAAACTAATTTATTGTGGCTATAAAAAGATACAACTGTTGATGTCAGTGTTCACACAGTAAACGAAATGTCTAAAATGCCACTAGGGGTTAGTGGATATAGGATTTGACATAATTTTCCTTTATAACAATCTGCCTGTAATTAACTGGAGCTATTCAATCTATTTACTTTAGCTTTTTTGTTCATTTATAAGAGACAGTGCACATAAAAGAAAAACACTGACTTACACAAAAGATGTTATATGCTTGCCCATATTATAAAAAAAAATGCTTTATTTCAACCTGCAGTTTCTGGATAAACTCTATTCTAGAGACAAAGCAGGATTGCAACGATCAAAATACCATGTAACGTTTTTCCGCAGACTTGGAGATATCTTACTTGGATCTTATTTTTATTTTATAGGGACCGCAAGGTGAACCAGGCCCACCCGGACAGCAAGGAATCCCTGGAACGCAGGTGAAAAAAATCAATACCACCCCACCACACCAACATCTAGTGTAGTGTATGCCTCCGGAAAGCTCTGTGTAATGAGCACATGAGTCTAACACATAGGCCTTTGTTCCTGTTTGTATCTGCCCTGTATCTGCCCAAGTCCACTGGGAAAAGCAGAGATTGACTTTCTATCTTTGCCACCTCAGGGAAACGATGAATACATAACACAGGCTCTATACTCTCTGTGTTGTATTTGCTTGATCTTGTGAAGTCTGAACATATTTTCTTATCATCTTCCAGTCTTTTACTCAACTCATTTCCCCATTGGTGGTCTAAAAATACCAGAAACGCACACATTGGTTTATCTTGGGAATGGGGTCCGATCCGGATCAGACCTTTTGAAAGAATCCCATTCATTTTGGTGGAATTTCTGCAGAGCTGCCACACCTGTTTAAGCATGCACAAGTAGAAGCTCAAATTGCACATAAATTTGAGACTGGTAAAACATATTTTTCCACAAATTTGTAATTAATTCTAACACAAGCAGACTCCTCTCCTGTTTTTCCTGTCTATCGTCTGAATATTAACACATGGTAATTATAATTATATTTTTCTCTCTGATAGGGTCTCCCTGGTCCTCAAGGCCCCATTGGACCTCCTGGAGAAAAAGTAAGATTATTAAAATTATTATTATTATTATTATTAAAAGATCATTAAAATTCTCAGTAATATTATTTGCATGATTTTGAATGTGATCTTTTTCATGAATGACTGACTAAAACGTGCTTTGGAGTATACTTGGATCTTATTTCATTGAAGTTAGACTTAGACTTAGACAAACTTTATTGATCCACAAGAGAAATTGTTTTGGATACAGTAGCTCACACATCAAATATAATAAATAATATATAACAGAGTGTAAAAAAAATAGATGGAAATAGCAACAGACCAGTGTCAGATGAGACATAATTATACAAATAAAAATAATGATAATAAATGTATATGTACAAATTTGATCTAAATAGAAAAGTAGTAATAAAATATAAAATGCAATACAAAATAAGACGTACAATCCCAGCTGTATACAGTTGTAGGGAGTATTATCTACTGCACAAGGGTGAGTTGTTGTACAGCTGTATTGAGTATGGTATGATGGAGTATGATGAAGTTGTTGTTAATTTGCCTTCATATATTGTTCATATACAAAATCAGACATTGTTACAAATATATTCTGGTATTATTCTGAGTATCTGAGGCTCATTATTTAATCAGTGCATGAGGTCAAAGTTGAACACATCTGTACCAAACATTAAGTAAAATGCATTGAATCAATTGAAGATCAACAAAAGTCAACTTCTACAGATACTCTTGAAAAGATAACAAGTTTAATCTACATAAAATGTTGTTTTTAAAGCAGAATTGTCTTTTTATGAGTCTGAGAAGTGCAGGTGCTCTGTGTGAACTCTGAATGGCCTTTAACCTTTCACCTTTCCTTGTGTTTTACAGGGACCCCAGGGCAGGTCTGGGTTGCCTGGTTTACCTGGAGCTGATGGTCCTCCTGTGAGTCCACTTTTTAACTGTTACAAACTTAAAGCTTTTGGTCTATGGCAGGAAGTCTGTCCAGGGTGTAGGAAGCAATATAACCACTGATATTGTCTAAATTTGAATAGTTACATTCAGTGATAGGAAATTGATTCAAATTCCTTAGCCTTTATTGTCGTAAGAAAATCAAATTCTGTAGCTCTTTAACCCTTTACTTAACAAACCTCGAAATGTTCAATTTGGGGTGTTTTTGTATAACAGTCTCCAGGCAGATCTTAACAAAAACAGTTGACCTGTCATGACAATTAATATATAGTTTTTTTTATTATTATTATTTTATTTATTTATTTTTATTTTGGGCAATAAGCAACTTACATTTGTTTAAAAGTGCAATAACAGAAATAAAAATAAACAGAAATAACAACAAAAAACAAACAAAAACATTTGCCCAGAAAGGAGTGGGAAAAAGAAAACTTATTTAATCCCACCGCCTCTTCTAAGTTTGATATATGTTACATGGAACAATCATTTTTGAGGGTCAGTATTTATCGTGAGTATTTTGTCTTAGTTCTAGCGGGGAATGTTTTGTTATTTTTCCTGTTCTACGGTAAGATTTGAGCTGTAGAGGGTTGAATTAAGAACTTTTATGACTCATTATAGTGTTTAATTCTGCTATTTATGTATTGCAGTTTGTTTTTAACTGTATTATACATTTGGAATATTTTTTTTTAAATAATTCTGCTTTAGGCTTAATGTGCCAGTGCATAAATTAGTTTCAATATTATTGTTTATTGTCTATATTTTCATAAGCAATATATATCATGCTTCAAAATTTGCTATTGTGACAGGCCTAAACATATGGTAGTATAGCAACAGCCTCCCCATTCCCCATAATATAATATTTCCCATTGAGAACCGTGCACCTATGCCCCAGTGCACAGAAGTGTGTATTGGGCATAGGTTCAGGTGTGAAACCATGTTGCGTTGGCCCCAGGCTCCACAGTTCACTGATTTACAGACTCTGCCCACACCTCAGACCAGGTCCAGGTGTGCAGAGCTACAGGAAAACTCTCAGGCAGAATGCCTACTGTGCACAGGCCTGTCCACCTACACAGACATCCACAAACACTCACATATTACTGCAGATTAAAGCTATATATCTTAACAGGTAAAGACACTGTTAAGTTTGAGCTTAAGAGACCACTGCAAAATGATCAGTTTTTCTGATTTTACTAATTATAGGTATGTGTTTGGTCAAAAGGAACATTTTTGTTTGAGTCTATAAACTACTGACAACATTTCCCCCAAATTCCAAATAAAAATATTATTGTTTAGAGCATTTATTTGCAGAAAATGACAAATGGTCAAAATAACAAAAAAGATACATATTTTCAGACCTCAAACAATCCAAAGAAACAAGATAAAATGAATTTTAAAACAAGATAATACTAATTTCAAAAGTTCAAAACTCCATGCACAGCTTCAAGGTGCTGGTAACAGCAGGAATATTGAATAATTCCAGAACCGCACACTTGTTTGACTTTCCGATTAATGCTTTATTAGGTGAGAGCGAACAACCCGTTTTGCTTCTACAGCGTCATCAGGAACCTGATGACGCTGTAGAAGCGAAAAGCGAAACATAATACTAATGTTTACACTTAGGAAGAGTTCAGAAATCAATATTTGGTGCAATAACCCTTATTTTTAATCACAGCTTTCATGCGTCTTGGCATGCTTTCCACAAGTCTTTCACATTGTTCTTGGGTGACTTTATTCCACTCCTGGTGCAAGAACTGAAGTAGCTCAGCTTTGTGTTTGTGTTGGAATTCGACAGACGCTGGAATGGAATGGCTGTAATACATGTAGAGATGCTGATTTCAGAAAAAAAAGTGCACCTTTAATAGAAGTACAATTTATTCATTTTATTTTGGTCCTCAAGCATTTGTATAGGGATGTTATTAGACTTTCTCAAATTGCACACTTGTGCATTAATAACATGTATTGTAATTATAGTATATATTGCTTATTACTGCTTGGAGGCAATCTGGTATTGATCTTTGGAGAATTGGCTGTTTAATTGCCACCATAACATTTTTTTAAAAAATAATACATTTTATTTAGACAACACTTTTCACAACACCCAAAGATGCTTTACAGAACACATATTAAAACAGAGCAATAAACAAATAACACAGGAAAGATAAAAAAGAGTGAATCATATTGAGAAAAGTTAAATAAAAAATCTATTTAGAATTTTGCCCACTTTCTGACTTTATTTGTTACAGTTACACAGAAGTGAGTGTAGTCTGAAAGGGAGTGAGTAAAGGGTAAATGTGTTAAAAAATAAATGTGTACATTAAGTGATTCATAAATATTTTAAGATTTTCTGTTTTCAACTTTAGGGTCATCCTGGAAAAGAGGGTCCACCTGGAGAGAAGGGAGGCCAGGTATGTATCATTTATTGGTTATATTATATGTGTATATGTATCTGTGTTATTATTAGTGGTCAAAGTTACAATATTAGCCAGTTTATAAACAGCATTTTCTCTTCTCTACAGGGTCCTCCAGGTCCACAGGGTCCCATTGGTTATCCTGGCCCTCGTGGTGTTAAGGTAATGCTGAGATTTTGAGAAAGTAGTTTAATTTAGTTCAGATTGAAAGCTGCGTGACTTTTATAACTCACTGTTTTGTTTTGTATTCAACAGGGAGCCGATGGTGTCCGTGGTCTGAAGGGAGGAAAGGGAGAGAAGGTAGCAAACTTTCTTAAAAGAATAAATAAAACAGCCGCTCAATAAAAATCTAAAAATATTATAAATTCAGCTCTGAAAAAGTGGCATTAACACATTGACGGCGAATGATTTTGAAAGATTTGATGAGCTGTTTTGCGTTGTACTCTGGCCTTGTCCTCGTCAAAATGAACAGAAAATTCAAAGAAAGAAAAACACGACACGTTTCATTAAATCCCAAAACAACCAAGCACTTGTCAGAAAATCTAAATATATTTAAAATGCCACCAATAATATCAGAAGTAATGTGTGATTTTTTTATTTTATTTACGTTGTCGCAAAGTTGGACAACTTTTGGAAAGATAGATTCTCTTTTCACAGATCTTTTTGTTGCATCCTGAAACAGACTTTTTAGACTTGTCAAATGCCGTTTTGACACTCCTGCCTTAAAGCTGAACTGCGTAACTTTTCTGGTGGAGGGTCTGCCGCATCTGCTTGTCTCTATGGAGATGTGTCTGGAATGTCCCGGTTTGGCATTAAACGTATCCACCTTGCATTTGCACAATATCATGGGTTTTTATTGACCTAAAAATGTGCATTTTCTCCGTGAGTGGGCATGCCTCTCTACAGATCTGACATGTAACTTGGCCCTGTGGTGTAAATCAGTGTAATGCCATACTGAGGAACTTTACAGGCCATAGAGAGAAGCAGCTTTTTGACCCTACACCAGAAAAGTTCCACATCTCTATATTTACCATGCATTTTCTATAATTTACACCTTAAACTGAATATGCATGATGTTTATTTTATATCAATACAGTTTTAAGCCTATTATGTGACTGCGAGCGGCTGTTTCTCAATGAGGCGACAGTTATTCAGGTTTTTTATTGAATAATTTATGGGGCGAGGATCTGACACTGGAACCTTGGAGGAGACGGCTTAGTTATGAATAAAGTATGCAAGGCTATGCGGGTGTACGTGTGTGGCTGTGTCTAGGTGTTTGGTGTGATGTGGGGTGAAGAGAAATCTTGCATAATGCATCACATATTGGGAAAGTTTATCTATAAAAACAAAAAAAAATCACACACAGGTGACAGACCGACTAGAGGAAGTGTCCCAGGAAGTTTTCTTTGACTTTTAGGGAGGAATCTGTGAATGTAGTATTGTAGTAGTATTTTTTATTTATTTATAATTACTTTGATTATTACACATTAAGACCCATAACATTTCAGTAGTAAGGAAATAAAGTATTTTAATGAATAAACCTGTGTGAATAAATAGGAATGTTTTAGCACTTAATGTGTTTATAGTAAATATGAGATATAGCTTATGTATATGATTATTTGTGTATTATTTTTCAAAGTTAAAGGTTCAAAATCAGCTTTATTATCAAAAACCATATGTACAGTTTGCACACACAGGATTTTAAATTGCAGCGCCCTCTAGGCCCACAGTGAACATAAAACATCTGATAAACAAGACAATAAACACCATGACTGAAACGTCACATATAGGCTACCTGTAGCCAAAGTATAAGACAATAAACCCAATTTTTGATAATTAATCATTGATAATTGGTATTGTCAATTCTAGCCTTGGAATTGATTGAAAACAAATCACCTGTATCACAAATATGTACTTTTGGGATTATAGTTTAGACTTTTAAAGCAGTTTCATGTGAAATTATTATTGTGCAATGTTTACTTAGCCATTCAGACGTTTGGCAAATTATTTATTTATTTATAAGGGATGTCCTAAATACATTAACAAAAATAGGATTTACAGAAAATAAAGAAAGGACAATCAAAACAAAAGACAAACACAACACACAGACAACATTCACACTCAGATAAACATACATCTCTCTGAATTTATTATCCCCACACCTATATTTGGAAATGACTGAAGGAAAAAGCAACTCTATGTACATCAGAAAGTACATAAAACAAAAATGTATTTTTATCGAGAACAAGAGCAGGATGTTTGTAAGTATCTGAAGACTGTTGCCTTAAAAAGGTGGATCAATGTAATTGATCTGACTGAGGAGAGCAAGTTGTTCCATTCATTTGGGGCTTTGAAGTTAAATGCTCTGCAGCCAGTTTCTTTCTTCTTCTTTTTTTTTTTATAGTAGAACATTGTCAGTGTGACGTAAATTATATGCTGATCAAAATCATTTTTTACATTTTTCTTAACATAAAGATTCTGCAACATTTGGCAGCAAGTGCAGTTCCATGTCTTGGCCACCAGGGTGCAGCATGAAACCTGAAATGCACAGGGAGCATTTAGAAACGGTTTAAATTTATCTTAAAAATGATAATTACATGCATTACTTTTGGATTTGAAGGAATGCGTTTTTAAAAACATTTCTACAACAACATGACTTACTAGCCTGCTACATTCTACTAACTATCTTATCTGCACACCATTTACAAATTTTAATCAATAAACATTTTTTTGTTTTTGTTTTAGGGAGAAGATGGTTTCCCAGGTTTCAAGGGAGATATGGGAATCAAAGGAGACCGGGTGAGCATCAAGCATCACTACATCTGATTAAAGTTACTGTCAGTATTTTGGCCTTATATATTCCCATTGTATATGACCTTTAGGGAGAGCTTGGTTTGCCTGGTTCACGTGGAGAGGACGGTCCTGAGGGTCCCAAAGGCCGAGCTGGACCCAATGGAGAGTCTGGTCCCCTTGGTCCCGCTGGAGAGAAGGTATCAGACTCAAAATGTCATTATTGAATTTTTAAAAGATGTATGTTTTTGTGAGTTTAATCAAAATTGTTGTTGCCTTTACGCAGGGTAAACTTGGTGTACCAGGATTACCAGGTTATCCAGGAAGACAAGGACCTAAGGTAAAACTAACCAATCAGTACACTCAATCAAAATTTCAGCCCATTATTCTAAAATCAAGCTGATCATTGCATTCATTTTACCAATTATTCTTATTATAAACTAAGAAGTACTGTTAAAAATACCTTAAAGATTAAATAGAAGCAATACATCACATTTTTATTACAATAATACATAGAGCTGACGAAGCCTCTCGGATGAGCGGCGAAACGTTTTCAACCAAACAAACTTTGTCCAGTTGACAAATTGAACTTCTCCTTTTATCAATAATACATAGACACAATAAAAGAAGCATTGCCATTGCCACATAGCCTGTGCAGAATCTATGGGCAACACTGGCTGCAGTTAGGTCAAAATTTGATAAATGTCAAATTTGTATAATTATAATATTATTTAAATGACTTGCAAAAAGCCATATCATCTCATTTCTTTCTTATCATGGTCCTCTTATCAAATGTTGGGATTTGCATGTCATTGTAATAATCTTAAAGGTCCAGAAATCAGATTACAATCAGATTTTGGTGTGCATGTAAACAACCACTGACTCAACAAATAATAAACGTACATATACTTCTTGAATATATGTTTTATGAGCGTGCACTATAGTACAAAGTAAAACAATCCATGTGCTATAATAAAAGTAAGCAAGCTAGTATGCATTAGTCTTTGTTTTATTTAATAGTTTCAGACTCTGTTTAGTGTAGTTCGTTATTTTGAATGGATGTGCCCTTGTTTCAATGCCATGGCCATTTTGTATTTCAGAGAAGTGGAGCAAAATGACACTTGACTCATGTTCTCATCGATAGTCATTCAGAGCTCAGACATCACAGTGTTTGAGTCATCAGCTCAGGTCAAAAACCAGGTTCATGGTTTGAGATGGTTGTGAATCCACAAGTGCTTTGTTGTTTCAGACCAAGGCAATATGAAACTAAGACCTTTTAAGGGCTGTTACAAAGTCATACTGAGGACAAACCAAGACTTTCTGGAGTTCCTAGATTCTATCAATACAAAAACAAGCAAAATAACCCCAATATAAGATAATTGTGCACAGTCCTAAGCATTAAGAGGTCCTATAAAGGTCCTATAACACAACATTGGCTATTCTCAGCTTTAAGACAGCTTTAGAATGTTGTTACCTCTTCAAAAACATACTTGGAGTTGTGTTTTGTTTCATTCACACATGTTTGAGTAATCCTTTATTATTACTGTCTACATCTCAAGCTCAAAATGTGTCTGTTCCACCTTGTGATGTCATGTTCACTTAACAGCTACCTTTTGCCTTTAGTTCATTAGAGTTTGGAAATGCCAGGGCAGAAATGATCTACATGATTCTAGTGAAGGTGTGTGGAGTTTAAAAACACAGTGAAGCACTTCCTGTATTACCACATGACATCACAAGGTGGAATGTACAGATGGAGAGGTCTCAGACATCATTTATCTCCCATCTATAACTATCCTCAAACCGAAATCAAAACTAACAAAGAAAACAACAGGGTTAGCCAGGTCAGGTCCAGAGGTGTGAAAACAAACATTAAGGTCCTGAATGGTTCTGCTAACAAGAACCCACACTCCACTCCCACTGCATATTTAATAGTCTTACCTAACTAACAGAAACTGTAAACAAATAGGTGTGGTAGTTTCATAGTAATTTCATTGTAGTTAGCTCCTCCCTGCAGGCAGTTTTAAGCAGTGTCCACCAGCACTTTAGCCAGAACTGAAGAAGCAGCTTGGATGAGCTGCGAAACGTATTCGACCAAATAAATTTTGGTCCAGTTGACAAATTGAATTTCTCCTTTTGCCAAGGTGGAACGTAGTGTTTTGTGTTTGAGAGAAGAACTCAGCCTAAATATGCAAGATTTATGTGTTAAATGTGTGAATGAAACAAAACACAACTCAGGGTATATTTTTGATGAGGAAAAAACACTATAGCGTAGATCAGATGCAATCAGCTGTGTTTTATTTGAACGTTTGATTTCACATTGTTGGATTTATTGTCTGTGTTGTCTCAGTGAGGTTTGCTACCTGTGTTGAAGACAAACCTCAGAATACACAAACAAATTCTATTCTAAAACTTCTAAAATTTGTTTGAATAACGACTTTAGTCTGACTTCTTCAGTTCTCCCTACCGCCTCTTTATATACTGAAAGTGCTCCTCTATGTTTTTAAAGTCCACTGACCTTCACCTAACTCAATCTGATCATTTAAATTAAATTTCTTTAAATGCACAGCAATAAAAACACAGGTAATTTGACAACAGCACAAACATCACTGGTCTTTATAACAGCTTTGGTTAATTTTAACTATCGCTACAGATCCCCCATTTTCATTTATTTGAATATGTTGATACTACTGTACAAATGTCTGAAAGAAATACGATTTAAGTCTTTCTTTTCAGTTTTCGGACAGCGCTGTAGATATTAAGTCAGTTCATTTTCATTCATATTGTGTGGTTACATTGTCCTTCACCATATCTCTCTTTCCTATTAACAGGGCTCCAGTGGGTTCCCAGGCTTCCCAGGAGCCAATGGAGAGAAAGGCGCTAGGGTAAGTCGAGCCCCAATCTTGAATACACAGTTGTTGTTTGGATATGAAAATCACTACATATCTCTCACACAAAGGAAAATTGATTTATACTACAAAAGCTCCTGTAAGGTATTTTTGCACGAAACATAACAGCTGCAAAAAATCAATATAGTTGGGGGGAGAACAAAAGACATGGTAACAATTGTTCTTTCTTCTATCTCGAGGGCTTGTAGAAAGTAGCGTAGTAGCAAAAGTAGCTTGGGAAGTGCTGATAAAAACCCAGGTACAATTCAAACTCGTTTTCCCTGTGAATTAAGCTTTCGTATTGCTTCACTTTAGGATTTGGAGAAATATCTAATTTGCAAAGTAGTTTGACACGTACAGAGAAAGCATATTTTAAACTTTTCCATAAGCATTAACATTTCATTTGTGAGAAATCTGCTAAACTAATACAAGAAGTGCCTTGAATTGAACTGAATGTATTTCATGTATTTCATGTTTGTAAAGGCAGAATATTTCATTGAAGTTGTGATTTTCATTTTCAATGTGGCTAATCTTGTAGCCCTATATTGTACCTTATTAAGTACACATCATGTAACAGCTGATAACCTGAAATGTGTAACACTGAACTATAATATAATGTAATTACATGTTATTACATTGTGCCAATCTAAGAACATTTGCTGGATCAGCCGAGATCCTGGTTGGAATCTTTACTGACTCTTACTGGCCTTGGACGTATCATGATGTTTGCACTTTAATTCATACACAGCAGTTCACTAGTTACTTACAGGATAAATAACTACATAACAGTTTTGTAAAAAGTTAATTGTGTTTTGAGAGAGAAAAAAAAAAAATTCCAATATCAGATCAAATATCAGTACAGTGGTACCTCACCTTACGAAAGACCCAACAAACGAAAATTCCAAGTTACGAAACGCCTTCACGTTAAATTTTTGGTCTCTAGATACAAAAGAAAATTCAAGTTACGAAACGCGAAATCTCAAAAATTCAAATAATACACGCTCAGATGCGCGCTCAGCCACACACATTATACGCTTTTCTCAGACTGGATTTAAACTTTTCTCACATTTGTCTCTCGTTTAAACACTCAAACTTTCATAAATTTTCAACAAAATGTATTAATAGTGAAGCGTGGGGGGAAGGGGGAGGGCGGAGAGGTGTGCGCGCGGACACGTGTGTGATAGCGCAGCATGACCCGGCGCGGGGCTGCGAGCACGAGACCCGTGCTCAAACCGTGCCTCCTCTAAACCAGGTTTAGACCTGGTTTAGAGGAGGCACGGGTCTCGTGTGCTCAAACCGGGCCTCCTCCAAACCAGGTTTAGACCAGGTTTAGACCAGGTTTAGAGGAGGCACGGTTTGAGCACAGGTCTCATGCTCGCAGCCCCGCGCCGGGTCATGCATCACACGTTTCTGCGCGCACACTTCTCCGCCCTCCCCCTTTCCCCCAAGCACGCAGTCGCTGCTCGCCTCAGCCGTGACTCATGAGGTACACCGGTGCTGCTGCTAATAGCAGAGCTAGCACGAAACCAGGAAATAGACCCGCACGCGGCGCTTTAATCCACCTGGTCCAGTCCTGGTCCAGTCCAGGTTTAGTCCTGGTCCAGTCCTGGTTTAATCCAGGTTTAGTCCTGGTCCAGTCCAGGTTTAGACCTTGGTCTAGACCTGGTATAGTCCACGTTTAGTCCTGGGTCTACAGTCTCAGGACGCAGAACACAGTGTTACACTATAAAAAAAAGTTACACTATAAAAAAAAAACTTGGAACGGGGCCTTGGAACGAATCAGGCTTTTTCCATTGAAATAGCTACTCAACTTACGAAAAATTCACGTTACGAAACCACTTGGAACGAATTAATTTCGTAAGGTGAGGTACCACCATACCTGTTTTCTGGGAAAACCTGAAATTGCTAATAACTGATATTTGAATCGATTAATTGACCATAAATAATTACAGGTTCTTACACAGTGTATTTATTACATTGTTATTAAAGGTGTATGGTGTCACCTTTCTGGTTGGGTTTTTTCTCCATGGAGATGTTATTACTTTGTCTGGAATGTTTCACAGTATGGTATTACTCCTTTCTATCTTCATAGAGACCAAAGCAGACCAAGTTACAGGTCAGATCTGTGGGGAATGCCTGTTTTTCTATGTATTTTTGAGCTATAAAACCACCTGTAGTTGAATACATTTAAGGTAGAGCTGTTTAATGTCGTATTGTGGTACATTCCAGGCAAAGCAATGACATCTGCACCCCCAACCAAAGAGTTACATAGCGCACCTTTAATGAAGTTAGTGTAGTTTAAAATAAATCTGACTCATTTTGTTTTTTTACAGTATCTCTTCATAATGATCTTCTATAATGGACTGAAGATGAAGTCACTCCACAGTGACTTTGGACTTTATTATCTCAGTTAATTTGAGGCCATCTGCCAAACACTCAGTAGATTTTTTCCCCTAAAATCTAATTCTGGGCAGTTTTGATGTTAAGCCAGGAAGTCATTTAGCAGCTGCTGTAGAAATATTTAAAGTGCGGCGCAGTTATTGGCAAGGCTTCCTCTGATGCCAGATTAAACCAAAGAAGAAGAGAAATAAACAAAAGGACAAATCCCACTAAAGACTTACCAAACAATGTTACATGGTGTTTACATGAAGCTTATGGTAATTACAGCGCTCATTTGGAGAGAAAGGAGAAAATACTGAAGAATATTTTTGTTTTCTGGCAGGGAATTGCTGGAAAACCTGGTCCAAGAGGTCAAAGGGGTCCAACGGTATGTATTTTTAAATGATATCATCAAATTGTATCATTAAATTACACATTGTATGACTTGACTGGGGTGGTGTTATGTTTTTTTGTTTGTATAGATGTTAAAATTAATTAAAAAATATACACATTTGATTAATTTTACATATGTTATTTAATTGAACGCTTGATGATTCACGTTTGTACCTGTTTGTAGGGTCCACGTGGAGCCAGAGGAGCCAGGGGTCCCACAGGAAAACCAGGACCTAAGGTAAGAACCATTACTTTTACTCTTTGAACTATATTTAAACTTTATTCATATTGTTGCTCTTTGTTATTATATTTATTCTGATGTGTGAGCTACTGTGTTCAAATCATTTCCTTTGAGGATCAATAAAGTTTGCCTAAGTCTAAGTCTACTAAATTATCTTTTAATTGATCATGTAGAATTAATTAACAAAATATTATGAAGTGTATTGCAATCACAAGTGATTAAGATACACTGCAAACAATAAAGAAAATCTCTGATCAACAGCTGTTTTCAAAATGCTCAACAATTTGAACCAGCATTTGAACCAAAACATTGCGTAAAATCTTCTTATTTAAAACAATGGTTGATCGGGTCTTTTTTTTTTTTTTTTTTTAGATTTTTATGGTTGTAAATTCAAGATCTATTCAAGGTTGCTCAGAACTCTGATTATAATCTAATACTGTTTATGAATGGACAGTGGTGGATGAAATGTTACTTAGGTTGAACAAATAAATACTCAAAGTAAATGTATCACATGAACAAATCTAATTAAGTAAAAGCATTAAAGTACTTCAATAGTAACACATAGTGCACATTTTTTGAGGCCTAATAAAGCTTCAGATACAGTGATTTTGACGATTTGTGCTACATTGAATTTGAATTGATCTTTATTTTCCAGCTATTTTTATTTGTATATTTTTGTTTCCTCAAACTACAAATGTATTAAAAATAAACCCTTTTAGCAGATCTGAGACAATTAAAAAAAAAAAAGTTTTGCTTTTCAATCCGGTTCAGTTTTTTATTTATTTATTTTTAACTTCTTTATTTAATAGGGACAGTGCATATTAATGAACATCTACAACACTGCAGTGTAAATACGCCAGATTATAGCAAAATGCTCATTTCCATCTGTAGTCCGTGGGCAGGTGACACCACAGCAAAAACAACAAACACAATGACACCTGACAATAACAGCAGTTAAACTTTAAAAGTGTCCACAATTCTGGTTTTCCTTTAGCCGCTGTTTCAAGTGTGATTTCAAAGTGTCCAGTGTTGGAGTCTCTGTTACTGATAATTGGAGAGAGTTCCAGAACTTAGTGCCTCTGACTGAGAGCACAGTTTGTCCAAACATAGTGCGTCTGTGTGGGACCTCACAGTTCCCCTGGGCTGTGGCCCTATTTTCCATCCCACTGACAGTCTTAGTTTTAATAAAATCCTATAGCGGAGGCGGAGCAAGCCCATGCAGAATATATATTTATATATAGAACAACCATATTTAAAATGAACAACATTTTTAAAAAGTAAGTTGTACTTTTCTAAAGTAGTGCAGTGGTGATCTGAGAATGTTTTTTTTTTAAAGTGATTCAACTAGTTTGAGTGTTGTGCCATGTGGTTATGCAGTACTCTGAGACAGAATCATGGAGTGTAAAAACATTTGCGCTGCATAAAGAGTCATAAAGGATCTTGCCTTTAAATGTAGTGGAGTAGAAAGTACGGAGACCTGCCGTAAAATGTAATGAAGTAAAAGGAATCACTTAAAAATGTACTCATGTAAAGTACACATACCTAAAATTTTAAGTACAGTACTTTACTGCTTTTATTTTGTTACGTTCCACCACTGTGAATGAGCAGCCTGACTAAGAATATTTTTTTATACTGAGTGATGCTGATTTATCTTTGTATTACAGGGCACAGCGGGCAACGATGGCCCCCCTGGTCCACCCGGAGAGAGGGTAAGTCCAAAACATATTGACAAACTGTGAAGACTTAGAACTGCTTTTCCAATATACTTTTGACCAAGTTTATTCCAGCCTTTATTTAGCATTGTCCTTGCATTTCCAATTGGGCGTGACGTTATTCCCCTATCCCCCACTATAACGCTTTTTTTAATCAGACTCACTCATGTACGATCAACCAGCATTATTCGGAGTTTGTTGTGGAATTGGCCGACAGGTGTAACCTTGAGCGAGCGTAAACATAATAAATAAGATGATTTTAGCTTAGCGGCATTCCCCAAAGTAAAGCAAATTGTCCAATCTAGATTCATAGGCGTGTGTGCAAAAACAATGAGTCCTCTCTGCACGGTTAAACAAGTGGCATACGCACTAATCTCGGCAACGGCTGGTCCCCCCTCGAAGCCTCCCAGTGGCGTCACCTTATTTCACTGTTTTCATTAATGTGAGTTAGAGCCACGGAGTTATTCTGCCCCATTTATAACGCAGTACGGGTAATAAAGTGTGGAGGAGTTTTTCAAGCTTTTTTTCCAATACATTAGTGATGCTTGTTATTTGTTTGTTCCCCCCTAATGTAAGTGAATAATCTGCGCTTATGCCATCTACAGTGAAAAATACTGATACAGCCTGATCTTTTGTGTGTGGGAGAATTTGAAATATAGAAAGACCCTTGCAAATTTTATAATACAGCTCTGGAAAAAAAATAAGAGACCACTGCAAAATTGTCACTTTTTCTGATTTTACTACTTATAGGTATGTGTTTGGGCAAAAGGAACATTTTTGTTTGAGTCTATAAACTACTGACAACATTTCCCTCAAATTTCAAATAAAATATTATCCTATAGAGCATTTATTTACAGAAAATGACAAATGGTCAAAATAACAAAAAAGATACATGTTTTCAGACCTCAAACAACGCAAAGAAACAAGATCAAATTCATTTTAAAACAACATAATACTAATGTTTACACTTAAGAAGAGTTCAGAAATCAATATTCGGTGCAATAACCCTTATTTTTAATCACAGCTTTCATGCGTCTTGGCATGCTCTCCACAAGTCTTTCACATTGTTCTTGAGTGACTTTATTCCACTCCTGGTGCAAGAACTGAAGTAGCTCAGCTTTGTGTTTGTCTTGGAATTCAACAGACGCTGGAATGGAATGGCTGTAATACATGTAGAGATGCTGATTTCAGAAAAAAAATGTAGTGGTCACTTATTTTTTTCCAGAGCTGTACAATTTATGGCTTGTGTTTTATTAAAGGTGCAATGTGTTACTTTTCTACTGGAAGGTCCATAACCTTATTATTTCCATGGAGATGTCATTTCTGTGTCTAGAAAGTTCCACAAAATGCATTTATGGCAGCACGGTGGCTGAGTGGCTAGCACTCACGCTTCACAGCAAGAAGGTTCTGGGTTCGATCCCCATTTGGGACGTTGGTATGGCCGTAAGATATGGGTCGCCAAAGCCTTTCTGTGTGGAGTTTGCATGTTCTCCCCGTGTCTGGGTGGGTTTCCTCCGGGCACTCTGGTTTCCCCCATCAACCCAAAACATGCACCAGGTAAAATCCTCCAGCTTAGGTCCTGACCAAACTGAAGCAAGAAGATCATGGAGATGGTCCCCGGGCGCAGTAATGTGCTGCCCACTGCTCCTAATAACAGGATGGGTTAAATGCAGAGAAGAATTTCTCCTGTGTGAGATCAATAAAGTCGCTTCTTCTTCTTCTAAACTTATCAGTCTCCATGCAGACAAGCAGGTGCAGCCATCAGGCCTCGCTACATGTCAGATCTGTGGAGAGTCAACCCTACTCTGTGTGAATGCATTTTTCCAACATACATTTGAGCAATAAAAACACCTGTGATTGAATTTAATGCAAGATTGAGACTTTTAATGCCATACAGTGGAACTTTCCAGGCAAAACAAGAACATAACCATGGAGACAAGCAGTTAGTGTGCCAACTGCCAGAAACGTTACACAGTTCACCTTTAAATTCACATCCACTGGTCCTATATTTTATTTAGACATTTCCATATTTCCACATTTCCAATTTAGTATTCATATTTTCTGATATTTTGACTAGATACAGAGTAGAGATTGTCCAAAACCCTTACCATAATAGCTCTACCCACTTTAAATGCGGTTTCTTGCCAGTTTATTCATATTTGGCAATTATAATGTTACAGCGTTGCCTCTGATTAAATCTAGTATGGTGAAATCTGAATTGTCAGATGTTAAGAAAACAAACCCCCGTCACACCACCTATTTTAAAGCTGACTCTTCTTACAGCAAAGTGGTCCATAACTGACAGATGTGGTGTCATTTGAATAACATTGTTGCTTTGTGTCACTGTTTAATGAAGGTGGTTTGATCAGAAGACTTTGTGGCTCTCCAAAGTTCTTTCTGTAATGAAGCTGCAAAACTTCAAAAGCTAATCAGACCCTGAGCCTGTGACCTGCAGAGCTATCATCACAAATGGGCTGAAATCGTTTTCCATAGACCTAGCTTTGATAACGACCCTTTAATTGGGGCCAGGCAGCGGTAGCTGCAAGGCACCCATAGTGTTTCTATTGATTCCTATTATTGGGGCCAAGCAGCGGTAGCTGCAAGGCACCTATAGTGTTTCTAGTGATTCCTATTATTATTATTGGGGCCAGGCAGCGGTAGCTGCAAGGCACCCATAGTGTTTCTATTGATTGGGGCCAGGCAGCGGTAGCTGCAAGGCACCTATAGTGTTTCTATTGATTCCTATTATTGGGGCCAGGCAGCGGTAGCTGCAAGGCACCTATAGTGTTTCTATTGATTCCTATTATTATTATTATTAAACAATATTCTTCCGCCATAGGGAGTCTATGGCAACCCCTAGAACCGTCTGGTAAAAAGTTGTGAAATTTGGCATGCACATTCCAGCCAGTCTCCTCATTACCCACAGCAATTTATAGGCCCCCACCCCCAACCCTCTAGCGCCACCAGCAGCTCAAAGTTGCAGGAATTTTCAGGTACATTTCTGCGTGTAACTTTTGAACCGTATGTCCAATTTTCAAAAACTTGGTATCCCTGGACTCTTTGGGCCAAGCCGAATCCAACGCACCCTATGACGTCATTTTCCGTCAGGGTAGATTTTCCGCCATTTTGAATTTTATGAAAAACACTCAAAATGCTTCTCCTCCCTCAATTTTTGTCCAATTTTGCTCAAATTTGGTCCATAGCATCTTTGGACTGAGCCTCACCAGGGACGTACCCGGTTTTTTGATATCTCTTATCGTTTTGTCGTGACAGCCAATCAAACGTGTCCGAAAAGTCGCCAAACAGGAAGTGAGCTCATATCTCGGGAACCGTTTATAGGATTATTTTCAAACTTTTCACAGATATTCGTGTCCTTCCCAGGATTCCACACAAAAAATTACAGGTCCCCACCTCAAACCCTCTAGCGCCACCAACAGGTCAAAATCTTAGGGACATTTCTGCTTGTAACTTTTGAACCGTAAGTCCGATTTTCAAAAATTGGTATCCCTGGGATCCTTGGGCGAAGACTGATCCAACGCATCCTATGACGTCATGTCTGCCGGAATAGAATGTCCGCCATCTTGGATTTTTTTGAAAATCAATAAAATTCTTCTGTTTCTACAACTTAACTTGTAATTTCCACAACAAATGGTGTGCACCCAGATTCTAGACAGTCTCATGATGCCCTTCAACAAGTTTTACGTCCCCACCCCCAACCCTCTAGCGCCACCAGCAGGTCAAAGTTGCAGGTACATTTCGGCTTGTAAGTTTTGAACCGTACGTCCGATTTTCTAAAACTTGGCCTCCCTGAACTCCTTGGGGTAAGACAAATCCAACGCATTCTGTGACGTCATTTTCCGCGGGTAAGATTTTCCGCCATTTTGAATTTTATGAAAAACATTCAAAATGCTTCTCCTCCCTCAATTTTGGACCAATTTTGCTCTAATTTGGTACATAGCATCTTGGGCCTGACCTTCATCAGAAACTTACCCGGCGTTTTGATATCTTTTATCGTTTTGTCGTGATAACCAATCAAACGCGTCTTAACAGTTGCCAAACAGGAAGTGAGCTCATATCTCGGGAACCCTTCATAGAATTATTTTCAAACTTTTCACATGTATTCTAGTCTGTCCCAGGATTCCCCACAAAAAAATACAGGGCCCCAGCTCAAACCCTCTAGCGCCACCAACAGGTCAAAGTTTGAGGGACATTTCTGCTTGTAACTTTTGAACCCTTAGTCAGATTTTCAAAAACTTGGTATCCCTGGGATCCTTGGGCCAAGTCGAATCAAATGCACCCCATGACGTCATGTTCGCCGCAATAGAATGTCCGCCATTTTGAATTTTATAAAAAATACTCAAAATGCTTCTCCTCACTCAATTTTGGACCAATTTTGCTCTAATTCGGTACATAGCATCTTTGGACTGAGCCTCATCAGAAACATGCCTGGAGTTTTGATATCTCATATGGTTTTGTCGTGAGAGCCAATCAAACGCGTCCTAAAAGTCGCCAAACAGGAAGTGAGCTCATATCTCGGGATCCCTTCATAGGATTATTTTCAAACTTATCACACGTATTCTAGGCTGTCTCAGGATTCCACACAAAAAATGACAGGGCCTCAGCTCAAATCCTCTAGCGCCACCAACGGGTCAAAATTTGAGGGACATTTCTGCTTGTAACTTTTAAAGCGTAAGTCAGATTTTCAGAAACTTGGTATCCCTGGGATCCTCGGGCGAACACTGATCCAACGCATCTCATCAAATTAGGCTGGGTCGCTGCTTGGCCCCACATTGCTGCTTGCAGCTATATTTATTATTATTATTACGCAATATTCTTCCGCCATAGGAAGTCTATGGCAACCCCTAGAACCGTCTGGTAAAAAGTTGTGAAATTTGGCATGCACATTCCAGCCAGTCTCCTCATTACCCACAGCAATTTATAGGCCCCCACCCCCAACCCTCTAGCGCCACCAGCAGCTCAAAGTTGCAGGAATTTTCAGGTACATTTCTGCGTGTAACTTTTGAACCGTATGTCCAATTTTCAAAAACTTGGTATCCCTGGACTCCTTGGGCCAAGTCGAATCCAACGCACCCTATGACGTCATTTTCCGTCAGGGGAGATTTTCCGCCATTTTGAATTTTATGAAAAACACTCAAAATGCTTCTCCTCCCTCAATTTTTGTCCCATTTTGCTCAAATTTGGTACATGGCATCTTTCGACTGAGCCTCATCAGAGACGTACCCGGTTTTTTGATATCTCTTATCGTTTTGTCGTGACAGCCAATCAAACGTGTCCGAAACGTCGCCAAACAGGAAGTGAGCTCATATCTCGGGAACCGTTTATAGGATTATTTTCAAACTTTTCACAGATGTTCGTGTCCTTCCCAGGATTCCCCACAAAAAATTACAGGTCCCCACCTCAAACCCTCTAGCGCCACCAACAGGTCAAAATTTTAGGGACATTTCTGCTTGTAACTTTTGAACCGTAAGTCCGATTTTCAAAAAATTGGTATCCCTGGGATCCTTAGGCGAAGACTGATCCAACGCATCCTATGACGTCATGTCTGCCGGAATAGAATGTCCGCCATCTTGGATTTTTTTGAAAATCAATAAAATTCTTCTGTTTCTACAACTTAACTTGTAATTTCCACAACAAATGGTGTGCACCCACATTGTAGACAGTCTCATGATGCCCTTCAACAAATTTTACGTCCCCACCCCCAACCCTCTAGCGCCACCAGCAGGTCAAAGTTGCAGGTACATTTCGGCTTGTAAGTTTTGAACCGTACGTCCGATTTTCTAAAACTTGGCCTCCCTGGACTCCTTGGGGCAAGACGAATCCAACGCATTCTGTGACGTCATTTTCGGCGGGTAAGATTTTCCGCCATTTTGAATTTTATGAAAAAAATTCAAAATGCTTCTCCTCCCTCAATTTTGGAGCAATTTTGCTCAAATTTGGTCCATAGCATCTTTGGACTGAGCCTCATCAGAGACGTACCCGGTTTTTTGATATCTCTTATCGTTTTGATGTGACAGCCAATCAAACGTGTCCGAAAAGTCGCCAAACAGGAAGTGAGCTCATATCTTGGGAACCGTTTATAGGATTATTTTAAAAACTTTTCACAGATGTTCGTGTCCTTCCCAGGATTCCCCACAAAAAAATTACAGGTCCCCACCTCAAACCCTCTAGCGCCACCAACAGGTCAAAATTTGAGGGACATTTCTGCTTGTAATTTTTGAACCGTAAATCAGATTTTCAAAAACTTGGTATCCCGGGGATCCCTGGGCCAAGTCGAATGAAATGCACACCATGACGTCATGTCAGCCGGAATAGAATGTCCGCCATTTTGAATTTTATGAAAAACACTCAAAATGCTTCTCCTCACTAAATTTTGGACCAATTTTGCTCTAATTTGGTACAGAGCATCTTTGGACTGAGCCTCATCACAAACTTGCCTGGAGCTTTGATATCTCTTATCGTTTTGTCGTGAGAGCCAATCAAACGCGTCCTAAAAGTCGCCAAACAGGAAGTGAGCTCATATCTCGGGATCCCTTCATAGGATTATTTTCAAACTTTTCAGACTTATTCTAGTCTGTCCCAGGATTCCACACAAAAAATTACAGGGCCTCAGGTCAAATCCTCTAGCGCCACCAACGGGTCAAAATTTGAGGGACTTTTCTGCTTGTAACTTTTAAAGCGTAAGTCCGATTTTCAGAAACTTGGTATCCCTGGGATCCTCGGGCGAAGACTGACCCAACGCATCTCATCGAATTAGGCTGGGTCGCTGCTTGGCCCCACATTGCTGCTTGCAGCTATATTTATTATTATTATTACGCAATATTCTTCCGCCATAGGAAGTCTATGGCAACCCCTAGAACCGTCTGGTAAAAAGTTGTGAAATTTGGCATGCACATTCCAGCCAGTCTCCTCATTACCCACAGCAATTTATAGGCCCCCACCCCCAACCCTCTAGCGCCACCAGCAGCTCAAAGTTGCAGGAATTTTCAGGTACATTTCTGCGTGTAACTTTTGAACCGTATGTCCAATTTTCAAAAACTTGGTATCCCTGGACTCCTTGGGCCAAGTCGAATCCAACGCACCCTATGACGTCATTTTCCGTCAGGAGATTTTCCGCCATTTTGAATTTTATGAAAAACACTCAAAATGCTTCTCCTCCCTCAATTTTTGTCCCATTTTGCTCAAATTTGGTACATGGCATCTTTGGACTGAGCCTCATCAGAGACGTACCCGGTTTTTTGATATCTCTTATCGTTTTGTCGTGACAGCCAATCAAACGTGTCCGAAACGTCGCCAAACAGGAAGTGAGCTCATATCTCGGGAACCGTTTATAGGATTATTTTCAAACTTTTCACAGATGTTCGTGTCCTTCCCAGGATTCCCCACAAAAAATTACAGGTCCCCACCTCAAACCCTCTAGCGCCACCAACAGGTCAAAATTTTAGGGACATTTCTGCTTGTAACTTTTGAACCGTAAGTCCGATTTTCAAAAAATTGGTATCCCTGGGATCCTTAGGCGAAGACTGATCCAACGCATCCTATGACGTCATGTCTGCCGGAATAGAATGTCCGCCATCTTGGATTTTTTTGAAAATCAATAAAATTCTTCTGTTTCTACAACTTAACTTGTAATTTCCACAACAAATGGTGTGCACCCACATTGTAGACAGTCTCATGATGCCCTTCAACAAATTTTACGTCCCCACCCCCAACCCTCTAGCGCCACCAGCAGGTCAAAGTTGCAGGTACATTTCGGCTTGTAAGTTTTGAACCGTACGTCCGATTTTCTAAAACTTGGCCTCCCTGGACTCCTTGGGGCAAGACGAATCCAACGCATTCTGTGACGTCATTTTCGGCGGGTAAGATTTTCCGCCATTTTGAATTTTATGAAAAAAATTCAAAATGCTTCTCCTCCTCAATTTTGGAGCAATTTTGCTCAAATTTGGTCCATAGCATCTTTGGACTGAGCCTCATCAGAGACGTACCCGGTTTTTTGATATCTCTTATCGTTTTGATGTGACAGCCAATCAAACGTGTCCGAAAAGTCGCCAAACAGGAAGTGAGCTCATATCTTGGGAACCGTTTATAGGATTATTTTAAAAACTTTTCACAGATGTTCGTGTCCTTCCCAGGATTCCCCACAAAAAAATTACAGGTCCCCACCTCAAACCCTCTAGCGCCACCAACAGGTCAAAATTTGAGGGACATTTCTGCTTGTAATTTTTTGAACGGTAAATCAGATTTTCAAAAACTTGGTATCCCGGGGATCCCTGGGCCAAGTCGAATCAAATGCACACCATGACGTCATGTCAGCCGGAATAGAATGTCCGCCATTTTGAATTTTATGAAAAACACTCAAAATGCTTCTCCTCACTAAATTTTGGACCAATTTTGCTCTAATTTGGTACAGAGCATCTTTGGACTGAGCCTCATCACAAACTTGCCTGGAGCTTTGATATCTCTTATCGTTTTGTCGTGAGAGCCAATCAAACGCGTCCTAAAAGTCGCCAAACAGGAAGTGAGCTCATATCTCGGGATCCCTTCATAGGATTATTTTCAAACTTTTCAGACTTATTCTAGTCTGTCCCAGGATTCCACACAAAAAATTACAGGGCCTCAGGTCAAATCCTCTAGCGCCACCAACGGGTCAAAATTTGAGGGACTTTTCTGCTTGTAACTTTTAAAGCGTAAGTCCGATTTTCAGAAACTTGGTATCCCTGGGATCCTCGGGCGAAGACTGACCCAACGCATCTCATCGAATTAGGCTGGGTCGCTGCTTGGCCCCACATTGCTGCTTGCAGCTATATTTCCTATTATTATTATTACGCAATATTCTTCCGCCATAGGGAGTCTATGGCAACCCCTAGAACCGTCTGGTAAAAAGTTGTGAAATTTGGCATGCACATTCCAGCCAGTCTCCTCATTACCCACAGCAATTTATAGGCCCCCACCCCCAACCCTCTAGCGCCACCAGCAGCTCAAAGTTGCAGGAATTTTCTGGTACATTTCTGCGTGTAACTTTTGAACCATATGTCCAATTTTCAAAAACTTGGTATCCCTGGACTCCTTGGGCCAAGCCGAATCCAACGCACCCTGTGACGTCATTTTCCGTCAGGGTAGATTTTCCGCCATTTTGAATTTTATGAAAAACACTCAAAATGCTTCTCCTCCCTCAATTTTGGACCAATTTTGCTCAAATTTGGTCCATAGCATCTTTGGACTGAGCCTCATCAGGGACGTACCCGGTTTTTTGATATCTCTTATCGTTTTGACGTGACAGCCAATCAAACGTGTCCGAAACGTCGCCAAACAGGAAGTGAGCTCATATCTCGGGAACCGTTTATAGGATTATTTTCAAACTTTTCACAGATGTTCGTGTCCTTCCCAGGATTCCCTACAAAAAATTACAGGTCCCCACCTCAAACCCTCTAGCGCCACCAACAGGTCAAAATTTTAGGGACATTTCTGCTTGTAACTTTTGAACCGTAAGTCCGATTTTCAAAAAATTGGTATCCCTGGGATCCTTAGGCGAAGACTGATCCAACGCATCCTATGACGTCATGTCTGCCGGAATAGAATGTCCGCCATCTTGGATTTTTTTTGAAAATCAATAAAATTCTTCTGTTTCTACAACTTAACTTGTAATTTCCACAACAAATGGTGTGCACCCACATTGTAGACAGTCTCATGATGCCCTTCAACAAGTTTTACGTCCCCACCCCCAACCCTCTAGCGCCACCAGCAGGTCAAAGTTGCAGGTACATTTCGGCTTGTAAGTTTTGAACCGTACGTCCGATTTTCTAAAACTTAGCCTCGCTGGACTCCTTGGGGCAAGACGAATCCAACGCATTCTGTGACGTAATTTTCGGCGGGTAAGATTTTCCGCCATTTTGAATTTTATGAAAAACATTCAAAATGCTTCTCCTCCCTCAATTTTGGACCAATTTTGCTCAAATTTGGTCCATAGCATCTTTGGACTGAGCCTCATCAGAGACGTACCCGGTTTTTTGATATCTCTTATCGTTTTGTCGTGAGAGCCAATCAAACGCGTCCTAAAAGTCGCCAAACAGGAAGTGAGCTCATATCTCGGGAACCCTTCATAGAATTATTTTCAAACTTTTCACATGTATTCTAGTCTGTCCCAGGATTCCACACAAAAAATTACAGGGCCCCAGCTCAAACCCTCTAGCGCCACCAACAGGTCAGAATTTGAGGGACATTTCTGCTTTTTGAAAATCTGACTTTTTGAAAAATCTTTTTGAAAATCTGACATTTCAAGTCAGATTTTCAAAAACTTGGTATCAAGGGGATACCTGGGCCAAGTCGAATCAAATGCACACCATGACGTCATGTCAGCCGGAATAGAATGTCCGCCATTTTGAATTTTATGAAAAATACTCAAAATGCTCTCCTCACTCAATTTTGGATCAATTTTGCTCTAATTTGGTACATAGCATCTTTGGACTGAGCCTCATCAGAACCATGCCTGGATGTTTTGATATCTCTTATTGTTTTGTCGTGAGAGCCAATCAAATGTGTCCTAAAAGTCGCCAAACAGGAAGTGAGCTCATATCTCGGGATCCCTTCATAGGATTATTTTCAAACTTTTCAGACGTATTCTAGTCTGTCCCAGAATTCCACACAAAAAATGACAGGGCCCCAGCTCAAATCCTCTAGCGCCACCAATGGGTCAAAATTTGAGGGACATTTCTGCTTGTAACTTTTAAAGCGTAAGTCAGATTTTCAGAAACTTGGTATCCCTGGGATCCTCGGGCAAGACTGATCTAACGCATGTCATCGAATTAGGCTGGGTCGCTGCTTGGCCCCACATTGCTGCTTGCAGCTATATTTATACAATATTCTTCCGCCAATGGGAGTCTATGGCAACCCCTAGAACCGTCTGGTAAAAAGTTGTGAAATTTGGCATGCACATTCCAGCCAGTCTCCTCATTACCCACAGCAATTTACAGGCCCCCACCCCCAACCCTCTAGCGCCACCAGCAGCTCAAAGTTGCAGGAATTTTCAGGTACATTTCTGCGTGTAACTTTTGAACCGTATGTCCAATTTTCAAAAACTTGGTATCCCTGGACTCCTTGGGCCAAGCCGAATCCAACGCACCCTGTGACGTCATTTTCCGTCAGGGTAGATTTTCCGCCATTTTGAATTTTATGAAAAACACTCAAAATGCTTCTCCTCCCTCAATTTTGGACCAATTTTGCTCAAATTTGGTCCATAGCATCTTTGGACTGAGCCTCATCAGGGACGTACCCGGTTTTTTGATATTTCTTATCGTTTTGACGTGACAGCCAATTAAACGTGTCTGAAAAGTCGCCAAACAGGAAGTGAGCTCATATCTCGGGAACCGTTTATAGGATTATTTTCAAACTTTTCACAGATGTCCGTGTCCTTCCCAGGATTCCCCACAAAAAATTACAGGGCCCCATCTCAAACCCTCTAGCGCCACCAACAGGTCAAAATTTTAGGGACATTTCTTCTTGTAACTTTTGAACCGTAAGTCCGATTTTCAAAAATTTGGTATCCCTGGGATCCTTGGGCGAAGACTGATCCAACGCATCCTATGACGTCATGTCTGCCGGAATAGAATGTCCGCCATCTTGGATTTTGTGAAAATCAATAAAATTCTTCTGTTTCTACAACTTAACTTGTAATTTCCACAACAAATGGTGTGCACCCACATTCTACACAGTCTCATGATGCCCTTCAACAAATTTTACGTCCCCACCCCCAACCCTCTAGCGCCACCAGCAGGTCAAAGTTGCAGGTACATTTCGGCTTGTAAGTTTTGAACCGTACGTCCGATTTTCTAAAACTTGGCCTCCCCGGACTCCTTGGGGCAAGACGAATCCAACGCATTCTGTGACGTCATTTTCGGCGGGTAAGATTTTCCGCCATTTTGAATTTTATGAAAAACATTCAAAATGCTTCTCTTCCCTCAATTTTGGAGCAATTTTGCTCAAATTTGGTCCATAGCATCTTTGGACTGAGCCTCATCAGAGACGTACCCGGATTTTTGATTTCTCTTATCGTTTTGTAGTGACAGCCAATCAAACGCGTCCTAAAAGTCGCCAAACAGGAAGTGAGCTCATATCTCGGGAACCCTTCATACGATTATTTTCAAACTTTCACACATATTTTAGTCTGTCCCAGGATTCCCCACAAAAAATTACAGGGCCCCAGCTCAAACCCTCTAGCGCCACCAACAGGTCAAAATTTGAGGGACATTACTGCTTGTAACTTTTGACCCGTAAGTCAGATTTTCAAAAACTTGGTATCCCGGGGATCCCTGGACCAAGTCGAATCAAATGCACACCATGACGTCATGTCAGCCGGAATAGAATGTCCGCCATTTTGAATTTTATGAAAAACACTCAAAATGCTTCTCCTCACTCAATTTTGGACCAATTTTGCTCTAATTTGGTACAGAGCATCTTTGGACTGAGCCTCATCAGAAACTTGCCTGGAGTTTTGATATCTCTTATCGTTTTGTCGTGAGAGCCAATCAAACGCGTCCTAAAAGTCGCCTAACAGGAAGTGAGCTCATATCTCGGGAACCCTTCATAGGATTATTTTCAAACTCGTCAGAGGTATTCTAGTCTGTCCCAGGATTCCCCACAAAAAATGACAGGGCCTCAGCTCAAACCCTCTAGCGCCACCAACGGGTCAAAATTTGAGGGACATTTCTGCTTGTAACTTTTAAAGCGTAAGTCCGATTTTCAGAAACTTGGTATCCCTGGGATCCTCGGGCGAAGACCGATCCAACGCATCTCATCGAATTAGGCCGGGTCGCTGCTTGGCCCCACATTGCTGCTTGCAGCTATATTTATTACGCAATATTCTTCCGCCATAGGGAGTCTATGGCAACCCCTAGAACCGTCTGGTAAAAAGTTGTGAAATTTGGCATGCACATTCCAGCCAGTCTCCTCATTACCCACAGCAATTTATAGGCCCCCAGCCCCAACCCTCTAGCGCCACCAGCAGCTCAAAGTTGCAGGAATTTTCAGGTACATTTCTGCGTGTAACTTTTGAACCGTATGTCCAATTTTCAAAAACTTGGTATCCCTGGACTCCTTGGGCCAAGCCGAATCCAACGCACCCTATGACGTCATTTTCCGTCAGGGTAGATTTTCCGCCATTTTGAATTTTATGAAAAACACTCAAAATGCTTCTCCTCCCTCAATTTTGGACCAATTTTGCTCAAATTTGGTCCATAGCATCTTTGGACTGAGCCTCATCAGGGACGTACCCGGTTTTTTGATATCTCTTATCGTTTTGTCGTGACAGCCAATCAAACGTGTCCGAAAAGTCGCCAAATAGGAAGTGAGCTCATATCTCGGGAACCGTTTATAGGATTATTTTCAAACTTATCACAGATGTTCGTGTCCTTCCCAGGATTCCCTACAAAAAATTACAGGTCCCCACCTCAAACCCTCTAGCGCCATCAACAGGTTAAAATTTGAGGGACATTTCTGCTTGTAACTTTTGAACCGTAAGTCTGATTTTCAAAAATTTGGTATCCCTGGGATCCTTGGGCGAAGACTGATCCAACGCATCCTATGACGTCATGTCTGCCGGAATAGAATGTCCGCCATCTTGGATTTTTTTGAAAATCAATAAAATTCTTCTGTTTCTACAACTTAACTTGTAATTTCCACAACAAATGGTGTGCACCCAGATTCTAGACCGTCTCATGATGCCCTTCAACAAATTTTACGTCCCCGCCCCCAACCCTCTAGCGCCACCAGCAGGTCAAAGTTGCAGGTACATTTCGGCTTCTAAGTTTTGAACCGTACATCCGATTTTCTAAAACTTGGCTTCCCTGGACTCCTTGGGGCAAGACGAATCCAACGCATTCAGTGACGTCATTTTCCGCGGGTAAGATTTTCCGCCATTTTGAATTTTATGAAAAACATTCAAAATGCTTCTCCTCCCTCAATTTTGGACCAATTTTGCTCTAATTTGGTACATAGCATCTTTGGACGGAGCCTCATCAGAAACTTACCCGCTTTTTTGATATCTCTTATCGTTTTGTCGTGATAGCCAATCAAACGCGTCTTAACAGTTGCCAAACAGGAAGTGAGCTCATATCTCGGGAACCCTTCATAGAATTATTTTCAAACTTTTCAGATGTATTCTAGTCTGTCCCAGGATTCCCCACAAAAAATTACAGGGCCCCAGCTCAAACCCTCTAGCGCCACCAACAGGTCAAAATTTGAGGGACATTTCTGCTTGTAACTTTTGAACCGTAAGTCAGATTTTCAAAAACTTGGTATCCCTACAATCCTTGGGCCTAGTCAAATCAAATGCACCCCATGACGTCATGTTCGCCGGAATAGAATGTCCGCCATTTTGGATTTTGTGGAAATCAATAAAATGCTTCTCCTCACTCAATTTTGGACCAATTTTGCTCTAATTTGGTACAGAGCATCTTTGGACTGAGCCTCATCAGAAACTTGCCTGGAGTTTTGATATCTCTTATCGTTTTGTCGTGACAGCCAATCAAACGCATCCTAAAAGTCGCCAAACAGGAAGTGAGCTCATATGTCAGGATCCCTTCATAGGATTATTTTCAAACTTTTCACACGTATTCTAGTCTGTCCCAGGATTCCACACAAATAAATGACAGGGCCTCAGCTCAAATCCTGTAGCGCCACCAATGGGTCAAAATTTGAGGGACATTTCTGCTTGTAACTTTTAAACCGTAAGTCCGATTTTCAGAAACTTGGTATCCCTGGGATCCTCGGGCGAAGACCGATCCAACGCATCTCATCGAATTAGGCCGGGTCGCTGCTTGGCCCCACATTGCTGCTTGCAGCTATATTTGACTTTATGTTTTGTTTACTTGCAAATGACTGAATAAACTACTATTACTACTACATTATAGTTGTAATGATAAGACAATTACGTATCATATATTGAAAAGTTGCATGAGTTCAATTGGAAACACCTAAACAATTAAATGTTTTCTCATTGGAGTCCGCCATCTGCTCATGTTCATAGAATGTTCCAGAGTATAGCGCTCTTGCCTCACAGCAAAAAGGTCCAGAGTTCGATTCTGGAGCGGGGCCTTTCTGAGTGGGGCTTGCATGTTTTCCTTGTACTAAAATCATGTACAATAGGGTCGCATGTGGTGCCAGGACTCCCCTGAAAAAGAGATTCATAATCTCAGTGGGATTATCCTGGGTAAATACAGCTCAATAAATACATAAATAAATTGCATTCATTTAAAGGCAGGCATTTTTATTGCTAAAGAAGTACCTTGTAAAAATGCTTTCTGGCTCTGAGCTGCGTGTCTTACTGTTTGTCTCCATGGATATACAGCTCTGGAAAAAAATAAGATACCACTGCAAAATTATCAGTTTTTCTGATTTTACTACTTATTTTACTACTACTTGTTTGAGTCTATATACTACTGACAGCAATTCCCCCAAATTCCAAATAAAATATTATCGTTTAAAGCATTTATTTGCAGAAAATGACAAATGGTCAAAATAACAAACAAACACTGCAAAGAAACAAGATCAAATTCATTTTAAAACAACATAATACTAATGTTTACACTTAAGAAGAGTTCAGAAATCAGTATTTGGTGCAATAACCCTTATTTTTAATCACAGCTTTCATGTGTCTTGGCATGCTCTCCACAAGTCTTTCACATTGTTCTTGGGTGACTTTATTCCACTCCTGGTCCAAGAACTGAAGTAGCTCAGCTTTGTGTTTGTGTTGGAATTCAACAGACGCTGGAATGGAATGGCTGTAATACATGTAGAGATGTTTATTTTAGAAAAAAAATGCAGTGGTTTCTTATTTTTTCCAGAGCTGTAGATACGTTTAATGCCATAATGTGGAACAATCCAGGCAGAGCTATAACATCTCCATAGAGATATTATTAGACATAATTAGATACATTACGCTAGATGAGTTTTGACTTTATCATTTTAAGTTGGACTGAAAAATTTTACAACGCAATGCAAGGACAATACAGTTATTATAATGAATCTTCTTTTTGAAATATATTATCTGACACTTCTTTGTCTAAACTACCTAGCTCATTTCTAATCTTAAAATGTATTTTCTGATTACAGGGACCACAAGGACCTCAGGGACCAGTGGGCTTCTCTGGACCAAAAGGACCCCCTGTAAGTACATCTCCAAATACTGCAAGTTAAGATGACTTGAATTAAGAAAGTTATTATGATTTCAGTAAACAATTTTTGTAATTAAAATATGAAAATACATACTTACATACTGTACATCTTAAGAAAAACACACTTCCATTGATAGATAAGTCTACTAGTCAAGTTGAATCTACTCAGAAAAGTTAAATATTCTTAATTTAAGTCATTTTAACTTATATAGATATTGCTTTTTGCCGTGTACATGTCTCAGACCCCACTGTCCAGAGTCACCTTACTTCCCCTATAGCCTCAGTTGCAAATCAGTCTGGTTTGCAAACATTATAAGTCAAGATTGATTTAATTTGAGGAGTTCATGGGCTGTGGTAGACTGTGATAATATGCCTAATTCTGTCCAGAGGTCGTTAGTAAAACTGTTATCGAAGCAGGGGCTATTTTCTCACTCTACAGCGCTCGGCAGGAGACCATTTCAAGCTATTGATTCAAGGTTGAATTCATAGCCAGCCTCACAAACCTCATTCACTGATGCTGTTTTGTCAAATGGAACATTTTGTATAAATAACTTCTATGACTCATTATAGATACAAACTAACTACTAAAGTGTCTCATTCTGCTATATTAAACATTTAGAATAGTTTTTTATTTTATTTTTTAATTGTGTCATATTTGTGGTATATTCACTTCAGCAATATTTCATACTTCAAAACGTGTTATCGTGACTGGCCTATTTGTTATAAATATCAATGATGTAATTTAAATCCACCTAAAAGCTATGTTTGTAGTAATACATTTGTGTTTTTGCTCATCAGGGACCCCCAGGAAAAGATGGGCTGCCCGGACACCCTGGACAGAGAGGAGAGACTGTAAGTTTTTCTGTCAATTTGTTTATCAGTATATTGTTGGCATAAGCCAGGCTGGTTACTAGGGGTGTAAAGATTAACCGATTTGGATCGGTTATCGGTCTGTGACCTCTGCGATCTGAGTGTACCGATCAGCGGAGCCCGGATCGGTCCAAATTCACTACGAAAGGTCCGATGCACCGCGTTTACAGCCAAGAATCGGTTCTCGGCTCCTGAGCGGTCTCTCTCACGGCGCAGCAGCCGCCTGTGTGTGTCTGCGCTCTTTAGCGAACGGTGGGTGGTTCACTTACCTGGGGTTGAAGCTTATTGGCTGGTTAACTGCCAATCATGCGAGCGGGCGCGGGCTATATGCGGAAGCGAGCACAAAATGTTTGCACTGTATAGCCGTGTCTCAATTCGCATTGTGCGGAGGGCGGGTTTCCCGCCGCCTCGTCTCGTCAGGAGATCTACTCTATGGGTAAGCTAAGATAAGTTTCCTTTTATTGAGCTGTTGTTTAAGTTAATTTTGTGCGCTACCGCTATTTATGGACATGGTTCCTATACGTGGTTAACTTTTGTGCCAGTGTTGTGTCGCGTTGATAAAACTTTCACTGTCGGTCTGATGTTTCACTGTAGTCTGCATGGCAGCTATAGACCATAACAATTGCATGACACTAGCGTTTTTATTGTCACGGTTAGTGGATTGGGTGATTTATTTAGACAACATTCATGTATTGGCAATGTATATTTGATTTGGGCTAAAATTGACTTGGTTAATTTACTTTTGTGTGGAAAATACAATGTATAATCAGAATTGGTGCATTTCTGTATTAAATACTTATGATTTGTGTGTATAGAAATGTACTTCACACACACGGATGATTTTTGTCTCAAAGGAGACTGAGGTCATGTTATGAGATGGAGAGAAAGTATTATTCAGTGTTAAGAGCTCTCTCTGATTTTCTTTTTTTTTGTTAAGAAAAGTTAATTACAGGCATAAAAAGACATGTTGGATTTAACATGCTAGTGTTTTCTATAACTGCCTAGTAATATCTATTTTCTTGTCAGTGATATGTTGCACTTTTATACAGTTACTGAAACTGTGACTGAAGCACTAATTCTGATTCATTCAGATTTTTGCCTTTAATAGGCAACTTGCTTGTTTTATAACTACTTTTTTTATTTTTGATATCTACCTTATCTACCTTTGTACTGAATCGAAATTAACCGAACCGGATCGGATCGAATCGTATCGAATCGAATCGTACCGGATCGTTTACTAATTTTATGAATCGTCCCTGAATCGAATCGTAGCCTGTGAATCGAGATTCGAATCGAACCGTTTTGTGAGTGAAAGATTCACACCCCTACTGGTTACATATCTTAATCTATTTAATCTGTTTAATTAATAGCAGTTATGTGTCTTTTGCAGTATAACAAAAATATTTTCTAAAAGTGTACAAAGCTTAAAAAATAACTGTCAAATATAAACAAACATGATATATAATAACACTAAAATCCACGCAGTCTGAGCGCATGAGCGCATGAACGAGACCCACGAACGCATGCAAGAGCCGCGGTGGTCTAGACCTGCTCTAGACCTGGTCTAGACCAGCACGGGTCTCGTTCATGCGCTCAGACTGCGTGCCGCCCCGAGGGGAGTCCTCGCTGCTCGCCTCAGCTGTGACTCGAAACGAAACCAGGAAATAAGATAAGAGACCCGCGCGCGGCGCTTTAATCCACCTGGTCTAGTCCTGGTCTAGTCCTGGTCTAGTCCTGGTCTAGTCCTGGTCTAGTCCTGGTTTAGTCCTGGTCTAGTCCTGGTCTAGTCCTGGTTTAGTCCTGGTCTAGTCCTGGTTTAGTCCAGGTTTAGTCCTGGTCTAGTCCTGGTTTAGTCCAGGTTTACTCCTGGTCTAGTCCTGGTTTAGTCCAGGTTTAGTCCTGGTTTAGTCCAGGTCTAGACCTGCTGGCAGCCCCGCGCCGGGTCATGCTGCTCTATCACACGTGTCAGAGCGCATTTTTCTCCCCCCTCCCGCTTCCCCCCACACTTCACTATTAATAATTTTGTTGAAAATCTATGAAAGTTTGAGTGTTTAAACGAGAGACAAATGTGAGAAAAGTTTAAATCCAGTCTGAGAAACCAATCAGGATGCAGAACACAATGTTACACTATAAAAAAAGTTACACTATAAAAAATAAAAAAAAAACTTGGATCAGGGCCTTGGAACGAATTGAAAATTGAAATAGCTACTCAACTTACGAATTTTTCACGTTACGAAACCACTTCTGGAACGAATTCATTTCGTAAGGTGAGGTACCACTGTGTGTGTGTGTGTGTGTGTGTGTGTGTGTGTGTGTTATATATATATATATATATATATATATATATATATATATATATATATATATATATATATATATATACATATACATATACATATACACAATATCATTAAATATCTTGAATACATTAGCTAACCAGAACAGTTATCAATTGATTTTCAGTTCATCTTATCAATATAAATGAGATTTAGCCAATTTTATCTCAGAAGCAGATTTTGTAAGCCAGTGTAAGCCTTCCTTGGGTACTCCTGAGACAAGGATAATAAAAAGAATAATAAAAAGAAACATATAGTTTTAAGGGTATGGTTTGTAGAGAAATGCAGTGCACCCTGTAGAATTAAATAAGCAATAAAACAATCGCAACTGTTGTATTTCTTACTTACTTACTTTGAGTTACCGTGAAAAATGCTATATGGTGGTAGTAGTAGTAGTAGTAGTAGCATTAACTCAAGGAGCAAAAAGGTTATGGGTCTAATTCCCAAACTTTAAAGAAATCTGCTATAGTTTATTTTCCTTAATCCTGGCTTAGATCCTGGTTTAGAATTTACAGTACATTACTTAATTACATTACTTAATTAATTACTTAAAAACATAGACTGTTAAATTTGATTAATAACCACAGCACTCTTGTTAACTTATTAAATGTGCTTTTTATGTACAGCCCTGCCATTTTAACTTCTATCTTAAAGGTGCGCTGCGTAACATTTCTAGTGACGGGTCTGCCACAAGCTACCCACATTACAATTCAGATCTGTGGACAGTCAACCCTATTCACAGAAGGAATTATCGAATTTTTTACCAATAGAATAACCAGCAATGAATAAATGTTAGATGTATATGTTCAACGTCATACTATGGAGAAATCTACATGGAGACAAGCAGGTTTCAGACCATCCTCTAGAAAGGTTGCACAATATACCTTTAATTCTGGTCAAGATCCTGGCTCAGAATTTAGAGTATATACAGTAGATGCACCTTACTTAAAACCATAGACTGTTAAATATGATTAATACCCTCTTGTTAAATTATTAAATGTGTTTTTTATGTATCGCCATGCCATTCAAGACCAACACCCACTAAGACCTTAACTGCCCTCTTGTCACTATAACACATTTGATCCTTTAAATCACACGACCCTTTAAGAGACACAGCTTTTATCAGTAGCGTTATTGTAGACGACGGATTACGACCAGTGATAAAATATCTGAGTGAGGTGCCGAACACCGGGACACAAATCGTAAACTAAACAGAGAAGACTAAGCCCCTGGTTCTATCTCGGCGTGTCATCTTCCCCACCGAACACTAAACTCTGTCAGACGTAATCTACATTGGTCCAGGCCCAGGCTAACGCTGATGGATCCCAGGCACCGGGAGAGCCATCTATTTGGTCTGTTTACGTTTTATAGCAGGGTAAAAACACGAGAAGGAGACGGCTGTGGTGAAATAAACCCACAGATCAGGTGTAACGATATGAAAAACTATTAATAGCTTTTCATTAAGTTAGTGGATGTGTGAAAAAAATAGGCATTTATTATGGCACTTGATCACGTGTCAGTCCTGGGTGTTAAGTTGTGAAATATTAGTACTGTCATCATAGCAATTACCAATCAAAAAACTAAATATTATTTCTTTAGAAGAGCCAAAACGGTCCTACAAATGGCATCCATAACAGGTGAAAAAAATAATATTATGCAGTACCTAATTACAGTACCAAGTGATAAAGTGGGAGCTTTCCATTCTGCTTGTGGGGCTAATTACTTTTAAATTATTAAAACTGTCACATAAACATGCAATTTTAATTTGTGAATAAACAAACTAATGAATAAATAAATACATAAAATGAATAGCAAAAATTTAGACAAAAACATTTTAAAATAGGTGAATTTAAGCAACATTTCAAGATTCCAAGAAACTTGAAAAGAAAATAAGACTACTGTATAACTACGGTAATAGGGTGATTCTCCAACTATCAAAGAATTTGTGTCCCAGGCAGAAATAAGAACAACAAAAACACGTTTGTCATTTTTTATTCATGCTGCACTTACTATACACAAAGACGAACTTACAAAAAATTATGATAAATTATTATATTTATTATCTAAAATATGGTTTTATATTGAGTGTTTTTGCTATATGTCCTTTGTCCCTTGGCCAGGTTTTGGACTCTCAGTCCCTCATAAGACTGAAATTAAATTTGATTCAACAGTAACTTCATTGACAAATGGCACAGAAATTCCTTATTTTAATGAAAAATATCATGTGCTTGAAAGATATATTAGTATTTTATTTATTTTTCATAAAATGATGTGAATCTGTATGGCCTTCAGCAGTGTTGTGCATTAACACTGACTTATCGCTGACAGTGTCCTGTGAGCCGAGTTCTGGCCAAAAGTAGGTCCAGCGAGTTTGCGCGGACAGTTAATAAAGCTTGTTTTTCTTTTTTTTTAATTTGTCCAAAAAGTGATATATTTGCGTCACAAAACAGTTGCCCACAAAAAAGTCAGAAGTCATAATCGCTTGGTGCTATTTTCTCTCGAGTCCTATCACTGCGTGCCTATTATTATTATTATTAGCCTGTTCACTTGTAAGTGGCGATGTTTACATTTACACTGCTATCATGGCAGGATAGCAGCGTTAGCTCCATGGAAGGAAGGGAAGAGGTAAAGGTAAAGTTTTGCAAAACGAAGAGTAGGTTTATTGGTCGTCATTTCCAAACACCTCAAATTTCCTTTGAATGTAAAAATAATGACAAAAATACCATTTTATATTGTGTATTTTGAGTATATTTTATGCTAACTATAAAACAGAGATTAGCATGCTAATATGTCATGAGATTGTAAAAGAAATTCTAAACATTGTCATTTCCACTACAGTCATTTCCATCACTTTATTTATTGTTATTGTTTATTATTATTTATTTAATGTAATTTCATTACAACCACTATCAGTTGGAGTGTAGTTAGAGAATCACCCTGTATGCTACAGTATGTTTCTTGCATTTAGCTTTACATCTAGCTAAACTGACCTGTATTTAACTTGTGGAAAGTCTATGCACAGTATATTTGGATGAACCATAATCTATTCATGCCCAGATGTCTCACTTCAAGCCTTATAATGGAGCTATAAGATTCTTCCTTTAAAATTATGATCCCGAGTTGCATGCGCTGCAGATCTTACATTTGCTCTAACAGCCCTGATAATGGCCGGAGGAGGGAAACACACTACCACCAAATAGCTTTAAAATGGCTTCACTCAATTTGTCCTAAAGTTGCACCGATGCATATATTCAGTAACCCGGGGTGACGGACCATTTATTTGACAGTAAAAAAAAAAAGTAAAAATTGATCCTATCTAGTTGTGAAGTCTTGCTTTTAGCTTTGATCTCTTTGTTACTTGGTATGCAACTCTGCAGCTACATCCAACGACTCCCCGAGGACAATAAATTCTACTAAGAGCTTGACAGATCATCGCCTGTATCATTAAGCCTTCTCTCTCACTGCATTTTTCCTATAGCTAACACTGCACACGCGAGCACCACTCTGCTACCCCAGCTACTGCCATATAGTGTTCATTGGATGTTTATGTCTGCAGATTTATTAGGAGCGCGCCTCTGCATCCGATATAAGAATTGATCAGAGCAATAAACCCGCTCGTATGTGTACAGGAACGGAGGCGGCACGTTCGAGGAAGTAAGAAATAAAGACTTTATTTAGTCAGGGTTTGACGCTGTAACGGCATAGCCTCAGGGTTGAGCTGAATCATACGTTGGCGTAAATCACAACGTACGTATGATAATCAATAGTTTTAGAGCGCACAGAGGGTGTAAGTGGGTACTCAATGCTCGGATTTGATCAACTAATGAGGCAGTAAATTTGCTTCAGTCGATCATCTTCTACAACCAAGCCAAAACAACACTTTTTTGGAGGTGTTTTGCAAATGTATAGATTTAGACTTAGACAAACTTTATTGATCCACAAGAGAAATTATTAGTATCTCAAACAAGACTAAAATTAAAGGTGTACTGCAAAATCTTGTCCAAAATTTAAGATATAAACACTTAAATCTATCAGAAAATGACTTAAAAGTAGTGAAATTATCTGTCCATGCAGCAAGATAATATTACTCGAAAAGTCATCTTAAAATAAACTACCTCTACACTAGAATTAAGCAGTTTCTGAACTAGTAAGTAGATAATAAATCTGAAAACAAGATTAATAACCTGATAGAAGTTTTAAAATCTTAGCGAGACCAGAGAAATTTGCAGTGTGGTTGGTATTTGTTTCCATGGATATATTATAAAATATCCCACCGTTCAGCAGCATTAAAGCTTATTTATCTCCGTGGAAACAAGCAAATTGGGCCAAGTCATAGGTCAGATACTTGAAGATACAGATAGAAATACAGATATAGTGAGTAAAGAAATGTAGTGCCATAATAATACACACACATGGACAAAATTGTTGGTACCCTTTGGTTAATGAAAGAAAAACTCACAATGGTCACAGAAATAACTTGAATTTGAACCAATGAAATTCAGACATTGCTTTTGAACCATTCTTCAACAAGCTCCAAGCTGCTTGGAGATGGTCTTATAGCCTTTACCTTTAACATGCTTGTCTATAATTTTCTTTCTAATCTCCTGAGACAACTCTTTCCTCTGGTCCATGTTGAGTGTGGTACACACCAAACAGCACAGTGACGACCAGTAGCCCGACAGGCCCAGTGACTGAGAACAAGATTGTAGACGCCTCTGATGCTGATTAGTGGACACACCTTGGATTAACATGTCCCTTTTCTTCACATTATTTTCAGTCTTTTCTAGGGGTACCATCATTTTTGTCCATTGTTTCATGAGTTTATTTTTTATAATAATTCATTGAAGCATGGTTGAAAAGCAATGTCTGGCTTTCAGTGGTTAAATTTAATAGAATTTTTTTTATTTATTATTACTTTTGTCAGATTCAAGTTATTTCTGTGACCATTGTGAGTTTTTCTTTCATTAACGGACAGGTACCAACAATTTTGTCCACCTGTATATACCAGTAATGTATAACGAGTTACATACTGCACCTCAAAATGAATTTCTATAGATTTTTTTTTCCTACTTTGATCCAGAGTCTGTTCTAAATGTTTGAGATGATGGTTTCCTCTTAAATCAAACCGAATCAATAACCCAGATCCATTTAAGAACATCTGTAAATTTTAGTTATACAAATATAAAGTAAAATGTGTTGTTTTGCATTGGCATATCTGCATACCTCTACTATTGAATTGAAATTTTTGAATTTCTCTACTGTAAAAAGTTCTCATTTTTCTAATAAACAAAAGTCCCTGAGAGTTATTTTCCGAACATTTTGAACTTGAATCTATGTCTTTGAAGTAATTTATTCTGCACGATGCTTTAGTACAACACTAAAGGTATTACAGAGAGGTCCACAAAGATCCACAAAGGATTCCTCTGTTCCTCTCGCCTGTGTTTGAGGACTTTTTCTGCTAAGTCAAATCCGCAGGGCTTTCTCGACTGAGGAGGTGAACTTTGCCAACAGGTTCGGTAGAATTACAACTACTGAAGCTTAACTTTTCCACTCTGTTTTTTAATGAGGAACTGTTTGATTGTGTTGTTGTTTATGTTTTCATCTGTAATCCTCTTTCAGGGTTTCCAAGGAAAGACTGGTCCACCTGGTCCTGGAGGAGTAGTGGGGCCCCAGGTAAGAAAAAAATATTTTAATTTGTTCTCTTTAAGGATTAGCTAGGGCTCAATGCACAAAATCTATTCTATATTAATGCTTTAGGTTTTTGTAGCCTTGAAAAATGATTCAATATTAACAAAATATTATATGAATAATTCCAACTGTTTTTCAACTACTTCAAAGTATCTCTAGCTCTAATAAAATAGTAATAATCAACAAATGCATGTAGAGACTCTGCTAAAAAGCAAATAAACCTTACCCATCTCCCACCCCCCACCCCCCATATTGGCATAACCTGTATTCCATAAAAAGACCTATCACTCTAGACACTTTAAAAAAAAAAAAAAAAAAAAAAAAACTGCTGCTAAGGACTACTGTTGCACTGTTGCACATTTACATTTACTACTGGATTTTACTCCTGTTGCACTGTTGTTTACTACTGTTATTGCACACTTACATTTACTACTGGAATCTTTAGTACTGTTGTTTACTACTGTTATTGAATTTTACCCCCGTTGCACTGTCGTTTACTACTGTTATTGCACATTGACTACTGGAATTTTAGTACTGTTGTTTACTCCTGTTACTGCACTAGAATTACTACTGTTGCACATTTATTTTTATTTTATCTTAACTCCTATGCACATTCTACTGCACATGACCAAGTCACTGCTGTATCTTCCATTGCACATTTTTGATGCACACTGCACACTTTGGAAATCTGTATATAGTATAGTTTATTTATTATGTTGCACTGTTTTAAGATTTTAGATCGTAGACTTTAGTTTTAACTTAGATCTCTGTCTTAGATAGTTTTTTGTTGTGTTTTGTCTTCATATTGTATTTTGTACACTGTCTTTTTGCACTACCTGGCCAGAGAGAAACAAAATTTCGATTCACTGTATGTTGAACACATATGGCAGAATTGACAATAAAGCTGACTTTGAACTTTGAACTTTGAACTTAAAAGATGCACATTATAGCAAAATGTTACTTGGGTTGCACCAAAAAGTCATCTGAAAGTTTGATAGGAAACTGTAAACATGTTTCTGTATAAACATTTTTAATTCAAATTGCTATTACCTAGTAGGTTATTTTCAGATATTTTTTCTAGGGCTGTCAGTTGAATGTGTTAATTAGATTAATTACTTACACTGCAAATTAACACGTTATAAAAATGAACGCAATTAATTCTGAGTGGCAATTCAATGCACACGCATTTTAAATTTGGCGTGCGGCGAGCAAATCGCTGCCAGGGCCTTTGAACGGCAAGTTTATTTATAAAAAGAATGAAGATGGGATGATCAACAAGAATGTGGTGATTTGTAGCTTTTGTCAAAAAGAATTTTCCGATCACCGAAGCTGCTCCAGCCTGACAGATCATTTGAACAATAAACACGTCCGGACAAGTTCCATTGTTACCGGTGATAGAGCGAGCATGAGCGCACTTCAACAAACCAACAAACCAACAAACCATGATCGCAGAATTTGGGAAACGAATGAGCAAAACGACCACAGGAAAACTGAAACTCACTCACAAAGTGGGTTGCCTCTCTCTTTCTCTTTCTCTCTCTTTCTCTCAATCTCTCTCTCTCACTCTCTCTCTATCTATCTCTTTATTGCTCTCTCTCTCTCAATCTCTCTCTCACTCAGTCTCTCAAACTCTCTCTCTGAGGGGCCGTTTAGACGAGGACGATTGCGACTGAAAACGACAAAATATTCTATCGGAAGTGTCTTTCGTTTACACGGCGGCGGCGCCATCGGGCTCTGAAGACTCCTTCCAGAGTGTGGAGTTCTGAAGATGGCACGGGTCGCGTCTCCGTCTAAACGGCAAGAAGCGCAAAACATGTTCACATCGCATACACCTCATGCGCCAAGCCGGTAAAAACAATAACAATACGTCGCAGGTGACAGAGGCGCGTTTGGACAAGACCGGGCAGAACCAGTCAGTGGTGGGACAATTTTGAGAATGGATTAGTTGATGACAGTGCTTGGGTGGAAAACTTCAGAATGACTAAACAAGCTCTTGTTGCATTAAGCGAAGAGCTCCCACCCTACATCGAGGGCGAAACAACCGTAATGAGAGCCCCTGTCGGTGTCCTGAAAAAGGTAGCTCTGACATTATATTACCTGCATTATATTATTATTATATTATTAATATATATTATATTATATTATTAGTGGCCTGGCATGCATATTCAATCGAATTCGCCCACTTTTGCGTCTTCATATAAACAAACATTTCCTGTTGAGAACGCTCATCTAAACGCGGATAAAAAATCTCTAAATCTCTCTCTCTCACTCTTCTGTTTTGATCGTCGCTGTATAAACGTAGCCTGAATCTCTCTCTCAGTCTCTCTCTCTCAATCTCTCTCTCACTCTCTCGCTATCTCAATCTTTCTCTCTCAATCTCTCTCTCTCTAAATCTCTCTCTCACTCTCTCTCTCACTCTCTCTCCATCTGTCTCACTCTCACTCTCTCTCTCAATCTCTCTCTCGCTCAATCTCTCACTCTCTCTCTCACTCTCTCTCTATCTCTCTCTCAATGTCTCTCAGTCTCTCTCTCTCTATCTCTTTATTGCTCTCTCACTCAATCTCTCTCTCTCTCAATCTCTCTCAATCTCTCACTCAGTCTTGCAATCTCTCTCTCTCAATCTCTCTCTCTTAATCTCTCTCTCACTCTCTCTCTCTCAATCTCTCTATCTCTATCTCCCTCTCTCACTCAGTCTCTCAATCTCTCTCTCACTCTGTCTCAATGTCTCTCTCTCTCTCTAAATCTCTCTCTCTCAATCGCTCTTTCACTCTCTCTCATCTCTCTCTCACTCTCTCTCTCAATCTCTCTCTCTCTCAATCTCTCTCAATCTCTCTCTTTCTGAATCTCTCTCTCTCTCTCTCTCTCTCACTCTTTCTCTATCTCTCTCTCTCTCTCTCAATCTCTCTCATTCTCGCTCCTGCGATTAAGTAGATTAATTAATTACAATTACAATTACAATAATTACAAATCCTGTCATTAATTAGATATTTTTTTAATCACCTGACAGCACTAGTTCTTACATTCATTCTCAAGTAAAACGGTTTCTAATAATATCGTATTTACAACAACTCACCCCTACATAACAGATAGACCTGTGTCCTGTCGATCACATCATATTTTCACTGTTTTTCCATACTACCTTCTGTATATAACTGAGGTGTATTTGTATTACTATATTTCTATGTTTTATTCTTACTTATACATATACGTTTATTTAATTATGCCTTGTTATTCAGAATAAGTAGCAGAAATAGCAAGAGACTGGTGTCAGACCAGTCTCTTGCTATTTCTGCTACTTATTCTGAATTTATTATTACCATTTATGTTTTTGCTCTTTGTTATTACATATTGTGATGTGTGACCTTCTGTGTCCACATCACTTCCCTTGTTGATCAATAAAGTTTAAGTCGAAGTCTGTTTCTGGCATTTTAGGGACCCACTGGAGAAACTGGTCCCGTCGGTGAAAGAGGCCACCCAGGACCCCCCGGACCACCAGGAGAGCAGGGTCTACCCGGCGCTGGAGGCAAAGAGGGCGCAAAGGTACAAAATACTCAAAAATGACATTTAAGATACCGAGAAGTGGATATCACCCTCCCTGTTGTTACCCAAATCTCATTTTCAGCACATCGATTCTCAGGGCAATTCTCAGTTCAAAACAGATTTAGAAAGTAATTTGTTTAAAGATTGAGATGTGAGTCGAGCGCAATTTCAATAGTGGAAAGAGAGCCTATTGAAGTGGACCGCAAATTGAATTTATGCAGTGCCAATTATCGTACATGATTTAATATTACTGAGCGAGGCCGCGGCATCAACTGTTACATTTCTGGAGGGCGTACTAGCTCAGAACTTCTCAAACACTGAAATATTATAACTTATAAAATGAATTTGAAACAGGGAAGACAACACAGTGTCTTTGTACTTTACAGGACTTCAGCTAGAGAAAATGTAGAACTGTGTAGGTATTTACAGGTAGTAGCAGTAGTAACAGTAGGTGTAGTAACAGTAGGTGTAGTAGCAGTAGGTGTAGTAGCAGTAGGTGTGGTAGTAGTGGAAATAGTATAAAAATAATAATACTAGCAGAGGTAATGCACTGCAGTTGGTTCCAGTTAAGTATTAACTACCCTAGTGTAGTAGTAGTAGTAGTAGTAGTAGTAGTACTACTAGTAGTAGTAGTAGTAGCAGTAGCAGCAGCAGTAATAGCAGCAGTAGTAGTGGCATTAGCAGTAGTAGTAGTAGTAGAAGTAGTAGTATTGGTGGTAGTAGTAGTAGTACCAGTAACAGTAGCAGCGGCAGTAATAATAACAGCAGTAGTAGTGGCATTAGCAGTAGTAGTAGTAGTAGTAGTAGTAGTAGTAGTAGTAGTAGTAGTAGTAGTAGTAGCAGCAGCAGCAGCAGTAATAGCAGCAGCAGCAGCAGTAGCAGCAGCAGCAGCAGCAGCAGCAGCAGCAGCAGCAGCAGCAGTAGTAGCTGCAGCAGCAGCAGCAGTAATAACAGCAGCAGTAGTAGTAGAAGTAGCAGCAGCAGTAGTAGTAGTAGTTGCAGTAACAGTAATAACAGCAGCAGCAGTAGTAGTAGTAGTTGCAGTAACAGTAGCATCAGCAGCAGTAGTAGTAGTAGTAGTAGTAGTAGTAGTAGTAGTAGTAGTAGTAGTAGTAGTAGTAGTAGTAGTAGTAGTAGTAGCAGCAGCAGCAGCAGTAATAACAGCAGCAGTAGTAGTAGAAGTAGCAGCAGCAGTAATAACAGCAGCAGTAGTAGTAGTAGTAGTTGCAGTAACAGTAGCAGCAGCAGTAATAACAGCATTAGTGGTGGCATTAGTAGTAGTAGTAGTAGTAGTAGTAGTAGTAGTTTGTTTTTGGATACCATGAAAACACATATTTTCACAGAAGATAATTAAAGAATCAGCTAGAAAGATATTTGATTATATTTTTAATAATTTTTATTGGCAGTTACTTAGATATCTATATAACTGAGGAATTTTCTCTATAAATACCTGAAGGATTGTACAGATATTTGTTCTATTTTTACTTGACTTGCTTTGGAGCACAGTCCTGAAGATACAGATTTTTTCTATTAATAACTGAAAGGCTTACACAAATATTAACAAAATAGTATCCATTATTTGTTCTATTTTTACTTGACTTGATTTGGAGCACAGTACTGAAGATACAGTATGTGGGATTCTAGCTGCGTCCGGCTGAATTTCCTCCGCAGTACTCTCCGGTCGCCAATTGAGTGCCCATTAGGAAGAGACAGCAGCCATTTTGCAGAAGTATGACCCGCTCCAAAGCCCCCCTCCTCCTTCTCTCTCCTCTCACGGACCCCCCAACGCTTTCATTTTCTCCCATCTTCTCCAAGCAGACAGTTTAATCAAGACCGTCAGCTAGCCACAAACCTTGCCCTGCCCATGTACACATCAGTATGCCAGGGAATGCTTTGCCCAAATCCTCTTATAGTTCTATAGCATGCCCCCCCAATGCTCCTTTCTTTCTCTTGTTTGCAGCTAAAGTCAGTCTGCCAATAAAAGAGAAGAAAACAAAGACACAAGTAACTTTTTCTTAAGTAAAATGTCTTTTGTAATCGAAGTCTTACAAATAAATCACCCAGTAGCTGCCCTATGACTCTTGGCACCATTACTTTCTGTTAGATAAAGAAAGTTTAGTCTCCAGATAAGGTTTAAGGGCAAGTGAATCAGTAATTGTCCCTTGGCTTAAAATAGTGTCTATACGCTTTAGTGTGGTCACAATACTAAAATTTAAAACTTGATTTTGATACTAAGGAATAACCTCAAAAAAACAACAACAACAAACAACAACAACAACAAAAAAATCACTTTTATATTAAAGAATAGAATATAATTTTCAACATTAAATTGTAGAACTTTTATTTGTATAATCCCTCAGTGGTCCAGGTAGGTTCCATAGTGGTCCATGGGCATGTACTACTCTATGGCTACGTTCAGACTGCAGCCTGACGTGACCCAAATCAGATTTTTCCACCCCTATGTGACCTGTATTTGATCTTTTAATGACAGTCTGAACAACACAGATCAGATTTTTTTCAAATGCGACCCAGGCCACTTGGATATTTGGTCCTTAAAACCGATACATATCCGATCTTTTGACATGCGACTTCAGTCTGAACGGCCAGGTCACATTCATCTGACCATCAACAAGCGAGAGTGGTACAAGTAGACGCTGTACACAAACGTTCTTCTCGTCATACAAAAATTGTGGAGATTACATACAAGTCGCATTTAATTGGAAATGTGAGCGACCTCGCAAAAAAAAAAAACGGATTTTACAAAAAAATCCGAATTGAGCTTAAAGCCCTGCAGTCTGAACGTAGCCTAAGGAATAGACTCAATAGAGACTCAATACTCAATATAGACTCAGTGGTCCAGGTTGGTTCCATAGTGGTCCATGGGCGTATACTACTCTATGTGCTCTTATACTTGTTCTGATAAGGCTCAAGATCATTATAAAGCTTTAGGAAAGGTTAATTTATGTCCCGTGAATGTGACTTTTTTTAGTATTGATTCCTGCTCAAATAAGTGTCTAGTTTCAATACTAGTTTTAGTATTAATTCAGATTTTTTTTTACACTTTTGACAGTCCTAAAAGGCATATATTGAATTGTTCTGGCATTACTAACCAAGTGAATTAAAATACTTGACACACTGGACACAGTATTCAGTCTGCACTTATATTTTATTTATGTAATTTTCACATTGCACTATTATAATGTATATGTATTTCCATTATAGCGCATCTAATGTTTATTGATACCTTTTTGCATACATCTGCTTGTACATATGCCCTTCATTTAAAAGGCAACACCAAAACTATAAACGCAGGCCAGGGATTTCACTAGGTATAATATGTCTGCTAATTCAGAATAGTTTCCTTTCTGTATTCAATCATAATTAAAATAATAATATAATATAACAATACTTTTTTGTCGGTCCCAAGCCAGTATAAATTCAGAAAAATCAATTAGGACAAGGAAGGTTAACTGCTGACACAATTCAATACATTAAAAGTACCAAGAAATACAGTAAAATAAGTTAAAATCATCATTCATATAGAGAGATTCATAATTGTACAGTTTCAGACCACAGGGATTGCATCGCCAGGGAGGGCATCTCGATTTATGTCAAATATCTATAGCTGGTAAAAGCCTTCAGGAAAGACATTTGGCTGTTCAACTCATTTGTAATTTCATTCACTAACTGAGAACTATCCAACATAATTATTGTTTTTTATGAGACATACCAATAAACAAATATTAAAAATGATTCATGTAGAGAGATTCACTACAACTTTACACTTCCAAACCTTAGGGAGGCCATCCTGTATAAAGTAAACAAAAAAATAACTGGGAAAAGCGTTTAGGAAAGATGTAGCTCTACTCATTTGTAATTTGATTCACTAAGTTCACTAGTTTTTCTTACTTTTTGCTGAGACATACCAATAAACATCACTATGTTCCATCATTCCTCCAGATAGATTCACAAGTGCACATTTCAAATCATAAGGAAGGGCTTCAAAATCACCTTCAAGAAGGAATACTGCTATTCTACTAATTTGTAATTTGATTTGATTAATAAAGCATTGCCTGGTAGATGTGTGAAGAATCCCTCAGTCATCCAGGTAGAATCCATGGCAAAAGGAGAAATTCAATTTGTCACCTGGACAAAGTTTATTTGGTTGAATACCTTTCGCAGCTCATCCAAGCTATTCGACCAAATTGTCCAGTTGACAAATAGAATTTTTCCTTTTGCCGTTACCTGGAAGAGTTACACTGAGCATTTTTTTTTAGACAGAAAGAAGTAAAAATGTGTGCTTTCATTCCTCATATACAGTTTCAAACCATAGGAATAGCATCGTCAGGAAGGGCATCTGGTTCAAAAGAGCTAGGCGTTAAAATAGCTGGAGAAACATTTAGGAAAGAGGTTTTGCTGTGACTCTACACATTCGTAATATAGAGATCTGACTGAATGACACTGTGCAATTATATTATGTTGTTTCCTCTTTTCGTCTGCTGTATACACTCCATACTAACACCTGCCTCTTTTTGTGCACAGGGAGACCCAGGTCCCCAGGGATCCCCCGGTAAAGACGGTCCCCCAGGTCTGAGGGGCTTCCCCGGAGAGAGAGGTCTGCCAGGCGCTCCGGTAAGTTGCACCTGCAAACCTCCACCTGCCCGCCTGCTCCCATCCATCAGCACCTTCCTTTACATGTGTTTGTTAGTGCAAGGAGACACAACAACGGGACATAACAAATGAACCCAGGCCTGTCTGAAGCCATTCACTTCATTAGCCGCAGCAGGCCAGAATTCCCTCTTTGCGATCAATCTGAACCAAAGGAAATCCAGAGCGACGTCTTACAAATGAACCAGCATGCTCGCACATTGCCAGTGACTCTAGCTGTTTTAACTGCTGCAATGCATCATGGTCCTAATATCAAAGAAGAGGGTAGCTGGCAAGCAGTCTCATTGTTGAAAGTGAGAGTAAATCAAAGAAGACTACTTTCACTACATGGAGAACTGTGCTTAAGTTGTTTGCACTATGGCAACATTACTGTTAATTTTGTTTTTATATTTTAAATTTTTACAACTTTACTTTCAAAAATTACAAGTTTTTCATTTTGTAGTTTATTTACAGTTACAACCATTTTAAACTTTTAACAGTTTTAAATCCATGGAAAGAGCATTTACCACATTATTATGTTTTTTTTTAAGTAGTTTGACTATGTTTTGTTCTGTTAAAATATTTTCCATTTATTTACAATTTAGACTTTTATGTAAAAAGTAGCATTTATTCAGAGTCAACGGTTAATTTTCTAGACTCATTTTGCTCACAGCTTTCTTAAAACATGTTAACACCTTTTGCGTAGAACTGTAAAATGAGTCGGTTTTACACATCTAACTCGTTTAGTCAAAGATTTTGGGGAAAAAATCTTACACAGAACTGTAAATTTTAGCTGTTTTTATTGATTCACAAGGGAAATGATTTGGACACAGTAGCTCACACATCACAATATAAAATAACAAAGAACAAAAAATATATAAATGATAATACTAAATTCTAAATAAGTAACAAAAACAGCAAGAATAGCAAGTTTAAATTATTACTCATTTAAATTATCAATGGTAATGCCAGCTCTTTTAGTCTAAGATTTTTTTTGGATCAGTTTTGGAGGTGGAGGAAGTGTTGTGAATTTTACATTTCCAAGGTCGGTCAGACTCTCCAGACTGCTGCTTGCCTGATTGTTTTCTGCCATTGTGATTTACTCCAGTGCAGCTCGGCCAGCACCAAGACTCATTACCCAAACAGAAACCTTTCTTTGGGAGATGTCTGGCTAGCAGCTCCTCTACACCAAACACAAAACATAGGAGGAACCAGCGCTATCTCTCCTCTGCCATGTGTAAATGACATAAAGAAACATAGAATAAGCTAGAAGGGAAAATCTATAAAGCTGCATTGCACAGCTTTTCTGTTGGAGGGTTTGGTACCTGCTTGTCTCCATGGAGATGTTATTGCTTAGCCTGGAAAATTCAATTCCTTTTGTGAATAGGGACGACTCTCCACAGATCTGAATTGTAATGTAGTGTAGTGCTGTAACCTGCTTGTCTGTCTTGTGATAGATATTTAATCTATACTGTGAAACATTCTACACAAAGCAATAACATTTCCATGGAGACAAACAGTTGGTGAACCCTCCACTAGAAATTTTACCCAGTGCACCTTTAAGGAATCACACAGCTTGTCTATGAGATTTATTTTAGATTTTCTATGAATTTTTAAGGACATCTAGTGTTTTTTTTTTAAGGACATCTCCGGTTTCCCCCATCAACCTAAACATGCGCCATAGGTAAAATCCTCCAGCTTAGGGCCTGACCAAGCCTAAATAACAAAACAAAATCATGGGGATGGTCCCCGGGTCAAATATAGAAACAACTTCTCCTGTGCGAGATCAATAAAGGTCAATCTTCTAATCCTTGACCACTGTAAGGCGCTTTGTGTTACAATTTTTGTATGAAAAACGCCTTATAAATATTGTTTGTTTGTTTGTGTTTGTTAGTGTAAACTGCCCATATATTTTACATATTGTCAAAACGTATAAGCAAAATCAATCAATAGCAAAATAGCAATCAATAGCAAAAACAGACAATTCCATTTTGAAAAATTCCCTAAATGTTTTTTTCTTTTTTCTTCTACAGATATTAGCAATGACAATGTGTAGTGGATTTTATCAAGAAGGGATGAGATTATATTTTTGATAAAGTAAAAATAAGAAAATACATAAACATACATTTGGCTTTTGAAAGAATTACTACACAAAGAGTAAACTACAAGTCTCTGATGACTTTTTCAAATGGCACTTACTGTATCAGTTTTTGCAGTTGGGCTTTTTGATTATAATATATAAAAAAATAATAACTATATAAACACACTGTTAACTAACTTTTCTTTATTTCTCCCTAGGGTCCTGCTGGTCTAAAAGGTGGAGAAGGTCCCCAAGGTCCCCCTGGCCCTGTGGTATGTATTCAGTCATTTTATTTCAGGCCTCACTGCGCATACTGTAACCAAACTAATGATAAATCTGTTAAAACTGTTTCACTCTATAGTCACTCTTACACAGCCTAATTTAATACACATATTCTCTATTGGTTACATGTTTGTCTATGTTATAATGTTGTTTCTTCATCAAAAACATACCTGGAGTTCATCTCTGAAACGGAAAACACTCTGTTCTATCTTGTGATGTCATGTGGTAATACAAAAACTGTTCCACTGTGTTTTTAAGCTCTATATCCTAGAATCATTTGGATAATTTCAGACCATAAATTCCTTATCTTTACTGAACAAAATTTAAAGGGTAACTGTTAATTTGTAAACTACCGCTTAATGACATCACAACGTAGAACAGAGCTTTTTGAGCTTGGTAGATGTATACAGACTAAATAATAAAGGGTTACTCAAACATGTGTGAATGAAATAAAACAACTTCAGATATGTTTTTGATTACACTGGTCTACAAGCAAAATGCTTCCGGAACAAAAGTAGTGACATTTTTCTTGGTTTAGGTCACTAATAAAGAAAAAGTCAGTCAGAAGTGCTGATTGGCTATAGTTTCCAAGATATAGTATTGGGTCAAAATAGGAAATTGATGCAAAATAAGGCAAAAATGGTAGTTTATCAGAAGGTACAGTGTGTCTACAAGCAACCAGTTCTATCTGAAAGCCTGTCTGCACATTCCAATACATTCATTTTAATATGACTAGAGTTTTAACATCAAATATTTTTTTTATTTCACAAGAAAGATGGCTCGAAATTGAAACCTGATGTCTTAAGATATTTCTTGTTTATTTCTTGATGGATAAAGAAGTGCAAGTTAAACATTTTCAAAATATAAATATTATTTTTAAGCAAAAATGCCTAAATCTATTGTATAAACAGGTGCGATTTTAATGTAAAACAATATCATTAATTATCTTGAATACATTCGCTAACCAGCACAGTTATCAATTGATTTTCAGTTCATCTTATCAATATAAATGAGATTTACCCACTTTTATCTCGGAAGCAGATCGAGTCCAAAAATTTGTAGACCAGTGTTATTTAACAGCATCCTAATGTGCCTTAAAGCTATCAAGAGTCAATTTCTGCGTGTTATATTACCTTTAATCAAAACATCTGGCATTTTTACAACACAACTGGTATCTCTGTGGAATTGTAGCTTTTAATTTCAGTTACTTTCTCAGGTTAATAAATCGTTAATGGGGTCTTGATAAAAAGCTGATGAAATTGTTATGAAGTCGTATAGTTTTATGCCTGATTCATGCGAACATTTTGGGGTAAAAATATTTTTAAGTTATTCCAGTGATTACAGTGAAGTGGTGATTTGAGTGGCCTTAGCAAATGAAGGTCTAATGAGAAATAGGGGTAACTCTGTAGCAGTGTAATGGGAACATTAGTGTTACATCATTATTATTGCCTGTGTGTTTTGATGGGATCAGCAGTGGTGTCGTCTCACTACACACACATCTGTCACTGGAGCATTCAAGTACTGCAATCGTTCCTATCACAAGGATCTGCCTCGGTGCTCTGTGATATAAACAAACACGGATTATCAAGCCAAACTGCAAGTATAAAACATCCATAATCGTGACTCATAGTACTCGCAGAATCCTCTATCAAACTAATAGGACTTGTCCACTTTTCATATTGAGGAAGCATGGTCCACTTTAAAGATCCTATATTACGCAAAATTCACTCTTTGTGAGCTTTAAACCATGTTATAATGTTATTTTCTCCTCAAAAACATACGTGGAGATGTTTTGCTTCATTCACACATGTTTGAGTAATCCTTTATTGGTCTGTCTACATTTCCAAAGCTCAAAATGTGGTAGTTATCAGCTACCTTTTACCTTTTGTTCAGTAGATATTGGTAATTCCAGGTCTGAAATCCTCCAAATGATTTTATAGAAGGTGTATGAAGATTAAAAACACAGTGGAGCACTTCCTGTATTACCACATGACATCACAAGGTGGAAAAGAGTGTTTTCACTTTGAGAGAAATACTCTAAATATGCAAAGCTTCTATGAATGAAACAACATTATAACCTAGATCTAAAAATAGCCTAAAATGGGTCCTTTAAAGGTAATAGATTTGTTTAGATTGAGTTTTGTATTGCAGATAACACAACACCGTCCCTCCAGTCCTTCTATAGCAGAACTTAAAATCCAAAATTGTGATTCATAGCACTGGATCCTCCATCTAGGACTTGCCCACTTTTGATATTGAGAATACATGGTGCCCTTTAAATCCATGCGTTTTATACACTTCAGAGACATAAAGGGCGTTCTCCATTAAGAGAGATTTATGGGTACTGAGTTTTTGTATTGCAGGTGACACAGATCCATGTTGCCGTACAGGTGCTTTCATGTAGCAGTCCTTCTATATCAGACCTAAAAGCCACCTGTTTCTGTGTATGTTGTGTTCCCTTGGTCCTCAGAGAAGGGTGTGTGCAGATCCATTAGCAGTGCAGCTCAGGTCTTGCTTTGTAGATGCCTTAATGGGAATGCTTGTTGTTAAGTATTCACCACAGGAACACTATTTATGCAGTGTCTTATATCTTCTGCCCAAAGAGTTTTTTCTTTTCTTTTTTGTATCTAATGCTCCATCTCATCCTCCTGTTTTCTTGAATCCTTTTAGGGCTCCCCTGGTGAGAGAGGCAGTGCCGGCCAAGCTGGTCCCATTGGGTTGTCCGGTCGACCTGGCCCTCAAGGTCCCCCGGGTCCCGCTGGAGAGAAGGGTGCACCTGTAAGTGCTTTGTCTTCAGAATCAAAACTTAATAGTATCTGAACTTTGATCTAATGTTTCTATTATTAACTTAAATAATCCAATAAATGTTTGTGTTTTCAGGGAGAGAAAGGTCCACAGGGTCCAGCTGGTCGCGATGGAGTCCAGGGTCCAGTCGGTCTGCCTGGACCGGCGGGACCCCAAGGTCCACCTGGAGAGGACGGTGACAAGGTGAATTACTCAACATCAGAATACACTAAATTAAACTGGAGCTCCTATTATTGTGAATACACTGGTCTACAAGCAAAATGCTTCCGGAACAAAAGTAGTGAAATTTTTCTTGGTTTAGGTCACTAATAAAGAAAAAGTAAGTCAGAAGTGCTGATTGGCTATAGTTTCCAAGATATACTATTGGGTCAAAATAGGAAATTTATGCAAAATAAGGCAAAAATGGTAGTTTATCAGAAGGTACAGTGTGTCTACAAGCAACCAGTTCTATCTGAAAGCCTGTCTGCACAATCCAATACATTAATTTTAATATGTCTTTAACATGAAATATTTTTTGATTTCACATAAGAGAGATGCCTCGAAATTGTGTGCACCTGATGTCTTAAGATATTTCTTGTTTATTTCTTGACGGATGAAGAAGTGGAAGTTAAATATTTTCAAAATTTTATTATATATTATTATTTAATATTATTTTTAAGCAAAAATGCCTAAATCTATTGTATAAACAGATGTGATTTTGATGTAAAACAATATCATTAATTATCTTGAATACATTAGCTAACCAGCACAGTTATCAATTGATTTTCAGTTCATCTTATCAATATAAATGAGATTTAGCCATTTACAACTCGGAAGCAGATCGAGTCCAAAAATTTGTAGACCAATGTTATTCATAGCAACAGTGTGTTTAAACACTAGACACTTTCATCATGTTTTAGAAAGACTTTTATATATATTATAGGCATGTTAAAGTTAAAGCAAAAACAAAAGTCCAGTTGTCTTCATTTTAACTCACTTATAATATCTTATTCCTGGATATTTCAAAAATGTGCAAAATTTTTACATATGTTCTCTTTTTTCTATACTGTAGTGGTTCTATTAACCTGACTATGACTATGACTATCATGTATTTTGACCTAATTTGTGTATGTGTTTATGTAATCTACCATATGACCATCTATGCACGGTTATCCAGCAAGACTGAGATGTGATGTGAGATACCGAACACTGGTGGTGAAATAAAAACTGATCCATGGTGTTTGCTGCATCTCTTTTCAGGGAGAGGTGGGAGAGCCTGGACAGAAGGGAAGCAAAGCCGACAAAGGGGAGCAGGTGAGCCACACACAAAACCTTTATCCACCAGTATCCTCTTTAAATCACATTTTATGGTTCAGGAAGCGGCCATTTGGAGATGTTTTTCTTCTGACTTGTTTCTGTTGTCATTTAGGGTCCACCTGGTCCACCCGGTCTCCAAGGTCCCATTGGTGCCCCCGGACCCGCTGTAAGTGTCTCTTGTATCTCGCATCAATAAAACTTTACTGGACTGTGTCGATTGATCATAAAGCAAGGAGAAATACTCAGAGGAAATGAAGCTAAAAAAACCAAGTCCTGTCAAAAACAAAACTTTAAAGATGAGGAATACATACTTTTCTATGTATTACTGCTTTAAAGGTCCGATATTGCACAAAACTGACTCTTGTGTGTTATAATGCTGTTAGCTTATATAAAACATACCTGGAGTTGTGTTTTGCTACACTCACCCATGTTTGAGCAACCCTTATTATTACTCTATCTACGATTGTTGTCATGAAGTGGTAGTTTTCAATTTAACAGTGGCAGTAGCTCAGTTGGTCCTGAGCTCAGTCCTCTGATCCAAAGGTTGGCGGTTCGAATCCCGCTTTTGACATAAAAAAACATCATTGGTTGAGCGGTCAGATCCACTGACCTACATGTTGGCGGTACGATTCCAGCTCCCACAGATAAATGCTGCTGTTGTGTCCTTGGGCAAGACACTTAACCCACCTTCCCCCCAGTGTCTGTGTGCACTGGTGTGTGAATGGGTGAGTGGTTCCTTGTTTTAAAGCGCTTTGGGTGCCTTGAAGGTGGAAAAGTGCTATATAAACCATTATTATACCATTTAACACCTCCTTTTACCTTTAGTTCAGTAGAGATTGGCAATTCCAATTTTGAAATCATCCAAATGATTCTCGTGCAGGTGTATGCAGTTTAAAAACACAGTGGAGCACTTCCACCACATGACATCACAAGGTGGAACAGTGTTTTCTGTATGAGAAATGAATTCAGCCTAAATATGTAAGGTTTGTGTTTTAAAGATGTGTGAATGAAACAAAACATAACTCCAGGTCTGTTTCTGATGACACAGTAAAACAGTGTAATACAAGCCCTTTAAATTGTGTATTTAGTGCAGTATTTTATCCTTTTATTGAGTTAGATGAAACTGACAAGTGAACAGCAAAAGTCAATACGACTGTCGCTGTGAATGACAGATTCAAAACATATTGTCACCAGCCTATGTTTAACAACTTTGAACCCAACTGGAAAAGTTGTTGCAATTGATTGATTAACAATAATTAGAATAACATTGTAATGTGTGTAGAATCCCTCAGTCATCCAGGTAATAGCTTTTACTTATTTCAGTTTCAATTTATTTTTTGTAGCCCAAAATCAAAACAGCAGGGCTTCACAAAACTGTCAATATACAACCACCTGAATATTAGAAAACCAAAATTTGAAACTGTCATTTGTCATTAAAAGACATCCATAATAACCAACACTGATTATACTGAAATAAAATAGTCAGCAAGTTAGCTCTATAATTTAGCTGTACCAATTGTATTTTGTGAACTAATTAAGTAAATAACCATAATCTTTTGTGTGTTCTGAGGGCGCTGACGGAGAGCCTGGTCCCAGAGGTCAACAGGGTATGTTCGGACAGAAGGGAGATGAAGGTCCAAGAGGGTTCCCCGGTCCCCCTGGTCCCATCGGCCTACAGGTTAGTATCCACTTACACATACATGCATACTGTCACTACAAAAACTTCAATTTCAAACTTGATTTATTTAGTAAGGAAAATGCTTTATTCCATTAACCAGACCGAGTTACAGGTCAGATCTGCTCACAGTCAGAATGCCTGTAATTGAATAAATGTAACATGGAGCTGTTTAATGTCATACTTTGGAGCATTCCAGGCAGAGAAATGACATATCCAGAGAAACAAGAAAGGTGCACTTTAACCCAAATAAGTCTCGCAGTTTGTGTGGTCTTACAGGCATTTACTAGGATCATTCTAAAACTATTCAAGAAAAAATCAATACTGTTTCAGTCATGTAATTATTTCAGTGTTGATATCTTCTTAAGTGAGTATCTAGTTTCGAGTCTGTCTACCCTGACACTTACACAACTCATATACTAACACTATTGTAACAAATACTATGGTAAAAGGCTATATCTAAACCTGTACAGTGGTACCTCACCTTACGAAATTAATTTGTTCCAGAAGTGGTTTCGTAACGTGAATTTTTCGTAAGTTGAGTAGCTATTTCAATGGAAAAAGCCTGATTCGTTCCAAGGCCCCGTTCCAAGTTTTTTTTTTTATAGTGTAACTTTTTTTTATAGTGTAACACTGTGTTCTGCGTCCTGAGACTGTAGACCCAGGACTAAACGTGGACTATACCAGGTCTAGACCAAGGTCTAAACCTGGACTGGACCAGGACTAAACCTGGACTAAACCAGGACTAGACCAGGTGGATTAAAGCGCCGCGTGCGGGTCTATTTCCTGGTTTCGTGCTAGCTCTGCTATTAGCAGCAGCACCGGTGTACCTCACGAGTCACGGCTGAGGCGAGCAGCGACTGCGTGCGTGGGGTTAAGGGGGAGGGCGGAGAAGTGTGCTCGTGGACACACGTGTGATGCATGACCCAGCGCGGGGCTGCAAGCTCAAACCGTGCCTCCTCTAAACCTGGTTTGAGCACGGGTCTCATGCTCGCAGCCCCGCACCCGGTCATGCTGCGCTATCACACACGTGTCCGCGCGCACACTTCTCCGCCCTCCCCCTTCCCCCCACACTTCACTATTAATACATTTTGTTGAAAATCTATGAAAGTTTGAGAAAGTCTGAGAAAAGCGTATGTGTGTGGCTGAGTGCGCATTATTTGAATTTTTGAGATTTCGCGTTTCATAACTTGAATTTTCTTTCGTATCTAGAGACCAAAATTTAATGTGAAGGCGTTTCGTAACTTGGAATTTTCGTTTGTTGGTTAGTTGTTGTTTGTTGTTGTTGTTGAGGTACCACTGTATTTGTTAAAGTTTGAATAGAAATAACATGGGATCATTAACCTTGAGGCAAAGCTATTTTCTTTTTATTGCTTAAGTGCGGAAAAATGTGTTTCAGTGACATAGTGAGAGAACATATATATATATATAGCTGTGAACATTGCAAACACTCATCTATGGGACATCATATTCTGCTATGATTCAGTTTTCCTGGAGCAATCTGCAGAAGCTTTCATTTTACACCAGTCATGATCCTTGTAGTTGTGGCTGGTAAGATTGTTGCTTTCAAGGCAGATGGAGTTCTGAGGCATAGACAAACCCAGAGCTTTACACGCAATTTTATACTAGACACAAGTAACTCTGCTACAATAAGGACCCAATGTTCTCAGTTGTTGCCATGTCAACTCCCAGGAAATCATTTTGTCTTTTTTGCCTCTTATATTTTTAGATATAGAACTGAAGAAAATATGCAAAAAGCACATATTCAGTAGGCTGTGATCAGTATGAGCGTTCATGGTCCTGTTTCGGTGTGGTGAGGGTGACTAACTGCTGGCTAATGCTCGCTAGATTGTGACTGTAATTTTATGTTCTTTGTGGTCAGATTGTGTTAGAACAAAGCTCAGATTAAAGTCTAATTTGAGTAGCAGAGCAGTGCCTACAGTTAGCCTCAAACCCCCAGAGAATGTTGATGTTGATCAGTATCAATTATGAAACATGGCAAAGTAAAAGACACCATGTTTATATGGCTGTATACATGTAGTCCATACATTTTAATAGAATAGAGTTGAATAGAATAGACTTTATTGTTATTATGTCAGGTAAAACAACGAAATTGGGGAATGTTTCTCCGCAGGTGTATCACAGATACAAAATACATATTTCTCTACTTCTCTCTATATGTATTTCTCTACTTTCTCTATATAATAGAAGGTATACAGTAGCAAATAAACTATGCATATATTTTCTTCCTTACTACATATTACATATTATTTCACCAATTTGTCCATACAGCATTACAGTTGACCTGAATACTAATACAATATTGTGACCGGCAGCAATAAAATGTGATATATGGGGTTCCTCCATAAGGTCATGTGATTATTGGTATAGGGGAAAGCCAATTCCACAGGAGATAAATAAAATAGACCATATCTCAATCTGAACTGAATAAGGCCTTAACCAGGATCATAAACCAGGACTATAAACCAGGATAAACCAGGACTAAACCGGGTCTATTGACAGGGATAGAGACTTTGAGATTTTGGGCATTAAGTAACTAAACCAAGGATAATGCAAGGGCTAAGAGAGTTTGTAACTGATATTTTTTAAATTATTTGTCTTTTCAAATCCACTGTATTTATTGCTTTTCTGTAATTAATTTAGTGAAATCTGTTTTGTCAACACTCCCATTAAAAGGCTGGTGTTGCGAGTTAATCTAGGCTATAAATACTATGATACTTGCATCAAATGACTTAATTGTTAGTCTATCTTTACATTATCTGTCAAATAAACAATAAATACATAAACAAACGGCTAACTATAACTTAAATGTTGTACTAAATTATATATCACAAAGTGATATTTTCCCTCATTACTCCCATGTATAGGCAGTTTTAAAGGTGCTTTATGTAATGCTTTTCTCCATGGAGATGTTATTGCATTATTTAGAATATTTCTCAGAATGTTATTAAACCTTTAGATGTTACAGGTCAGATCTCTGGAGAGGCAACCCCGCTCACAGTCAGCATGTCTGTTTTTTAGGTATTTTTGAGCAATAAAACCACCTGTAATTTAATAAATGTAAGGTAGAGTGGTTTAATGTCATACTGTGGAATATTTGAGGCAGAGCAATGACATATCCATAGAAACAAGCAACCAAAAAGTTATAGTAGTCGTACAGTAGTAAAGTTAAAGTAATAATCGTACAGTAGTAAAGTTATACTAGTAGTCGTACAGTAGTAAAGTTATACTAGTAGTCATACAGTAGTAAAGTTATACTAGTAGTCGTACAGTAGTAAAGTTATAGTAGAAGTCTTATAGTAAAGTTATAGTAGTAGTCGTAGAGTAGCAAAGTTATAGTAGTAGTAGTATAGTAGTAAAGTTATACTAGTAGTCGTACAGTAGTAAAGTTATACTAGTAGTCGTACAGTAGTAAAGTTATACTAGTAGTCATACAGTAGTAAAGTTATACTAGTAGTCGTACAGTAGTAAAATTATACTAGTAGTCATACAGTAGTAAAGTTATACTAGTAGTCATACAGTAGTAAAGTTATACTAGTAGTCGTACAGTAGTAAAGTTATACTAGTAGTCATACAGTAGTAAAGTTATACTAGTAGTCATACAGTAGTAAAGTTATACTAGTAGTCGTACAGTAGTAAAGTTATACTAGTAGTCATACAGTAGTAAAGTTATATTAGTAGTCGTAGAGTAGCAAAGTTATAGTAGTAGTAGTATAGTAGTAAAATTATACTAGTAGTCGTACAGTAGTAAAGTTATACTAGTAGTCGTACAGTAGTAGCATAGTGCACCTTTAAAGCTTGTCTTATTAATTAAAAAACTACAGTGAGCCTCTGAACCAATCACTATTTTTAACTAGCCTTAATGGTGTTTTGTTGCATTCTAATTATCTAATAAGCAGGGCTATTTCTACACAGTATAGATCATTTGTTTGTAATTATGTGTTTTATTAGTGATCAGCATCTCTAAGTCAAACACGGGAGATGGTCATTGTCTTGATGAAATTACATAAACTGCCACTCCTCATCCTAAGGTGCCCCCCCTTCACAGCGGGATAGTGTTCAATGGCTTTTTAATTGGGTGTAATTCACTTCCCATTGCGATTCCATTAATTGTGTGGACCGACCTGCGCTGATAGTCAGTTTGTCATTGAGCACATACACCGCAGAGCGTAATTAGCCGCTCCGCTAACGATCTTAGACTAGAGGAGACCTTTACTCAGATGAGATTTCTCAGCGAGGGAGGAATTGGAGAGTGAATGCATAAATCCACTGAAAACACTGGAAAACAGGCGGATAAGGAAGCATCAAGGCGGGACAATACTAGTATAAAGCAAAGATCGGACTGGTGCTTGCAATATTTTATGGAAATGTAGCTTAATTTTTGTGCATGTCCTTACTTTTACTTTTTTATTTCAAATGTAGAACCTAAAGATTTAGAAATTCTATTGTTGTTTGGACCTGGTTTAATCCTGGTCTAGCCATATTGTATTTTGGTACTGATTTAGTCCTGGTTCATCCTCAACCATCACAGTTTAGTTCTTATTTATTTCTCCTGGTTCTGGTCTAGTCCTTGTTAAATCTTAGTTTAGGCTGCATTTACATTTGTCTTGGTTTGATTCTGGTTTGAGCCCAGTTTAGTCCTGATGTAGACTTGGTTTGGACCTGTTCTAGAACTGATTTAGTCCTGATCTAGTCCAGATTAGTAGTTACGTGTTTGGTCCCATCCTTACACCTAGTTTTGTCCCAAAAAAATTAACGTCAACTGTCAAAAAGAAATTGTACCAGGCATTATATTACAGAAATGTTGTCCTTGTTTATTAATTACTTATTGGCACATAATTAGTCCAATCAATACTTTACACCGTACTTTACACCTTCCTCACAACCTCCTTCCTCACTCAGATGGCATAGCCCATCTGTATTATGAGTCCAGACAGTTAAAGAGCAGCAATTTAATCTGAACAATCACTTGTCTTTAATGTCAGGGGTGAAGCAGCGCTCTAACTCTACAATACATCACACTTAAAATGTGCTAAAGTCTGCCAAACCTAAAAGTCAGACTCAAGTTAAGAAGACAAATTCTGAAAGACAATAGAAGTAAGTAGCCCATTTGCGAAGGCATATATGAGAACGCATTCCACCTTTGTCTAGAAATACGACAGCCTACATATTCTGACAGCCTTTGTTAAGTTTAATTCAATAATAAATCAAGGTCTAAGGGATGACTTTCTCCTATGAATAAAACACACACCAAATTTTTGTCCAAATATGTTCGCTTGAAAGGTGCATTGTGGAACTTTTCTGATGTAGGGTTTGCTACCTGCTTAACTCCATGGAGATGTTATTGCTTTGCTTGGAATATTCCACAGTACTGCCTTGAACTAATCTATCTCCACGGACACAAACAGGTGAAATGCCCAGGCCGAGTTACAGCTTAGATCTGTGGAGAGGCAACCCTCAGTGAGAATGCATGTTTTTTAAGATATTTGTCCCCTGATCTGAAGGTTGGCTGTTCAAATCCCGCTCTCGATATAAATAAAAGACATTATTTGCATTTGGCAGTCAGCTCTAATGACCCACACACTGGCAGTGCGATACCAGCTCTAACAGAAGAATGCTGTGATTGTGTCTTTGGGCAAGGCACTTACCACCTCGACCCCTTGATGTAAAGCACTTTGACAGACTTGAAGGTTGAAGGCGCTTTATAAAAATATGACTATTTACCATATTTTGAGCAACAAAAACATCCATAAATAAATAAATGCAAGATAGATAAGTTTAATGTCATGGTCTTAAAGCAAGAAAAGTTACACAGTGCATGTTTAACGACAAAAATAACAAATAAAAATGGCAATATTTCAACATTTTAACCAACTATTAGATCTACTAATCAAGAAAACCAAAGTGTTATTTTTCTGCTTTCTCTGGTAATCGTATAATCCATTAAGGTTTCATTTGGTCTCGCCTGCTGTATTATAGATTTAGTCATCATTCAACTAATCTCTGCATGATTAATTCTTTCTTTAGCCCACAGGTATGTTTAATATTTCACTACACTGCCACAGTGTGTTGCAAATGAAAGCTTATATTAGAAATCAAGGGAGACCAGCTGCTGTAAACACATTTAAATAGTTAAGAACACTGTTGTTTATTCATGAAACAGCCATTCACACTTGATTAATTGTCTTCTGTTTATATAAGAGTTTGTGTTTGTGTTTTTAGGGTCTTCCTGGACCTCCTGGTGAGAAGGGAGAGAATGGTGACGTTGGTCCAATGGTGAGTTAGACGTTTACAAAAGTTTATTTTATTTTGTTTGAATTTTGTTTTAACAACTTTATTCCTCTGTGCAGGGTCCTCCTGGTCCACCTGGTCCCAGAGGTCCTCAGGGTCCCAGTGGTGCTGATGTAAGAATACGCTATAGCTGTATCTATTACTGCATCTGTATCTATATGTAGGCCTATCTGCAAGTTATTTTCTTATCTTTTTGCCCCTGTAGTGTTGAAATGTATTTGTAAAGAAAACCATACACATAAGTTGGGTTTTAATACATTATTCTATACAAGAAGCGTTTCCCTAGGCCTGTCACAAGAAATACTCTATCAATTTATCATTCAGTATATGATAAATTAAACAATACTTTTTTGGTTTTGATATTTATCATGTGCACATTTTCTTGCACTATTTGGGTGTTTTTTGGCTATGTGATAAGATTTGCTCTGTAGATGGTTTATTAATAACTTCTATGAGGCAAACTAAGTACTAAAGTGTTTCATTTATTTATTGCATTATTGTTTATCATCTATATTTACTTCAGCAATATGTCACACTTCAAAATGTGTTGTGACAGGTTTATTTCCCTATCCTCTTGTTATGCACTATGCTGCTGTGTACTATAAAATGTCTTATATAAGGCTGATGGATAATGATCTGTCTGTGTGCATTGCCATAGGGTCCTCAAGGTCCTCCTGGCGGTGTAGGTCCGATGGGATCCGTGGGTGAGAAGGTAGGACTCAGCTCAGGGCATCTTTGTCTTCTCTCTCTGCCCAGCGTGAAGCCATTTTGACGGATACTGCTGCTTCTCTGCTCCTGGCCTTGTCCGGAGCTCCAAATTGCCTCTCTGTGCTACCACCAGTCCTCAATAGGTTGTGTTCCTGTTCTAGAATTTAATGATGTAATTTTTTCAGCTAGAAAGAAGGAGTCTATATAATGCTACGGGAGATTTACTGTTTTAAAAGAAAAAACAAAAAAATCTGTAAATATTGAATCATCTTTTTTTTTTTTTGTTAGAAACTGGCTCCTTAAACGTGTTTAAATTCTGATTTAAGTCCTTTCAACTGCTAACAATCATGTTTTTAGCATTGGATAGTGGCATTGCTTTCTGCGGCTATTATTAGGGATGTAACGATATCTACATTTCTTGGTGATCCAAAGAACAAAGATTTAAAAGTGCTTATAATAGATATTTCTTCATGTAGTTTGCACAGAAACAGAGCAAAGGATCATGGTCTATGTAGTCCCCTCTGTTTTTTAGCTGCACCATAATTATTAATTTACTTGTGATTCGATATATTGTGATTGACCCATAATAGTATTGCAAAACTTTAGCTATTATCCATTATTTAGCTATTATCAAAACATAATTTCACTTTTCTATCTTTATACTGACAGAGAAGACCTTGAATTTAGGATAGGCCTAGTAATTACAAATATATTAACCATAAACCAGGACTACTATCTGCAATCTGTGTCATTTATAGTCAAATAATTCTACCATAGGATCCTCTCACTCAGTTTTAAACTGATTTTGTCACATGCACACACACACACACACATGCTAAACACTATTCTTGTCAGTTTTACTACAAGATTCCTCCTTTTTAGAGTCGTTTGGCAGAAAGTGTTTAATGGTTTACAGCAGATGTTTAAATGAGCTTAGATAATGAACCATGAAGGCACGCAATATCTTTAAAGGACACTCACAATGCAATGACTGTGGCTGTGGATTATAAACACATGTTGGAGATGCTGCATCCAATTACAACGTATTAAAACAAAAAGCAAAATAACAATCGAACAAAGATACGCATGCTACTAGAATTACCCCAGCGTGAACAAGGTCAAATTTACTTCCAAACCATGACTAAACCATGACCCAATCAAGACCAGATACTGTCCAAATTAGCAAATAAACAGACTTGACCAAGACCGAATCAGAACTCAACCAGGACTTAAAATTGTGACCACAAGAGATGGTTTAAGATTAGCTTTATTCACTTCCAGACCAGGACTAAACCAGGACCCAATCAAGGTCAGATACTGTCTTAACCAGACATAACCAAGACTAAACCAGAACTCAACCGGGACTAAACTAGGACACCAAAACCACTGCTACACGTAAAGCAACACGAAATCAGGACTTAAAATTGTGATTAAAAGAAATGGTTTAATATTTGTTTTATTTACTTCCAAATCAGGACTCAATCAAGACCAGATACTGTCTAAACCAGAAACAAAAAAACGGTTTAACCAAGACCAAACCAGAACTCAACCAGGACTAAACTAGGACATCAAAACCACAACTTACCTAGAAACTAAGACGAAATCAGGACTTAAAATTGTCATCACAATAGATGGATTATTCCTTTCCAAACCAGGACTCAGAACTCCACCAGGACTAAACTAGAGCAAACAAAACCAGTATTCAAGTCTAAACTTACTCTAAACCAGGACTGAAAATGACAAGAGATGATGTAGGGTTTGCTTTATTTTTGTTATGAGTTCATTATAACATTTTTTTTCTTTCTCCAGGGTGAACAAGGTGAGGCTGGTAACCCAGGGCAGCCCGGAGAGCCAGGAACAGGGGTAGGTAAAATGGTCAAAAATGTTAAATTTAAAAATGCTGCTTTTTGCTTGTCTGTTTTTAAGTGTTCATAGCTTTATATTACGATGATGCAGTAAAATGTTCCTGTAAATAATATACCTTTAAAATGCTTAAACGCTAGGATGGTAAAACACAGTGTGAAGTGCATAACATTATCCTAAATTTTAAACTCAGCACGACTCCGTAGCTTAGCGCTGCATATTCAAATGTGACTCAAACTGTGCTCCCAAAACAAGGAGAACAAGAGAGATGTGACTCGGTATCTCATTTAATTGTATTCAAACGTTAAGCTAAAATTAAAGATCTGTAATTTTCTTTGTCTAATTGGTGTAATAACTACCCGTTTAAATGCCGTCACATGTTCAATTCATAACTTTCTGGTTGAATGTTACACAGTAAGCCATTAAAATGATCTCCATGGATACAAGTGGGTAACCAACCAAGTCACAGGACAGATCTGTGGAGAGACAGCACTGCACACAATAAGAATGCATTATTTTTTATTTATTTATTTTTTTAGCATTTAAAAACACACAAAATTAGTGCTGTCAGGCGATTAAAAAAAATAATCTAATTAATTACAGGATTTGTAATTAATTAATCTAATTAATCACATTTTAAGAGTGAAAGAGAGAGAGGCAACCCACTTTGCAATTGAGTTTGTCAGTTTTTCTGTGGTCGCTTTTCTCTTTCGTTTCCCAAATTCTGCAAGTGAGGCTTGTTGGTTTGGTGGTTTGTTGGTTTGTTGAAGTGCGCTCACGCTCGCTCTATCACCGGTAACAATGGAACTTGTCCGGAAGTGTTTATCGTTCACATGATCCGTCAGGCTGGAGCAGCTTCGGTGATCGGAAAATTCTTTTTGACAAAAGCTACAAATCACCGCGTTCTTGTTGATAGTCCCGTCTTCGTTCTTTTTATAAATAAACTCACCGTTCAAAGGCCGGAGCAGGGATTTGCTCGCCGCACGCCAAATTTAAAATGCACGCGCATTGAATTGCCGCTCATAATTAATTGCGTTATTTTTTTATAACGCGTTAAATTGCAGTGTAATTAATTAATCTAATTAACGCGTTAAACTGACAGCCCTACATAAAATATAATACATATCTTTAATGCCTTACTGTAGAACATTCCAGGCAAAGCAATAACATCTCCATAGAGACAGTCTACCCAACAACATTGTACAACTTTAAAACAGATAAAACTTACCAAATTATACGAATTTCTGACTTTTCCCAAACAGAAACTATCAATATCTGTTTAACTTGTGGCTCTCATTTACCATTATCGAGGGGCTCATGAGACGGAGAGAGGAGATTGTTTGTCTCCATTGCGGCGTCATCACCAGCATTCAAATCTCCTCTGTTCCCCCGTCAAACTCCGGGCATCGTTAACATTCACAAAGTTGTTGAACAGCAAAGTCTCACAAATTCTAGCTAATTTCGTGATTTTATTCCATTGTAAGAAATATCTTTGCTGTAAAACCTTTAAATTTGGCTCATCGCTGGTTCACGGCACACAACCTCTTATTTGATTTGTCAAGAAAAAAGAATACGTATCTTATTTAATTTCCCCACAATGTGACAAGTGAAATGTCACCTTTGTGATTAAAGGCTGTATAGAGGATTTTCCAAGGAAAGAGAAATCCAGCAACTGACTGTCCTTTTTCATATGTTGCACATTCGTGAAACCACACCCCTCTTCCACAGCTCCCTAAATAGAAACACCTCCTTCGGCCTCCTCCTTACTCTAGAAATTATGTTTGTTTACAGCCGGTGCGCGTTCAGATTGCTGAATGAATTGCTGTTGAAGTTCCCTGTTCTGAATTAATTTAGCGTCAGCCTTTAGACCCTTCATCTGCTTCAGTGCACGCCATCGCTGGAAGGAATCTCCAAGAATCACCTTAGTTTAGCTTTGCTCCTTTTCCCCTTCTCTTCTTCTTTCAGCGACCTCAAAAACTGACTTTGTTTTGCAACTAATTGGTTGTGGATTTTTATCTGCCAATGCAACAAACTTTGTGCTAACTGCGAAGAAGCAGCAGTCGGAAAAAGCCACTAAGAACTCCTCGTTTTGCGTTTATGGAATGCGTAAGAGGCGCACGTAAATCACGTAATCCCAGCGCACCGGCAAGTCAGTCACGCTCGAAACGTAGGGAGTTTGATTGACAATCTACCCTAATGTTTATCTGACCCCACCACGTCCACAGCTGATGGATTTTCATTCATCATACTGTAATTACAAGGCTGCTGCATCTCTATAATGCTATTTTAAACTTTCTTTGACTATTTGAAACAAACAAAAAAGTCTTCCACATAGCCTTTAAATCATGATGACTTCAAAGTTTAATATAAAACCAAATTACATGAAGAAGGTTTCAATGATCACTGGTCACAACTCACTTAAGTAGAGCATTATTTTAATTTAATAAATGTCTTTGTACTTTTCTTAATTCATTAAAATGTCCCATTGTCTGGGAAAGTAGAGTATAACAGCCTATAACAGATAAAAAAAAGAAAAATGAATTAATATTGAAAATATTACTGTATAACATACGATTCACTTATTTTTTTTTGTACTGTGTGAATCTGTATCCATTAGCTTGTGTCTATTCAGCCAAGTCTGACCATTTCTAATACATAAGCTCAGACGAAAAGCTTTATGCCTTCTTTCCTGTTACAAAGTGATGAAATACAAAATAAAGTAAAGTAAATATTGTATTAATCTAGCAATTTACAAACTGTCTATACAGTCACATGACAGCAGAGAATATTCAAGCTAGGTCAAAGATCCACATGTATAAATATGAATGAATACAGAAAAATACAATAGTGTTTTTGTATTGACATACTGCATATTTACAAGAAACTGATCTATCATCTATAATAAATAATATTGTGAAATAATTAGAATCAGAATATGTTTATTATCATCAAAACACAAAATTCACAATCTAAGAATTTGCTCCAGTGATGGTGCAACATAAAAAAATGAATAATAATGGTAAATAAAAACCATGGTAAATAAAAATAAAGGCATGCAGCAATAAGATTTTAGATCAAAATATAACTATATAACTGAATACAAATACAAAAATATACAGTTTGGACAGGACAACAGTGCAAAACTAGCAGTGCAAATAGAAAAAGTATTATTGAAGAGTTATTTAAAGGGATATGCCACCCCCAGGTCAAATTTGGGCATCTCCCCACAGTCCAGAGACTAAAATAAGTGGTGGAAAGCGTTTTCCTGCTCACCCAGCCATTGTCCGAGTCTGTCGCCACTGACCGCCGCGGTATCTGCAGCTCCTCCGCCTTAGACTGGAGTCTAACGTCGCCAGAGAAAGATTTCGGCCAAAAGGAATTAATTTGCTCGATGCGTTTCCCAATTACTTTGTGTGTAGTGCGCATTCATATCGAGTGCAAATAAATGTGCAAATCAACACGGCGAGCTTGCCTTGGTCATTTTGGGTGGGAACTATTTTCCAGTGCGGAAGAATACAGCCGTATCACGCACCACGTTGTGCAACAGGGGAACTCCCTTCCCGGTGCGTAACTGGGATTCCCCTGGCAGCGTGCTGCGTGATACGGCTGTATTCTTCCGCACTGGAAAATAGTTCCCACCCAAAATGACCAAGGCAAGCTCTCCGTGTTGATTTGCACATTTATTTGCACTTGATATGAATGCGCACTACACACAAAGTAATTGGGAAACACATCGAGCAAATTAATTCCTTTTGGCCGAAATCTTTCTCTGGCGACGTTAGACTCCAGTCTAAGACGGAGGAGCACCAGATACCGCGGCGGTCAGTGGCGACAGACACGGACAATGGCTGGGTGAGCAGGAAAACGCTTTCCACCACTTATTTTAGTCTCTGGACTGTGGGGAGATGCCCAAATTTGACCTGGGGGTGGCATATCCCTTTAAAGGACCTATATTACTCTATTTTCTGATAATGTTTTCTTATCAAAAAACATACCTGGAGTTTTGTTTCATTCACACATGTTTAACACACAAACCCTGCATATTGAGGCTGAGTTCTTCTCTTAAACTGAAAGCACTTTGTTTCACCACTGTTTTTAAAGTCCATTTTAAACTCCACCTTCCCTATAATCATTTTGATGATGATGATGATGTAGACAGACTAATAATAAAGGGTTACTCAAACATTTGTGAATGAAACAAAAGGTAACACCATTAAAACATGGCTTAAAGTTCCTAATAATCCGTTTTGTATAACATAATACCTTTAAAGCGTTAATATGTATGGAGTATAATTATAGTGAATAATATAAAAAAGTTATCCGTTGTAAATCTAGTGCTCGATTCAAAACACTGGAGCAAACAGTGGTCCGTAAAGTCCTTGTAAAGCCGTAGAGCCTCCATTTCTTATTTCACAGTCCCTCTCCTGGTCCCTCTCCTGGTCCCTCTCCTGAGACCGCTGCAGTGTTTATTACTGTTCACTTCGCTGTCTTCTCCCCTGTGATCCTGGCATAACCAGTCCATACCTCTCCTCCTCTTTCACAGGGACCCAAAGGTGAGAGGGGTGAGAAGGGAGAGGCCGGACCCCCTGGAGCTGCTGGTCCCGCGGGTGCTAAAGGACCCCCCGGAGATGACGGTCCAAAGGGTAACCCCGTAAGTGGAACAAATGCCAGGGTTGCAAAGATTAACTGAGCAATAGGGACTAGTTTACTATTTAAAAAAAAAAAAAAGTATATACTGTAGTCTTATTCTGATAGATAGCTAGATAGATAGATAAATACTTTACTTAATAATAATAATAAGAATAATAATAATAATAATACAGCAGTAATTCATCATTTACACAGACTCTAACCAATAAAATGTAATTATAATCAAGACAGTAACATTATTAAATCAACATGTCAAAAAATATTAAAATACATTTTAATAAAAAAAAAAATCATAAACATTTTCTCTCTTGAAAACTTCAGTTAACATATTTCAACCTTTATTTGGTTAAAAATGTATTTAAAAATATTTCAAAGTACAATAGAAATCATAATTTGACTAGGTGACAACACAAAAAATGATCTCTGACTTGTCAACTACTAAAATAATCTTAAATTGCAGCCCTTTATTTCTACGACTTACTCAGACTGGCCCAAATATGGAAGAGGTAATAGCCCCCTTCAGCAAGCCTCGAAGATTCATTTTTATTCCAGAGCTTATTTAACACGTGAAATCCCTTTTTACTGATGGAAATTACACTTTATGCCCTGTGCTAATGACATACAGTGACATATTCCCATTAGAATTGCAGCACCATCATTAAGCCCATTATATTAGCCACGCTGGGGGACACTAGGTACGACTTAATGGTTAAGAGAATTGCGAAGCATGTACTTAATCCATATCCCAAAGGCTTTGAAAATCCCTGCATAAGATTACATGTATTTATATTTGGAACTAATTTTTCTCTGTTGAAAGGGTCCTGTTGGATTCCCCGGAGACCCCGGCCCCCCTGGTGAGCCTGGTGTAGCTGTAAGTACAATATTGGACTTATTAGTAATTTAATAATAATCATTTTTTATTATTTTACTTTAAAATTATGTTGTTGTTTTTTAAACTATGATTCACGTTTTGTACAGGGCACTGACGGAGAACCTGGTGAGAAGGGAGAGGACGGTGAATCCGGACAACCAGTAAGTCCATTACTCTGACCAAAATTTAGTATAAAAGTCTTATCAAGTAACTATTTTTATGATGTACTAAAACTAAAGTTACCGAGCTCAATTGTGCAACTATAACATGATTCCTTAAATGTTTGGCATTTTGTTACAAGGCAGGACCAGTGTTCCAAAGCCCTTAAAGATCCCATGACATGGTACTTCTTGATGCTTTTATATGGCTCCTTAATGGTTCCTTAATACTGTAAATGAATCCTTCTTCAAAATCAACACTCAGTGCATGAGAAACAGAGATAAGATGAGAAAGAGTCATTTTTCACTCTGAACGGTCCATAATGGGCGTTGTTGCTTGAATGCAAATGAGGAGAAAAGAGATGGCCAATATTAGAGGGTGGGGGCGTGGCCAAACGCTCCGCTCTGAGCTCTGAGCCCTCAGCTGATCCATTTCCTTGTTTTTGCACGGGGGAGAGATTTGAAGCGTTCCATTGAAAAATAAACACATTTCCACATAAAATAAAATTAAACCACCTCTGTTCAAAGGTCCAGAGGCTCAGATAAAGGACTTCCGAGCCTAGAAACAATCGGACGTGCCTCCAGGCAAATAAAAAAAACGCATTTCGCATTGCCTAGCACATTCGCAGTCCGAACTCTCTGGGGGTGATTTACAGAGACGCTGAGTTCAGACAGACGGGGGTGGAACTGCATTTGCATTTCTTTTTTCGATCTGACGTCAATAAGGTGCCTTGTTCAAAATCGCCCGTTTGAGCTCCGATTTTTTGTAACGCAGAAAAGGATCGCAAATGCTCAGTTTAGACATTTCGCAACTTTTAACCATGGGGGGGGGGGGGGGGCTAAACAGGGTAGGGGAGCTCACATTAACGTTCAAAAACCTCAGAAAGTAAAAATTTCATGCCATGGGACCTTTAATTTAACCAAATTAATGGTTCCTAATCCCAACCTTTACCTAACCCCAACCATAACCTGATAATGAAATAATATATAGTCAATATATAGTCAATAATATATAGTAATATATAAGTCAAAAATGCAGCAAATGTCCAAATTATGAACATTTGCTAAATAAATGTGAAAAAATAGAACGCTAAGATCAGCACTAGGACCATTATTTTGACCCAAATTGACTGTACAAGTCTTATGATATGACCTTATTTTTACATGTATTTTTATAATGCAATAAAACTAAAGTTGCCAAGCTCAATTGTATTACTATGACAGGACTTCCTTTCATTATAGGACCAGCGTTCCATGTTCCAAAGCCCTTAACTTAACTGAATGAATAAGATAAGATAAGATTAGACTTTATTGATCTCACACAGGAGAAATTCACTTGTCACATTAGCTCCAGGCAGTTTAGTGCAAAAGAAAGTTTGAACAGAAAGTGCATGCAGACAGATAGTAATAATAATAAAAATTTGTAAAAAAGAGAGTATAGAAAATATTGCATGTCTGGACTATACAGTGGAGTTATACAGTGTGATAACAGTGGGGATGAAGGATCTGCGGTAGCGCTCCTTCTTGCACTGAGGGTGCCTGGGTCGGCTGCTGAAGGAACTGCTGCAGGGGGTGAGAGCTGTCGTCCATTATGGACGTAAGTTTGTCCAGCACCCTCCTCTCAGCCACCTCCTCTACAGAGTCCAGAGGACAGCCGAGGACAGAGCTGGCCCAGCTTATTAAGTATTTTTCTGTCCTGCTCTGTGCTGCTCGGGGCCCAGCAGACGACAGTAATCCCTAAACCTCATCCTAATCCTAAACCTCATCATAATCCTAACCTTAACCTGATAATGAAATAATATAGATGTCAAAAACATTTATTTGCTAAATAAATGTGAAAAAATAGAACGCTAAGCTCCACCCTCTAAACGAAATGCCGAACATTTAGAGAGTAAGAAAGTAAATACATTTTTAGACTTAACAGACTTACACTTAAATATTAAAATATTCAATTCCCAAACACAATTATATGCAACTGCTATAGCCTATAATACCCAGAACAATGCAATATTTTGTTTATATTACATATCAAACATTATATTTAATTCAGTTGAGTTTTGTATTTATCCACCACATCGAATCACATCACATCCATAACACCATTAACTTTATGCAAATCCAAAAAGCCAGACCGAATGTTTTTCACCACATTATTCCATCTATTAATTTATTCTGCCTCATTGTTATGTGGTTTCACTGATTTCTACTACCCCTTGCTTCTGTTTTGTATGCCAAGTGTAATCCCTCTAAATAACTCTCCACCTCCAGACTACTGCACTATGAAATATTTACCTTTACAAATGTTACAAAGAGCTTTAGTTGCTTATAATTAACTTTGCAGTAATAGATGGAAGTGTTGGAGGAGCACAATAACTGTCATTTGACACAGAGAAATGCTTTATCGTACTTATATTTTGGCTCCGACTCGGGTTGGCTCTTGGGGCTGCGTATTCCCAAAACCTCAGTATTCTTTTCAATGTGATTGTCTTTCTGGCAGAGACAACAAGGGAGTCATCGACGCGAGTCATTAAAACTTATCTGTACTGCGCTACATCATATGTTCAAATAATCCTTTTTGTTCATTGTAATCGTGTGGTGTTTATTCTGTGTGTTTCCAGGGACCCCCAGGACCATCTGGAGAAGCGGGCCCACCTGGACCACCTGGCAAAAGAGTAAGTGGATTGGTATAGCGAAGATGCACAGATGGCATATGGCGTCAGTGCAGTGTTGTTTTAATAATATAATATTTGATGAAAGAAACTGCGGTTGTACAATACTATAGAAAGTCAATACGCGGTTACAGCTCAAATACTCGTTTCTTCTGGCTTCTGGTTTTGATCAAAGAAATTCACCATATTTCGGAAGTTGCAATGGGCGACGCAATCATTATTGGGTTGTATTATTTTGCGTGGAGCTGCCAATCTTGACAGCAAAAAAGTTCTATTGATAGCTTGCAGTGACATGACGCAAAGTATAAATATAAAGCTGTTGCATTGTTGACTTCTTTTTTAGATTAAATTAAATTCAACTTTATTGTCATTACACATGTATAAATACAGGTAACAAAATGTGGTTTAGCATCTAATCATAAGTGCAAGGAGCAGCAAGTGCGATATATGTTCTTCATTTGATCTTTATGCACATGAATATTGAACATTTTACACAAATCGGCCTACTTTATATCATATTTTAGCTGCAAAATGTTTCTCAAATTCCCCACTGAAATGAATGGGATTCTCACTTTACTAGACGTGCTACCATCTATCTGGGCAGTAGCTGAAAATCCTTATAGGCTACTATTAATTAACTTTATTCTTTTGCATTATAAGATAAGATAAGATAAGATAAGACTTTATTGATCTCACACAGGAGGAATTCACTTGCCACATTAGCTCAAGGGCAGTAAGCAAAGAAGTTAGAAAAAAAAATGGGCATACAAACAAGATAAGTAATAATAATAATAATAATAATAATAGTAATAATAATAATAATAATAGTAATAATAATAATAATAATAATAATAATAGGTAAATAAGAAAATAGTAGAAAATTACACAGTTGGTAATAATTAAATAAAGAATACAGTGGTCCCTCGCTATATTGCGGTTCACTTTTCGCAGCCTTGCTGTTTCGCAGATTTTTATTTTTTTGTAGTGTATCAACATTGTGTTCTGCGTCCTGATTGGCTAAGGGACTGTAGACCTTTGCCGATTGATGTTATAGATGGAGGACGTGGGGGAGACTGGGACCAGACTGGAACTAGACCAGGACCAGACCGGGACTAGACCGGGACTAGACCAGGACTAGACCAGGACTAAACATGGACTAAACCAGGTCTAGATCAGGACTAAACCAGGTCTAGACCAGGTCTAAACCAGGACTAAACCTGGACTGGACCAGGACTAAACCTGGACTAAACCAGGACTGGACCAGGTCTAGACCTGGTCTAAACCAGCGAGGCCGGTTCTACCACGGATTTGACCACGATGAGCAGGTGCACGTGTCCGCGCACACACTTCTCCGGTAGGTTAATGCGCATCGTCATGGCAGTGCCGTTGGATGAGCGCGGTGCTTCCTGCGGATCCAGTGGCTCATGTCTCCGCTCTTCCCCCACGCTTCACTATTAATACATTTTGTTGAAAATCTATGAAAGTTTGAGTGTTTAAACGAGAGAGAAATGTGAGATTAATTCCAGTCTGAGAAAAGTGTATAATGTGTGTGGTGAGGCGTTCACAGCCTTAAAACATGTATAATAATTGTAAAATATAAAATTGTCCTACTTCGTGGATTTCATTTATTGCGGGTTATTTTTAGAACGTAATAAACGATGGACCACTCCCTACAGATGGACCACTGTATATAAAAAACAAGTATTTCTTATGCACACCGAATGAGTAAGTACTGTAAAGTAATCAGTGCGGATGGAATGAAACAGAACATTGAATATATAAATATAAATATATAATCTGAGGACAGTGGAGATCATTTTTGATAAAGTGACTAGATATTGTATATGTGACTGATAATGTGTCTAGATAATGAGTAATCCAATTGTAGGTACTGGTAAACTATATATAAAATCGTTGGTCATAAGAGTGTAATGTTGTGGCCCTGTTTTAGCTCTAGTTTAAGCCAATACTATTTCAGAATCTTATATTGCCAGTGTTGACAAAACAATTGTGCATTACAAGTTGTATTTTTCGTATTTTGTGCAGCCATTTAGACCCATTACTAGATTTAAACTCATTTTAAAACAGTTGAAGCCAGATAGACTAGTAATTGCTTGTTGGCATTGCACGACCTACAATTTCTGCCAGTCCCCGAATTTTTCCAATAAGTCCATTTTGGCAGAGGAGAAGGAGAGATTCATTTTCATTAAAAGTGAAGAGGGGGAAAACAAACTGAGAGATTTGAGGGGTCAGGGCTGTCTGCAGAGTAAAGCCTCTTCAAAGTCCAGCGTAAGATGGATGTAACGAAGTAATAATCATGAATCTTTTTTTATTTATTTTTTTTCTTAGCAAGGAATTGAAATGGCTTAGCTAAAAAACAGGTCTAAGCTTGTTTGCGTCGCCGTGGCAGCAGGAAGAAAGCTGTAGTGTTGTAGTGAATGTGACGGGATATTGATCTGGAGCTTGAGTGACAGTCTCTGCACAGCAAAGCACCGCTGACCAGGTGAAAAACAGAGCATAAATAAGAGTTTTAAAGGTGCACTGTGCAACTTTTCTAATGGAGGGCCTACCTGCTTGTCTCCATGGTGATGTTATTGCTTTACCTAGAACAGGGGTCGGCAACCTGCGGCTCCGGAGCCGCATGCGGCTCTTTGATCCCTCTGATGCGGCTCAGTGCAGTGATTCCTTGTTTATCGCAGTGGTCACATTCTAAAAATAACCCGCGATAGGTGAAATCTGCAAAGATATTACAGAATGAAACCAAAGATCCAAACCTGTTTTCAGGCCCTAAACATACTGCGTGTATTTCACAGTTCCTCTGACCGAGCCTCTTCGTCCTGGCACCGCTTCACTGTCGCGAGTTTTGTCGGAGAGAAAACTTGCAAACATACAGCACTTCAGAGACACACTGCGATTGAACATTTATATAAATTTGGCTGAACGCATTCTGTCCTGTACAGGAGACACGGAGAAGAAGGACTGACGAATCGGCAAAGGTCTACAGTCCCTTAGCCAATCAGGACGCAGAACACAATGCGCATTGATACACTATAAAAAAATCAGCGAAACAGCGAGGCCACGAAAAGTGAACCACGATATAGCGAGGGACCACTGTATTTGATTAAAATGGATTTTATTTTAATTTGTTAATTTTCAAAATGTAATTCTATGGCACAAAGGTTAAAAAAATCCTTTATATGCAGTGTTATTTCATTTTAAATTTCAAAAGGGTTTTGTGGCTCCCAGTGTTTTCTTTACTGTGAAACGGGTCCAAATGGCTCTTTGAGTGGTAAAGGTTGCCGACCCCTGACCTAGAATGTTCCACAGTGTGACATTTGAATGTGTCTAACAAACTATTTATTATTTAATCACTGGTGTTTTTATTGCACAATGAAATACAGCTCTGAAAAAAATAAGAGACCACTGTAAAATTATCAGTTTTTATGATTTTACTACTTATAGGTATGTGTTTGGGCAATTTGAGTCTGTAAACTACTGACAACATTTCGTCCAAATTCCAAATAAAAATATTATTGTTTAGAGTATTTATTTGCAGAAAATGACAAATGGTCCAAATACCAAAAAAGATACATGTTTCAGACCTCAAACAATGCAAAGAAACAAGATCAAATTCATTTTAAAACAACATAATACTAATGTTTACACTTAAGAAGAGTTCAGAAATCAATATTTGGTGCAATAACCCTTATTTTTAATCACAGCTTTCATGCGTCTTGCCATGCTCTCCACAAGTCTTTCACATTGTTCTTCCGTGACTTTATTCCACTCCTGGTGCAAGAACTGAAGTAGCTCAGCTTTGTGTTTGTGTTGGAATTCAACACACGCTGGAATGGAATGTAATACATGTAGAGATGCTGATTTCAGAAAAAAATGCAGTGGTCTCTTTTTTTTTTTTCCAGAGCTGTATATGCAGTCTTACTGAGAGTGAGCTTGCCTTTCCATAGATCTGACCTATAACATGGCCTATTGATGACACCTGCTTTTCTCTATGTACATATAATTTCAAAGGAATATTTTGGAACATTTTAGGTAACGCAATTACATCACCATTGAGAAAAGCAGGTGATATTTTTTCTCCATTAGAAAAATTATGCAGTGCACCTTTCAGTAATTCAATTTGGGGCAAATTTTTATAGGCAAAACAGAATTCAGATGACCTATTCACAGGTTTCGAGCAAATTATTCTTTGCTGATTTGAAGGATTTTGTGAGTGCCTTTCACTATTCAAAACATATGATAATTTGATTTGAATTGTGTTATTGCCATGACAATAGAGGACTGTTCCCATGACAAATCCTTCAAATCAGGAAGGAGCCTTTACAGGAAAAGAACAAATTATTCAAATATACAATGTGCATACTGATATGAAGCCATTTATTTAAGGACTTTTCCAACCACAAGAGGTCATTTTTCATTTTGTACCAGTGTCAAGCCTGAATAAATGGAGAGCCACATTTTGGCAATGGCATCAGATGAATATATTTATATAATATCGTTCACCAATTCGAAGAAGTATATAAGAATTTCAAATTATTTGTCATACTATGTGACAAATAATGGTTGTGATGAATATTTCTTTATTTTTAAGCATTTTGTGAGTTGGCACAAGGTTGTGATTTTGCCAAAGTGACTCTTAAACAAAGTCAAATGTACTGGACCAAAGAACATTTACAGCATGAAAAAAAACAAAAAAAACAGAAGAAAACATAAAAGATAAAAGGTCCATCTGCTGTCTGTCTGTCTCTATTAGTCACAGCTAATACTCTTGATATTAATTATCGTCCCTAACTTTGAACGCACACACCAAAGACACGAATCATTAACATAGAGCCAATATAATACACAGCTTAACGCTCATCAAAATGAGCTGTCGCCGCAGTGACTGTCAGAGAAAAGTAACTGACTGCATTTTAAAGGAAGACTCTCTTGACTCTGTCCGGTGAATCAAAAACGTGGTGAATTTTAAACCAGGGTCAATTGCTTTCCTACTGTCTCCAAATCTGCATTCGGGGTATTCGCTCGGTATCTGCAGACGCTTTACACTTAAATGGCCCAGGGGCAGTGGTGGAAGAAATTGTTACTCAAAGGTGCACTGTGTAACTTTTTGGCTGGTGGTCCGTCATCTGTTTGTTTCTGTGGAGATGTTGTTCGGAAATGTTCCACAGTAGGACATTAAACAGTTCTACCTTACATTTATCCAATCAACTGGTGGTTTTATAGCTCAGAAACAGGCTGTGATGGTTACCATACTGTGAAACATTTCAGACAAAACAATAACGTTTCTATGGAGAAAAATGTTACACACAAGTACAAGTTTAAAAATGTACTTAAAGGGATATGCCACCCCCAGGTCAAATTTGGGCATCTCCCCACAGTCCAGAGACTAAAATAAGTGATGGAAAGCGTTTTCCTGCTCACCCAGCCATTGTCCGAGTCTGTCGCCACTGACCGCCGCGGTATCTGCAGCTCCTCCGCCTTAGACTGGAGTCTAACGTCGCCAGAGAAAGATTTCGGCCAAAAGGAATTAATTTGCTCGATGCTTTTCCCAATTACTTTCTGTGTAGTGCGCATTCATATCGAGTGCAAATAAATGTGCAAATCAACACGGAGAGCTTGCCTTGGTCATTTTGGGTGGGAACTATTTTTCAGTGCGGAAGGACATGGCCGAATCACGCAGCACGCTGCCAGGGGAATCCCAGTTACGCACCGGGAAGGGAGTTCCCCTGTTGCACAACGTGGTGCGTGATTCGGCCATGTTCTTCCGCACTGAAAAATAGTTCCCACCCAAAATGACCAAGGCAAGCTCTCCGTGTTGATTTGCACATTTATTTGCACTCGATATGAATGCGCACTACACAGAAAGTAATTGGGAAAAGCATCGAGCAAATTAATTCCTTTTGGCCGAAATCTTTCTCTGGCGACGTTAGCCTCCAGTCTAAGGCAGAGGAGCAGCAGCTCGCGCGGCGGTCAGTGGCGACAGACTCGGACAATGGCTGGGTGAGCAGGAAAACGCTTTTCATCACTTGTTTTAGTCTCTGGACTGTGGGGAGATGCCCAAATTTGACCTGGGGGTGGCATATCACTTTAAGGAGTAAAAAGTAAAATGTATTCTGCACAGGTCTAATAAAACTTCAAATATACTGATTTTGATAAATATTTGCTCTAAATATTGTTCTGTAGAAACAATTGAATGTTTTTTTTTTTATTGGCTGTTTTATTTGTATATTTTTGTTTGCTCAAATTAAGAACATGTGAAAACTAAACCCTCATATCATATAAAACACTTCCAGAGTCCAGTTCAAAAATGTAGTGGAGCAGACAGTACAGATATCTGCTTCCAAATGTAAAAGTAAAAAGGTATCCACTTTAAAATCAATTTAACTTTCTGGTATAGGGTCAGTCAAACGATTGTCTTCATGGAGATGTTATTGCTTTGTCTGGAATGTTTCACAGTGTGGCATTAAACCTTTCTATCTTCATGGAGACCAAACCAGACCAAGGTACAGGTCAGATCTGTGGAGAGGTGACCCCGCTCACAGTCAGAACACTTGTTTTTTTTTGGTATTTTTGAGGTATAAAACCACCTGTAATTGAATAAATGTAAGGTAGAGCTGCTTAATGTCATTCTGTGGAACATTCCAAGCATGTCATATCCATATAAACCAAAAAATTACATTACACTATAGTAAGGGAAGGCTATTCTATCTGTTGCAAAGCCAGAAAAAGGGACCCAAGATGCTCAGCGCTGATGCGAATGCTTATAATCCCATAGCAAGAATTGTTTTTTGGATTCAGGTGAGACGCCATCTCTCCTCTCAGCCCACTGGAAATTGAAACCTTTCTTCTCCAAATTAGTTGTTTTGGTATAAGCGTTGCATCCCAGATCTTGGCCAGACATTCTCATTAAATTTTTTGGCGAAGTCACAGTAAAGTGAGCTTGTTTCTTAATTGCATTCAGAAGTTTTAACTCAGAAACCAATCCAATTTCAGCTTTATCTACAACTAGACATTGCTTAGTTGTGTTTTGGGCTTGATGTATCCGGTTTTATTATACAGCAATATACATTATAAAACTGACATTTCATATACATTTGTAAACACTTTGGTATATATATTCCAGATTGTTTGTCTGGCTGTACTGCAACACAAAAACCTCTGTATTTTGGTATGCTATTACAGAAAATTTATTTAAATATTTGTTGAAAAAAGTAGAAACAAATCCAATAAGTTAACTTTAGAACAACTGTGCTGTTTAATGCCTTTTTAACAAGTTTTAACATAAAACTTTTAGATAAGTTATTAAGGAAAATTAATAAATTAAGAAAATTAGAAATTACAGGTCCTATATTACACAAAAACATACCTGGAGTTGTTTTGAGTAACAGTGTGTTGAGTAATCCTTTATTATGAGTCTGTCTGCATGTTCAAAACCAAAAATGCTCTGTTCCACCTTATGATGTCATGAATCAGTAGTTTACCTTTCATTAAAGTAGTAGTAGTAGTAGTAGTAGTAGTACTTATTTCTGGGCTGAAATCATCCAAATGATTCTAGTGAAGGTGTATGGAGTTTAAAAACACAGTGGACTACTTCCTGTATCACCAGATGACATCACAAGGTGGAACAGTGTGTTTCCTCAGAGTGGTTCCTGTTTAAGAAAAGTGTTAAACATGTGTGAATGAAACAAAACAACTCAGGGGATGCTTTTGTGTAATATAGGACCTGTCATTTCTAATATTTTCTTATCTAAAAGTTTTATGTTAAAACTTGTTAAAAAGGCATTAACAGCACAGTTGTTCTAAACTTAACTTATTGGATTTGTTTGTACTTTTTTCAACAAATATCGAAATACATTTTCCGTAATAGCATACCAAAAAATACAGAGGTTTTTGTGTTGTGAAAATGAAAATGCAGTACAGCCCGGTTTGTGATGAGAGAACATTATAACATACGTAGATCAGACATATAAACTTTAAAATCAAATCAAAATCAAGAATAAATTATCTTAGTCACATCCGGTGTAAACGCATCTCTTATTAGTGTTGCGTTAGCGTGCTCCTGTAACCTTGAAAAGACAGGGACCTGAAAGCAGAGCATCAGAACATCTGCGACAGTGACTCTTATTTCTGATCAAAAACCTTCCTCATCTTTATCACCAGCAAGGAAGGCGAGGATGAAAGCTAGTCACACGCCGAGGACACATTATGGCACGGTCAATAGTACTCGAGGAGGCATCTGGCCCAATCGGAGCAGACGATTTGAATAGAGAGTGGGAGAGGAGGAGGGTTGAAAGAAATCGCTAAGAATGAATTGGATGACCTGCCAACCTCCAGCGTGTCTCCTGATGTCTGTTGATGTTTGCTTTGTGTTGGACCATGAGGGGCACGGGACGTCAATGTCATGTCCAAAACATTCGCACAGGCGCCGATGCACATGTGAGGCGAGGCGTTCAAGGTCATGGGATTTTAATTAAAGATTAAAGCATCAAGGCTCCCCTATGTGTATCAGATGAGAGAGGGGGAGAGAACAAAACAGATGCAAATGTTAAGTTTGTCTCTCTCTTCAGATAGTCTTACTTTTATTTAGAGCAAAGTCTGTAAGAAGTAGACTAAGGGAGTGTGACGTCACCAAAAGTGTTCAGCTCCAGTCAAATGAACTGGAATTGGAAGCTTTATTTGCCATTGTATTACAACGAGATGAGATCAGAAATGGACGGGTAGACATCTTCCCCCTGTCAGGACAAAGCAGCCTTAAAGCAGCTGACGTGCAGCGCTAACATCCCACCTCTCTCATCAGCGATAGAAGAACATGAACAGAATAGAAAATGCGGATACAATCAATAACAATAGTCACAAACACATACGACATAACACACACGGTTTACAAGAGGCGTCTTTTTGTTTGGTTTACATTAAATGAAGCTCCCAATGCTAGCAGTTATAAGGGCAAATTTGGAGCCAGGTCCACATTAGGAAAAGGAATGTATTTATTGACAAAATAGCAAAACAAAAAACACCAGGATCATGTAGAGCGGGTTAATACGAACATTTGAAGACCAAAATGACGAGGCTCACAGCAGCTTGACAGAGAGAGGGGTGACAATTTTCCAAAGTAAAGGCAATTGGAAGTCGATGGAGCCGTAAGCGCCCACATGTTCACTTCCTATTTGTAACGCAGCCGATATTTGCACTTTTCAGCTATTATCGGCCTTAAATTTCCTCTAATTTCCACTTACTAAAGGAAAGAAATTTAACTTTCTATGCAAACACTTGAGTACACAGCTTACGTTAGCTTGTACTGTAACTTGTAAGATTGTGGATACATTAGTCAACTACTAACTGGCCTTAAATATCAGCCCAAAATATCAGCAGAACTTATCGGCCATCAGTTCTGGTTTCAAAACAATCGCTATGAAAAAGTATATTGATTTCTCCTTTTATTTAACATATTTGCATTACTAGGGATTTGTATTGCAGTTATTTTGGATCAAATTCTAGTATTATAGATGTTTCTAAGCAAAGTTTTTGGCTGATTTGAAACCTGCCCAAAGCTTTGTAGCATGCCATTTTCAAATTGTGTGTTGGAACAAAAAGAGTATAAAGTAAAGTAGTTATAATTTATTATATAATTTGCTCTATATAGAAGACAGTATGAATATAGTCATTTTTAGTGTTCAAATCATTACATATATACTTCTTATATAATTATGTATCTTAATAATTTTAATTAAATATCTTATCATTTTAGTTTCAATTGTATTCCAATGCTATTCCATCTGCACAGACCAGTATGAGCACATATAACTGAGCAGGCTAAATGTATTCTGCATAAAGAGACTGCAGCTGCTTTAAAATAAAGTTTTGGTCAGTGCTGTGGGCCAGAAAACACAAAGGATGAAGCCACTAAAGTTTTTGCATAAACCATTTGCCAATAAGCTTCCACTGAATTTAACTTTTGAAATTGCTTTTAAAATGACAGCATGAACAGTAGTCAAATTACGTTATGAGAAGAGTTACTAAACAAGGATTACAGTATGTCCTGATATGGCGTTTGTATAGAAATTAGTTTAATTCGAAGTTTTGTTATGTAACTTCTGGTTTGGTTATATTTGTCCATGAGTCAAGCCTGGTCAAAAATATTGGAACAGATTTTACCATTTTATCAGATTTCTAATCATCGCTATTTACAGAGTCAAGAAGAACATATACAGGATTTTTATCTTATTATCTAAACAAACTACAGTATATTATGGTGTAGCTGTTTTAGTATACCAGGTCTAGAACGTGTACCAGGTTTAGAATATTAGGGATGTAATGATAAAACTTAAGTGTTGTGATTATTGTGCATACGTAAATGTAGAAAATGTTTCTATGGTGGTCATCTGGACACTGCTTTTGCAATCAAGACATTTTGGCTCCCACCCAGAATCCATTTTCAAGTTGATGGTACTGGGTTGAAACACAAGATCTGTACTCTTCTGAGTTAACCAAGTTCAGTCCCAAAGGGGTTGGCTTACAATAATATTAATATTATGATGGGTCGTTATGTTTCTATTGTGTAAAGTAAAACAAAAAGCAAAACAAAAAAAAACATTTGAACTGGGACTATGATGATCTAAAATAAGACTAAACCAAGACCATAATGATCTAAGCCAGGACTAAACTGGGACTATAATGATCTAAAATAGGACTAAACCACGACAAAACCAGGACTATGATGATCTAAGCCAGAACTAAACTGTGACTATAACAGAACTAAATTGGGACTATGATGATCTAAACCAGGACTAAAACAGAACTAAACCAAGACCATGGTGATCTAAACCAGGACTAAAACAGAACTAAACTGGGACTACGATGATCTAAACCAGGACTAAAACAGAACTAAACCAAGACCATGATGATCTAAGACAGGACTAAAACAGAACTAAACTGGGACTATGATGATCTAAACCAGGACTAAAACAGAACTAAACCGGGACTACAGTGATCTAAAACAGGACTAAACTGGGACTATGATGATCTAAACCAGGACTAAAACAGAACTAAACTGGGACTATGGTGATCTAAACCAGGACTAAAACAGAACTAAACTGGGACTATGATGATCTAAACCAGGACTAAAACAGAACTAAACTGGGACTACGGTGATCTAAAATAGGACTAAACTGGGACTATGGTGATCTAAACCAGGACTAAAACAGAACTAAACTGGGACTATGATGATCTAAACCAGGACTAAAACAGAACTAAACTGGGACTATGATGATCTAAACCAGGACTAAAACAGAACTAAACTGGGACTATGGTGATCTAAACCAGGACTAAAACAGAACTAAACTGGGACTATGATGATCTAAACCAGGACTAAAACAGAACTAAACTGGGACTATGGTGATCTAAACCAGGACTAAAACAGAATTAAACTGGGACTATGACTATCTAAACCAGGACTAAAACAGAACTAAACTGGGACTATGGTGATCTAAACCAGGACTAAAACAGAACTAAACTGGGACTATGATGATCTAAACCAGGACTAAAACAGAACTAAACTGGGACTATGGTGATCTAAACCAGGACTAAAACAGAATTAAACTGGGACTATGGTGATCTAAACCAGGACTAAAACTGAATTAAACTGGGACTATGACTATATAAACCAGGACTAAAACTGAAGTCAAATGGGACTATGGTGATCTAAGCAAGGACTAAAACAGGACTAAACAAGGACTAAATTGATAATGTGGATAAAAACAAATAAAACTGATAAAGATAAAGCCAGGCCTACAGCCAAAACACACTGAATAACCCCCCCTCCCGACTACTACGACTTCCTTTGTTTACTGGCCGACTGCACTGTCTTTTATCAAGTGCAAATGACCAGCGACGCTCCTTTCCCCAGTGTACCTGCAAAGTACCTGCACCATTATACCAAAGGTGCCTTCGTCGTATTGAAATGCTAACGTCTCCTCCTCTTCCTCAGGGACCTCCAGGAGCTCCAGGTGCAGAGGGCAGGCAAGGAGAGAAGGGCGCGAAGGTAATAAAATCAATTCATTCTTAAGTCCCCCATCTCCCCGTCCGCTGTCTCCCCCACCCTCTTCTTCTACGACCACACACAACACTGGAATTAATGACCACCAAATACACAAGTGGGTTCATTTTGGCCCTGATTAGATGCAAATTTATGGACTCTCGGTCAGTTTGGGTGGGCTTGGCTGTTTTGTGATGTGACGATTTCAGACAAAAGGATCCACTGCTATTGTCTATATTCCCCAGGTATTTTTCTATCAGTATCAGAGTGAAGTTTTGCCTGTCGGCTTTGTCAGTGTATGTTAAATAGCTTTATCTGTTCATATAATGGGTTGAATATTTAGGCCTGTGCAATGAATCAAGTTTTAATTGTGTTTACAGTTAGCAGCTCCAGTCAAATGCAAAAAATGTTTTATCTGAAGAAGCAAAATAATGAAATTTGGTTTTGAATGATGGGAGTTAACTTTGCCCTAACTGTTTGAAAAGATTAATCACAAATCCATTATAATACTTTTGAAACTGCATAAGTAACTGTTTCAATAACACTGGTCTACAAATTTTTGGACTCGATCTGCTTCCGAGGTAAAAGTGGCTAAATCTCATTTATATTGATAAGATGAACTGAATATCAATTGATAACTGTGCTGGTTAGCTAATGTAGTCAAGATATTTAATGATATTGTTTAACATCAAAATCACATCTGTTTATACAATAGATTTAGGCATTTTTGCTTAAAAATAATATTTATGTTTTGAAAATATTTATCTTGCACTTCTTTATCTGTCAAGAAATAAACAGGGGCACATCATTTTGAGGCATCTCTCTTATGCGAAATCAAAAAATATTTTATGTTAAAACTCTAGACATATTAAAATTAATGTATTGGAATGTGCAGACAGGCTTTCAGATAGAACTGTTGCTTGTAGACACACTGTACCTTCTGATAAACTACCGTTTTTGCCTTATTTTGCATAAATTTCCTATTTTGACCCAATACTATATCTTGGAAACTATAGCCAATCAGTGAGTTAGTGACCTGAACCAGGAAAAATTTCACTACTTTTTACTTTTTTTTAGAACATGTGCAATTAAAATGTAAAAATATACCTATATATAGCCAGTCACAAGTTATCCTCTTTAGCCCATAAATTATAATATGTCTACAGCTATTTTAACATGTCACAAATAATATCAAACAAAGCAGGTCTGGAAACATAATTGGCTGTAGCTGTAGCTGTAATTATAATTTTAAAGTTGTCACGTTCACTTAAGCTTGTATGTCTAAAATGCAGTGATCCATGTACACAAGTGAACACATGCTACTGTAAATCTCCCATTAGTTTGACAGAGAGAGTTTGATCTGATTTGATGAAGCTTTAACTGAATAATTATAATACAAGTCTAAGTCTATTTTCTTCTTGTATAAACATCAGTGGCTCACACTTCATAACACTAATACATACTATGGACATGGTTGGTCAGTGATGCCTAGGAATTATTGCATTTCACTACCTAAAATCCCCTGATTTTCGAATTTCTTACTTTTGCAAATTATACTAATGTTATCTTTTATCTATAAACTAAACTCTTATATGTCATCCAGCTATGTTTTAGATTAAACTTAAAACTATATAATAAAACCTAATAGTAAAAGGACTGTGCTAATTGTAAAAAGCTTACATTCAGTCATATCAATACAGTTAGTAGTAGATATGATGCTATGTTTCTTTAGCATTGTTATTGATTTGTGTGTGTATTTCCAAACAGGGAGAGGCTGGAGCAGAGGGTCCCGCAGGTAAAACTGGACCAGTCGGACCCCAAGGACCCCCCGGAAAACCAGGTCCAGAAGGTCTAAGAGGAATCCCCGGCCCTGTTGTAAGTCTGCACTATAAATCTTTTAAAGGGCCCATGTTATGCTATTTTCTGAACTTTGTTATTTTGTTTCCTCATCAAAAACATACCTGCAGTTGTGTTTTGTTTCATTCATGCATGTTTAACGCACAAATTCTGCATATTTAGCCTAAGTTCTCTCAAATTGAAAACACTCCACCACCTTGTGATGTCATGTGGTAATATAGAAAATGCTCTACTGTGTTTTTAAACTCCATACACCTTCACTAGAATCATTTGGATGATTTCAACCTATGAATTGCCAATCTCTACTGATCAAAAGGTAAAAGGAGCTGTTAATATGAAAATTATTGCTTTGTGACATCACAAGGTGGAACAGATCATCTTCAGCTGTGGAGATCTTGACAGACTAATAATAAAGGGTTACTCAAACATGTGTGAATGAATCAAAACACAAATCTAGGTATGTTTTTTGAGGCAATAACAACATTATAACATGGCTTAAAGCTCAAAAGTGTCAATGACATACACATTACTATAGTTAATATACTTTCCAATATAAATCCACCCACTGGACACACAATCACGGCAGCTGCTCAGGCATGATGAGAGACTTCATAGAATAATCAATACAACCATTTGGCTTACATTTTACTTTCTCCTGTTTAGGCACATACACTTTTTCATTGTTTGGGCTATTAATCATCATGCCATGCACACAAAATCAATCGCTAGCCAGAGAAAATACTGCAAAAATATAATGTTGATCTGAAATCAAATGTTTTTTTTTTGGCAGGGTGAACAGGGTCTGCCCGGCGCCCCAGGACAAGACGGTCCACCTGGTCCCATGGTTAGTATGCAGAGTACCATACCTCTGTGTCTCTCTGCTTCAAATACTGATTTATTCAAATACTTATTTTATTTTTACTTCTTTAAAGGTGCACTGCGCAGCTTGTGGTTTAGGTTACACTACTACATGCTATTACTAGTACTGTGCCTTGGTTAGGTTTGCCAGGAATGTTCCACACTATGGCATTAAACTTATCTATCAAATATTTATTCTATTACATGTGTTTGTATCGCTCAAAAATACATTGCAAAAGGGCGGGGTTGCCTCCTCTTCACAGATCTGACCCATAACTTGGCCTAGAGGCACTCTTGTCGCCATGGAGATAGAATAGTTGGATGCCGTGGAACATTCAGGCAAAGCAATAAAATATTTATTATGAAGACAAGCAGGAAAAGTTACACAATTTCATATCAGATTTCACATTTTTACTTTTGTCTTAAAATTTGAAAAAATGTGATTAAGATACATTAGATATTTTGGAGGTATGCCTAGATTAGAATATCAAGTTTAAAGAATATTATAAAAGCTCCAACAACAAAGAGATCAGTTTAAAAATAACAGCAGAAACTTGGTTAATTTGATTCTTTCATATTTTGTTTGATATTTGAACCTCAACTAAGACACGTTTTAGCACATTTCTGATGGATTACTAAAATATTATCTGAAAATTGTCATCAAGATAATCTCCAAAAACATTGAGATTGCTCTGAGACACAATAATTCAAGATTAATTTGATTTTATTAAGTTTCATCTGGTAGAGCAGTGGTGTCCAAGTATCACTACAGTAGGTCTAAACAGGTCTAAACCAGGACTAAACCAGGACTATGATAATCAAAAACAGGACTAAACCAGGACTAAACTGGGATTAAACTAGGACTATGATAATCTAAAACAGGACTAAACCAATACTAAACTAGGGCTATGATTATCTAAACCAGGAATAAACCAGGACTAAACCAGGACTATGATCATCAAAAACAGGACTACACCAGGACTAAACTAGGTCTATGATTATCTAAAACAAGACTAAACCAGGACTAAACTGGGATTAAACTAGGACTATGATAATCTAAAACAGGACTAAACCAATACTAAACTAGGGCTATGATGATCTAAACTAGGACTAGACCAGGACTATGATAATCAAAAACAGGACTAAACCAGGACTAAACTAGGTCTATGGTTATCTAAAACAAGACTAAACCAGGACTAAACTGGGATTAAACTAAGACTATGATAATCTAAAACGGGACTAAACCAATGCTAAACTAGGGCTTTGATGATCTAAACCAGGACTAAATCAGGACTAAACCAGGACTAAACTAGGTCTATGATTATCTAAAACAAGACTAAACCAGGACTAAACTGGGATTAAACTAGGACTATGATAATCTAAAATGGGACTAAACCAATGCTAAACTAGGGCTTTGATGATCTAAACCAGGACTAAATCAGGACTAAACCAGGACTAAACTAGATCTATGATTATCTAAAACAAGAATAAACCAGGACTAAACTGGGACTAAACTACGACTATGTTAATCAAAAAACAATAAACCAAGACTAAACCAATACTAAACTAGGACTAGGATGATCTAAATCAGCATTAGAACAAGACGAAACCAAGATTAAACCAGGACTAAACTAGGACTAAACTAGGTCTATGATTATCTAAAACAAGACTAAACCAGGACTAAACTGGGATTAAACTAGGACTATGATAATCTAAAATGGGACTAAACCAATGCTAAACTAGGGCTTTGATGATCTAAACCAGGACTAAATCAGGACTAAACCAGGACTAAACTAGATCTATGATTATCTAAAACAAGAATAAACCAGGACTAAACTGGGACTAAACTACGACTATGTTAATCAAAAAACAATAAACCAAGACTAAACCAATACTAAACTAGGGCTATGATGATCTAAACCAGGACTAAACCAGGACTAAACCAGGACTATGATCATCAAAAACAGGACTACACCAGGACTAAACTAGGTCTATGATTATCTAAAACAAGACTAAACCAGGACTAAACTGGGATTAAACTAGGACTATGATAATCTAAAACAGGACTAAACCAATACTAAACTAGGGCTATGATGATCTAAACTAGGACTAAACCAGGACTATGATAATCAAAAACAGGACTAAACCAGGACTAAACTAGGTCTATGATTATCTAAAACAAGACTAAACCAGGTCTAAACTGGGATTAAACTAAGACTATGATAATCTAAAATGGGACTAAACCAATGCTAAACTAGGGCTTTGATGATCTAAACCAGGACTAAATCAGGACTAAACCAGGGCTAAACTAGATCTATGATTATCTAAAACAAGACTAAACCAGGACTAAACTGGGACTAAACTACGACTATGTTAATCAAAAACAATAAACCAAGACTAAACCAATACTAAACTAGGACTAGGATGATCTAAATCAGGAATAAACCAGGACTAAACTAGGACTACGAATGATGTAAAATAGGACTAAACCATGTCTTAAGTGTATTATCTTCAAATATACAACATACCGGATGAATGTAAATACTAGAAGTACATCGGAGCCTGGTCCCAGCAGAAAAAGAGGCACAGCCGTAGAGAATACGCAGGTTTTATTTGAGATTTGAGTTTTTTCCTGCAGTTGCCTTTGTGATGTGTGATGTGGTACTTCTTTGCCTCTTGCCTTCTTGTCACCAACTGTTTTATGTCTCAGTGCATTTTATATTTCCTCTCTCTCATGTTTTTTTTTTACAAAGTCATAACTTTTAAAATATTCTTACTTCATACACAGTTATAAAACAAGTTTTTACATACATGCTCTGGTTCAGGATGGTGGTGTGTGAACCTTTAGTAATGTCAGGATTAGGTTATAACTATTAATACAAAAATGCTAGAATAAGAAGTACAGTAGTTTAAAAATAGAGTAAAATAGGAGTAGTATACAGTCTCGTGGGGTAGTATTTACAGTAGAAATTGTGTAGTTGTAGCATAAGTTGAAGGTATTGCAGTAGTTTTAGTTTAGTTGAAGTATTTTTGGTACTCTATCCCCATCTTATGTTGAGTATATTGTAAATACAAGCCTATTTAAACAACAAATACTTCAAGATACTGTAAAAGAAAATTAACAGCATTATAAAAAGGCAAGACAACAAAAATGAAACTCAACCAAATACATTTTTCATAACTGATTCATAGTCTTTGCGGTAACCTAACATTTACTACAATGTACAATAAAAAAATAGAGAAATTCTTCAATACAGGCTTGCAGTTTTTCTTCCATTTCTGTTTCTAAATGAAAACCTGTCTTGTTTTTAGGGTCCTCCTGGTCTTCCTGGTTTGAAAGGTGACCCCGGCTCTAAAGGTGAAAAGGTGAGTGCGATTCCCATGTATCTCGCGCTGCTTTCATTACAAAAGTTCAACCTCAAAAACACCTCCTCCACACAACTGCTACAACTTTTATAATTGCAAAGCTAATACCAGCATTTGGGAGAAACAGAATTGGATCTTTGTCATGGTTACGACAAAAGACGAAAGACTTAACAGGATTGAATATGCAGCTAAATATGATATATGGGTTTAATCTGTATACTTTCTCTCTTGTCTTAGCCTCCACTGTCAGATTTACTGGTGAAATATAACTACGCTATGATATTTTGACAGGGAGCATTACTCTGTCTAAATTGCCTACCTTACGCTGACATGACGGCGAAAGTGGAATAATAACGCATATTGTGGTGAGGGTGAAACACTTGAATCATTGGACCAGTTTAGAGCCGATTCTGAACTCATCATATTTGTATTTTGAATTGGCCTTGGCTGCCCTTGTGTTTACAGATATTTTTTGTCTTTCATTCCCAGCAAATATATAGCACCAGTGAGATACATATTGTAAAGAAATCTCATCCCATTCTTCTCAGTGAAATACAGCTGTTAAAAGTGCACTGTGTAACTTGTCTCTCGGAGAGGCTGTCACCTGCTCGTCTCCATGGAGATGTGCCTAGAATGTTCCCCAGTATGGCCATAAACTTATGAATGTCCATGGAGACTTGCAAGCCAAATTACAGGTTAGAAAAAAAACAGTCACAAGTCATCCCGGAGGCGTTTTGAGTTATTTACAGATTCTTATAGTGTAGATTCTAACCTTTCCAACGATGCCTTACACATGGAAATCTGAGAACATTTGAAGAATTTGGGGCCATTTGAAAGCAGCACACTGGATTTTAGAAAGTTCTGAAAACAGCTCGTGAAGTTCTCTAACTCCAGACCTTCTGGGATCATTTGCAGATAATCTTCACTGTGGTGTTAGCCTTCAGGGCAGGGCAGAATTAGAAGGTACTGTTACTGGTTTGGTTCTGGTTTAGTCCTGTTTTAGTCCTGGTTTAGTCCTGTTTTAGTCTTGTTTTAGTCCTGTTATAGTCCCGTTTTGGTCCTGTTTTAGTCCTGTTATAGTCCTGTTTTAGTCCTTGGTTTAGTCCTGGTTTAGTCCTGTTTGAGTCCTGTTTTGGTTCTGGTTTAGTCCTGTTTTAGTCCTGTTTTGGTCCTAGTTTAGTCCTGTTTTAGTCCTTGGTTTAGTCATGGCTTAGTCCTGTTTTAGTCCTGTTTTGGTCCTAGTTTAGTCCTGTTTTGGTCCTGTTTTAATCCTTGGTTTAGTCCTGTTTTAGTCCTGTTTTAGTCCATGGTTTAGTCCTGTTTAGTCCTGTTTTAGTCCTGTTTTAGTCCTGTTTTGGTCCTGGTTTAGTCCTGTTTTAGTCCTGTTTTAGTCCTTGGCACATATTATGTGCTTTTTTAAGATAACTTTGAGCTATAAATAACAACTGCTTTTGAAAAATGCAAAACAGGTTAGTTCAATACCGTACTGTGGACAATTTAAACCAAATCTCCATGGAGATAAACAGGGGGACTACCTCCAGGAAAGTTACACAGTGCACTTTTAAGGCCTAGTCCTACATGCAATAAGAGTGTAAAGGGACAACACTATAGGGCTACAAGTATAATGTTTATGTTTCCATGTGTTTTACTCTGATAGGGTCACACAAGTGTCATAGGTATGGGTCTGTGTAAAGATGTATATATTATTTTAATTGTAGGGATTTTATATGAGAAATTAAAGGGATATGCCACCCCCAGGGCAAATTTGGGCATCTCCCCACAGTCCAGAGACTAAAATAAGTTGTGGAAAGCGTTTTCCTGCTCACCCAGCCATTGTCCGAGTCTGTCGGTACTGACCGCCGCGGTATCTGCAGCTCCTCCGCCTTAGACTGGAGTCTAACGTCGCCAGAGAAAGATTTCGGCCAAAAGGAATTAATTTGCTCGATGCGTTTCCCAATTACTTTCTGTGTAGTGCGCATTCATATCGAGTGCAAATAAATGTGCAAATCAACACGGAGAGCTTGCCTTGGTCATTTTGGGTGGGAACTATTTTCCAGTGCGGAAGAATACAGTCGAATCACGCACCACGTTGTGCAACAGGGGAACTCCCTTCTCGGTGCGTAACTGGGATTCCCCTGTCAGCGTGCTGCGTGATACGGCTGTATTCTTCCGCACTGGAAAATAGTTCCCACCCAAAATGACCAAGGCAAGCTCTCCGTGTTGATTTGCACATTTATTTGCACTCGATATGAATGCGCACTACACATAAAGTAATTGGGAAACGCATCGAGCAAATTAATTCCTTTTGGCCGAAATCTTTCTCTGGCGACGTTAGACTCCAGTCTAAGGCGGAGGAGCTGCAGATACCGCGGCGGTCAGTGGCGACAGGCTCGGACAATGGCTGGGTGAGTAGGAAAACGCTTTCCACCACTTATTTTAGTCTCTGGACTGTGGGGAGATGCCCAAATTTGACCTGGGGGTGGCATATCCCTTTAAGCCGAGAAACTGATTGTAGTTGTAATGTTGCTAGCCAAATCCATTGGTGAAAACTCAATAGGGTAAATAAATTAGCAAAGAAGCTCAAATTCCTGTTACATGCAAGATTTTGAGGACCTTTTCCCCGTTCAAAAGATATATTTGTTTTAAATCACAATGGCAACGCTCCTAGATTCTCATCATTCTGAAACACATGAAGATGTACATGAAAAACAAGATTAATGCACTATTTTTACTCAATGTGGGAGGTGAAAATTTGGTTGCATAATTTTGATAACATTTGATAACTGTTGCTAAGTTGCTAAACTAATGTATCTTCATCAATGAAAGGGCAAGCAAGATTTAAAGGACCCATATTACGCTATTTTCTGATCTCTTATAATATTGTTTCCTCATCAAAAACATACCTGGAGTTTTGTTTTGTTTCATTTGTTTACACAAATCCTGCATATTTAGGCTACATTTATCTCTCAAACTGAAAACACAGTCTTGTGGTAATACAGGAAGTGCTCCACTGTGTTTTTCAACTCCATACACCTTCCCCAGAATCATTTGGATGATTTAAGCCATTCTCTACTTAACAAAAGATAAAGGTAGCTGTTAGCATGACAAAGGATTACTCAAACATGTGTGAATTAAACAAAGCACTCCAGGTATGTTTTTGGAGGTTTTTTGGAGGTAACAACATTCTAACATGACTTAAAGCTCACAAGAGTCAATTTGGCATAAAATATAGGGCCTTAAACTTGTGCCCAAACTTTACCCTGCACATTTCTTCTTTGTCGATTTCAACTCGCCAAAATACAGCAGTTTTACACTTGCCCAACAAGAAGCAATACAATGGTGGTACACTGTGTTTACGTATTTGTTTGTGTCTTGTCCCACAGGGTCACCCAGGTTTGATTGGTTTGATCGGACCGCCGGGTGAGCAAGGAGAGAAGGGAGACCGCGGTTTACCTGGACCTCAAGGATCCCCCGGTGGAAAGGGTGACAATGTAAGTGATAGATGACCCCAATCCTTCTCTGGTCCTTTGGCTGTCCCCCCTTCATCCCTCGCCTTTTCTCATCTGATTGTTCTTCCTCTGCAGCTAAAGCTTTGGCAGCAGTTTTCTCTTATTCAATTCAGAAATTAAATGGAAGAATCAGTCTATACATTAAACCAGCCGAGAGCTTTAAAGCAACGTTTATCAGTCATTAGATAAAATGAATTCCACTGCCTCATTATCACTTAAAACATGTCCAAATTTAAAGGTGTTCTATGTAACTTTTGTGGTGGGGTATGTCACCTTCTTGTCTCCATGGAGATGTTACGGCTTTACCAGGAATGCTCCAAAGGATGGCATTAAATTCACCAATCTAGATATTTTTATTGTAAAAATACCTTTAAATATTAACACATACCCATACAGTGAGGAGGCTTCCTCTCCACAGATCTGACCTGTAATCTGGCCTGGGTTTTGTTTTAGTTTTTTTCCTTGAGTGATGCAGAAAAGAGGGAGCCAGTGTCTGTATGAATGGCCATGTTAGCCCCTTATCCCCTCTGTTGAGATAGATAACGCTAGATAATGCTATACTGTGGGACAAAACGATAACATGGCTAACCCGTCAATGGAAAGGTTACATGGAGCACCTTTAAACGTCGGTAAATTTGAAGTGATAATGGGGTAGAGCTTTTCATTTTGCCCCAAAGTTATTGCTTTTGGTTTTTAAAAAGATTTATTTCCTTTCTTCCTTTGGTCTCCTTGGGAATTATCCACAGCAAATACTGAACCCATCACTGTCAACTAGCCAATGTTTATTTTTTAACCTTGAGTTTTAAAAATATTGGCAAAACCCATTAGACTTTTCAAATAAGAATTTTTGATGGATTCTTGCCATTGCCAACCAACCCAAAGAGATAAATATTAGCTGTCATTACATATGCATAGACTTAACACAGATTAGTTTACAAAAAGTTTTCTCATTCACCCTTTGATTATATGACAGTGCTTTTCATTTTGCACTATATCTCCTTCCCCTTTCGATGTTTTTATTGTACTGCTTGGACAGAGTGTACTTGTAATTTTCTATCCCATTTTGTCACTCCCTGTGCTTTGTGAAAGTAGTGGTCCAAACCCTGCTCTGGGTGAAATATGAGACTTACAGTTCTTGTCAAAGATCCTGTGAACATTTTTATACATTTTAATGAACTTGGAGGTAGAACAGAGGAATCCATTGGGTCCTACTATAGTTCAGGTGTATTTTAGCTTTTAGACTGTATCTAGGAAGTACCTGGAGGTGAAATCTAGACTAGAATCATTTGGATAATTTCACCCCATGAATTGCCAATCTGTAATAAACAATAGGTAAAATGTAGCTGTAGCTGAAAACTACCACTTCATGACATCACAAGGTGGAACAGAGCATGTTTAGCATGTTTATGTAGAAATGTAGACAGACTAATAATAAAGGGTTACTCAACATGTGTGAATGAAACAAAACACAACTCCAGGTTTTTGGTGAGATAACGTGGTTTAAAGCTCACAAGGGTCTGTTTTGCGCAATATAGGACCTTTAAACCATAATACCTTCACTCCAAAATCTTTGACTCTGCCTCTGTGTCTGATGGGGAGTCCTTGTATTGTCTCTGACCCTGTCTCTGCTCCAATCACAGGGAATCGCTGGATCTTCTGGCCCCCTTGGTCCTCCCGGTCCACCCGGTCTGCCTGTAAGTCCCCATCCGCCACTAAACATCTCATTTATATTCTATCCTGCTCACACTGACACTGCCAAATACTGTTTCCCCTTTAACAGGGTCCTCAAGGTCCAAAGGGAGCTAAAGGTTCATCGGTAAGTAGTGTTTTAAATACATCTGACAGCGCAATTATAGGTTTTACGGAGAGTGTGTTGGATCAAGCTAAAAGACGGGTTGTTTATTCTTTTGTACAGGGTCCTGCTGGTGCCAAGGGAGACACAGGTGCTATTGGTCCTCCAGGTCCTCCTGTAAGTACTAGAGGAGTCAACTATGGTTTACGTGACTTTGAACTGGTCTTATTTCAACTAATACAAACTAACTGTTTGTATTAGTTAATACTAACTGTTAAAATAATGTCAGATACCAGTTCTAAATCTGTGTTTTTTAGTTGTTGTTTTTTTTTTTTTTTCACAGAAAGTACAGTTGAAACCACTAACTAATTAAATAACTTACGATCTTAATCATGTAGTTCTAGTTGGTAAAACATTGTCAGTTATCATTATCAGATTCAGTTCTAAATCAGTGTTTTTAGTCTTTTTTTTTTAACCAGGAAAGTCCAGTTGAAACCGTTCTAAGTAAGGGTGCGTCCACACTGTATTTGGGACTAGTTTGGGACCAGTTTTTTTTATTATTTATTTACCATTATTTAACCAGGAAAAAAAGTCCCATTGAGATTCAAAGATCTCTTTTTCAAGGGAGTCCTGGTTTTAGTCCTAATGTAGATTTGGTTTAGTTCTGGTCTAGTCCAGGTTTAGTTTCCCAAATTTTTATGTATTTTTATGTAATTATGGAAGTGTGAACACAGCCTAAAACCAGGAAACTGACTCTGAGGCTAACTGTTGTACCCCATGAATGGACCCAAGGCTACATTTTCGGTATCAAAGGACATACATTAAATAGCTAGCATAATAATTTATCTATCTATGGGTTTCAGTCTCCAGTTTCTAGGTGAAAATTTGAGAATCTTTCCCCATACAAACAACTTTTTTATGTTAATTGCTATGACAACAGTGCTTTTTATCACTCTGAAATATATAGATAGCTGCGTTAAGGCTACAAAACAGAATTAAGATTCAGGATTCAATGGTTCAAGGGTCAAGCATGAAACAGTAGCGTGGCAGTAGGGTAAGAAAGACAGTATTAGAGCAATTCATAAAGGCACAATTCAAACACAAAATAATTCGAAGTGCTTTACAGAATAAAAGAGACTTCAAAATCACAATACAAACAAATCAAAAATAATCATATAAAACTAACATTAAAAGAGAAGAGAGATGAGTGCAAATTTAAAAGTACTAACTAAACTAGCAGATGTAACCAACAGGGTATTATCTGTACACATGCACACATAAAAAGTAGCTCAGACATTAAAAAAAAAACTTTCTTTTCCCAAACCTCTTATAGGGTCCCCCTGGTGAGGTGATCCAACCCCTGCCCATCTCCTCTCCCAAGAAGACCAAACGCTCCAGCGACGTGCAGGCTGACGCTGCCGGCGGGTACATGGACTACGGAGAGGGCATGGAGGACATATTCAGCTCCCTAAACCTTCTCAAACAGGACATTGAGCGCATGAAGTACCCCATGGGCACGCAGAACAACCCCGCCCGAACCTGCAAGGACCTGCAGCTGTCCCATCCAGAGTTCCCAGATGGTCAGTCCCTAAAACTCACAAATCTAATGACACATACAGCATATGCACTGTAGGCAGATTAAACCAGGCCAGATTGCAGTGGAAGTCCGTAAAGCTCCACAAATGAGACACAAGAGAGATGCGCTGTGCTACTTGCTTGTGTAATTTTCAAGTAATATAGAATTTGTTACGTTATTTCTTATTTATTTATTTGGTAGGGGCTGTGCATGTTTATGGATATACATGATACAACATGAATGGTGTCACAAAAGGGTCAAACCATAGAGAAAATGCATTTGAGATAGATACAAGAAGAAACACACATATGTACACATACTACTGCACACTCCTGTCTTTGCACAGGTCCCATTATTGCACACTCCACTAGTTATGAACATGCTAAGCTTATAAATAAATAAAATATACCTACTATATATGCACAAGTATGTTAATAAAGTAGAAATATAGTTAAAGAAGTCCATAGCTCCATGTAATTGAAAAAAAAGCGAAATTAATACAATTTAGGGAGGCTTCAGGTTCCAAGAAATGCTTACATCAAAATATCAGCAGTTTATAGGCGCTATTTTTAGTACTTTTCACATTTTTATGTATTTATTTGGTTTAGTTAGCAGTGTACATTAATCAACATTTCTGTAAATGCACCAGAATTCACTAGAGAGGCTACTTTTCATCTGCAGTCCCTGGACAGAGAAGAGTTATACAAAACAGTGCAATTATCATAATTCTAAACATAGAATATTTTTGTTTTAGTTAATTGCTATGGCAACAGTGCTACTTTTTATCACGCTGCCATCCACAGATAGAGGGTTCTGGAAATCCTGGAAAGTTTGAATAATGATAAATTTTAAATGTTTTGGAAGAGATATGGCCTATATACTTTCCATCATTTTAAACATAGGATATTTTGTTTTGGTTAACTGCTATGGCGACAGTGCTACTTTTTTATCACTCTTGACACCCATAGAGACTGTAAATGGTTCTCACGCGATCTGGAAACCTGGAAAGTTTAGATAATGATCCATTTTAAATGTTTTGTTAGAGATAGGCTTAACACTACGGCAACATACTATGTGATTTGAAATGTGCAGTATCTTTACACTGATAAAGTACATATTTCACTTGAGACCTTCTCCCAGTCCCTCTTTCGCACATAAAACTAAGCTCTGAATTACACATGAGCTGGAGCAGTGCAGAACACTTTTATTGAGGTTTATCATTTGTTTCTTGGCTTGTCCTTCTACTAACTCTCCTCCTCCCCCTCTCCTCCTCCTCCTCCTCCTCCTCTTCCTTAGGCGAGTACTGGATCGATCCAAACCAGGGCTGCTCTGGCGACTCTTTCAAAGTCTACTGTAACTTCACGGCTGGTGGCGAAACCTGCATCTACCCAGATAAGAAATCCAATGGAGTAAGTCTTTTTGCATGGCCAGAGATACATAACTGCCTAAGTCTAATCAACGCTCATCAAATATTAAGATGTTTTAGAGATGGAGGTGTCAAAGGAAGCTATTGGATTTGCTTCAGGGCAAGATATGCACTTTTACCTCCAAACACATGAATAATTTGACTCAGCCTGACTTGGAAAAAAATATGTTTTCAGCTTGTTTAATAAAAAAAAACATTTATTTCTTGCACCATTTTACCTAAATATGCTGTAAAGCTGTAGCAATTTAAATGCAGCTGCCTTCTGACTGGACAGCCCATATTAAACGGCCCATATTGCTTTCTTTTTTATATTACTTTCTTTTTTACTTTATTATTTTCTGCGTAAATATCCCTGCTTTAAGTTCTATATGTGTTAAAAGTCCTATATTACATGAAATTGACTTGAGAGATGTTATAAAGTTGTTACGTCCTTAAAAACATACCTGGACTTGTGTTTTGTTTCACTCACACGTTTGAGTACTGCATTATTAATCTGTCTGTATCTCCCAAGATCAAAACGCTGCCTTTTACCTTTAGTTCAGCAGAGATTGGAAATTCAAAGTCTGCAATTTTTCACATGGTTCTAGTTAAGGTGTTTGGGGTTTAACAACACAGTGCAGCACTTTTTGTATCACCACATGACATCACAGGGTGGAACAGTGTTTTCAGTTTGAGAGAACTCAGCCTAAATATGCAGGGTTTGTGTGTTAAACATGTGTGAATGAAACAAAACACAACTCCAGGTGTGTTTGTGACGAGGAAAAAACATAATAACATAGATCAGAAAACAGCGTAATATGGGCCTTTCAAATTCAAAACTCCGTTGCAGTCAAAACTAGAATACTGTTACTGTATTTATACTACTGCTAATGTGATGTGTTTGCTGGTGTCATTTTCAGGTCAGGATATCGTCATGGCCCAAAGAAACGCCAGGGTCATGGTTCAGTGAATTTAAGCGGGGTAAAATGGTGAGTGAATTCTCTCCCAGCTCGTTTCCCTCCACAGCTATTTCAGACTTTATACCTGTTCAGTTAGCGTGCACAAAGCAGCTAATAGACTCAAATAGCTGCACTCGGCGTGAAATTGCGAGCCACTGACCCCTCCATGCCATCCATTAAAAACTCCTGAATTCACTGGTTTAAATCGTGTTCGTATTGAAGTGATAAAATATGGTCTCTCTCTAATCCAGTGCCTCATTTGAAGGATACGTGTATATGCGAGTTAAGTTAAAAGGTATAAGTTAAAAGGTTTTGGTTTTTCTAACTCGTGTTCACTGTTAAAATGTCATCAAAACACAACGCTGACAGAACAAATTGAAAATGTTCACACAAAAATGTAATTTCCTTGACAAAAAAGTAAAATCAGCTAATGAAATGGGGATTAACAGTGGGTTTTTGTACATTCTCACAACATTAAAGGCACTGTACGTGTTTTTTACTGTGAAAAACAGAAGTGGTTCATTTGAAATGGTTTGCAGAGGTCCAAAGTTATTCCTCACTAATTATTCACCATGATGAGTTTATAAGTGCTTTTCACAAATTTCAGAGACAAGAGTGACAGTTAAGCTAAGAGCAACTAGCATGTTAACACATATTTCCTGATTATTGGGCAATAATAAGTTCTAATTAGATGCAAACAACACACAGCAGACTTATTTTGACCTCGAGAGATGCTTAGACAATACATTTGTACTGGGGCAAGACACATTTTTGTTTAAATATACGGGAAAAATCAGATACAGGACATTTAAAATTGGGACTAAATCTAAAACTAAGCTGGACTAGAATGTGACTAAACCAGGACCACACAACTAAACATCCAGGTCTATATCAGAACTAAATCAGGGTTAAACCAGGACCAAACCTATGCAAGTGCAGCCTCAGGAACTACAATGTCTTATAATAGTACTAAAGACAACTAATTTTCTATAGCAAATCAAGTCTAAACTATACTTAACCAGGACTAAACCAAGACTTAACTAGGACTAAACTAAGCCTAAACCAGGACAAACCACATATAACCTCTTGGAGTACTTTTACTGTAGCCAGAAAACCATAGATCTAAACTATTGTAACCTATTTTACCAGTCTTATAAAGTTTTTGATGGATTTAAAAAGTACTTCTCCTACACATTTACCTTTTGAAGAGGTGCATTAGTAAAGTACAGCTCGTTATATTAGTCACTGCACAGAGTGGCTTCAGTGATTAATATCTGTTCTATCTTTAAACACCAAATTCACTTGTCTTTATCTCCGATGTTAAATGCCAGCAACAAGTACCCGCATTTATCTTTTTATACTCAGAAATGTATGTATTATATATTGTGGGATGAATTACTGGTAATGAATATTGCTCTTAAAAGCTTTATTGACATTCTCAGTTCAATTTCACTCTGTGCAGCGTAAGGGTTATGAAAGGAAGGGCATCCAGCATAAAGTTTACTATAGTGAGTGATTTATTTACAGTGGAGACACATAACCAGCCCTTACATTTATCACAACTTTTGCTTCCATCAGTAAAAATCCAGAAAACATGACAAATAGTAGATGTTTTACTATTTGAAGTGAACCAGTGATACAATACGACTTTAAACTCTATTTTTATTTACCAGTGGTCACCTGACTTCTACACTTGTTGATGAATCATATTAAAGTATTTATTAATCTAATCTAATTTATTTTTACTACTTTCTACATTTTATATACTTACAGAAGACAACAAATAAGTTATGTAGCAATGAAAAAAGGTAAATAACTCTTATTTCTGTAATACTGTTTTCGAAAATAGTATTTGTTTGGTTGAAAAATATTTAGTTGAATTATTTAACATAGTACATAATTCCATGTATCTTGCTTCATGTTTGATGCCTTCCTTATGTATCTAAAACATAGAAAGCAGTGAAAATAAAGAAAAAAAAACATTGAATGAGATGGTGTGTCCAAAAATAAAATAAAATATAATAATAATAATAATAATAATAATAATAATAATAATAATAATAATAATAATAATAATAATAATAATAATAATAATAATAATAAAAAAATGGGGGAAGAAGGGGGAACAAAAAATGCCTTTAAAAATAATATTATTTAAGTATAGTGATTAAAAGTGTTTATTTAAAAATGAAGAAAAAAAGAGAGAGAAAGGGAAATTAAACTGGTCAAAAATCATACATATGTTTTTATCACATGGCCAGTTTTTGTCGTTGTACATTTGTAGATATTGTCGTATGTTTTTGTTTTGTTTTTATGTTTATTATTGTATTTTGGTAAATAAAAATGGAGTAGTGAAATAACACAGACTGTAAAGTCTTTACTAGTACATACCTTACTTCCACCTGTTGATGAATCATATTTAAATTAAAAACTACATTAATCTTCCTATCGATTCTAATCTTGCCGTCGGTCTTATCTGTGCCTCCAGCTGTCCTACGTGGATGCAGAGGGGAGCTCGATAAACATGGTTCAGATGACCTTCCTCAGGCTCCTCACGGCGTCAGCGCGTCAGAACTTCACGTACAGCTGTCACCAGTCTGTGGCGTGGCACGACTCCACCAGCGACAGCTACGATAAGGCTCTGCGCTTCCTGGGAGCCAACGACGAGGAGATGTCCTATGACAACAATCCCTATATCAAAGCCCTATCAGACGGATGTGCGGTGAGTATTATGTATAAGAGTATCTCAAATTAAAGGTGCACCTTTCAAGTGGTATGGTACTGCTTTGGCTGGAATGTTGGACATTTAGCAAATCTAATATGACATGACCCCTATATCAAAGCCCTGTCAGACGTGAGCGCTGTGAGTATTATAGAAGATTAAGATTAAGATTAAGATTAAGCCTTTATTGGTCTCACACACAATGACACACAGTGACACACGGGAGAAATTTGACTTCTGCATTTGACCCATCCTTTTTTCAGGAGCAGTGAGCAGCCATCTTTTTCGGCGCCCGGGGGAGTGCTCTTTATGAAAATTTGTATCTCATTTTTATTTTGGTTAATTTCATCATCTCACAACATGTAAAATTGATCACAAACTGCAGAAAAATCTTGTTTTAAAATGTAATTGTGAATGTCAGTTGACATATGCAAATAGTGAAATGTAAAATTAACCACAAAAGTGCAGAAATATCATGTTTAAAAACTTTTAAAAACAAGTTTATTAATTACAGCTCTGGAAAAAAATAAGTAATTATAATTTTTTCTGATTTTACTACTTATAGGTATGTGTATGGGCAAAAGGAACATTTTTGCTTGAGTCTATAAACTACTGACGACATTTCCCCCAAATTCCAAATAAAAATATTATTGTTTAGAGCATTTATTTGCAGAAAATGACAAATAGTCAAAATAACAAAAAAGATACATGTTTTCAGACCTCAAACAATGCAAAGAAACAAGATCAAATTCATTTTAAAACAACATAATACTAATGTTTACACTTAAGAAGAGTTCAGAGATCAATATTTGGTGCAATAGCCCTTATTTTTAATCACAGCTTTCATGCGTCTTGGCATGCTCTCCACAAGTCTTCCACATTGTTCTTGGGTGACTTTATTCCACTCCTGGTGCAAGAACTGAAGTAGCTCAGCTTTGTGTTTGTGTTGCTGGAATGGAATGGCTGTAACACATGTAGAGATGCTAATTTCAGAAAAAATGCAGTGGTCTCTTTTTTTTTTTTCCAGAGCTCTATATGTAATAACTTGCCTTATGATATGACCTTATGATATTGCAGTTTAGACTTACTTAGACTTAGACAAAACTTATTGATCCACAAGGGTAATTATTTGTCACATTATTTGACACAGCAGCTCACACATCAGAGTATATTATAATAACACAGCAAAAAAATAGAAATGATAATAATAACTTCAAAATAAGTAGCAAAAATAGCAAGAGACTGGTGTCAAATGAGGCATAAGAAACAGCATTACTTTGTCAAATGACATAAAACAAAAATTGCATTATGTTTTAGTTTTCTTTTTCCAAATTACAAATAACAGTACTGCCAAAATGTAGGTTTGTTTTAAAATATGCAAATATATTATGATAGATCAGTTTGTGCTATCAATGCTATGTAGCCAAATATAATGGACGATATTGGACATTGGCTGTTTGATCACGCAGCTACAGCAAGAGACACTGTTCAAAACACTGTCAGGTCTGATTAAGCTCACTCTCAGCTTGGTCGTGAGCATGTCTTTGTGGCTGACACGTGAATAGGCAATTAATGGATGATTTTTGGCACATTTTCTCCCATGACATTTGGAATAAAAGGTAAAGAACTGTCAAACTTTGAATAGATATAATTAGTGTCTTGTCTGTGTGAAGCGCGCTCAAAAGATCCGTTAATCCTTAAATGAAATCTTCTTGGATTGGACACACGAAAAAAAGAGGAAAGTTGTGGTCAAAGCTAATGAATGAAAATGAACTCAAAAGAACTGATTCTCCATTGTTGTTAGTGACGGTTTGGAGTAGCACCGGTATGGCAGAACAATATGGCCTTGCTTTCTTTCACTTTGCTCAATTACAATGTTCTTGAAAATACCAAAAGGTTAAAATGTGCCAATTAAACTTGTTTATCTGGTTTCTAATCGTGTCTGCTGATTTTACGGACTTGTTTTAAAAGAAAATACATAAATCTCTGAAGAAAAAAACAAGGACACAGGTCAAGAACAAGCTAAGCAGGGTCTAGTGGGACTTAACCAAGAACAAACCAGGTCTAAAACAGGCCTAAACCAATATTTAAAGGGCTCATATTATGCTATTTTCTGTTCTATGTTATAATGTTGTTTTCTCATCAAAAACTAGAGTTGTATTTTGTTTCATTCACTCATGTTTAACACACAAACCCCGAATATTCAGGCTGAGTTCTTCTCTCAGATAGAAAACACTGTGTTCCACTTCACTTGAATCATTTGGATGATTTCAGCCCAGGAATTGCCAATCTCTTCTGGTAAAAGGTAGATGTTAACTTGAAACTGCCGCTTCATGAGTGGTGGAACAGAGCATTTTGAGCTATGGAGGTGTAGAAAGACTAATAATAAAGGGTAATTCAAACATGTTTGAATGAAACAATACACAACTCCAGGTATGGTTTTGCTAAAAGCTCAGAAGAGACAATTTTGCGTAATATAGGACCTTTAAGCCATATCCATATGAAATCTAAAGTGGACCAAATCTAGAATGAACCAGCCCTTAACCAAGATAAAACCAGGACTAAGGCTGTGTCCCATTTCTCTGTCTTACCCCTTCGTCTTACCCGATTCTAATTTTCCCGATTCTAATTTTGATCAAAGGCTAAGGCCACGACCGAGGGCTACATACCCCTTGAAACGAAGTAAGCTCTCGACCAGACTTGAAACGAAGGGGTACGCCTACAAGCTCAGGCAGGTTTTGTGATCAGGATGGCAGTGTCACATTGACCAGCCAAGGAGTCTCAAAAATGTAGTTTCAGCAGTTGTAATTATTTATTAACACTTTAGCATGGTTTACAATTATGACACTTATGTTCTACGTTACTTTTAGTGAACTGTTGTTGCGGTTTTAATTGTAGTGATGTCTGCTTAGCCGACGTTATCGTTTTCATTGAACTTTCATGCATAAACAAGCTAGTTTTTTTTGTCAAGCTGAGGTACCCGATAATCCTTGACATTTGTTTACGTTTGTTTGCGTCAGTTGTTAACGCCTCTGTAGACGTAGCAGCCAGGTAGAGGCAAGGGATGATGACGCAAACGGTAATCGAGTGGTGTCCCATTTCTTAGGGGAACATTCGTACCCCGAGCCCTCTCAGCTCGGTATCAAGGGGCAAGACAAAGACGTAGATAAAGGGGTAGGGAAAGAGGAAGGGGTAAGACAGAGAAATGGGACGCAGCCTTAACCCAGTTTTGGTACCGTGCACTTCCTGATTATTGAACCATAAAATGCTCTATAATTAGATCCAAACAGTACACAGCTGCTTATACATAATATCTCTACTGGGATCAGACAAATTTTACTTAAACATGGGAAAAATCAGGTACAAGGGCTTTAAAATCTGATTTGTGTTTCTAGATTTCAATTCATTTCTTTATTTTTGTCTCTTTCTTTTTGCAGACGAGGAGTGGCTATGCAAAGACTGTGATGGAGATCAATACTCCCAAAATTGATCAAGTTCCAATTGTCGACGTAATGTTGACTGACTTTGGGGACCCCAACCAGAAGTTTGGGTTCGAAGTTGGGCCTGTATGTTTCCTTGGCTAGACCTACAACAAAAAACACACACACGTTTTATAAAAGGACTTAATGGGGCCAGCTCAGAAGAAGAAGAAGAAGAAGAAGAAGATATTTTTGGATACCACCTAACCCCCGAAATCCACGCCCCTCACCTTTATCTATGCCACATGCAAGTTTTGAATGAGAGATGGCCTGTCCGATATGTCTTTTTGTATTTAAATCAACACGACTTAACGTTCTGGAGGAGTGGAGAAGGACATTTGGAAAAGAAAGGAAGCAGAAAATAGTGGCGGGTCAGGGGTGCTTTGGCGACGGAGGGGGCGACCAACAGCTAGCCCCCAACTCCAGGTGCTGTATGAAAAAAAAAAACTATGGTGCTTTATGTCAAAAACACAAAGGTATATATAGAGGTGCTAAGAAAGGAAGGTGTATTTTGATAATTTTAAAAAACTTTGTAATTATTATTTTGTACAATACTGTTATTTCTGAATCCACTTTCAAAACTTGCATGTGTATCAGATCTTCTGCTTCTGGCTTATTTGTTTATTTTTAAATTTTCATCTAGTTTTTGGACCGTTGAAACACTACCAAATAAAGTTATTACTATTTTTTTTTGTTTTGTTTGTTTCATAATAAAGTAAGCAGCCCGCAAATTAGACTGTACGCCCCGTGTATATATTGACAGTCCCCGTTTTAAATTCAGAAACGTCTCCCTGTGATCATGTAGGAAGCAATCTCTTATTCTCTTATTTAATTCTATTGTCGTTTTACTGTTTATTTTGTTTCTGACAGGCTTTTTATTTCAGGTTGTATACCTCAAAAACTTTCTTGAGAACAAGGATAATATGCCCTGTATATACCTTGGTTACACAATTAAGTTTATATATTTTGGTAGGGGATTTTATTTTGAAAAACCTGTTATAGACATCCACTGTTCCAAATCCTCTGTGAAAATGCATTGATACACGACCTATAGGTGACCCAATTTTTGTAACTAAAATGAGAAAATGTTTTAATGTGCTTTTTATAGTTCATTTAAATATTAAAAACTGGATTGTAAACAACGGTGAACTGAATGTGTGGATGCTTTGTACAACTTTAGATAACTTAAAACATATTACGCCTACTGTACATGGTTGTGTTACGATAAATACGACGTTGGGCTGGTGCAATTGAATCCAATAAAGTTCCATCTTTCACTCAATTTTCATCATTTTGACTAAATTAATGAGAAATGAAGAAAGAGCTTTTGGATGTTCTTTGATATTTGACCACTTTTTCCTCATCGCAGCTTTTTAAACTCAAAGAAAGGTCCGTGGAAGAGGAGAAGTGTGGTTTCTAGTGTTATCGTCTCAGCTCGTGAGTAGAACGGACACAATTTCATCCACTTATTTTGGCTGACAAAAATCCTTTCAGTGGAATTTAAAATGATGTGTGGCAGGTTGGGCGCACTTCACAAATGTCAATGTAGGGTGGTGGGTGAATACTAGTCATAGCTCTCACTGGAGTATTGTAAAAATGTAAAAGAATCCATGTAGTTTGTCAATAAGAAAAATAACGCAGCTTTTACTACTAAAAACAAAAATCAGTTGAATGTATTGTAATGTATTTAAGTTTTAAAGTGCACTATGAAACTTTCTTGTTGAGGGTCTGTCACCTGCTTGTTTTTATGGATATGTCATTGCGCTGGAATGTTCCACAGTATGATATTAAACAGCTCTACTTTACATTTATTCATTTACAGATGGTTTTACAACTCAAAAACACGCCTCTCCACAGATGTGACCTGCACACTGCAAAAAAGCTTGGCCAAAATGTAAGATATTACCACTTAAATCTATCAGAAAAAGACTTAAAAGTAGTGAAATTATCTGTCCATGCAGCAAGATACTATTACCTGACAAGTTATCTTAAAATAAACTACCTCTAGACTAGAATGAAGCAGTCTCTGAACTAGTAAGTAGATAATAAATCTGAAAACAAGATGAATAATCTGATAGGAGTTTTAAAATCATGGCCAGATCAGAGAATTTGCAGGGTGTAACATGGTCTAGTTTGGTCTTGATGAAGATAGAAAGGTTTAATACCATACTGTGGAACATTCCAGACAAAGCAATAACATGTCCATGTTGAAAAGCATTTAACGGACAGAAGTTATGCAGCTTTAACTTTAACAGTTCCATCCATAGCCATATACTTTACCTGCCAATGTAACTTGTTTTTACATCATAGAGGAGCAAATTAAGCTATAGAGATACATTGTAATGTTATGTAGTTTAAAATAGATGTATAATACAGCTCTGGAAAAAAATAAGAGACCACTGCAAAATTATCAGTTTTTCTGATTGTACGACTTATAGGTATGTGTTTGGGCAAAAGGAACATTTTTGTTTGAGTCTATAAACTACTGACATTTCCCCCAAATTCCAAATAAAATATGATCATTTAGAGCATTTATTTGCAGAAAATGACAAATGGTCAAAATAACAAAAAAGATACATGTTTTCAGACCTCAAACAATGCAAAGAAACAAGATCAAATTCATTTTAAAACAACGTAATACTAATGTTTATACTTAAGAAGAGTTCAGAAATTAATATTTGGTGCAATAACCCTTATTTTTAGGTCTTTCACATTGCTCTTGGGTGACTTTATTCCACTCCTGTATCCCACTTTTCTTTTCTTTTTTCACTTTTCATTTTCACTGTTCTAAATAAGAGGAAAACCCGTGTGAATTATTCAGTGTACACATCTGGGTGCAGCCACATGGTTCTTGTTAGAAAAGGACTTCCTATCACATTCATTCTGTCTTCTCCATTGGAAAAGTTCAGACAGCCACTGTGAGTCCACTATAACTGAAAATTGTCTGAGGTTTCTTCACTATTCAAAGACCTTTTAAATGCATTATTTAAGTATTTATCCTACAGTAAGTGGTAGAAAATAAATAAATGTCATTCCAGAGAAGCATGTAAGAAAACAAAAAAGCTAAAAGTGCCTTCTGTAAAATAGTCCCTGAGTTTTGCTCATTGTCCCAAAAAATCTGGAAACAATTGATATTCAGTGCATGTGTAATGTTTTAGTAAAATCCTTCCTGCATAAATTAAAGGTTCACAGTAAAAATAGCAGAGGCTCCACCAAAAATATTTTCTCCATGGAGATGGTATTGCTTTGCCTGGAAAGTTCCACAGTATGTCATTAAACATATTGATCTATCGTGTGTAGAATCCCTCAGTCGTTCAGGTAGAATCCATGGCAAAAGGAGAAATTCAATTTGTCAACTGGACAAAAGTTTATTTCGTCGAATACGTTTACAATTTGGTCGAATATGTTTATGAATATGCTCATCCAAGCTGCTTCTTCAGTTCTGGCTAGAGTGCTGGTGGACACTGCTTAAAACTGCCTGCAGGGAGGAGCTCACTACAATGAAATTAATATGATTTATTACATAGTATCATAACTACTATTATATATTATTATTTATCTGACGTTTAACAAATTACAGGTGTTTTTTTTTTTCTAATTTGCTAATTTGAAAAACATGAATTCTTACTGTGAGCGAGGTCCACAAATTTGACCTGTAACTTGCCTGGATGGGTCACCTACTTGACTCTGTGGAACATTCCAGGCAAAGCAAAAACATCTCCATTGAGACAAGCAGATGGCTGATCCTCCACCAAAAAAGTTACATAGTGTATCTTTAAATAAATATGTAATAAGCTTAGGCTATGTTCAGACTGCAGCCTGAAGTGACCCAAATCTGATTTTTTTTTGCCTCTATGCGACCTGTATCTGATCTTTTAAAACGACACAGATCCGATTTTTTCAAATGCGACCCAGGTCACTTGGATATGTGGTCCTAAAACCGATACATATTCGATCTTTGACATGCGACTTCAGTCTGAACGGCCAGGTCGCATTCATCTGACCTACACGTCATCAACAAGCAAGAGTGGTACAAGTAGGCGCTCACAAATGTACACAAACGTTCTTCTCATCATACAAAAATTGTGTATGAAGTCCATGTCAGTGAAGCAGCAAAGCACATAGCAATCCCAACACTCTCAGCACCAACACGTTCATTTCTACGGACGTTGCTGCCACTGCCCCACAAAACGCCAAGGCCAAAAACCTTCTCCTTCTCAATCTTTTGTACATGTTCTATCTCTGGTACGACAGCAACTTTAAAATCACCAGGCGTTCAAAACTATTGTCCATGTTTAGGCGACTTCCATAAACACTCTAGCACCAAGGCTCATGTGGGACACTTTTGTGGCATTTAAAGTTCACACTGGAGATCACATACAAGTCGCATTTAACTGGAAATGTGAACGACCTCGCAAAAAAATCGGATTTCACAAAAAAATCCGAATTGAGCTTTAAGCCCTGCAGTCTGAACGTAGCCTTAGAGAGACAAGAAAGACAGCAAATACTTCAAACTAAAGGTGTAGGTGCAGTTCATATGAAAGCCGAGAATAATTTATCACATAGGACACATGCAGCAGAGCACACTGAATGACATAAACCTATTAATGTCATGTTATATGAAGTATGTACACTTATAATTCAAATTCCATGTGCTTCGACCAGCCCATCTCAGCGTCACTCTAAATCCTTTCAAAATGACAGCTTAGTACAAACACAGTTAATTAATACCCCCACAAGCTTTCGCCATAAAACCCTCTCTAATGTGGACTCTTTTCAACGCTCTGACCACTGACAAAGCTTTTATTTCACCTCAAAAGAAACCACGAAAACCCCACGGAATCACACCTGACAGCAGCTGCAGATTGACTTTCTATTTTCTGTTTTAGCTCTCGCCTTTTTCAAGTCCAGCTCTTTGTAGACTTGCAGTCGCTGAACCAAAGAGAATTCGCATGTAGGAGGCTGCCAAACAATCACAAACTGCAAACAGAAAAACTCCAATTCTCCGAGCTCCTTTCAACGTGCATTGTGTAACTGTTCTGGTGAAGGCTCTGTCAAATGTTTTTCTCTCTGGAGTTGTTATTGCTTTGTCTGGAATGCTTCACAGTATGACACTAAACCTTTCTATCTTCATGGAGATCAAACCAGACCAAGTTACAGCTCAGATCTGTGGAGAGGAAACCCCACTGAATGCCAGAATACCTGTTTTTCTCAGTATTTTTGAGCTATAAAACAAGCTGTAATTAAATAAATGTAAGGTAGAGCTGTTTAATGTCATACTGTGGAACATTCCGCACAAAGCAATAACATCTCCATAGAAACAAGCAGGTGACGGACCCCCAACCAAAAACGTACACACCTTTATGATACCTTTTGGTCTCCTAAGTGCATCTAAAATACTTGTTCCATAAATATTCCGAGCCAACTTTATTTAAATGAGGCAATCAAACTTGTTTTGTTGGTTGTAAAAAATAAAGTACTAGAAGTTATTATAATACAAAGTGGAATTACAAGCTGCCAGTGAGTTAGTTTTCATGTTTGGAAGCTGTTTTAGTTACTGAAGAAAAGCACTGACTGAATGAATTTCATCTAATAATTCTTAGTATCAGTGTGAGCTTAAACACCCTGTGCAAAGAGACGTGAACATAAGAAATCGTGTTGAAATAGAAACAGAAACAGTATTGAAACAGGAACTAATTGGAAATGCCTTGTACATGATATATACAGGGCTGGACTGGGACAAAAAAAACGTCCCTGGTATTTTTGGCTTAGACCAGCCCCTCATTATTAGCACGTACAGTCCTGCTTTAGTCCTGGTTTAGACCTGATTTAGACCTGGTTTAGACCTGGTTTAGTCCTGATTTAGTCCTGGTTTAGTCCTGGTCCAGACCTGATTTAGTCCTGGTTCAGACCTGATTTAGTCCTGGTTTAGTCCTGGTTCAGTCCTGGTTTAGTCCTGGTTCAGTCCTGGTTTAGTCCTGGTTCAGTCCTGATTTAGTCCTGGTTCAGACCTGGCTTAGTCCTTGTTCAGACCTGATTTAGTCCTGGTTTAGTCCTGGTTCAGTCCTGGTTTAATCCTGGTTCAGTCCTGATTTAGTCATGGTTCAGACCTGATTTCGTCCTGGTTTAGTCCTGATTTAGTCCTGGTTCAGTCCTGGTTCAGACCTGGTTTAGTCCTGGTTTAGTCCTGGTTTAGTCCTGATTTAGTCCTGATTTAGTCCTGATTTAGTCCTGGTTCAGACCTGGTTTAGTCCTGGTTTAGTCCTGGTTCAGACCTGGTTTAGTCCTGGTTCAGTCCTGGTTTAGTCCTGGTTTAGTCCTGGTTTAGTCCTAATTTAGTCCTGGTTTAGTCCTGGTTCTGTCCTGGTTCAGTCCAGGTTCAGACCTGGTTTAGTCATTGTTTAGTCCTGGTTTAGTCCTGATTTAGTCTTGGTTTAGTCCTGGTTCAGTCCTGGTTCAGACCTGGTTTAGTCCTGGCTATACGGAGAGGTTATAACTTTGTGTGACATTACACTCATCAATCTCCATGGAGACGAGCATGCAATGACCAAGTTATAAGTCAGATCTACATAGAAGAGACCCTGCAGTGGGAATACATGTTTTTCAAAGTATTTTTGAGTTTTAAAACATTTGAGTAAATTTTGTAAAAGTACAGATACCAGAGGAAAACATTTATTAAAGTATGTATCACATGAAATAATCTATGAGCAAAAATATTAGATACCTGTTTAAAATTGTACTTAAAGAGTGAAGAGTAAAAGTATTATGTGTTGATTTTGAACTGTAATAAAGCCTAAAACTCAGTGATTTTGAGAAAGATTTGTGCTGAATTTAGTTCAAAATAAACAAAATCAATATTTTTTCCCCAATCTGTTTTTATTAGTACAAATTGTGTTTGCTCAAACTATGAACATGTTCAAAATAAACCCTCTGCCTTTTCAGCAGGTCTCAACCAATAATAATAAAAAAAACTTTTCAATCAATCAATCAATCAAACATTTATAAGGCGCTTTTCATACAAAATTGTAGCACAAAGCGCCTATTTCTCCTGTTTAGAAATGTAGTGAACAGATACAAGATACCTAGTTTCAAAAGTAATAAAGTAAGTAAATATCCACTTAAAAATCTAATTAAGTAAAGTACAGACACACAAAAATGTAAACTTAACTTTACTACTTTTACTTTGTTACATTCCACTGTAATTAATCATATATAGAAAAGTACAGAGAGTCAGTGTATGAGGCTCCAAAACTTCAACCTGCAAATGTGGACATTTTATTATCTATAGCTTCCTGTCAATTATTTATTTTACAGTGCTCTCGATATGTTTCCCTAGAATTAGCAAAACACCAGTAAGTTATCAGATATTTATGGATGCTTGCCTCATTTTTAAAGTTTCAAACGGGCTTGCTCCTCCTCCCTTACTGGATTTTATAGGTAAAAAACCTAGCGACCGAGTAAATACCAGAGCATCGACCAGAGGAGACTGTAACATAAAAAGGCGTAGGACTAAATTTGACCAAATGGTGGTGTCTATCAGAGGCTCACAGACATGGAACACACTGCCAGCCCACGTCACGAACTGTAGCACCTATTCAGCCTTTAAAATGCCTCTGAAACATTGGTTGAAAACTAACCAGAAGTGCTCACACACAGACCTGGACTGGTAATTGGGCATACCGGGCATTTTCCCGGTGGGCCGACAGTCCTAGGGGCCGAGGCCCTTCTTTTTTTTTTTTTTTTTACTTAGAAACCGGCCCACAATTTAGGACTGAACCAGGACTAAACCAGGACTACATCAGGTCTAAACCAGGACTAAACCAGGATTACATCAGGTCTAAACCAGGACTAAACCAGGATTACATCAGGTCTGAACCAGGACTACATCAGGTCTGAACCAGGACTAAACCCCAGGACTAAATCAGGATTGAACCAGGACTAAACCAGGTCTGAACCAGGACTAAACCAGGTCTGAACCAGGACTAAACCAGGACTAAATCAGGATTGAACCAGGACTAAACCAGGACTACATCAGGTCTGAACCAAGACTAAACCAGGACTAAACCAGGTCTGAACCAGGACTAAACCAGGTCTGAACCAGGACTAAACCAGGACTAAACCAGGACTAAACCAGGACTAATTATGAGGGGCTGGTCTAAGCCAAAAATGCCAGGGCCATTTTTTTGTCCCAGTCCAGACCTGCTCACACATCTAGATTATTCTGACTTTCGAGGCCACATAAACTCTGAGATGGGTCTATTGCAACTACATGCTCTTGGTGTAATGTCTTTTGTGTTTTCTGTTTCCTGTTTGTGTGAATGCGTTTTGTTCTTACCTGCCTTAGGACTACGGATGAAAATTAGCTATTGTGCTAACTCCAGCATATTTACATTGAAGCTCTCTGCTGACATGTTGATTAATATGCACTGTCCTAATTTAAATAAATAAATAAACTAAAAACTTACCTAAAAGATTTTGGTAAATGCCTTTCACATTATAACAGGAAATGAACAGGATGAACTGTTTACACCCAACAGGACCACTCCAGTTTGTTTGATGTACAGGACAGACTGAAATTGGAAGAAGAAGAACACAATTTTGTCCCAGAGAGCCACCATTTTGTGAGTGTTGTGCTGATATCACATTAATTCTGGATAGAGGCTGCAAGGTTTCAGACCACTGGGACAAGAGGGTGGAAAATATATGTCTTTTAAGTCACCAAGAATCAAACTCACTTTCACTCAGTTTTCAGTGTTTCTATGAAAATATCAAAGCGGAGCAAATAATGAAACTCATCATTTCTTGATTAGGTACTTGATTTCATTATATACCACCTAAGAATCTGCATATTATAATTATCATTTGACCATCTCCCCATTTCAGTTACAGGTGAATGGGGGAGTTTTCTGTCAGAGAGTCCAAAACCTTCAAATCTCCATCAAGATGTTTTTTTTTTGTTTGTTTTTTTGCCTGGAAATATAGAAATACAGCTCTGGAAAAAAATAAGAGACCACTGCATTTTTTTCTGAAATCAGCATCTCTACATGTATTACAGCCATTCCATTCCAGCGTCTGTTAAATTCCAACACAAACACAAAGCTGAGCTACTTCAGTTCATGCACCAGGAGTGGAATAAAGTCACCCAAGAACAATGTGAAAGACTTGTGGAGAGCATGCCAAGACGCATGAAAGCTGTGATTAAAAATAAGGGTTATTGCACCAAATATTGATTTGTGAACTCTTCTTAAAGGGATATGCCACCCCCAGGTCAAATTTGGGCATCTCCCCAGTCCAGAGACTAAAACAAGTGATGAAAAGCATTTTCCTGGTCACCCAGCCATTGTCCGAGTCTGTCAGCACTGACCTCATATCGAGTGCAAATAAATGTGCAAATCAACATGGAGAACTTGCCTTGGTCATTTTGGGTGGGAACTATTTTTCAGTGCGGAAAAATAAAGGCGAAGCACAAAGCACGCAGCGTAATGGGGGAACTCCCTTCCTGGTGCGTAAACAGGGATTCCACTGTCCGCGTGGTGTGTGCTTCGTCTGTCTTTTTCCGCACTGAAAAATAGTTCCCACCCAAAATGACCAAGGCAAGTTCTCCGTGTTGATTTGCACATTTATTTGCACTCGATATGAATGCGCACTACACAGAAAGTAATTGGGAAAAGCATCGAGCAAATTAATTCAATTTGGCCAAAATCTTTCTCTGGCGCCGTTAGCCTCCAGTCTAACGCGGAGGAGCAGCAGCTCACGCGGCGGTCAGTGCTAACAGACTTGGACAATGGCTGGGTGACCAGGAAAATGCTTTTCATCACTTGTTTTAGTCTCTGGACTGTGGGGAGATGCCCAAATTTGCCCTGGGGGTGGCATATCCCTTTAAGTGTAAACGTTAGTATTATGTTGTTTTAAAATGAATTTGTTCTTGTTTCTTTGCATTGTTTGAGGTCTGAAAACATGTTTCTTTTTGTTATTTTGACCATTTGTCGTTTTCTGCAAATAAATGCTCTAAACAATAATATTTTTATTTGGAATTTGGGGGAAATGTTGTCAGTAGTTTATAGACTCAAACAAAAATGTTCCTTTTGCCAAAACACATACCTATAAGCAGTGGTCTCTTTTTCCTTTTTTTTCCCCAGAGCTGTATATTTTGGCAAATTTGCAATGACACTGTCAAAGGTCAAAGCTGAGAGTATCTCTGACCGCACGGGGCCACAGTGACAAACATATATCCTTTTTTTTATATATATATACTGAGAGAGAGTTTGGGAAAAGCACATTTATTTGAGGAAGTTAAAGAAGTCAGCAGAAGCTTTGCAGATGAATAATTTATACAGCACAAACTTTTGAATCTCTTTGAAAAAGCAGCCCTGCCTTTTACCGCTGTACCTCGTCCTCTGTGACTCCTGAGCTGTTTATGCTCTACGGAACCTATAGCACCTTTATTGTTTTAATTAGCCATTACTGATAAACTCTTGAAAACGGCAAAATGTCACTAACCCACGCGCGCAATGAGCTTAATGTCAGAATTAATTAAAAGCTTAGTCACTTAATTATCTCCATTTGTTTTCAGAAAGGCCAATAATAATGTAAGTTATAATTATGTCAAACTCAATACAAATAAGTATACTCAGTGGTAAAATTAGGACCGTTGCTATAGCGATTAACAATTTAAAGATAATATATTTTGCACAAAATCACCTCCTGTGAGCTTTAGGATGTGTTATGTGTTATAATGTTGTTACCTCCTCAAAAACATATCTGGAGTTGTGTTTTGTTTCATTCACACATGTTTGAGTAACCCTGCATTATTAGTTTGTCTGCGTCTCGAAAGCTCAAAACGTTAACGTGAACGTTAATGTGAGCTCCCCTACCCTGTTTAGGGCCCCCCAATGGCTAAAAGTTGCAAAATGTCTAAACTGAGCATTTGCGATCCTTTTCTGCGTTTGAAAAAAAAACAGCTCAAATGGGCGATTCTGGACAAGGCACCTTATTGACGTCAGATCGAAAAAAGAAATGCAAATTCAGTTCCACCACCGTCTGGATCTCCACCTCCTGTGTCTGGAAATCACGCCCAGAGAATTTGGACTGCGGAGGAGCTACGCAATGCGAAATGCGTTTTTTTATTTGCCTGGAGGCACATGCGAGTGTTTCTAGGCTCGGAAGTCCTTTACCCGACCCTCTGGACCTCTGAAACAGCAGTGGTTTAATTTTATTTTCTGTGAAAATGTGTTTTTTTTCATTGAAAAGGCTCTCCTTTCCTCCTTCGCGCTTACACACGCGGAAGTGGGGCCAGGCACAGCGCACCGCTAAAACAAGGAGCCAGCGGCGCATTTGCCCCCCTTGTTGCTTGCATTCAAGCAACAAGGCCCAGAACGAGTCGTTCAGAGAGTTATTTTTTGACTCTGACTCTGTACATGTGTCTTTCTCATGCACTAAGTGTTGATTTTGAAGAAGGATTCATTTACAGTATTAGGGAACCATTAAGGAGCCATATAAAAGCATCAAGAAGTACTATGTCATGGGATCTTTAACAGCTCCCTTGAATGTTTTGATTAGTCACGATTGGCAATTCCAGGACTGAAATTATCCAAATGATTCTAGTGAAAGTGTATGGAGTTTTAAAACAAAGTGGAGCGCTTTCTGTATTACCATTTGACATGTGTTTCATTTGAAAAACACTCTGTTCCACCTTGTGATGTCATGTGGTAATACAGGAAGTGCTCCACTGTGGATTTCAAATTCATACACCTTCACTAGAATCATGTGGATAATTTCAGCCCTGGAATTGCCAATCTCTCCTGTACAAAATCTAAAAGTTCGCAGTTAACTTGAAAACTACCCCTTCATGACATCACAAGGTGGAACAGAGCATTTGAGCTGATGAATGAATGGAACAAAACACAACTCCAGGCATGTTTTTGATGAGGTAACAACATTCTAGCTTGATTTAAACCTCACAAGGGTCAATTTTGCATAATACGGACCTTTAAAATATGTTTCGTTTATTGCTAAAATATCATTATATAATCCTCTTCATACTATGCACACAGTTTCAGTATCTCCACACTGACAGATGGCTTATCTCACTTCATTTTTACCACCAAAGCACTACATTAAGCATGCACCGCAAACCCTAGCTCAGCACAAATACGAGTGGCCATGATTTCCCCACATGATCCTATAACTCTGAGTCTCTATAAGGGAGTATCTGTGGATGTGCACTCGATACAGGCACTAGATGAGAGACCCTTGGGAATGAGAGCGACCACTCACTCATTCACAGTTAAATCTATACGCCAGTTTGTGCATGGAGAAACGCCTTGAGCTGTTTCGCTAATGGGGCTAATTAGCAGAGTGGCTAGCCAAGTGCTGTAGTGTACTCAGTGGAAGGGAGAGGAGCCAAAATGGTGTTTGCCAAACGCAGCTCTGTTCTATATTAACTCTGCGGGGCTGTGTTATAGTCTATACGAGGCAACTGCTATTAGTAATTTAAAGATATGCAAGTTTTCTGCAGTCCTCCACCAGCATCTTAGTGTATCCATGGATAACCACTTTAATTACACCTTAATTCATCTTAATAAAGCGTCAACATATACTTAAAGGGCCCATATTATGTTATTTTCTGATCAGTGTTATAATGTTTCTTCATCAAAAACATACCTGGAGTTGTGTTTTATTTCATTCACACATGTTTAACACACAAACCCTGCATATTTTGACCATTTCACCTTATGATGTCATGTGGTAATACAGGAACCTCTCTCTCTGAATGTCAGCAAAACTAAGGAAATGATCGTGGACTTCAGGAGACAGCGTGTAGACCAGCATCCCCCCATCTCCATTAACAACGCTGAGGTGGAGCAGGTCAGCAGTTTTAAGTTCCTCGGGGTACACATCACTGAGGATCTGTCCTGGACACTACATACAGACACTGTGGTTAAGAAAGCCCGACAAAGACTCTACTTCCTGAGGAAGCTGAGGAAGTTTGGTATGAACACCAGCATCCTCACAAACTTCTACAGGTGCACCATCGAGAGCTTGTTGACGGGCTGCATCACAGTGTGGTATGGGAACTGCACCGCTCAGAGCCGGGGTCTGCGTAAGGCATCACTATGGACCATACTCATCCGGCACAAGGACTCTTCCGTCTGCTACCCTCTGGTAGACGATACAGGAGCCTGCCAGCACGCACAAAAAGACTCAAAGACAGCTATTACCCCCAAGCTGTCAGACTACTGAACTCTGGGTAATACTCTAAATAATACTGAACTCTCAATAATACTGCACTAAACTATCTTTCATTATGCATAATATGTTTACTGCTGCTGCTCTGTATGAATATATCATGTCTGTCACTACCTCACTGTAAATTACTGTTACCTGTGCAATAATCAGTGCAATAACCTATGTGCAATATTTATACCATACTATGTGCAATACGAAATCCACATGCAACACCCATACCACACCATATTATGTGCAATCTGTGAAATACTTACACCTTATTTGATTTAACCCTACTTGCACCTTGTACATTGTACCTTGTATTTTTTTATTACATTTTATTACATATTTTATTATATTGTTTATTATATTGTTTATTATATTGTTTACTTCTTCCCCTGCACTTTTGCAACACTTTTTTTACCATGTACTATTATTGCATGTTATTAGTACTTCTGACTATCTTAGCAAGTCAACGGTTCTTCTGATCCTAAGCATTTCATTGCATTGTTGACCTTTTGTTGATTCTGCATATGACAAATAAACAATCAACAATCAACAATCAGGAAGTGCTCCACTGTGCTTTTAAACTCCACACAGCTTCACTAGAATCATTTGGATGATTTGAATCATGGGATTGCCGATCTCTGCTGAACTAAAGGTAAAAGGTAGATGTTAACTTGAAAACTACCACTTGATGACATCACAAGGTGGAACAGAGCACTTTGAGCTTTAGAGATGCAGACAGACATGTGAATAAAACAAAATACAACAACAGTTATGTTTTTGGTGAGGTAACAATATTCTTACATGGCTTAAAGCTCAATAGGTCAATGGGTCATATTCAATTTTCTGTTTTTAAATATGTTGCGTTCTTTTTGAGAGCAGGGTCATCTCTCCACAGATCTGACCTGCAACATGACCTATATTTGAACAGCATTAGTATGTAAGAGGGATTGCCTGGTCATGTAAGTCATAGACAGTTTTCTAGATGCAACCATTATGTTTACAATTTACCAAAACATTTAGAACATGGCAATTCTGCCCTGCCCTCCCTCCCCCAATGACACTGCTGCTTAAAGGACACTGAAAGGACACTGACACTGCTGCTTAAAGGACACTGAAAGGACACTGACACTGCTGCTTAAAGGACACTGAAAGGACACTGACACTGCTGCTTAAAGGACACTAAAAGGACACTGCCACTGCTGCTTAAATGACACAAGTTGAGCTTTATTACGCAACACATTGTGTTTTACCTATTTGTATTACAGTATATACAAGTTTACTGTACTTTTGCTACAGGTATTTGTGATGTTTTAGTCATGGTGTTTATTGTCTTGTTTATCAGATGTTCACTGTGGGCCTAGGGGGCGCTGTCATTTCAAATCCTGCATGTGCAACCTGTACATATATTTTTTTGGACAATAAAGCTGACTTTGAACTTTGAACTTCTACTGTGCATTGCCTGAATACAGTATAGTGAAAATTACTTACATGCACATAGCGGACATTCTAGCCTACTTTTTGTTTTTTATTTTTTATTTTTTTTTTTTAACAAAAAGCAGACATCCTGTGCTCTTTCTTAGACTACATAATTTGAAAACCACTGACAGATGAGAGCTCCATTTTAGCTTCTATAATGTGCTCTACTTTTGCCTCTCACATCCCCTCCTTTAGAAAAGGGTTGTTACATTGTTACATATACTGTCTATTGTTGGGACAAAAAAGCACTTTTTATAATTTGCTTTTACATCTGTCTGTGAATGGAGGCTGTATAGAATATGATGCTGAAAGTGAATCCTCCACAGTCTGATATTATCTCTATTATAGTGGAGTCTTGATTGCGTCTCTTCACTGGTCTAAGAAGAGCTAGAGGTAGAAAGTTATAGAATTTTTGATCTGTTTTATATTTGCCAGGTGGTAGCTGTAATTTACTTCAAATAGTAGCCTTAGTAGTATTGCTCCTGTATCTAAATGAATAGTTTGAATATTGAATAAATGTCACTGTGCGCTGGGTCGCCTCTCCACAGATCTGACTTGTACTAGTTTGGTCTGGCAGTGTCACCTTTTCTTCTCCATGGAGATAGATAAGTTTAGTGCCATACTGTGAAACATTCTAAGTGAAGCAATAACATCTCTATGGAGTCACTATCCACCAGAAAAGTTATGCAGTTGTGTGTTTTTGTGGGTTTTTTTGGGGTCCAACACCTGCTTGTTTCTATGGAGATGTTAATTGCTCTGCTTGGAATGTTCCATAGTAGGCCCTATGACATTTAACAACTCTACCTCACACTTATTCATTTTTTTATTTATTCTTTTATTTAATAGGAACAGCGCATATTAATGAACATCTACAACATTGCAGTGTAAATACACCAGATTATAGCAAAAATGCTCATTTCCATCTGTAGTCCCTGGGCAGGTGACACCACAGCAAAAACAACAAAGACAATAACAAGTGACAATAACAGCATTTAAACATTAAAAGTGTCCACAGGTCTGGTTTTCCTTTAGTTTCAAGTGTGACTTGAAAGTGGCCAGAGTTGGCGTCTCTCTCTCGGACTGAGAGACACTTTGTCCAAATGTAGTGTGTCTGTGCAGGACCTCACATTTCCCTCAGTCCGTGGCTCTAGTTCCCATCCCACTGACAGTCTTTGTTTTAATAAAATCATGGAGCGGAGGAGGAGCAAGCCCATCCATACTAGCCTGGGAATTCCCAGGCCGCTTCCGTTCGTTTCGAACTGGAAGGCGGCCTGGAAACTCGTCCAAGCGAGAGTCCCAGATTTAGGGCCCCAATCAGAGAGCGGGGGAGGTGTGGCAAGACGGTGACGCGTACTACATGACAAACGGAAGCTTGTAGTTTGAACTGACAACTGGCATGATTGGCTATGGACTTACGTATACGCTCAATGATAGACATTCATAACGCCCAATAAACGGCCGTTGGCAATCGCTAACCACACCTCCGCTACGGGATTTTTCGAAGCGAGTTTCCAGACCCATATCTCACTTGTGATATGGTCAGGTGTTAACCAGACTACATCCATACCTATTCATTTTTGAAATGAACACAATTATTAAAATTAAGCAAGTTGTACTTATCTAAAAGAGTACAGTGGTGAACTGAGGATGGTTTCTTGACCAATATTTTCACAGCTTTTTAAAAAAGTGATTCAACTGGTTTGAGTGTTGTGCCCATGTGGGTCTGCAGATCTCTATACGAGACAGAATCATGGAGTGTAAAAACATATTCTTGCAAACATATTCTTCAGGATCTTGCCTGTCTAAAATTCACCAAGTTAAAATGAACAGTTTTTGTGAGTTGCTTAATGTGTTTCTTAAATGTCAATGTCGGGTCCAACGTCAGTCCCAGGTATTAAAACTCTTTGACGAGACTGAGTTCCACTCCGTCCAGAAAGACATTGGACTGCTGTAGCTCTGTTGTTTTTTTTTACTGAACATCATGCAGACAGTTTTCTTTATATTGAGTTGTAAGCATGAGTTCTTGAACCACTTTTGGACATGAGTCAATTGGTTTGGTTTCCATGGAGATAAAAAGGTTTAATACCATTCTGTGAAATATTCCAGACTAAGCAATAACATTTCCATGGAGCAAAGCATTTAATGGGCCCTCCACCAGAAAATGCATCAGTGACTGCAGTGTAGTAGCATAGATAGTTATAAGTAACCTACACGAAATTTTAAGCATTTTTTTGTTTTGTTTTGTTTTTTTGAAGAGAACATCCTTGGAGATAACATTCTTCAGTAGCTACAAATTATTTCTAAGTCTAACCTACAGAGTGTGCCTTTCACAACCATGCCGAGGACTTCAAGGCCACATTTAAATGCAACGCTAAAGAAACAGCTCGTGGATGATCAGAGGCCCGGTGAAGTGAATGTGAACAGCCCCGGGGCACATGCCAACCCTGCCTTCATTAGCAAAACACTGAGATGGTCAACACGCGCCCACTGGGAGCCACAACAAAGGCTTCAAAGACACAAGGCTCCTTTCTGTAAGTTCACATCCAGGCAAAGGTCTGATACTGTGTGCAGATGGACCGAGAGCACAGAGAGGTGAGTGGTACTGCTTACAAATATAAAGTAATGAATATATAATTAATCAAGGTGTCAGAGAAACAAATACCATGATCAAGTATGTAACTTTACTCACTTTATTTAGAAAATCTAGACACAGTTATGGTCCAAAATTACTTCATATATGAAAAGCATTATGAAATTATGATTTAGGACAGTGGTTTCCCCAACGTTTTTTGTTCCCCGTAAGCTTTGTCACACACTCTGAGTCTGAATACCTCTCATCTCTACTTACTAAGTACTGGGCAAATACATCAGTATATTGCACTTACAGCTCTGGAAAAAAATAAGAGACCACTGCAAAATTATCCGTTTTGCTGATTTTACTACTTATAGGTATGTGTTTGGGGAAAAGGAACATTATTGTTTGAGTCTATAAAATACTGAAAACATTTCCACCAAATTCCAAATAAAAATATTATCATTTAGAGCATTTATTTGCAGAAAATGACAAATGGTCAAAATAACAAAAAAGATTCATGTTTTCAGACCTCAAACAATGCAAAGAAACAAGATCAAATTCATTTTAAAACAACATAATACTAATGTTTCAACAGACGCTGGAATGGAATGGCTGTAATACATGTAGAGATGCTGATTTCAGAAAAAAAATGCAGTGGTCTCTTTTTTTTTTTTTCCAGAACTGTATATTTTCTTGTTTTAATGATGTCCAAAATCCTCCAAAACTTTCTTCAAGATGGCAAATCTTACAAATAATATTAAATCGACTCTTTTTTCTTTTGAATCTGAAATCTCCACAGGTCTCCGTAACCATGAAAAAAGGTGATTAACTGTTAAGCTGTTAAATTCTGAGATGATTTTTTTAGCAAACCACCACATATTGATTTCTGAACTCTTCTTAAGTGTAAACATTAGTATTATGTCGTTTTAAAATTAATTTGATCTTGTTTCTTTGCCTTGTTTGAGGTCTGAAAACATGAATCTTTTTTGTTATTTTGACCATTTGTCATTTTCTGCAAATAAATGCTCTAAATGATCATATTTTTATTGAATTTTGGGGGAAATGTTGTCAGTAGTTTATAGACTCAAACAGAAATGTTTCTTTTGCCCAAACACAAAATCAGAAAAACTGATAATTTTGCAGTGGTCTCTTTTTTTTTTCTTTTTTTCAAAGCTATAATATGAAACAAGGGATCATCATCATTGGTCATCTATCATTTACAAATAAGATCACATTTCTATCACCTCAGATTAAAGGAGTTTAACGCTTAATGAAATCAGTGATGTTTTTCAGGCCCTTGTTTCTTTTGTCCTAATAAACTGCCATATTTGGGACTGGCCACAAGTGTCTCTGATTGGCTAATCCACCTGTCAATCATGAACTCGGGGCGTATTGGAGAAGTGTTCATTGTGGATCCGAGGCAACTGTCATATATTATTGGCCTGTAAAACGTAAAATCATCTGAAACACAGCAATAACACACTCAAGTACAGTTCTAGTCATTATACGCGTTTGTATTTATTTATTAAAAGAATAAAAGATAAGATATGCATTATCTGAAACTTCCATTCACAAAATGACTAACCAGCCCAGTTTCAGCACAGATTATAAAGTGACATTTCCGTGGTGGACAGATCGGGGCATCCAGAGGGGCTCTTATTATGAGAAAATTTCCAATCCGTCGAGGAGGAAGAGGAAACCCGCCCATACAAGGTCACGCCATCACCCTCATCTGAAGTGGGTGATATTTAGCTCCACATCTCCACACTGTCTCATTCCGGTCACGTTTTTGGATCCCGCTGCTCCTGGCTCCGAAATATTCCAGCTGAATATTGCCACTTGTATTTGAATAAAGTAGGCACCACCACAGGGCCACTGTCATTATAAAAAAGCATTTTATTTTAACAGCGCCATAAAGGGAAACTGTTTTGTGTTTTGAAAGTTATTGTGCTGAGCAGGGCATCATATAAGGTCCATTGTTATCTCCTATATTATTTTCCATCATATTCATTTGACGTTTAAGACTGATACGCGATGTCCGTAGATGCTGTAAAAATAGGACGGCAACTGTTAGATCGAAAGTGTGTTTTTTACATTAGAATTTCATATATTATGGCACAGTGGGGGTTATTCTCTAGATCTTCACATAAAGCATCACCTATGAACAATGTGAGTACCACGAGAGCTAAAAAAAAACCCGAACATAATGGTCAAAATTAGACACAAATTTACAAAATTATAATTATATATGTATCTTATATCTTCTGATTATAATGAAGATATGAAGAATTCTGTCATAATGTAGTTTACTTGTCAAAAATATACTGTATCTTGGGCCTTTTTTCATTCATACATATTTAACACACAAACCCTGTATAGTTAGTCTGAGTTCTTCTCTCTAACGGAAAACACTCTGTTCCACCTTGTGATGTCAGGTGGTCATACAGGAAGTGCTTCACTCTATTTTTAAACTCCATACACCTTCATGTGAACCGTTTGGATGATTTCAGCCCTGGAATTGCCAATCTCTACTGAACTAAAGGTAAAACGTAGCTGATAAATTAAAAACCCTCGTGTCATGACAAGTTGGAACAGAGCATTTTGAGCTTTGGAGATGTACACAGACTTAGGGCCTGTTTACACAACGCTTACAGGTAAAAACAACAAATTATTTTAACAAAAGTGCCTTTCATTTAGACGGTGACGGCGTTTTGGGGGCTTAAAAATGCAAAAAACTGAAACTGCCCTCCAAAGTGGAAGCGTTTTCGCTTACACTGCCCAAGATGCAAAACTCAAATCTGCTGACGTCACGTACGTGTTTACCATTTCTGGATATTTATATTTATAAAGCAAATTAAGTAAATTAAGTTGAATAAATAAAATTGAATTAAAAAGGTAAGTACATTAAATTAAGTAAATAAATTAAGGAAGATTCTACACATGCGCGCAGACATATGTGATAATGTATCACAGCACCACCTAGCCGCCTGGCATGCATAACCAATCGAATTCCAGGCACTTTTGCGCCACCGTATGCACGCAGATTTCCTCTCGAAAACGCTTGTCTAAATGTGGAATAAAAAGTGAACACGTGACGCCACTTTTGCGTCTTCTGTTCAGACCGTCATCAGAAATGTAGCATCAGGGTTATTCAAATTTGTGTGAATCAAACAAAGCAAAACTCTATGTATGCTTTTGACGAGGGAACAGCATTATAACATGCAATTTTGCCTAATATTGGACCTTTAACATTTAGGTTACATATTCAGAAACAACATTCTCCGGTCTAGTACACAGCCCATAGAAAAGCTCAGTCCAAACACGCTGCTATAGTCCAACTTCAGGAGTCCAGCCTCAAGAATACAATCAGAGCTGATTCAGGCCCTCCTCCACATGTATTATAATCAGAGACATTGCTGTGCAGAGGGAAGCTGTGGAGAGCCCAGAGATCTGCTGCTGCAAGTATACTCACAAAACAGCCATATACTCTGCATACAAAATTGAATTTGTAGTAGTGCTATATAGTTGTAAAAGTATTTGTACGTAGAATAGTGAGGTGGCCACAGCCAATCAAGCATATAGGGGGCGCCTTACCTGACCTCTCCCCTCTCGGACGTGCCTTAGATTGAAGTTAGTTAGGCAGGTTTGAGTCTATGGGGTTCCAAAACATTTCAGGTGCCTAAAATAATGCCTAAAACACCATTTCTGATTATGTTTTAATGTTGTTCGTCATCAAATACATACCTGCAGTTGTGTATTGTTTCATGGGTCACAGAACAGTTGCCCACGAAAAAGTCAGAAGTCATAATCGCTTGGTGCTCTTTTCTCTCGAGTCCTATCACTGCGCGCCTATTATTATGATTAGCCTGTTGACTTGTAAGTGGCGATGTTTACAAGTGACGCAAATATATCACTTTTTGGACAAATATTGTTTTGAGAAGAAAAACAAGCTTTATTAACTGTCCCCGTTAACTTGCCGGACCTACTTTGGTCAGCTCCAGAACTGGGCAGAACTTGGCTCCGAGGACACTGTCAGCGATAAGTCAGTGTTAATGCACGACACTGCTGAAGGGGATGCCATACAGATTCACATTAAAAAAGCCAAACTATCCCTTTAAGTGTTAACATTAGTATTATGTTGTTTTAAAATTAATTTGACCTTGTTTCTTTGCATTGTTTGAGGTCTGAAAACATGAATCTTCTTGTTATTTTGACAATTTGTCATTTTCTGCAAATAAATGCTCTAAATCAGGGGTGTCCAAACTTTTCATCAAGGGCCACATATCTAAACACAGACGAAGCAGAGGGACAATTGAGGGCCAGAGACTGGTGTCTGTACAGTGAATAATTGAAATATATGTATGTTTAACACGTTAAAATGAGCTATCAGTCCTTTATTCATTCAAAATCCTCAAAACCACACAATAAATATTAAATATTGTCTTATCAAGGTAGATTTTCAAAAAACTTGCAGTCAAAAGTTCTGCTCAAGGCAATTTGGGCCAATTGACCTGGAAGCCTGAGGGCCAAGAAAAATTTGCCTGAGGGCCGCATTTGGCCCACGGGCCATAGTTTGGACATGCCTGCCCAAATGATAATATTTTTATTTGGAATTTGGGGGAAATGTTGTCAGTAGTTTATAGACTCAAAAAAATGTTCCTTTTGCCCAAACACATACCTATAAGTATTAAAATCAGAAAAACGGATAATTTTGCAGTGGTCTGTTATTTTTTCCAGAGCTGTATTTGAAGAAACAGATCATTAGCCTGAGCAGTGAGTACTTTCACCTCTGTATCGTGGACCCTTTCCTTGTTAAATGTGTGCTTTATTAAACTAACACAAACATAAACAGTTTTATTTCTGGAGCTGCAGTTGTATCTCTGCTGGAGTCATTAGTTAAAAGGTGAATGTGCTGAAATCAGCTGCAGTCAAATACTGCAGGTGGCATTTAAGCAACTTTAAACTTTGAGTGAACGAGTGTTGAAGGGAGGGACGAAAATAGAGTGGAGAAGTGTGAAGATAATGAGGAAAAATAAATTGGATATGTGCAACTTTTTCACTTGGTAATTTAAAACATATTCAGCAAGTTTGAGAATACAAACAGGGACATTTTTAGAGTACATACAGCTCTGGAAAAAAAATAAGAGACCACTGCAAAATTATCAGTTTTTTTCTGATTTTACTACTTACAGTATAGGTATGTGTTTGGGCAAAAGGAACATTATTGTTTGAGTCTATACTGACAACATGGATCCTCCTGTGGGTGGTGGGTCCACAGAAAGATGGCCCCATGTCGCTCCTTCAGGCTTCGCCCGACCGGGCCCCGTGGGGAAAGGCCCGGCCACCAGATGCTCGCTGGCGAGCACCCACCCCAGGTCTGGCTCCAGGGTGGGGCCCCGTAATGCCAGTCCGGGCGACGTATCTGGCCTTGTTTTTTGTCTCGACATAAGGGTTTCTGAACCGCTCTTAGTCTGACCCGTCCCCCAGGACCTGTTTGCCTTGGGTGACCCGACCAGGGGCATAAAGCCCCCGACAACATAGCTCCCAGGATCATTCGGGCACTCAAACCCCTCCACCACGTTAAGGTGGCGGCTCAAGGAGGGGGAAAAAGAATACATACATTTTCAATATATAAATTTAATTTAAAGAATGTAGATGAGCAGGTTCTGACAGGGCTGGACTGGGACAAAAAAACGGTCCTGGCAGTTTTGGCTTAGACTGGCCCCTCATAATTAGTGGAGCACAACGGACTAATTTATGTTTGTGTTCCCCAAAGGAAAGTATTTTACTATTGTTACGTCTTGGGTCTCGAGGAAACCAGGGTGCAACATCTAAAGGAAAAATCACAGCTCCCAAAACCACCAGCAAACTCGCAGTAACTACACATTCATTCATTCATTCATTCATCTTCTTCTGCTTTTTCCATTTTCTGGGTCGCAGGGGCAGCAGTCCAAACAGTGTTCTGCTGCCCAGAACACAATGCACCACTACACTACACAGGGCCACATTCAATGGATTATTTAAAAGGCATCTTGCACACACAAAAAACTTTTCTCATTGAATCTACACGATTCATGTAGGTAATCTGTTTTGGCTTCAAAATGGTGAATTTCGCCGAAAGGTGAGCAATTTTCATGCCCGGTAGTCCCGGTATTATCCTAACATTACTACCTGCTGTGCCTGTGCTACACTTCCCTGGTCACTCTGTCCCTCAGGTTCCCTCGGGTTCCCTGTCCACAGTCTCTGGCTGCTCCTCTCCCTGTCCACCTTCAACCTGGGCTGCAGAGGACGTGGAGGCTCCAGCAGCCCCTCCAGAGAATATGTCTGTTATTTTAGAACATTTTGCGGCATCTATAGCGAGATTTCTTTTAGTTCGTAACTTCTCCACACCCCCTTTCTGCTGCTTCTCCATGTTTCCACGCTCAACACTGATCCTGTCGGGGATCAGTGCAGAGAAAGGGGCGGGACCGCGCTCGTAAGCTGCTATGTCCTGATTGGTTTAGTCCACTGTCTATATTGAAGATGGATCAATGGGCCGCCTCCTCTAAATTGTAGGCCGGTCTCTAAGTAAAAAAAAAAAACAACAGCATTGGCCCCTGGGACTGTCGACCCACCGGGAAAATGCCTGGTATTCCCGATTACCAGTCCAGGCCTGGGTTTTGGGCATTCAAGACAAATTGCCAAAGCTGTCATATTTTGTCCAGTAATTTAACATGCTTTTGTTTGTTGCCAGATTTGCTAATAGCCCCTTTAAAAATGGAAATAGTCTCAAAAGGATTATCTTCAGTTTGATTTTGGCTGTTTAATAAATGGAAACAAACCTCCCAGAATCCAGTTGGTTAATTAGCACCATTTAAAAAGCAGAAGGTTTAATGAGAGAGTGACATCCACAGAGCCTTTCTCCACTGCTCCCTGACAAATACGCTCTGTTATTCACTGTGTTTCTTTGTCTCTTTTTCTTCACAACCAAATACCACCTGATGTTCCTAAGCAACTACTGCCATAAAAGAGCAAGGGAGAATCGAAAAGGAAGAGTTGGCTCAGAGGAAGGACAGAGCAAAGTGTTGGAAGATCAGAGGAGAGAAGGGCGAGAAGGCTACTCTGAAACAAAACACTGAAAAGAGAGAGATGAGAAAGCTAAACTAGTCACCAAGGGAGACCTTTTTTTTTCTTTTTTAGTACAATTGCAAAACAAAAATGGCTCATTAAATTCCATTCATTAAGCATACTATTGGAACAGAAATACAAGTAAAAGTGTAATTTTTCTTTTTTTTCTTTCTATCTAGCTATCTTTCTATCTTTCTATCTATCTATCTTTCTTTCCATCTTTCTACCGTTCTATCTATCTTTCTTTATATCTATCCATCTTTCTTTCTTTCTATCTATCTTTCTTTCTATCCATCTTTCTAAACAAGACGAAGTTACAGGTCCAATGCGTGAAAAGTCCCTCAGTCGTCCAGGTAGAATCCATGATCAAAGGAGAAGTTCAATTTGTCAACTGGACAAAGTTTGTTTGGTTGAAAACGTTTCGCCGCTCATCCGAGAGGCTTCGTCAGCTCTGGTTATTGTACTGGTTAGACCCTGCTTATATCTAGCTGCCGGGAGGCGCGTCCTACAATGACAAAAGCTCTGAAAACGATCCCCCCTAATCTGTCTCTTTGTTTTTCAAATTACTCTGACGGCTGTTTCGACCCCCTATTCAACGTCTAACGACCCTCTCCACCCCTCTCCCCTGGCTCTGTTTGACTGGTCTAAGAATCGCATTATAAATGGGAGACAAGTTATGTCTCACTCCCCCATTTCTGTTTAATGACGGATTCTCTTTTTTGACAAAAATAGCCTCTTTAACTCCCCTCTCAAACCAGTTATTTTCCCTGGCTAAGATCTGAACCTCACTGTCCTCAAAGAATGGCCCGTGGCTTCTAGGTGAAGATGTACCGCAGAAGCCGGTCCACTCTGGCACGCCCGTCTGTGTTGGTACATCCTCTTGTGAAGTGGCTGTTTTGTTTCCCCAATGTAGCGCTCACTGCAATCCTCACTACACTGAATGGAGTAGACCACATTGCTTTGTTTGTGGCTCGGTGTTCTGTCCTTTGGGTGGACCAGTTTTGTCTTAAAGTGTTTGTGGGTTTGAAATAAACTGGAATTTCATATTGTCTGAAAATCCTCTGTAGTTTTTCCGAAACGCCGGCCAGGTACGGAATCGCTACCCCTTTCCTCCTGGGTTCGGATTCTCTGTTGTCTTGTTTATTGTCCTTGTCTCTCTTGGTTTTGTTGACAGCCCATTTAGGATATCCACAAACAGAGAGGGCTTCCTGCACATTCTCCTTACCCTCTGTGCTTGTGGGAACCACTTGGGCCCTGTGTTGTAATGTCCGAATAACACCCAGTTTGTGCTGCAGTGGGTGGTGTGAATCAAAAAGCAGGTATTGGTCTGTGTGTGTGGGCTTCCTGAAGACTTCTACTTGGAGTCCCCGGTCTCCTCCTATCGTTACTGCACAATCTAAGAATGCCAATGTGTTATCCTTGGCATCTTCACAGGTGAATTTGATGTTCGGATCTACAGAATTGATATGTGCAGTGAAAGGTTCCAAATCTTGAATTTTTAATTTTGTAAAATTATCATCAACATATCATCAACATATCATCAACATATCATCAACATAACGAAACCGTTATGTTGATGATAATTTTACAAAAATCAAAATTCAAGATTTGGAACCTTTCACTGCACATATTAATTCTGTAGATCCGAACATCAAATTCACCCGTGAAGATGCCAAGGATAACACATTGGCATTCTTAGATTGTGCAGTAACGATAGGAGGAGACCGGGGACTCCAAGTAGAAGTCTTCAGGAAGCCCACACATACAGACCAATACCTGCTTTTTGATTCACACCACCCACTGCAGCACAAACTGGGTGTTATTCGGACATTACAACACAGGGCCCAAGTGGTTCCCACAAGCACAGAGGGTAAGGAGAAAGAAGAGCAACATGTGCAGGAAGCCCTCTCTGTTTGTGGTTATCCCAAATGGGCTGTCAACAAAACCAAGAGAGACAAGGACAATAAACAAGACAACAGAGAATCCGAACCCAGGAGGAAAGGGGTAGCGATTCCGTACCTGGCCGGCGTTTCGGAAAAACTACAGAGGATTTTCAGACAATATGAAATTCCAGTTTATTTCAAACCCACAAACACTTTAAGACAAAAACTGGTCCACCCAAAGGACAGAACACCGAGCCACAAACAAAGCAATGTGGTCTACTCCATTCAGTGTAGTGAGGATTGCAGTGAGCGCTACATTGGGGAAACAAAACAGCCACTTCACAAGAGGATGTACCAACACAGACGGGCGTGCCAGAGTGGACCGGCTTCTGCGGTACATCTTCACCTAGAAGCCACGGGCCATTCTTTTGAGGACAGTGAGGTTCAGATCTTAGCCAGGGAAAAGAACTGGTTTGAGAGGGGAGTTAAAGAGGCTATTTTTGTCAAAAAGAGAATCCGTCATTAAACAGAAGACATAACTTGTCTCCCATTTATAATGCGATTCTTAGACCAGTCAAACAGAGCCAGGGCAGAGGGGTGGAGAGGGTCGTTAGACGTTGAATAGGGGGTCGAAACAGCCGTCAGAGTAATTTGAAAAACAAAGAGACAGATTAGGGGGGGATCGTTTTCAGAGCTTTTGTCATTGTAGGACGCGCCTCCCGGCAGCTAGATATAAGCAGGGTCTAACCAGTACAATAACCAGAGCTGACGAAGCCTCTCGGATGAGCGGCGAAACGTTTTCAACCAAACAAACTTTGTCCAGTTGACAAATTGAACTTCTCCTTTGATCTTACAGGTCCAATCTGTGGAGAGGCAAGCTGTTTTTGTAGGCATTTTCGAGTTATTAAACCATCTGTAACTTAATAAATATAAGGTAGAGCTGTTTAAAGCCACACTGTGGAACATTCCAGAGCAAAGACATACCCATAGAAACAAGAAGGTGACAAACCCCCAACCAAAAAGTTACAGACATATTTACCTTTTAGATATTTACTATATCTAACGGGAAAAGGTGCTATATTTATTTATAGGCCCCTTATTTCATTTTGGAAGGTCATAAAAATTAGTCCTTTAATTACAACAAAAACATATCTTAGTTTCTTTCTTGACTACCCGGGTAATTGTCTGGAGTTGTGAGTTCGCTGTGTGGGTGGACAGAGCTGAGTCGACCACTAGTTTTGTTTTTTATACGACCGTACTCTGCTGCTGTTGCATTTAAAATCTTATGGTCCAACTGCTGATATTTCCATTTTTGTTCCCCAAAAAAGAACGGCATTTTAAGCAGTTGCAGAGTTAGTCCCAGTAATAACTCTCGTTTTAGCAGTGTTGTGTTGTGGGTTGGAGCATATGTTTGGGGCACATAGGAGCTCCGCAGTTTTTCCCGTTAAAGAAGAAAACAGCTGGTCGTTAAAGCAAAATCTGAAAATATTTAGAGTAATGTTCCTCGCTTACCCCAGACGCACCTTTGTACTGTGAAACCTGCATTTAGAGTCTGACCTTTAGATAAAAATAAGACCCACAAACACAGAAAATGCACAGAAAATAGTTGCTGAAAACCAAAAGTAATTTCTGAAAGTCAAACTAGTTCATATGAATAACTATTCAATAATGCAAGTCACAATATGCAGCCGTGATAAATGGAGCTCAACACTGACTGCCTGCTCCAGTTCTGGGTGTACATTTTCCATTAATTTTTCCAATAGACTTTTTGAAAATGTCAAATATTAAGAGTTCAAACACATTGTGGAAGCTAACCAGCTACGTGCTAACGTGCTTTAAAGGTCCATAGGTGGATGTTGGCTATTGCACTTCCTGTTTTAGCTACGGCAGACCTCAAGGGTCACCCGGGCGCGCCGTAACGCGGACAACTCGCGTACCCGCGCACGAACGCGTGAGACGCACCCGGCGCTGTGCGAGCCCTCGCCGACAACTACGGTATAAATAAAACGGGGTCCCGTTCACCGTTTTTTTTTTTTTCTTTTCACATGAAAGCACAGATTCCTGATCGTGTACCATGACAATCTACACATCAAATGAAACCTTACAGTCTCCTCTTTTTGACTATGCAATTCATTTCCCGGCACAACAATCACTCCCCGAGCACATGGGGCTTTTATACGGAAAAGCACAGAACGAGGTTTGTTACTTAGCTTACCTTTGAAGGCTCTGGACAGGTCAAACTCAATATTTCACCATAAACTTGGTCTCAATCTGTCCGTAAGGATCCAGCGAATAAAATCCAGTAAAACAATTTAGTCCAAAACAGGTGTTAGATCCATTACGACGTGTGATCCGGTGTTCTGATGAAACGTCCTACCTTCGAGAAACATCCTACCCTCTCAGAAAATCCTGCCGTGTGCTTCTGATGTAATTTTTTTGTCATCATTGTTTTAATGTTTGTTTCTATGCAGTTAGGACATTTTGATAGGTAAAATGACCCCATCAGAACACGGCTTCCACATTAGTGAGTGCAGGTATGAAGTTCTGGTAAAATGACCCCCGTTATGAGCGGCTGCCAAGCTGTGCGCATGCGCAGAACGTTATGTAACTTCTTGAGAGTTCGTACTACGTCACTCCTTCAGAGATATATAGGCAGGACGTTCTAATATGCAGGTAGGACGTTCTAATATGCAGTTAGGACGTTCTGCTGTGCAGGTAGGACGTTCTAGTAGAATTACCCCCGTTATGAGCGGCTGCCAAGCCGTGCGCATGCGCAGAACATTACGTAACTTCTTGAGAGTTCGTACTACGTCACTCCTTCAGAGATATGCTTCCACATTAGTAAGAGCAGGTAGGATGTTCTGCTGTACAGGTAGGACGTTCTAATATGCAGGTAGGACGTTCTGCTGTACAGGTAGGACGTTCTGCTATGCAGGTATGGCGTTCTAATAATGCAGGTAGGACGTTCTGCTATGCAGGTAGGACGTTCTAATATGCAGGTAGGATGTTCTGCTGTACAGGTAGGACGTTCTAATATGCAGGTAGGACGTTCTGCTGTACAGGTAGGACGTTCTAATATGCAGGTAGGACGTTCTGCTGTACAGGTAGGACGTCGTACCTGCATAGCAGAACGTCCTACCTGTACAGCAGAACGTCCTACCTGCATAGCAGAACGTCCTACCTGCATAGCAGAACGTCCTACCTGCCTAGCTATGTAACCATGTTCTGTTATACAAATGAACCTCACTTGAGTAAGCTTTTACACACATGTACTCAAATTACAAATCAAAAAACATTAGTATTTTAATTTGTAAAAAAAAAAAAAAAAAAAAAAACATGAAGCATTTTTTGGGTTGGTCATTAAAACCTTTTATTATTATAACACAACATTTACACATTATCAAAATTTACAAAGCTCTCAAAAAAAATGAGAGAAGAAATTCTAAAAAATATATCTAGTTATTACACATTTACACCCTCTACACTATTTAAACTATTTCTCAAAAACTAAAAATCTACTGTTTCCATGTTCAAAATCTAAATATTTAAAACAAAACTACACTACTCTTTACATGAATTTACAATAAATTTACAAACTACCAACTGTATCTGTATATTTGACACATTCAAAATGGGCCCATCGAAGACACATCCCACACTGCACCTAGAGAAACAAACAAAATATATATATATAAAAACAATACAATTTCTGCATGTGTAAATGTGAGCTTGAACACGGCGATGTAATTGCTTCTAATAATTGGCTAAATTCGCTCACTTAAGCAGCATAAGTTAGTTGTTTCAAATGACTGAAAGACTGAAAAGACTGAAATATAGAAGTGTTCCAAACATAACTTAACCATAACTATCAAACGACAGCTGTAAGTCCGCAAAAATCACGCCATGTTTAGACAGTTCATACGGACAGTTTTATTATTCAAAAGAAGCCAATAAGAAGTGGTTGGGTCGGTCTCAGACTCAAACAAGATTCACACAAAGGCTAGAAATCGGCATTGGGTTAGATTAAGTAGAAAACGTGTAGAAAACGTTAAATACTTACTGCTTTTCTTTCAGGTTTTCTTTCAGCACAGCTGAGCGCTCAGCTGGTAATGTTCTGCGCATGCGCAGTACAGAGTGACGTAATGTTCTGCGCATGCGCAGTACGAACTCTCAAGGTTTACGTAATGTTCGGCAGGATCTCTCGACGGGTAGGATGTTTCACCAGAACACCAGCAACATGCTTGTCGTTGTTTACCCAAAACGACGAGCCTTGCCGAAGGTGAAGGCGGAGCTCAAATGTCCTTCTGCGGCTCTCGTATTCAAAATGGCTGCCTTTACATGGTGTCAATCCCCCTTTTATGTGACAAGGGCCGTTTCCCAATCCAGCGACGGCACACTTGTGAGCGTCCTTGGAACGGGATGTGCGTCATATCCGGCGCGACAAGTGCGGTTCCATTCGGTTTTTTCCCCCTGCTCTGAACGGCGCCATCGTTTCCATGGAAATCGGGGCGTGGACCAAGCGTGCAAACATACACGCTTCGCACACTTAAAAGCCCCAGCATGCACAACGCAGGAGGATATATGACTACAAAGACCGACTCGCCAGCGTCATCCACAAGTGAGAGTTGCGACGTCACTCTCACTTGTGAAATAATGAACCAGTACTATACGTACTGGTTCACCTCACCTACAACTATGCTACATGAAACTCTTCATAAACTACGCTAAACATGTGTGACAGTAGCCATAACGGCATAGTTCACGGCACCTGTATTACCGTTCACATGCTTTTCCCCTTACACTTCTATATTTCCTTTGCTGTTGTAATGCTGGATATTCTACAGTGTCGCCATGTCCAGCGTTTACTCTAAGCTGCGCACTGCTCGCACATTCTCAGCGCACAAGAAAACTTGTGCAGCGCACTGTAAATCAGGGATGAAAGAGCTTTTAGCGGATCTCCGCTTTTTATTCAGCCGCGGGGTCATTTTTTTATATCTGCAAAGTGCGAGCCGCGGGGGGGGGGGGCATTTCGGATGTGGAGTTAGTGTGTGTTTGCTCAGACACATTAAAAATTAGGGGGAACATTGGCCATGTCCGAATTCCAAGTATTACTAGTCGCAATAGTATAATATTTTTGTCTTTAGGGAACAAAGAGCAGACCACCCGGCTCATTGAGCTGAGGCGGGACCTGTTCCATTTCGCAGACGGCCATGTGAGAAACGTAGTGCACTAAGGACAGAGCGAGTGTGCGCCGTCTCGACGACAGATCGAGTGCACACTCACAAGCGTGCCGTCGCTGAATTGGGAAACGGCCTATATCTAAGTCCAAAAGAATACTTTGATTTCATGATGGAAGTGAAAAGGCTTGGAAAACAATGTATTTTTGAATGGGTTCAAAAATACATTGTTCAATTTCGGTAATTAACGGGTAAAAATCTTACACACTGTCCCTTTAATAATTTGGTCGTTTATAAAGTTTCAGAAACTGATTTTAAATAAAATTCTAGGTCTCGTGCTCATTAGCTACCACATAGTTGATTAGGTCTGAGCTTTCAAACTTTTATTTTTATTTATTTTAGTGCTGTCAGGCGATTTAAAAAATTAATCTAATTTATTACAAGATTTGTAATTAATTAATGTAATGAATCGCATTTTAAAACTGAGAGAGAGAGAGAGAGAGATTGTGAGTGAGTGAGCGATCGAGCGAGTGAACCCACTTTGCAATTGAGTTTGTCAGTTTTCATGTGGTCGCTTTGCTCTTTCGTTTCCCAAATTCTACGAGCGTGGTTTGGTGGTTTGGTGGTTTGGTGAAATGCGCTCACACTCACTCTATCACTGGTAACGATGGAACTTGTCCGGACGTGTTTATTGTTCAAATGATCCGTCAGGCTGGAGCAGCTTCGGTGATCGGAAAATTCTTTTTGACAAAAGCTACAAATCACCGCATTCTTGTTGATAGTCTTCCTTCTTTTTATAAATAAACTTGCTGTTCAAAGGCCTTGGCAGCGGTTTGCTCACCACACGCCAAATTTAAAATGCGAGTGCTTTGAATTGCAGCTCATAATTAATTGCATTAATTTGTATAACACGTTAATTTGCAGTGTAATTAATTAATATAATTAACACGTTAAACTGACAGCCCTAATTTATCTATCTATTCATTTATTTATTTATTTATTCCCAGAACGTCTATAGGAAAAATGAATGAGAAATTGACTTCCAGAACAAGGGAGTGGCAGTCACTGTTGAGCTCCATATGACTGCAACTTATTCATTATACAGTGACTTTAATGAATGCAATTTTCATTTTTCAAAATAACTTTGCTATGTAGGTTTTTAAGTAGAATAATTTTAAAGGTGTACAGTGTACTCTAGAGAAGGGTCTGAAACCATAGGAGGATGGTAATGTTTTGCAATGCCATACTATGGAATGTTCCATAGTATGGCATTAACCCTATCTAGCTCCATAGAGGCAAGCAGGTATTGCCACTGAGACAAAGAAATAATTTAATACAAATGCTCTATTACAAACTCTCTTTTATAAACATGTTAATAAAACGCTGTGCAATCTCGGGCACGCATTACAGTATAACGGATGACAGAAATTTGTGGATTGGAAAAAAACATACAAAATTTTGTATTCTCAACACAATACTGTGTTTTTTTTACGCCAGTGAAAAGTTTTAGTGGGTTAGTACCTCATTACAGAGCTCTGCTGATGTTATAGTGCAGGAAGCAGTCACTCCAAGGCACTGATGGAAGATAACAAAGTACAAAAGTAAAAGTACAATAAAATTTTTAGGCATACGTACTTTACTTAATTACATTTTACAGTGGATACTTTTACTTCACTACATTTGAGAACACGTGTCTGCATTTTCAACTACACTTCATTTTAGATCTGGACTGAAAAGTAAAAAGTACTTTTCCTTATAGTTTGAGACCTGCTGAATACTTTTAATTCAAAGATCAAAGATCAAAGTCAGCTTTATTGTCAATTCTGCCATATGTGTTCAACATGCAGTGAATCGAAATTTCGTTTCTCTCTGGCCAGGTAGTGCAAAAAGACAGTGTACAAAATACAATATGAAGATAATATATGAGATCTAAAGTTAAAACTAAAGTCTAAGATCTAAAATCTTAAAGCAGTGCAACATAATAAATAAATACCTATATACAGATTTCCAAAGTGTGCAGTGTGCATCAAAAATGTGCAATGGAAGATACAGCAGTGAATTGGTCATGTGCAGTAGAATGTGCATTGGAGTTAAGATAAAAATAAATGTGCAACAGTAGTAATTCTAGTGCAATAACAGGAGTAAACAACAGTACTAAAAATTCCAGTAGTAAATGTGCAATAACAGTAGTAAACAACAGTGCAACGGGGGTAAAATTCAATAACAGGAGTAAACAACAGTACTAAAAATTCCAGTAGTAAATGTAAATTTGCAATAACAGTAGTAAACAACAGTGCAACAGGAGTAAAATCCAGTAGTAAATGTAAATGTGCAACAGTGCAACAGTCGTCCTTAGCAGCAGTAATTTGAGCTAATGTCCCAACTTTGCATAAGCCAAATACACAAAACACAAAAATAACTACAACAATCAAAATCACTACATTTAATCATTTAATTCTTAATTTTTTTTCATGTGATGTTTTTACTTTTACCAGAGTACCGTTTTGCCCTTGTATCTGTACTTTTACTTAAGCCATAAAAGAGTACTTTATCTACTGCTCTAAAGCATTTTGAATTGTAAACTGAAGCTATGATATTGATATGATATATGATACACGATACTAGAAGCAAATACAGTAAATCTTATTTTGCTTTTGTAAATGTTTGAGTATTATCTGGAGCTGACACAAAAGAGGCAGTAATCTTTTCAGCCAAAAAGAGGAGTCTAAAAACTAGTCTGGCTCACTGCAGAGACCTAAATCCAACAAAACACAAACATGGACACTTTCTATTGTTCCCATAATCTATGACCACAGGTGGATGAAAAATGGATTCTAGCAAAAAATATTGTGGTACATAATACTGTAGGTCTGTGCACAATGCACCTTGGTATTTTCTACTGGAGTGAAATATCGCAACCATAATATAAATAATTCTAACTTGTTATTTTGTTAGAACTGATGCTTTTTATAGTATATTTATATTGCTGTTATCTCTAATGAGTAACATTATTTATTTGATGGTTTAGTCCCATTTAGACCTTTTAAATTACAGTTTAGAGTTAGGCCTGGTTAAGATCTGGTACTCTTATACAGCTTTGGAAAAAAAATAAGAGACCTCTGCAAAATTATCAGTTTTTCTGATTTTACTACTTATAGGTATGTGTTTGGGCAAAAGGAACATTTTTGTTTGAGTCTATAAATTACTGACAACATTTCCCCCAAATTCCAAATAAAAATATTATCATTTAGAGCATTTATTTGCAGAAAATGACAAATGGTCAAAATAACTAAAAAGATACATGTTTTCAGACCTCAAACAAGGCAAAGAAACAAGATCAAATTCATTTTAAAACAACATAATACTAATGTTTACACTTAAGAAGAGTTCAGAAATCAATATTTGGTGCAATAACCCTTATTTTTAATCACAGCTCTCATACGTCTTGGCATGCTCTCCACAAGTCTTTCACATTGTTCTTGGGTGACTTTATTCCACTCCTGGTGCAAGAACTGAAGTAGCTCAGCTTTGTGCTTGTGTTGGAATTCAACAGACGCTGGAATGGAACAATACTCTAAATCTCTGGGTAATACTATAATACTGAGCTCTCGATAATACTGCACTAAACTACTTTTCATTATGCATAATATGTTTACTGCTGCTGCTCTATATAAATGTATCATGTATGTCACTACCTCACTGTAAATGCTACTGTGCAAGAACCCATGTGCAATACTTAAACTATACTATATTATGTGCAATCTGTGAAATACTCTACTTACACCTTATTTAATCCTACCTGTACCTTGGTATTTTATTTTATTACATATTTTTCATTATATTGTTTACCTTTTCTTCTGCACTTTTTTTTTTTTTTTTACCATGTAGCATTTCATTGCATTGTTGACCTTGTGTTGATCCTGCATATGACAAACAATCTTGAATCTTGAATCTTGAATGGCTGTAATACATGTAGTGATGCTGATTTCAGAAAAAAAATGCAGTGGTGTTTTGTTTTGTTTTTCCAGAGCTGTATACGTTTAATGCCAAAGTGTGGAGCATTTTAGGTGAAGCAATAATATCTACAAGCAGATCCTCCAACATCCTCCAACAGAAAGGTTCCATAGTGCTATTAAGTAATATTTAAATAGGTCTTGTACTAAAGGTAATTATGTGTAAAATGAACATACTAGTCCATATTGCAATGCTAAGACTGTTGTATTATTGGGGCAAAGCAGCGAAGCTGCAAGGCACCCATAGTGTTTCTACTGATTCTTATTATTATTATAAAATCCTTCCCAGGATTCCCACAAAAAATTACAGGGCCCCAGCTCAAACCCTCTAGCGCCATCAACAGGTCAAAATTTGAGGGACATTTTTGATGGAACTTTTCAACCATAAGTTTGATTTTCAAAAACGCACGTCATCAAATTAGGCTGGGTCACTGCTTGGCCCCACATTGCTGCTTGCAGCTATATTTAGCTATATTTACATTTTTTATTATTATTATTATAAAATATTCTTCCGCCTCTGGGAGTCTATGGCAACCCGTAGAACCGTCTGGTAAAAAGTTGTGAAATTTTGCATGCACATTCCAGCCAGTCTCCTCATTACCCACAGCAATTTATAGGCCCCCACCCCAAACCCTCTAGCGCAGGGGTTGGCAACCCGCGGCTCTGGAGCCGCATGCGGCTCTTTGATCCCTCTGATGCGGCTCAGTACAGCGGTCCCTCGTTTATCATGGGGGTTACGTTGTAGAAATAACCCATGATAGGCAAAATCCGTGAAGTAATCAGTTTTATATTGCATGTATAAATATGCGTGTATTTCACAGTTCTTCTGACTGAGGCGCCTGGCGCTGCTGCGCTGTTGCGGGTTTTGTTGGGGAGAAAACTTGCAAACATACAGCACTTCAGAGCAGTGACGGACTGGGATCATCGGCCCTGGCAATTTACACCTACAAGCGGCCCCATAGTCTGTGGAATGGGAGGGAGAGGTTCTACAGCTCTGCACCAAACACAGAACTGTAGTGAGAACGCATCCGTGCGCTCTCAGAACTGGTTCAGCCGCCTGGACTCCAGGTTCCACCAGTTCGTTATGCGCAAACATTGCCGCTACTTCCCGATGCGCATTGACCACCCGGAGAAGTGTGCGCGTGGTCAAATCCGTAATAGAGCACGGCCTCGGCCCTTCTGGCATGTGCTCAAATGCCAGACCGCTCAGTCCGTCACTGCTTCAGAGTCACACCGCTCGTGATCGAACATTTAAATAAATTTGGCCAACTGACCGCATTCTGTACAGCAGACACGAAGGAGAATGACTGACAAAGACAAAGGTCTACAGTCCTTTAACCAATCAGGATACAGAACACAATACGCGTTGATACACTATAAAAAAAATCAGCGACCACTGTATTTAATTAAAATGTATTTTATTTTAGTTTGTTCATTCAAAATGTAATTCTATGTCACAAAGGTTTAAAAAAAGCCATTATATGCAGTGTTATTTCATTTTAAATTTCAAAAGGGTTTTTGCGGCTCCCAGTGTTTTCTTTACTGTGTGAAACGGGTCCAAATGGTTCTTTGAGTGGTAAAGGTTGCCAACCCCTGCTCTAGCACCACGAGCAGGCCAAAGTTGCCCTCTAGGGCCACCAGCAGGTCAAAGTTGCAGGTTTGATTGGCTGTCACGACAAAACGATAAGAGATATCAAAAAATCCAGGCATATTTCTGATGAGGCTCAGTCCAAAGATGCTATATACCAAATTTGAGCAAAATTGGTCCAAAATTGAGGGAGGAGAAGCATTTTGAGTGTTTTTCATAAAATTCAAAATGGCGGAAAATGACGTCATAGGGTGCGTTGGATTCGGCTTGGCCCAAGGAGTCCAGGAAGTTTTTGAAAATTGGACATGTGGTTCAAAAGTTACATGCAGAAATGAACCTGAAAATTCCTTTCCTTTATGAAAAACACTCAAAATGCTTCTCCTCCCTCATTTCTGCTTGTAACTTTTGAACCGTAAGTCCGATTTTCAAAAACTTGGTATCCCTGGGATCCTTGGGCGAAGACTGATCCAACGCACGTCATCAAATTGACGTGCGTTGACGTGCGTTTCAGCTCTCTCAATGAAACCAATGTACCATCCATACAGAATTAGCCATACCAAATTTGGTGCACATTGGCCACTAGGGGGCGCTACAACATGCAAAAATGTGTTTTGGGCGAAGACTGATCCAACGCACGTCATCAAATTAGGCTGGGTCACTGCTTGGCCCCACATTGCTGCTTGCAGCTATATTATTCTGTTTGTTATTGAATTACCTGGTTCTGGTGCATACACAGCTTTAATGATGAGAACAGTGTCTCGCCTCACATCAGAATAACTGAATAAGCCGAGAGCTGCACAGGCTGGTAACGCATCCATGCAGGACCAGCCCATAATCAGCACATCCACACAACACAAAAAAACAGAGAAAACTCCAGCCCTCTGCACACTGGGGCAAAACCACTGTTGACAAAACCATCTGAGGACATCTCAAAACAATATTAACCACCAAGAGGAGAGCAGCATATGGAAGACAAGAGGAAATGAGAAATGAGTAGTAAAGGTGCACTATGTAACTTTTTGGTTGAGGGTCTGTTACCTGCTTGTCATTGCTCTGCCTGGAATGTTCCACAGTATGACATTAAACAGATCTACTTTACATTTATTATATTACAGTTGGTTTTATAGCTCAAAAATACCAAGAATAACGTTCTAAGCGTTCTGATTGTGAGCGGGGCCGCCTCTCCACAGATCCGACCTGTAACTTCGCCTGGTTTGGTCTCCATGAAGATAGAGAGGTTTAATAGCATACTGTGAAACATTCCAGACAATAACATATAATGATAACATTTCCACGAAAAAAAAGCATTTGACGGACCCTCCATCAGAAATATTACACAATACACCTTTAACTTATGAAAGGATGTATAATTAGTGATGCGAAGAATACTTGAGGAATGTATTTAGTTATAGAATAGTGAATACCCATATTTTGTAATGTATTCCAACACATGGTCCAGTCAGAGTACTGTATTATGAATAGAATTTCAGGCATAAAAATATTAGCCTGGGAAAGTTGAGCTCGTGCACCGGTTTGGATATGAGTGTGTCTAAAGTAAATGTGCATATTTATTTCCTGAACATGTCATATTTGAACATTTCTGGTATTTTAATTTACCTTGAAAAACAGAAACTTGAATTAACTGAATTTTAATATTGAATAAATGGTAAAATAAAACACACAAAAATAACACAATTTACTGGAGTTGTGATCTTCTTCTCCCGTGGACCCACCACAGGAAGATCCATGGGGCTGGTGCAATGAGATCTGGGCAGCAGATCTATTTGGACTGTTACCCCCGCGACCTGAACTCGGAAAAAGCTGAAGAAAATTAATGAATGAATAAATGAATGATCTGCTTCTCTCCAAATAGTGTGGAACATTTCAGTGAAAACAATAGCATCTCCAAAGAGACAAGCAGGAGACATACCCCCACTAGAAAATTACAAATTGCAACTTTAATGGAAATGTTATCATTTATTATCATTTATTATGTTATCATTTCATTATGATCATATTATAATCTTGCATGTTAACATTTATCAACTTATTAATCATACTTATTATATATCATGTATCATTTTTATTAAAGTTACTCATGTATTCTAAATATGATTTCATTTCACTTACATGAAGAGCGTGTGTGTATTATAATGAGGAGCTGTGAAAAAGGGAGTACTGACCCAACAGAGATAAGGAGAAGGCAGACTAGCAAGTAACTTTGGACAAGTGGTTGTGTCGAAAAGATAAAAGATTTAGGGAGAGAGTTTTCATTTTATTGTATGAAACTATGAAAAATTATTTGATCTTGTTATGCTATGAAGTTATGAGCATGAGCCATAAAGGCATGTATTCATTTTGTTCATTTACTTTTTGTGTTTAAGTTTCACTTTTAAGTTTATATAAACATGAAATTGTTATGAGACAAGACATGAGGATCATGAAACTACTAGGGCAGGCTTCAAGTGAGGCCTGTAAGACTGGACAAGTTAGAACATGCCGGGGCATGTCTGGACATGCCCGAAGCTGACCTTGAGTTTTGCTCGGGAGTAACCTCAGGCAGCTGGAGACAGACTGGCGGGGTTGCTTTGGGGCATAGTACAGGCAGTAGAGAGGTTATGACAGTTCAAACCAGCCACCTGGAAAGTCCCAAGAACCGTCCGAGACCGGTTTTTCAGGAGGGGCAGTGGGCAGTTCCTTGGCCAATCACAATAGCCTAAAGTGAGGTAATGGGGAAAGTCCTTTTGGAAAGCCCCTCTGAAGAGAATATAAGCCGTGGTTTCTGGTCGCTTCTCGGGTCTTGTCTCAGATTTTGCTGAAGCTTGTACTCCCACTCACACTGACTCATAGTAGATCTGTGTGTTTTACGCTGTATCAAGGTAAGTGACCTTGCATACCATTGAATGACTGAGTTGCGGCAGCGGGGCTCTATCAGCACGGATGAACCGATTTGTGAGTCTTTCCGGGGCGGTAGCCCATCAGTAAGACTGTCAGCGGACTTAGCGTGTGCAACTGACTTGTGCCTGGCTGGGTACGTAAAGTATTCCATGTTAAGGGCTGTAAGTCAGGATAGAGCTTGTTAGATACATAGTTGCAGGTCAGCCAGTCATTCGGTGTCATATGTACGGGTCTTTTATAAGCAGCGTATTACCCACGTAGATAATCAATTGTAAAAGTTCCTTGACAGTGACTGATTATTAATAAAGTACAAAGCATATAAAAGCAAACAGTTCTGAGAGCCCACTTTTTGAAAAAGTTTAATTTCAAGAGGACATCTTTTTAACGATCGTCGCTTCTGCCTGGTAAGTCTTTTCCACTTCACCTAGCCTAAACTCCTAGAAAAGGGTAACCACCAACCTCGAGAATGTAAAGGGTTTTAGGGGGGTTAATTTTAGTTATCCTTAAGGGAGCCTCATCCTCAGGTAAAAGGTAGAAATTTTGTTTCTTGGTTGCTCTGCTTCTGAGCTCATAAACCAGGACTAAGCCAAGACTAAACCAGATCTAAACCGGGTCTAAACCAGCACTAAACCAGGACTAAACCAGGTCTAAACCAGGACTTAACCAAAACTAAACCAGGTCTAAACCAAGACTAAGCCAGGACTAAACCGGGTCTAAACCAGCACTAAACCAGGACTAAACCAGGTCTAAACTAGGACTAAACCAGGTCTAAACCAGGACTAAGCCAAGACTAAACCAGATCTAAACCGGGTCTAAACCAGGACTAAACCGGGACTAAACCAAAACTAAATCAGGTCTAAACCAAGACTAAGCCAGGACTAAAACAGGTCTAAACCAGGACTAAACCAGGACTAAACCAAGACTAAACCAAGACTGTGTGTGATAACATATTATCCTGTGCATTATTGAATGATAATATGGTAATATGGTATTTAGTTATAAAAGCATTTCCATATTAACAAAGTACCTTCTAATTCTGCCCTGCCCTTCCACCATCCCCCCTGGTTTCATTTTATAACTCGACTACTGCTCGCTGTGCGCGAGCCGCGGGATATTTACGCGGCATTTCCAAGAGAAGAAGAATCCTTAACTTGCTACGTTAAGAACGTAAGAAGAAACTCTCGTCTCGGGACACGGGATAAGTTCGGGATATGTCCTTTTCTCCGGAGCTCCGGATTATTAAAGACCGTGACACGTGCATACATGGATACGAGTGACCGCGTTTTTATGGGTGAGTCATATCAGATTATTTCTGCATCTATTTCGGCACTAAACCAGGACTAAACCAGAACTAAACCAGGACTAAACCAGGACTAAACCAGAACTAAACCAGAACTAAACCAGGTCTAAACTAGGACTAAACCAGGTCTAAACCAGGACTAAGCCAAGACTAAACCAGATCTAAACCGGGTCTAAACCAGGACTAAACCGGGACTAAACCAAAACTAAACCAGGTCTAAACCAAGACTAAGCCAGGACTAAAACAGGTCTAAAACAGGTCTAAACCAGGACTAAACCAGGACTAAACCAGGACTAAACCAAGACTAAACCGTGTGATAAAAATCCGAGATTTATCCATAGTTTCGAGTAGATGAGGAGGCCAGTGCGCATGTGCGGAGTCACAGCTTATTTTGCTCTCAGCTCCCGGGACCCAAACATGAAATGCAAAGCTGTAAATTATGGATAAATCTCGGTTTACAGGCCACTTTTGACTCAAACGAAAGTGTAGACTAAGACATTGAGCTTCTATGATTTGAAAAGTGCTAAAGTTTGTGTTATTTGGAGACCGCTCGGGGCATATATTATATGCCCCGAGAACTTGCGTTATGGATGTCGGTAATCTAAAACATCTCCTGAGTGCTCCAAATGACAGTGCCATGGGTGAGTTAAACAACTTGTTTTATTACCGAAATAAGGCTCAGATTGTAAAAAACGTTAATTCTCCTTTAATACCATGACAACACTGCTAATTAATGATGAAACTGTATCCAACACAGGTTTCTTTGGGTTAACGTTGTGGCCATTATTCAATACAGCGCCTGGACTAAACCTGGTGCACAGATACAATAATATATCTTGTATTTGGGTTTTGTTTACACACTGGTGTTTGAATGACTGTTTGGTGACACGCAAGAGTCCCATGGCTGCTCATTAGGCTGTGCTCAGGGCATACTAATGTAGCTAGAGATCTATACTGGCCTGCTGCTATAATCACTCAAGCATTAACCTTTCACATCCATGCAGGTTCACATTTAAAGGGAAAAATATACAAGTTACACATCTGGAGTGCACCCAAAAGCAATGCACTGCAAAAAGCAATATCTTAAAGGCCCCATATTACACAAAATGGACTCCTGTGAGCTTTAAGCCACGTTAAAATACTATTACCTCATCAAAAACATACCTGGAGTTGTGTTTTGTTTCACTCAGTCTTTCTATCTCAAATGCTCTGTTTCTATCTCAAATGCTCTCTTCCACCTTGTGATGTCTGGAAGTGGTAGTTTTCAAGTTAGCAGCTCCTTTTTATCTTTTGTTCAGTAGATATTGGCAATTCCAGTGCTTCTAGTGAAGGTGTATGGAGTTTAAAGCACAGTGGAGCACTTCCTGTATTACTACATGACATCACAAGGTGGAACAGAGTGGTTTGTGTTTAAGAGAAGAACTCAGCCTAAATATGTACCCTGCCATGGAAAAAACAGTCACAAGTCGTCCCGGAGGCGTTTTGAGTTATTTACAGATTTCCAACGATGCCTTACACATGGAAATCTGAGCACATTTGAAGAATTTGTGGCCATTTGAAAGCAGCACACCGGATTTTAAAAAACTTCACGTGAAAACAGCACGTGAAGTTCTTTAACTCCAGACCTTCTGGGCTCATCTGCATGACATGAAGCTAAGCCCTCCCCCTGCAGATCATCATCACTGTGGTGTTAGCCTTCAGGGCAGGGCAGAATTAGAATCAAGATCAAAAGATCAAAGTCAGCTTTATTGTCAATTCTGCCATATGTGTTCAACATACAGTGAATCGAAATTTCGTTTCTCTCTGGCCAGGTAGTGCAAAAAAGACAGTGTACAAATACAATATAAAGACAAAACACAACAAAAACTATCTAAGACAGAGATCTAAAGTTAAACTAAAGTCTAAGATCTAAAATCTTAAAGCAGTGCAACATAATAAATAAATACCTATATACAGATGTCCAAAAATGTGCAGTGTGCATCAAAAATGCAATGGAAGATACAGCAGTGAAATGGTAACGTGCAATAGAATGTGCATTGAAGTTAAGATAAAAACAAATGTGCAACAGTAGTAATTCTAGTGCAATAACAGGAGTAAACAACAGTAGTAAAACTTCCAGTAGTAATGTGCAATAACAGTAGTAAACCACAGTACAACAGTAGTAAAATTCCAGTAGTAAATGTAAATGTGCAACAGTGCAACAGTCGTCCTTAGCAGCAGTTTTTTAAAGTGTCTAGAGTGATATGTCTTTTTATGGAATACAGGTTATGCCAATATGGGGGGTGGGGGGTGGGAGACGGGTAAGGTGAGAGTTCAGGTGAGAGTTCAGGTGAGAGTTCAGGTGAGAGTTCAGTGAGAGTTCAGCCTCCTGACAGCCTCGTGGATGAAGCTGTTTGACAGTCTGGTGGAGTAGGCCCGGAGACTCCGGTACCTTCTCCCCGAGGGCAGTAGGCTGAAGAGGCTATGTGCAGGGTGGCTCGAGTCACCCACAATGCTGGAAGCTCTGCGGGTGAGCCGGGTGTTAAAAATGTCTAGGAGGGAGGGGAGAGAGACACCAGCGATCCTCCCAGCTGCATTCACTATGCGCTGCAGGGCTTTCCTGTTCTGTTCAGTGCAGCTCCCGTACCACACAGTGATGCAGCTGGTCAGGACGCTCTCAATGGTGCCTCGGTAGAAGGTGGTCATAATGGGTGGAGGGGCTCCAGCTCTCCTCAGTTTGCGGAGGAAATAGAGGCGCTTCTGAGCCCTCTTTGCCAGTGATACAGTATTCACTGTCCAGGAGAGGTCCTCACTGATGTGCACCCCCAGGAATTTGGTGCTGCTCACCCTCTCTACAGCAGCACCATTGATGGACAGTGGGGGGTGCTGGGTGGGGCCTCTCCGGAAGTCAATAACAATCTCCTTGGTCTTTTCAACATTAAGAAGGAGATTGTTATTGCTGCACCACTGGGTCAGAAGGCTCACCTCACTCCTGTAGTTTGTCTCATCGTTATAGAGATGAGACCCACCACAGTCGTATCGTCCGCAAACTTCACTATGTGATTGGTGCTGAACTCTGGTGAGCAGTCGTGGGTCAGCAGAGTGAAGAGCATCGGACTGAGCACACAGCCCTGGGGGGCTCCTGTGCTCAGTCTAATGCAGCTTGAGGTGTTTCTGCCGACCCGCACTGCCTGTGGCCTCTCACTGAGGAAGTCCAGCAGCCAATTACACAGTGAGGTCTGAAGCCCCAGGTGGTCTAGTTTAGTGATGAGCTGTTGTGGGATTATGGTATTGAATGCTGAACTGAAATCTATGAACAGCATTCTCACATATAGAAGGTACTGTTACTGGTTTATTCCTGGTTTATTCCTAGTTTAGTCCTGTTTTAGTCCTGCTTTAGGCCTGTTTTAGTCCTGGTTTAGTCCTGGTTTAGTCCTGTTTTAGCCGTGGTTTAGTCCTGGTTTAGTCCTGGGTTATTCCTGCTTTATTCCTAGTTTAGTCCTGTTTTAGTCCTGCTTTAGGCCTGTTTTAGTCCTGCTTTAGGCCTGTTTTAGTCCTGTTTTAGTCCTGTTTTAGTCCTGGTTTAGTCCTGGTTTATTCCTGGTTTATTCCTAGTTTAGTCCTGTTTTAGTCCTGCTTTAGGCCTGTTTTAGTCCTGGTTTAGTCCTGGTTTAGTCCTGGTTTAGTCCTGGTTTAGTCCTTGGTTTGTGTGTTAACCATGTGAATGACACAAAACACACAACTCCAGGTATGTTTTTGACAAGGAAACAACATAACAGAAACTTTAAATTAAGAACATTTTACTTTATTTGAGTAGATTCAACTTGACAAGTAAAATGATCAATGGAATAAGTGTGTTTTTCTTAATTTAAGCGACATTAGCTTTTATTTCTTGTTTTAAGTGCAGAGTTGTTATTGTTGGGCACCATAGGTCCTCCAGCTGAGGTCCTGACCAAGCCGAAGCAAGAAGATCATGGAGATGGTCCCCGGGCGCAGAAATGTGCTGCCCACTGCTCCTAATAACAGGATGGGTTAAATGCAGAGAAGAATTTCTCCAGTGTGAGATCAATAAAGTTGCTTCTTCTTGCTTCTTCTTCTTTTTTTATGTGTAGCAAGCCAAGCTGTATTTTCATATTTAACTACAAAAAGTCTTGTTCCATTGGTAGATCATTTTACTTGTCAAGTAAAATTTACTCAAATCGTGAAAAAACTTCAAACAGTCATAACTTGGCCGTAGATTCAGTGTTCTGCGGTGTAGCACTATACCTAATGCAGGATAAGAGATGGTGCATAATGTAAATGCGGTATACAGACCATTATATAAGACAAATCTCCAGTCTGTACTTTACAAACACAATCTACTGAGAGAATATAGAAGTGAGTGCAGTTATTTGCTCCAGTGGATGGTCTATTTAGTTTTAATTACTCTAAATTAACCATGTGAATCGGCTCTAATAAAAATGGACCCATTAAGACTTAATCACACAAAAGGCATTGACTGCAGTGTGTAGAGCCATGCTTTAGTTTTATGACTCTACCTTTAAGAGATATGTGCTGAATCATGATTATAATGTTTTTAACCTTATGTTCTGCTGAAAAAAACCTGTTGGCTAAATGCTCATTTGTAACTGTAATGTGTGAGTGTAATTTGAAAGGGTTTGGTTTAACGGCACAAATCACCTGTTGTAGCTCCAGCTAAGTCTGTTCTTTATGGCCAAAATCCGTTAAAACAAAGCTCAGATTAAAGTCTAAGGCTATGTTTATATGATGACGGTCTGAACAGAACACGCAAAAGTGGCGTCGCATCTTCACTTTTTATTCCGCGTTTAAACAAGCATTTTGGGGAGGAAATCTGCATGCAAACGGTGACGCAAAAGTGTGAAATTCAATTGGGTATGCATCACTATCACTATGTATCTATGTATCTACCATCCACTATCATTATGTATCTATGTATCTACTATACATCGCTATGCATGCGTAGGATCTTCCTTAATTTATTTACTTTATTTAATTTACTTAACTTTTTAATTTAATTTAAATTTAATTTATTTAACTTAATTTACTTTATAAATATAAATATCGACAAATGGTGACGTAAACTCAAACACGACGTCAGCAGATTTGAACAGAGTTTTGCGGCTTGGGCAGTGTAGGCAAAAATGCTACGGCGGACTGTATTCAAGTATTCCACTTTGGAGGGCGGTTTCAGTTTTTTGCATTTTTAAGCGCCCAAAACACCATCACCGTCTAAACGAAAGGCACTTCCGATAAAATATTTTGTCGTTTTTACCTGTAAGTGTTCTTGTGTAAACAGGCCCTAAGTTGCTTAACAAAGCTTCAGACAGTGCAGTGCCTCCAGTTAGCATCATACCCCACTTGTTGTAGATCCAGCTAAATTGGTTCTTTATGATCAAATTGCATTAAACCAAAGCTTAGATTAAAGTCTAAGTTGATTAATAAAGCTTCAGACAGAGCAGTGCCTCCAGTTGTCAGTGACATCAGCTTAGATCAGAATCAGACAATGTATAAACAAGTGGACTAAGGGAGCGTGACGTCAGCCATAGTGTTTGGATCCAGTCAAATGAAGCTCATCGAGGCTGGCAGTTATAGGAGAAAATTTGGAACCGGGTCCATTATAGGAAAAATCATTTATTCACGATACAGCTTTACAAAACTGCAAAATAAAAATGATCATGTACAGCAGGTTAATGCGAACATTTTAAGACCAAAATGACGAACCTCACTGCAGGAGAAACAAGAGATCGGGGTGACAGTTTCCCAATGTAAAGTCAACTGGAAACGAGTTGATGGAGCTGGAAGTGCCCGTATGTTCACTTACTATTTGGAGCACGGCAGCTAGCAGGTTAAGCTCCGGGAAAAAAAATAAGAGACCACTGCATTTTTTTTCTGAAATCAGCATCTCTACATGTATTACAGCCATTCCATTCCAGCGTCTGTTGAATTCCAACACAAACACAAAGCTGACCTACTTCAGTTCTTGCACCAGGCGTGGAATAAAGTCACCCAAGAACAATGTGAAAGACTTGTGGAGAGCATGCCAAGACGCATGAAAGCTGTGATTAAAAATAAGGGTTATTGCACCAAATATTGATTTCTGAACCCTTCTTAAGTGTAAACATTAGTACAGTATTATGTTGTTTTAAAATGAATTTGATCTTGTTTCTTTGCATTGTTATTTTGACCATTTGTCATTTTCTGCAAATAAATGCTCTAAATGATCATATTTTTATTTGGAATTTGGGGGAAATCTTGTCAGTAGTTTATGGACTTAAACAAAAATGTTCCTTTTGCCCAAACACATACCTATAAGTAGTAAAATCAGAAAAAAAATTATAATTTTGAAGTGGTCTCTTATTTTTTTTTCCAGAGCTGTGTAAACAGTCTATGGTAGGGATCCACTACCAGCTTGTGCCCATGGAGATGTTATTGCTTGACCTAAAATGTTCCAGTATGGCATTAAATGTATCTATCTTGCATTTATTCAACTACAGGTGTTTTGTTATTGAGGAAAAAGCTTTACTGTGAGTGAGGTTGGCTCTCTCTCAACATGCTAGTCTCCATGGAGATCGATTCCTTCCAGGTATGGCGATAATTATAGAAGATCACTGAATTGTGTGTGAATGAATTAAAGGTCAGTAGTTCACTAATTATTTTATCTCTGTAATAATTCCCTCTGTCTGAATCCATAACCTCCAGGCTAGTAAAAGCTTGTGTGTAACTTTTCTGGAGAGGGCCTGCAACCCGTTTGTCTCCATGGAGATGTTAATTCTTTGGTTTAAATTGTCTAGATCTGTTTTGCATTCTTACTGCGAGTGGGGTCATCTCCAAGGAGATTCATAAGTTTATGGCCAGCTCAAGAATCCAATCGCATTCTGTACATGAGCTCCGGACAAACGGACGTGTCCCTAACGCCCCGAGTAGAGTTTTCCTTCCGTAGCATGCATTTACAGTCAAAGTTATGGATTTTCTCATTTTCCCTGTCCTTATCTTCTTCAAATGCAGCGTAAATATTCATGAGGCTAATAGGCGAACAGGCAAAAACAAAAGAGCGCTAATCGTCACGTGAATGGCCAGGAGCACAGTTATGGTAATTTATGTTATGGTAAATACATGCCCCATTTCTTTCCGAAAAACTAGCAAATTTCAAAGACAAAATGTACATTTTTAAAGCAACCGGTGCTGGAATGGCTTCTTCATGATTTCAACTAGCACATTTTGGAAGAAAATGAAAATCACAAATTTTGAAGAAAATCGTATTCGCCCAGCCCAACATGTGACTGGTTTAAGTGTGGCGTGTCACATGAAACATTCTAGACACATCTCCGTAGAAACAAGCAGGTGACGGACCGTCCAACAAACAAATTCCACAGTGCACCTTTAAATAAAAGTGCAAAAAATCGAACAGGTTTTTAGAGTTGCACTATTTTGCTACAACTGCAACTACTTGTGGATGAAAGACAATGTATTATCTAAACCAATCTCCAAACTCAGAAACACAATGGAAATAGCTATAAATTACAGCAATCCAGCGGTACTTTAACAGAAATATATGCACCAAGCTCAAACCTCCAATCCCTATCCAGTTCTAAAGGCAAACACAATGATACAGCGCCATATCAGTCCATTGTATTTTACCTAATAGGACTTTGGCTGAAGGGTGCTTTGTACAAAGTGCCCTTTGAAAACGACTCCCACTGCACCACTCTGCAGCTCATTACAGGCTCAGGATCACAGTGTTCACCTGTTTGAGAGGGGGAGATGTTACACAGGTGTGGAGATACAGGCAGCACTATTCTGGGATGGTACACTTAATGTTTTATATTTGACATCTTAATCAGATTTGATCCCTTTGAGCAGGTATCAATACTAAACCGACACATTCACAGGACAGAAATGAACCTTTCTTGAATAGCTGTAGAAAAATCAAGACTGATCCGTACCAGAACAAGAATAAGATTAATCAGATTGATTTTTTTTAATTTTTTTTTAATGAGAGGCCATTATAGCATTTCATATTTGTGCTGTTATAAAAGTGGGAATCTATCCACTGAATCCATATATAGTTTTGGAAATAGAAAAACTCATTTTGAAAAAAGCTTCAATTTATTGATTTATTTTTTATCGTATTGTATCTGATATTACACAAAAAGCTTTAAGCCATGTTATAATGTTACCTTCACAAAAACATACCTGGAGTTGTGTTTTGTTTCATTCACACATGTTTGAGTAATCCTTTACTATTAGTCTGTCTACATCTCCAAAACTCAAAATGTGATATCATGTGTGTATTGCCTAGTGGTAGTTTTCAAGTCAACGGCTCCCTTTTATCTTTTGTTTAGTAGAGATTGGGAATTCGAGAGCTAAAATCACCCAAATGATTCTACTGAAGGCGTATGGAGTTTAAAAACACAGTGGAGCACCTCTTGTTCCAAATGACATCACAAGGTGGAACTATTTGAAAGAAGTCTTAATATTGTGTTAAACATGTGTGAATGAAACAAAACTAAACTCGAGGTATGTTTTTGATGAGGAAACATTATTATAAATATAAATAAAAATAGTGTTATATGGACCCTTTATTGACGCAACAGAGAGCTGAAGTAGTAAAAGGTTAAATAACGTTTGGTAAAAGGTTAAATAACATTTGGTATGTTTTTATTTGTTTGAGAGATGTTCAGAACATAAACATACTGACAGTGTTGGGGAGTAACGGATTACATGTAACGGCGTTACGGTAAAAGGATACAAAATAAAAGTAACTGTAATCCGTTACAGTACAAGAAAAAAACGATGTAATCAGATTACAGGTACATTCATTGAGAATGGGGATTACTTAACAGGATTACAATTTGTGCTGCTGCGTGGTGTTCCGCCATTTCTGCGAGCGGTGTCGGCTGGTTCCTACTGCCTGCCGCGCTCCCGTGTTTCCCCTCCGCACCGTAGTGTCGTAAACTCCTCTCGGTAGAGCTCCCGTATCCTCACCGTGCTGTAGCGTGGTGTTCCGCCATTTCTGCGAGCGGTGTCGGCTGGTCCCTCCTGCCTGCCGCGCTCCCGTGTTTCCCCTCCGCACCGTAGTGTCGTAAACTCCTCTCGGTAGAGCTCCCGTATCCTCACCGTGCAGTCTACAGCTCTTAAGGTAAGCACTGCTACCCTCCACCACTGATAAGATGTAACTTGGCCCAATGCCACCCAGTCGGAAACCAAACGCTTCAGGCCAGTTCTGATTGGTTGGAGGGAGGCCCAGAACTAAGGCAGTCAAAAGTTAGTAAATTTGTGCATTTAGGGCAAACTGCTCATCGTTTCTGCGGTATGGTTTTGGCTTTTCGTCGGCATCCATTACGTAATGACGACAGTCGAGTCGTAGGCCGTTTCCCAATTCACCGACGGCACGCTTGTTAGCGTCCTTGGAACGGGATATGCGTCATATCCGGCGCGACAAGGGCCGTTCCATTCGTTTTTTTCCCCCTGCACCGTCAAGACGAGCTCTGAACGGCGCCGTCGTTTCCATGGAAATCGGGGCGTGGACCAAGCGTGCAAACATGCACGCTCCGCACACTTAAAAGCCCCAGCATGCACAGCGCGGGACTACAAAGACCGACTCGCCAGCGACATCCACAAGTGAGAGTTGCGACGTCACTATAAAATATACGTACTGGTTCTCCTCACCTACAACTATGCTACATGAAACTCTTCATAAACTACGCTAAACATAGATCACGGCATAGATCACGGCACCTGTATTACCGTTCACATGCTTTTCCCCTTACACTTCTATATTTCCTTTGCTGTTGTAATGCTGGATATTCTACAGTGTCGCCATGTCCAGCGTTTACTCTAAGCTGCGCACTGTTCGCACATTCTCAGCGCACAAGAAAACTTGTGCAGCGCACTGTAAATCAGGGATGAAAGAGCTTTTTATTCAGCCGCGGGGCATTTTTTTTTATATCTGCAAAGTGCGAGCCGCGCGGGGGGTGCATTTCGGATGTGGAGTTAGTGTGTTTGCTCAGAAACATTAAAAATTAGGGGGAACATTGGCCATGTCCCAATTCCAAGTATTACTAGTCGCAATAGTATAATATTTTTGTCTTTAGGGAACAAGGAGCAGACCACCCGGCTCATTGAGCTGAGGCGGGACCTGTTCAATTTCGCAGGCGGCCATGTGAGAAACGTAGTGCACTAAGGACAGAGCGAGTGTGCGCCGTCTCGACGACAGACCGACGGCATCTGAGTCTAAAATGTGATCTAGTGGTAAAGTCTTTGCCTGATATCAAGAGACCCGTGTCCAATCCAATGTGTGAAACCTGACAGCATTGCTGGTCTAAAACAGTGATTGTGTAATTTTACAAGCAAGGGTGTCATTGTAAATGTATGAAGTACCGTAATGCAGTTAGCTGGCAGTCAGTGGCTAGAACACTTGACATTGGGAAACTGTGTGAAACCTAAACATGCGCCATAGGTAAAATCCTCCAGCTTAGGGCCTGACCAAAGCATAAATAACAAAACAAATCATGGGGATGGTCCCCGGGTCAAATATAGAAACAACTTCTCCTGTGCGAGATCAATAAAGGTCAATCTTCTAATCCTTGACCACTGTAAGGCGCTTTGTGCTACAATTTTGTATGAAAAGCGCCTTATAAATGTTTGATTGATTGTTTGATTGATTGAAAATCTTACAAGTCTGGTGCAGGCATCTCTTCTTGTGGACCTCCTGTGATTGCCTGTCAGCAATTCCCTCCCAGTTTAGTACTCTTTTAAGGTTCACACTGTCAGTTCTCACAAATAAAATGTTGAACATGGGTTTAATGCTCATTTAAACTTAAGTAATCCAAAAGTAATCCAAAAGTAATCAGTTACATTACTTTGTAAAAGTAATCCAAAAAGTTACAGTACAATTACATTTTAATCAAGGTAACTTGTAACTGTAACGGATTACATTTATAAAGTAACTTACCCAACACTGCATACTGATACCTGATGATTCCTTTTTTTTTATCCTCAGTGGTTAAAACTGACTCTTGTTGTTATATTTTAAGAAATATAACAACTGCAATCTAAAAGGTGCATTGTGTCACTTTTCTGGTGGTCCATCAAATGCGTATCTCCATGGAGATGTTGCTTTGTCTGGAATGTTTCACAGTAAACATTTCTATTTAATGGAGACCAAACCAGACCAAATTACAGCTCAGATCTGTGGCGACTCCACTCACAATCAGAATGTGTTTTTCAAGGTATTTTTGAGCTTTAAAACCACCTGTAATTTGGTAAATGTTAAGTAGATCTGTTTAAAGTCATACTGTGGAACATTCCAGTCAGAGCAAAGTTCCACAGAAACAAGCAGGTGACGGAGCCCCAACTGAAAAGTGACACAATGCACCTTTAATTATTGAGCATTTAATAGGAAAAACAAGTTTAAATTATTGCTTTAAATTTTGTTACATTTGTCCTTTTAGTCAAGAAAATATGAAATCTCTAATGTAAAATTGTAAAAGCATTGACAGTACTTTCTGCCTGTGTACAATGACTAAAGATATTTAAAATAAATTTAAGTTTATAGATTCTGTTTATGAAAATACTTCTAAAATAAAATTGAATTAATGATAACTAACAGCACCACTTTGTTGTCTCCAAGGAGATGTTTTTGCTTTGCCTGGAATGTTTCACACTATAGCATTAAACATACGTTACTGTGATCAGACTTGCCTCTCCATTGATCTGACCTGTAACTTGGTCTGTTGGTGTCACCTGCTTGTCTCCATGAAGAAAGATTTGTTTAATGCCATACTCTGGAACAATGTAAGCAAAGCAAGAACATCTCCATGACGACGAACAGGTGTAAGTTACATTGTGCTGCTTTAGTGTGGCATAAAGCAATTACATGAAGGAAATATTAATTTAAAGATGCACTGTGAGGGTCCACCACTTTGACTCCATTATGTTTTTGCTTTTCCCTGAAATAATGTACAGTATGGCATTTAATTTCACAATCTCCATGGAGACAAGCAGGCCACGTCACCAGGCCAAGTTCGGATCTGTGGAGAAGTGGACCTGCTCACAATAATAATCCATGTTGCGGAAGTTTTGACAAATGAAAACACCTGTAACTAAATAAAAACAAGATATATTTGTTTAATGCCATAAACATCCCAGGTAAAGCAATAATATCACCATAGAGACCACCAGAAAAGTTACACAGTGCACCTTTAAATTACTTCATTTTGCTTCAACAATTGTTACGATTATTTTATTTTTTTCTTATATTGTGACTTGAATCATCATGTTTATTGTTTAACTCAGGGGTGTCCAAACTTTTTTCATCAAGGGCCACATATGTAAACACAGATGAAGCAGAGGGCCGATTGAGGGCCATAGACTAGTGCTCAGTACAATGAATAATTGAAATATCTGCATGTTTAACATATTAGAATGAGATATCAGTCCTTTATTCATGCTAAGATCCTCAAAATGACACAATAAATATGAAATATTGTCTTATCAAGGTAGATTTTCAAAAAAACTTGCAGTCAAAAGTTCTGCTCAAGGTAATTTGGGCCAATTCACCTGGAAGCCTGAGGGCCAAGAAAAATTTGTCTGAGGGCCGCATTTGGCCCACGGGCCATAGTTTGGACATGCCTGGTTTAACTAAATAATCTTGACATATACCCCAGGCTGTCCTATGGAGTAAAGGGACATTTGTGTGCTGTCTTTAGAGGACCTCCAGAGCTGTTAACACACACTCAGTGCCCAGATGATGAGGTCCGTGTGGGGCTGAGTTTGGCTGCCCTGCCCTCCTCCTCTTCCTCCTCTTCCTCCTCTTTCTCTCGGGTTCTCCTCCGTCACACGCGCCTGCCTCAGTCTGCATCTCATTTCCCCGCTCGGCTCCACTGATGAATAGTTTCATGAATATCTGAGCCGTGAGATATGAAGGTACAGCCAGAGCAGCGCGGCCCTCCCAGCGACCTTGTAAATAAAACTCCCTGAGCTCGCTCTGAATGGGAGTCATAAAGAACAGGCTGGAGATTGCATCCCATTGCTCCATGAGGAACAGAGGAAGACCAAGGCTCCGCAGGTAAAGACTTTTCAACACTTATAACCTTGAGAAAAGAGCGCTATTAAATGTCGAAAGGTGATGTGCCGGGAGACAGTTCAGAGTGTGGAGACACCAGCCCATGACGCTCATGTTTTATTACATATTATTGTATGAAGATGGGGCTGTGCTGATGTATTAACTCTGGACCCTCCTTGGACACTGCATTTATTTATTTATTTATTCTTTATTGAATAGGGACAGTGCATATTAATGAACATCTGCAGCATTGCAGTGTAAATATGCCAGATTATAGCAAGAATGCTAATTTCCATCTGTAGTCCCTAGGCAGGTGACACCACCGCCCATGTTTTCCCCCAGACCCCCTTTCTTTACCTGGGATAATCCCTTTGGACCTCCTCACTCCCCCTGTTTTCCTTCTCGGCCCCCTTGTGTCTCCCCCAGGTACCTTCAAGTCCCTTAGCCCTTGTACCCAGTGGTGTTTGTTCCTGTGCCCACGTCCCCCAATGCATCTTCTGAGCGCTTTGCGAATGTTATTGTGGTTTTGAAACATGCAACTTTAATAATAAAAGATCAAAATAAATGAATAAATAAATCTAATTTTACAACAAATGACGTCACCAATTTTACCCTTGTCTGTCTGTCCACTGCAAGGAAACTGAGACTGACGCCAGAGGCTGATTGAAATCAGCTCGGTTAATGCACTATCGCCATCAGATTCCTCTGTGGTGGAGCTCTTCTTTATTGCATATTAATGACTAACCATTTTCAATAAAACATAATAATAGTTGAGGTTTTAGGAGAGGGCGTGATTGAGGAATCGTGAGACAATCACAGAGCACATGGCGCTGGGCCACACGCCCACTAACGTACGTTAACAAAAATCTGGACATTTTTATGAGCAAACCTGGTGGTGGTTTGCTCAAACTCAACACGTGTAGAATGGGTAAGTGAAATATAAGCTCTGCTCTTGGATGGCAGCGGGATCACGGTCCAGACCTGCCCAATGAAGTGGCGCGCTCCTCCCCTGCAGTCTGCGCGGAGACTCATCTGAATATTTACCTCCTGTCTCTCAAAACTTTTCTCTCCGCGGCGCTGCTTCAGTCGGAGCGGGGACCGCGGCGGAGCTGGGTGTGATGCCGGAGCGTGCGTGCTTCCTGTGCCGCCTGTCGGAGTGCTCTCTCTGCGGTGAGGACCGTGAGCACGGTGAGGACCAGTGGACACAGGCGGAGCGGTAGAGGACTGCGCCCCGGGTACGAGAACCAGCATGCGGCTCCTGTTGAGCCTCCTTTACCCTGTGCTTCTGCTCACGGTCTTCGGGCTGTACTCCTCTATGGTGAGTTTACTGATTTCACTTATTTTTGCTGACACTAAATCATGTCTTTCTGTATGGTTTTTGTGCGTAAAAACAACCTGATAACCCTGCTGATGGATATGCCATGACTTCGCGCTTTCTACTAAATCGACTTTCTGCCTAAATAACCATGGTCATTACGAAGATCTTAAATTGAAGCTAAAAAGTGTGTGGTATTAGTCTAATACTTAATAGGCTACGCATTTAATTGACTCTTTTTTCTTTTAGATCAACTATGTAAACTTTCAATAGCCGCACTATCATTGTTCTGTTCCAAAGTGAATATTTTAGCCGATGTATTTTCATGGAGAGAACTTGTGTGTAAAGATGTTCTGTCCCATACCTCCAGAAAACTGCTGCTGTTTCGCTGCTGATCGTATTATGTCAAAAATCACATAAGAAATGCCGTTTTTTCCTCTCGAGCCTCGAGACTGTGGGGACTCAATTTATCATTCAAAAGCTTCGACATTGTACTCAGCGAGCGGCATCTCATCTAATTATATTTGGGACGATCTGGTCGAGGCCGAAGGCAAGCACAGCAATTTCTTTTGTGACGTAACGATTCAGTCTTGTTCAGAGCTTAATGGGGTATAATGTAATTGCTATAGAAGATGGTAAATTAGGTGTAACAATCCAGGCATGCAAGATATCGATTTTAATTTTGGTTGGTGACGCTTAGAAGATCATTTAGTCTGTATTTCTTTTTTGTTTTGTTCTCTTTTTGTTTTGGAACAGCTTTGGAAATATATGTATTGAGATCGTACAGATGGCCAATAGTGGATGTCTATTAGTAACAGGGGAAACATGGAATTAAGTGAGATAAAAGCTGACAGCGCCTTGAACGTCCTGCATGATTAATGGTCCAGTCAGTGTGGAGCTGTCCACTGCTGTGGTGCTGAAACTTGGCCAAGGGTTTACGGCAATGTAAAAGTGGCACCCAAGGGAGAAGCAGGTTTTCCATGTTAATAAACGCTGATGAGAAATCTATGGTGAAATAAAGACACAATAGTCAAAAGTATTGAAAATCAGATACTAATCGATGCTAAAACTAGTACTGAAACTATAGATACAGAATTCGAGCAGGTTTCGATACTAAAAAAAAGTCACACGACATATCCTGAATGGCTTTAAAATGATCATGAGCTGTATCAGAACAAGTATAAGAGCACATAGACTAGTATACGCCCATGGACCACTGAGGGATTACACAGATATAAGACTAGATAGTCAAATAAAAGAAAGTATTATGATTTAATATTGAAAATCACATTCTACTGTCTAAATAAAGAGTGTTTTTTTTTTAATTATCAATGTAGAATCAGAATTAGTATTAAAGGAAAAGTAACGTTATTTTACAATCTGAGCCTTCTTTCGGTAATAAAACAAGTCGTTTGACTCACCCATATCACGTTCGTGTCATTTGGAGCTGTTTGAAGAAAGTTATGTTGTGGCGTTTCTGTTAGCATTTGTTAGCATTTGTATTCGGGGCATTACTTTGCGGTCTCCAAATAACACAAACTTTAGCACTTTTCAAATCATAGAAGCCCGATGTCTTAATGAAAAATTTCGTTTGAAGCAAAAGTGGCCTGTAATCCGAGGTTTATCCATAGTTTTCATCTTTGCGTTTCATGTTTGGGCTCCGGGAGCAGTCCGCGCATGCGCACTGGCGTCCTCATCTACTCGAAACTATGGCTAAATCTCGGATTACAGGCCACTTTTGCTTCAAACGAAATTTTTCATTAAGACATCGGGCTTCTATGATTTGAAAAGTGCTAAAGTTTGTGTTATTTGGAGACCGCAAAGTAATGCCCCGAGCAAATGATACAGCACCATGTTAAGGATACGGGATCATTACTAGAACAGAACGGCTCAACATAAGTTCTGTGATACTGCTCCAATTGACAGAAAAATGCTATGGGTGAGTAAAACTACTTGTTTTATTGCCGAAAGAAGGCTCAGATTGTAAAAAAACGTTAATTTGCCTTTAAGTACTGAGTCTATTCCTTAGTATTGAACTCGAGTTTGAATTTTTTTCTTTGATAACACTAGTTTATCCTTGCTTAAAATACAACTACAATAAAAATACAATGTTTGGTCATTATTTCTTTCATAACATAGTGTTCTGTGTGTGTGGTAGGCAAGATGCACGTTCACACCTCAGCATGGGTGAATGGGGGGTTGAAGGATTGTCTGTCACTGGGTTCGATGTCAGCTCTGTAACTAACTGTCTGAACCTGATGAAGATAGATCCAGCTGCTCTTTGCTTTTTAAGGAAGTAAGGGTGCTGGGATGAGACACAATTTCCACAAGAGGTGAAGATCGGGTCCACAATAATATAGATATTCAATAGGTATACTGAATTCATTGTGTGGTTCAGTTCATAATTTTGGAATCACCATTTTTGATTTGTTTTTGATATCACTCTAGCAGAGCTTTTTGGATCTAGGGCTTCTGTTGAAATGTAACTCGCAAGCATTTAAAGGTCCGATATTATGCAAAATTGACTCTTGTGAGCTTTAAACCTTGTTAGAATCTTGTTATTTCTTATTATCGATTTCTGTTTGAGAGAAGAAACGTGTGAATGAAACAAAACACAACTCCAGGTACGTTTTGATGAGGAAACAACATTACAACACAGATCATAAAGTAACATAGTTTGTGCCTTTTAACACCTTTTATATCCAGTCCAAATGTATACACAGAGAATAAAAAGCTCAGGAGATCATAACAACATTGTGATACGAGATCTTGTCCCTATCCCTATCATCCCTATACGGAAGCTTTGAGATGCCTACCTTGTTTTAGTATTTACTGTTAGTGGGAATCCAGTGTAGTGAGACAGAGGTGAATAATAATCATATTCACTAACATACACATATTTGTATTATGTCAGATTGGGGATAACTTTGATGATACTTCATTTTATGCTTTGGGTAAAAAGAAAAAAGAAGAATAAGAATGAATAATAAGTTTAATTAATCTTCCAAAATTATCATATATCGTCCTGTTTTTTTAGTACTTTAGTATATAATTCAAACAAAAAGGCAACATAAAGAATGTTACGATGTGAGATAGCTCATTTGGCACACCTACAAAATGGGTGTGGGACATTTGTCTAAATGAGAGTTGTCAAAAAATCAATAAGAGATCCTAATCGATTCTAAAACTTAGTTAGAACTGGAACATCATATAAGTAGGACAAAACTGGACATTTCTTAAATAATTTTAGAATGATCACTTTATCACTTTATAAGACTATAGCATATGTAAGACCTCATGAGAAAATATGGGAAAAGTAATAATATCATTGTTGTACTGAAATGATCAAGTATCGAGCATTTCCCTTAGTATCGACAATTAACACCACCACACACTGGTAATATTGGTATTATAGACAGAGAGCCACTCCATATTTCTTCTTACAGACTTCTCCTCGGCTCTTGATAGTTTCTTGGCTTTGTAGTGCTGGTTTAATTCATCCCCGGTTTATTTGTCACCACATCATTACACTCTTGAGCTCCATGTGCCAATGTGGGAGAGATATTGCAGCAGAACCCGGCCATGCATTCAAATGTCCAGTCTTCTCCCATAAGCCCCTGCTCCACTGTTTAAACCTATGGCTGATGACTGCCCTGTCACTCAGCCCCTCCACAGACACTCTATTTAATACCGGCTTAGGCTCTAGCCACTTTGTACTTTTCTGAAAGGTTTTAGCACTTCCAAAGATGTATGTGGTATAGAAAAATATATATATTATTTCAAACGTAATAAGGGAATGTAATATAATAGATGGAAAGTGAAACAAAAATGAATTAACTGTTGATTTAATTTGTTAGCAACACTGACACATGAATAGAGTGATTTTTGTGCAAAGTTGCATTTGGAGTGATTTGTGCATGTTCAAGACAGTATTTTGCCATCGGTTTTCACCACCCACTGTTTTTACTCATTTTGTTCTCCAGTTTTTTTTTTCTTATTGGTGATACATGTAGGATTCACCAGTGTTGGGCAGTCATTTTGATACAAAAAAAAAAAGTCTTTGGCTTGTTAGCATGAGCTGCATTTATCCATTGGAGGGGGCGACAATTTTAAGTCTTGCAAATTTCCCATTGAACACCGCTGTTTTCTAACACGGAAGTCAACAGACTTGTTTAAGATCAATACTGTAATTTAAAATGTCAAAATTATAAATTCATGATCCATGAATGTCATAAATAACTCTGCCTGTAAAGCAGACACAAGCACAGTAAGTCTTTTTTTAAATAGCCATGATGATAAAAAGGATTAATGCCATACTGGAAAACATTCCAGACAAAGCAATAACATCTCCATGGAGACAAGCATTTGATGGGCCCTCCACCAGAAAAGTTACACAATGCACCTTTAACATTATTGCACTGCACTATTCTTCTAAAGCTAAAGTCATGGGACACAGACTGTACACAACGATTCCTAGGGAGCGTTGGTGTGTAGATTAAACATTTACATAGTACTTTTCCCTCATGGTCCCCAGATGCTCGGTAATTACTGAACAGTTAATAAAAGGACACATCTCCAGGATCTTTGATAACGATGACGAGATTTCTGCTTGATTGTTGGACATTACTCTTCACACAAAAGGACATAGAGAACAGAACAATGTGGGACATAATAGACTTAAGGACAGTGACGTCAGGCGAGAATAAAAGTGCCCACTAAACATTCAGCACAAAGAAGTGTGAGATTGTGATCGCTGCAATTTGCTCTGAAGGTGGTGAGCTATTATCTGAAAGTATTCGTTACATATATTATCCAGTGGTAGAACAACACAAAGTACAAATGAACAAAAACTGACTCAAGTACTGTCACCAAATCTGTGTTAAAAGTAGTGCTGTCAGTCGATTAAATATTATAATATTCAATATTTAATCGTGATTAATCTCATGACTGTCATAGTTAATATGTTTGTCCCTTGAATCATCATTTCGGTGTAAGGCTACGGGGTTTCTGTTGCTGTCCGCGGTCCTTGTTGGGGGTGGGGTGTGTTCGCTGTATGTTTTGGAGTGGATTGTGTTTTCGTGTGGGTGGCATCAGCGTGCGCAGGGCTTGTGTGGTGTAGTCGTGCTTGTGCGTGTGCTTTGCCCCAGCTCCTCCAGCCTGGACTTCTCAGTTTCGTACAAATTGTTTTCTTTCCTGTTTACAGCTGGATCCTGTAGTTTTTCTAATGTTACGAGCAGTGGCCACAGCTTATGAAAAAACTACCACTAAGTCACAAAGAGCGTTAATCTCGTGATAAAAAAAATTTACAGCATTAAAATTGTTTCGCGTTAACGTGTTAAAGGGATAGTGCAGTTTTTTTGATGTGAATCTGTATGGCTTCCCCTTCAACAGTGTCCTGAGATTAACACAGACACCCATGACAGCGTGATTTGGTCCCGGTTCTCCTCCGGTAACGTAGCTCGTAAACATAGTTCCTGTAAGTTCGCAATATATGCAAAATATGCAAATGCGAAATACGCTGCTGAATTTTTAGCAGACAGCTGTTTGTGACGCAAATATATCACTTTTCGGACAAATGTTGTTTTGAGAAGAAAAACAAGCTTTATTAAATTGTCCCCGCGATCTTACCGGAACTACGTTTACGAGCTACGTTACCGGAAGATAACCGGGACCAGATCACGCTGTCATGGGTAAGTCTGTGTTAATCTCAGGACACTGTTGAAGGGGATGCCAAACAGATTCACATAAAAAACAAAAAAAACAAAACGCACTCTCCCTTTAATAGAGCAATATTTTTGACAGAACTAGTTAAAAGCTAAAATTACAAAGTACTACTCAAATTATTAGTTGCTTTTTCCATTTTAGGTCCATCTTTTTTTAAAATATTTGATTAATTAAACAGTATAAAGCTGAAGTGATAGTTATTTTAAACTGTTATAGTTAACAGTTCTAATGTCCTGCTCAATACATCATATCTGTATGGACCCATGTTTAGTTTGGCATTGCTTGATAAACAGGGACAACTGAGACGTACCAGGAAGGGCATCTGACCTAGAAGCTGCACCAAACGGGTATACATAGTGGTTAGCGTTGTCACTCACAGCAAGGTGAAATCTTTCCTTGTGAAGTTTACATGTTCTCCCCGTGTCTGTGTAGGTTTCCTTTGACTTTCTTCTACCTCTGTTATAAAAGGAATTCTCAGTGGTTGCCTTCTGGTTAAAGAAAAAGTAAAATAAAACATAAGCTGGGAGTCCATGCACAGTGGGATAAATTGTTTGATATGCTAAGTCCAAAAGGAAAAGACTGAAAGAACAATATAACATTATGCAACTGTATGTATAGATTTTTGCCTCTAGTTCAACACATGAACACAGCACATCATCATCATCTGTACTCCTTTCTTCTTTCATTGATTTTATGTACAGTAGAGCCTTATATATTTGTCACAATTTCAAACCCGTCCAAACATGCATAGTCTGTGGCTTGTGGCTGTGTGCATCGACATCAGACGACACGCTAGCCTGGTGCACCTCAGGGACTTAAAGCAGCAGTGGGAGAAACATATGCACTGCCCTCTCCATTTGAAAGACTGGGAAGCTATAGGTGGCTGTGGATAAACTCACTCCTCTGTTCTGTAAGAATTAAAAAAATAAACAGAAAAAAAAGTAGATATGTTCTACAAGATGAAATTGTTGCAAAAAATTGAAAATATTGAGATATTAACTGTCAATTTTGTTCTCAACTACTCTGCAGTAATTAGGCTACTATTTGTGATGCTTAACTTTTCTTCAAAAACACTTAAAAGGCACCATAATGCAGTTTTATCTAACTTAAAGGGATAACATATATGGTGAAGGGTCTGCCTCCGGCTTGTCTTCGTAGAGACTGTATTACTTTTCCTGGAATGCCCCAAAGTTTGGCATTAAAGTTATTTATCTCCATGGAGACAAGGAGACACAACCCTGCTCACAGTAAGAATGCATGTTTTTCAAGGTATCTTTTCAGCTATTAAAACATCTATAGTTGACTGAATGCAAATTATATGTTTAATTCTATACTGTGGAGCATTGCAAAATTGATTGTTGTGAGCTTTAAGTCATGTTATAATGCTATTACCTTCTCAAAAACATACCTGGAGATGTGTTTTGTTTCACTCACACATGTTTGAGTCATCCTTTATTATTAGTCTGTCTACATCTCCAAAGCTCAAAATGCTCTGTTCCACCTGTAATTTTCCAGTTAGCTACCTTTTACCTTTAGTTCAGTAGAGATTGGCAATTCCAGGACTAAGGCTGTATCCCCTTACTCTGTCTTACCCCATCGCCTTACCCCTACCCTTTCGTTTTGTGTGTTCATGTGAGTGCAAGGGGTGTTCCGATTCTAATTTTGATCAAGGGTTAGGGCCACGACCGAGGGCTACATACCCCTTGAAACCAGACTTGGAACGAAGGGGTACACCTACAAGCTCAGGCAGGTTTTGGGCTCAGGATGGCAGCGTCACGTCGACCAGCCAAGGAGTCTCATAAATGTATTTTCAGTAGTTGTAATTATCGATTAACAGTTTAGCATGGTTTATAATTATGACGCTTATGTTCTACATTACCTTTAGTGAACTGTTGTTGCAGTTTTAACTGTAGTGATATCTGTTTAACTAACATTATTATTTTCATTGAACTTTCATGTATAAACAAGCTAGTTTTTTTGTCGAGCTGAGGTACCCAATAATCCTTGACATTTGTTTAAGTTTGTTTGCGTCAATTGTTGTCGCCTCTGTAGACGTAGCAGCCAGGTAGAGGCAAGGGATGATGATGCAAACGGTAATCGAGTGGTGTCCCATTTCTTAGGGGAACATTCGTACCCCGAGCCCTCTCAGCTCGGTATTGAGGGGCAAGACAAAGACGTAGATAAAAGCGTAGGGGAAGGGGCAAGATAGAGTAATGGGATGCAGCCTAAATTATCAAAATGATTCTAGTGAAGGTGTATAAAGTTTAAAAACACAGTGAGGCTCTTCCTGTATTACCACATGACATCACAAGATGCTTCCCGCTTGAGAGAAGAACCCTAAATATGCAGGATTTGTGTGTTCAACATGTGTGAATGAAACAAATCACAACTCCAGGTGTGTTTTTGATGAGGAAAACAGATTACAGATCAGAAAACAGCATAATATGGGCCCATTAAACCAAACATTTGTGATAGCATGTTTCTTGGCTGTCTCTTTGACATCCTAGCGCTCGCAGCATTTCTGGCCAATAATAGAGCTGTATCTTGTTTGTAAATTGGTGTAGAAATATGTTGTTTTTGACACACACGCTGCTTTCTGCAATAAAAACGATTCATATTTCATGCCCCAGTCTCCATCAGGGGCCAAATTAAAGAAGGCATCCTCCAACTACATGTCAACACAAGCAAACAGTGTAGCCAGCCACAGACCTGTTCATTAGATCTGACTCACAGCATGTCTTAAAGGTCCCATGACATGGTACTTCTTGATGCTTTTATATGGTGCCTTAATGGTTCCCTAATACTGTAAATTAATCCTTCTTCAAAATCAAGACTCAGTGCATTAGAAAGACACATGTACAGAGTCAGAGTCAGAAAATCTCTCTCTGAATGACTCATTCTGGGCCTTGTTGCTTGAATGCAAATGAGAAGGACAGAGATAGGTTAGAGGAGCGGGGGGGCAAATGCGCTCACTGGTTCCTTTTTTTAGCAGTGCGCTGTGTGCTGGCCCCACTTCAGTGTTTTAAGAGCGGAGGAGGAAAGGAGAGCCTTTTCAATGAAAAAAACCCATTTTCACAGAAAATAAAATTAAACCACTGCTGTTTCAGATGTCCAGAGGCTCAGATAAAGCACTTCCGAGCCTAGAAACAAGTGCCTCCAGGCAAATAAAAAAATGCATTTCGCATTGCGTAGCTCATTCGCGGTCCAAACTCTCTGGGCGTGATTTACAGAGACGGTGGGTAGACATCCAGACGGGGGGTGGAGCTGCATTTTTCGATGTGACGTCACATAGTTGCCTTGTTCAGAATCGCCTGTTTGAGCTGTGTTTTTTTCTAACGCAGAAAAGGACCGCAAATGTTCAGTTTAGACATTTTGCGCCTAAACAGGGTAGGGGAGCTCAAATTAACGTTCAAAAACCTCAGAAAGTGAAAATTTCATGCCATGGGACCTTTAAAGGTTCATATTACGCTATTTTCTGAGCTATGTCTTTAAGCCGTTTATCTTTAGCATTCTCTGCCCCCTCTGCGCCTCTTGTTGCTGCACCGCGATACGTAATGAGTGACGCAAACTGCGTAAATCTCCTTATTTAGCGACTATTTTCCAAACCTGGATGCAGGAAAACATGTCGCGGAGCTGAAGAATGCGCTTGAGGTGATTTTTAGCGTTTCACTTTTGAGTTGCAGTTTGGAGTTCATGGAGAAACCATCATCTTCTGGCAAGTCTGAACTGGAGGAGGAGAACAGCTTGGTGCAGGCGGACGGAGGAGATGTGGATCTACAAACATTCAGGAAGAGCTCATCTCAAAAAAGCTTCCGTCTCGACTATAGACTGGAGGAGGAAGTGACCAAGTCGTGCCGGGACAAACAGTTCCCTAAAGACCACAGCAAAGTGCCCTCCAGCAAAGAGGCCATGGACGCGAAGCTGCCGGTGATGGAGCCTTACTTCATTCGAACCCCAGACCTGAGTGAGTCTGGACCCGGTCTCAGAGTGACCTGGTTGGGCCATGCCACTGTCCTGGTGGAGATGGGTGGACTTAACATTTGAACTGACTCTATCTTCAGCCAAAGAGCTTTACCCATTCAGTTTGTGGGACCAAAGAGGTACAGAGGGCCCCCCTGCACCATGGAGCAGTTGCCCAGAATCGATGCTGTTGTCATCTCTCACTCTCACTACGACCATTTGGATGTCTCCAGTCTGAACGCTCGAGTCAGGGCAGAGCTGCGCTGGTTTGTTTCCCTGGGGCTGATGGATTGGCTGGTGAAGATAGGCTATGAGAAAGTGATGGAGCTGGACTGGTGGGAGGAGAACTGTGTCCTGGCTCACGATGATGTCACCTTCACTGGCTGGTTAGCTCAACCGGTAAGTCATTTGACTTCCAACTGGGGGACCTGGGTTTGAATCCCTCCCGGCAATGAGCAAGCCAGTGTGGGTCCTTGGGCAAGACCCTTCACGGTACTGCCCCCTGGGCGCCTGAAAGAAGCTGCCCACTGCATCCTGAAAGGAAGAAGTGAATTTCTCCTGTGTGAGATCAATAAAGTCTAAAAATCTGAATGAAACAACAGACTAGCAGATGTTTGCAGACGCAGCGGATGGGGACATTAACACGTACACAGACTCTGTCGTAGGCTACATAGGGAAGTGCATTGAGGACACGGTGCCCAAAATCTCCATCTGCACTTACCCAAATCAGAAACCCTGGGCGGGACCGGAGGTGCGTGCTAAACTGAAAGCTCGCACCGCTGCCTTCAACTCAGGAGACCCTGAAGCCTACAAAGCAGCCAAATATGACCTCAGAAAGACCATCAGGACTGCCCAGAGGGACTACAGGGAGAGAATGGAGTCTGCCCAGCAGAGCAATGACCCGAGACGGGTGTGGCATGGGCTACGCTGCATCACTGACTACAAGGGGAGGAGCGGGCCCGTGGAACTGTCCAGCGCATAATTTCCGGACGAACTCAACACCTTCTACGCCCGGTTTGATGCAGATAACACCACGCCTGTCACCAGACCCCATGTGGACAGTGGATAGACACTGCTACAGTGAGACGGGCGTTCAAGAGAGTGAACCCCCGCAAAGCACCAGGACCCGACGGCATCCCCGGACGAGTGCTGAGGGCTTGTGCTGACCAACTCGCCGGGGTGTTCACCAACATCTTCAACCTGTCTCTGAGCCAGTCTATCATGCCCACCATCTTCAAGACCTCCACTGTAGTCCCCATCCCAAAGACCCCCACAGGACAGCATCCTGTCCTAATGACTATCGGCCCATAGTAAAAGGAGAAATTCAATTTGTCAACTGGACAAAGTTTGTTTGGTCAAAAACGTTTCGCCGCTCATCCAAGAGGCTTCGTCAGTTCTGGTTCTAGTGCTGGTTAGCGAGCTCCTCCCTGCAGCTAGATATAAACAGGGTCTAACCAGCACTAGAACCAGAACTGACGAAGCCTCTCGGATGAGCGGCGAAATGTTTTCGACCAAACAAACTTTGTCCAGTTGACAAATTGAATTTCTCCTTTTATCATGGATTCTACCTGGACGACTGAGGGACTCTTCACGTATCGGCCCATAGCACTCACATCTGTCATCATGAAGTGCTTTGAACGAATCATTAAGAGACACATCTGTGACTCCCTCCCCGACACCCTGGACCCCCTGCAGTTTGCATATAGAGCAAAGAGGTCTACAGACGACGCTATTGCTCTAGCAGTCCACACCTCTCTCAGTCATCTGGAGAGAGGAACCACATATGTGAGAATGCTCTTCATTGACTACAGCTCGGCATTCAATACCATAATCCCCCCCAAACTGGTCTCTAAGCTCACCGCCCTGGGCCTGGGGATGTCCATCTGCGGCTGAATATGGGACTTCCTCACCAACAGGCCACAGGCGGTGAGGATCGGCAGCCACGTCTCCTCCACACGTGTCCTCAGCACTGGGGAACCCCAGGGCTGTGTTCTCAGCCCTCTCCTGTACTCCCTGTTCACCTACAACTGTACCGCCAGGCACAGCTCCAACATCATCCTCAAGTTTGCTGACGACACCACCATCCTAGGCCTCATCACCAACAAAGATGAGAGCGCCTACAGAGACGAGGTGAAATCACTGACCAGCTGGTGTCAGGAAAATAACCTTTCTCTGAATGTCAGCAAAACTAAGGAAATGATCGTGGACTTCAGGAGACAGCGTGTAGACCAGCATCCCCCCATCTCCATTAACAACGCTGAGGTGGAGCAGGTCAGCAGTTTTAAGTTCCTTGGGGTACACATCACTGAGGATCTGTCCTGGACACTACATACAGACACTGTGGTTAAGAAAGCCCGACAAAGATTCTACTACCTGAGGAAGTTGAGGAAGTTTGGTATGAACACCAGCATCCTCACAAACTTCTACAGGTGCACCATCGAGAGCCTGCTGACGGGCTGCATCACAGTGTGGTATGGGAACTGCACCGCTCAGAGCCGCAAAGCACTACAGAGGGTGGTGCGAGCGGCAGAGGACATCACTGGCAGCAGTCTCCCCTCCATCCAGGATATTTACCACAGCAGGGGTCTGCGTAAGGCACACAGCATCACTAAGGACCATACTCATCCCGCACAAGGACTCTTCCGTCTGCTACCCTCTGGTAGACGATACAGGAGCCTGCCAGCACGCACAAAAAGACTCAAAGACAGCTATTACCCCCAAGCTGTCAGACTATTGAACTCTGTATAATACTCACTATAACACTGCACTAAACTACCTTTCATTATGCATAATTATGTTTACTGCTGCTGCTCTGTATGAATATATCATGTTTGTCACTACCTCACTATAAACTGCCGTTACCTGTGCAATAATCTGTGCAATAACCTATGTGCAATATTTATACCATACTATGTGCAATACGAAATCCACATGCAACACTTATACCACACCATATTATGTGCAATCTGTCTAATACTTACACCTTATTTGATCTTTGATTTAATCCTACCTGCACCTTTGTACATTGTACCTTGTATTTTTTATTACATTTTATTACATATTTTATTATATTGTTTATTATATTGTTTACTTCCCCTGCACTTTTGCAACACTTTTTTTTTTAACCATGTACTATTATTGCATGTTATTACTTCTGACTATTTCAGTGAGTCAACGGTTCTTCTGATCCTAAGCATTTCATTGCATTGTTGACCTTGTGTTGATTCTGCATATGACAAATAAACAATCTTGAATCTTGAATCTTGAATCTTGAATCATAAATCAGACCCCCCAGGATTTCGCGGGCATTTTTTGTGATTGTTGCGGGCTAAAATGCCTGAATTTGCGGGAGCTTTTCCAAAAAGTTGCGATGAAAGTTGCGGTGCTTTTAAGGTTTTTGTTGCGATTTTGTTGCGGGAGGAAGTGAAAGTTGCGATAAATAGTTGCGATTTTCGCTTTTTGTAATTAAAATTGAGTAATATTTTGAATACTGAGTTATTACTGATAAAGAATAATACAAAGACACAGAGATCACAGATATGGTCCTAAAACAACCTTACCAACATCGAAAATAAATTACTACTAGGAGGGGAACTGTTTCGCGCGGTCTTTTGCTGTTATTTTTGTGGGCAAATGGCGCCGCAGACATGTTTCTTTGCCATTAGAACCCGTGTCTCAATTCCCAGAGCGCACGGCTCGGAGCGTGGTCCGAAGGGCATGTGCGTCACACATTTCGACAGTACACCGGCGCGACGACTGCTGACCCACTTCTTTTTTGTCCCATGCGCAGTTAACACGCGGTCCGAAGACCGCAGTCGTAAGCGGCCCGCGGACTGCAGTCGGGGCTGAGCAAGTGTGCACCTCCTTGACTGCAGTCTGAGCCCCCTTCGGGCCGCGCTCCGAGCTGTGCGCTTTGGGAACTGGGGACACGGCCGCAGTTTCGTTTTGTCACACGGAAGTAAGGCAGAATGTTGCGGCTTCCAAACTCAAACCTTTTAGCCGCCGAGAATATGAGGTTGGGTCCTATGGCTCGCAGATCTGTGACGCGCAAAGAGGAGGCTATGGTGACAGATACGCTGAGATCCAGATATGCGTTTTGTGCATTTATTACAAAAAGAGCGCACACAGTTATGACAGCGCAGCAGGATGAAATGGAACTCATGAAAACCAGCAGGATGAACAGATTAACGTGAAAGATGAATGAATGGTTTGCGTTCAACAAAAAATACGGCTACACCCCAACTCTGACTCTCTCCTCTGTGTGACAGGTGAGCGCGCGCTTTTACACGCACACATTTCCGTACGTGCACACACCCACACTCACGTGACCCACCGCCTCTGCCGCACACACACACACAAACGCACCGTGCACCTCATCTCAGTTATGTCGCCTACACAGAAGGAAGTTGGTCGGCGTTCAATACGTCGCCGATGATTGGTCAAAATTAGTAAAAATTGCGGAAAAGTTGCGGTGATTGGTCAAAATTGCAACACCGCCCTGAATTCGCGGGGATTGGCTGAAGTTGCGTTGAAGTTGCAAATCGCAACATCGCGAATTCCTGGAGGGTCTGATAAATGTTATAATGTTGTTTCCTCATCACAAACATACCTGGAGTTGTGTTTTGTTTCTGTGTATTTATACATAGGCTAAGTTCTTCTCTCAAACTGAAAACACTCTGTTCCACCTTGTGATGTCATGTGGTAATAGGGCTGGGCGATTAATCGAGATTTGCGATATCTCGAGATGTTTTATGAAATTGAGAAAGATTTTGGCATATCGAAAATCTTGAGATAATGCTCTAAATGAATAAGATTTTGCCACTCTGCTTATTTTCCTTAACTGTGTTGTGGAGCTGTCCGCCCCACCTCCTTCTTGCGTTTGCGTTTCACTGCGTCTCGTGGTTCCCCCTCCCCCTCCCCTCGCGTGTAAGCCGCGCGTGTTTGTTGATAACTTATTCAACATGGCGGCGCCCACAGAAGCGTCCACGAGAGAATTCATACCAAAGAAAACAAACGGCTCCATTATATGGCGGTATTTCGGATTTAAACCGTCCGATGAGGAGCAGAAAGAGGCATTTTGCAGAGAATGCAAGAAACTGGTGCCATCAAAATCATCGAGCACCACGAATCTCTTCAACCATTTGCAGTACCACCACAAACTCTTATACGAAGAGTGTGCCAGGCTTTGGTTCGCGGGCAAACCCACCACCACTTCTAAGAAGACACAACAAACAACGCTCCAGACATCTTTACCCCGGTGTCTACCCTATGGAAAAACAAGTGCAAGGTGGGTCAGCATTACGGAGTCCATTGCCTTTCATATCGCAAAAGACATGACGCCCATAGTGGTTGTTGAGCGACCGGGCTTCATACGAATGCTAAAAACGCTTGACCCTAGATACAATCTACCTAGTTGCCACTTTTTTGCAAGACAGAAACCTCAGCAACATTGTCAGTGCGGTACAGAGCAAGCAGTGGCTGAGGATGCAGTGTTTTGGGCACAGGCTGCATTTGGCGATCGGTGAGTTTTAATCTCTCTCTCTCTCTCTCTCTCTCTCTCTCGCTCTCTCTCTCTCTCTCAAATACACACACACACAAATATAAAATGTGTGTAAAATACTACAGTCACAAAACACACGAGAATTCATGGATTGAGGCTCTATTAATCTATATTTAAAAACAATTTAATATGTGCTTTTTCACTTGGCTACGAAATGAGGGATTTTTTTTTTGTCTTTTATCTTAAATGTTAAAGAAGCACTTCATAAGAACTGTCTATCCTCAGATTTTATGTTTACAATTAAAATAAGGCAATATACTACTTCCTTGGTATGTTAAAAATGGTGCACAAGCACTTTGTTACTAATACCTGTCTACCATTAGGCACTTGGCTGCCTACCTGTTTGCACTTCAATAAAAAAAAAAAAAACCTTGCTGAATTTTTTTTTTCCCCCTGCATAGATATCGAGATATATATCGTATATCGAGATATAGCAAAACATATCGAGATTTTTTTTTTTTCTCCATATCGCCCAGCCCTATGTGGTAATACAGGCGGTGCTCTACAGTGTTTTTAAACTCCATAGACATTCACTGGCATCATTTGGATAATTTCAGCCCTGGAATTGCCAATCTCTAAAGGAAAAAAGGTAGCTGTTAACTTCAAAACTACCACTATATGACATCACATACTTTTTTGGTTGGGGTCCGTCACCTGCTTGCTTCTATGGATATGTCATTACTCTGCCTGGAATGTTCCACAGTATGATTTTAAACAGCTCTGCCTTGCATTTTTTCAATTACAGGTGGTTTTATAGCTCAAAAATACCTAGAAAAACAGGCATTCTGACTCTGCAAGTACCTTGGCATCCATGTAATTATGCATTTGACACCTGTCTCTTGCTATCTTTTTTGCTACTTATTTAAAATGTATTATTACCAATTATTTAATCCTTCTTACTATATTATATTGTGATGAGTGAGCTACTGTATCCAAAAAAATTTCCTTGTGGATCAATGAAGTTTGTCTCAGTCTAAGTCTAAGTGAGCTGGGTTGCCTCTTCACTGATCTGACCTGTATCTTGGTCTAGTTTCGTCTTCACAAAGACAGAGAAGTTTAATACTATACTGTGAAACATTCCAGATAAACATCTCTAGAAAGAAAGGCATTTGACTGACCCACCACCAGAAAAGTTACACAATGCATCTTTAAGCTTTAGTGATGTAGAGAGACTAATAATAAAGGATTACTCAAACATGTGTGAATTAAAAAAAAACACAACTCAATGTAAATATATAAAATGTATTAATTGCATCCTGATGTCCTATACCTGCTAAGAGGTCGTGAGATTTCTGGTCACGTTATTTGGAAACTCTAGATTTAGAAATTGCCAGCAACATAAGGAGGGATAGCTGTTTGCATGAATTATTCAGATGAGTGCCTTCTCCCAAAACAACTGTAATGTGCTGTAAGTTTGTGATAAGAAATCTGGGCAGCCAACAGACACCAAGGACATGTCAAACGTAAGGCATCGCCAGACCATTTTGGGAGAGTGCCAGTGTTTGCAATGTTTGGCCTGTTTTAAAAGGGATTTGCTCTAAAGTTGTATGATGTCTTGGCTCACTTTCAGAAGCCATGTTCAGTTTGATTAGGCTGATTTCTATACTATAGCTTTAAGTATCTGTCAATGGAGAGACACCATTTATTTTCTTTAAACTAAAATAAAATAAGACTAAACTGATTCAAATGTGTTATAGAGCTGTTATTTAGCTCTCTAGTACAGGGGTTTACAAAAAAAAAATAAAAAATCACATCCGCCTGCCCTACCCCACACAGGCCTTTGAAGTAAATGCATCTTTTGTGTTTCTGGCAAAGATGAGTTTCAATAACAACTGATAATATATATATATTTTTAAATAATAATAATAGTAATAATAATAATAATAATAATACCACTTTTCTGGACACTCAAGGACGCTTTACAGATTCAGTCGGTGGTGGTAAGCTACAATGGCGCCATCGGCCCCTCTGACCACCACCTTTCATACTAAAAGTGCATTCATAAACGATTTTTGTAACAGCAAATAATTTCCAGCTTCATGCAGGCCTAATTGAGGATACTTTTAACATCATTGAGCATCAGTAGGCCTATCCAAATCAACAGAACATTTGTATTGGTGCCAAAACTACCGCTTGACGACACCTGATGGCTGAAATCATGCATAATGCTTTTCTGTGACTGCAAATCATAACGCTTCCTCTCAAAAACTCAACTGGCTTATTCACTAAATCCACGTGCTTTGTTTCAATGTGATGACGGAGTTTGCTTGGTCTCATGTTATTCGTAAGTACCTCTTTGCAGATCACACGCTGTGGCAGAGGTGTAGGCTCGGAACCCGACCAGGTGAAACCAAACCTTAAATAATCAGGATCATATTTCCTATGTTTTTTGCTGGATCCTGTCTCCTCCCTCATTCTGATTTCTGTTGAGATAAAATTAGAAAACGAAGCATTTTACAGCTAATACACGCACACACCATTGCCTATATCATGTGGTTAAAAATAGTTCAGAAGATGATAAAGTTATCTCAGGTAAAAACAACACAGTGAAAAGTTTATTAGGTGTTTGGTTAAGAGTACAACCCATTTAATGTTTTCAAATAATTACAGAAATATTTTTTCTTTTTCTTTTTGATAAGGTTGATTCCTGACTTCGAGGCTTTTAATGTTTTTATTTATGTAATTTATTCTAATTAAATACCCCAAAAAATCATAACAAATCTGATCTGATAGAAAAACAACAAATCTCATGCAACAGTAAACCACAATCATCTGGATATCAAAATTCAATTACTCATTATGTATTATTATTATGTCTCTCTCTCTCTCTCTCTCTCTCTTGTTCTCTCTCTCGTTCTCTCTCTCGTTCTCTCTCTCTATCTCTCTCGATCTCTCTCTCTCTCACTCTGTCTATCTATCTATCTATCTATCTATCTATCTGTCTACCTATCTATCTGTCTATCTCTTCTAATGTAAGACACATAGTCCAGGGGTGTTCAAACTTTTTTCACCACAGGCCATTTTTTGAACCATATTCAAAGTGGAGGACCAAAGCCTGGTGGTTAAAACAGTGGATCACACAGATGGGGACATACATAGCTTTTAACAGAGCCACCAAACCTTTAATAAGGCTTGAAACTTTCATTTGAGGTCTGTATCACAATGGAATGTCATGTTTTTGAGGTTACTGTGGTAGAATTATTTAAATTTGCAGTAAAAATGTCTGCCGATGATCAGTTGAGCCAGTTCAGCAGAAGATTTGAGGGACCACAAAGGTTGGTCTGAGGGCCACATTTGGACCCTGAGCCATAGTTTGGACAACCCTGGTCTACTGTATACTGCTAATAGTTTACAAAAGTGGTTCTCAAACTCTTCACTCCATGTACCACCTAAGAAAGTATTTGGTTTTCTTAGGTAGTGCAACCACATGCAGCCAGATCTGAACCAGGTCTAAAACAGGAATATTCCAGGTCTAAATGTGGATTAAATTGACTCAAAATTATACAAATATTTGTGTGGTACACCAGAAAAATCTTGCATACCATGGTTTGAGAATCACTGCTTTACAATACTTTACAATACTGGACTCTCAAAATACTATCACAAATTAATTATACATTCACTCGTTGAAAATGTTGACAGTTGAGATAGACAAATATATTGTATAGATCTTTGCACTTTGGCATTAAATCGCCAACAGATGCTGATATTTTGTTTTGGCTGTCCAACTGCCTAAAGCAGTATTTCCCATCAGGGGTACAAGTACCCCTAGGGGTACGCGAGCACACTGCAGGGGGTACTTGGCAGTGTTGCTGCCAGGCACAGGGAGATTTTTTGGAATTTTTAAATTCTAATTTGAGTAAATTTGAGTTAAAGAAAAGAGAAAAAATGCCTGAGAATAAAATTTTCAAATTAAGGAGATGAAATAAAATTATTTTCATTTAATAATCTGTTGTGTCACGTTCTACTTTTTGAGAATTATCAACACGTATGAGTCAGGGGTACTCGAGGTATGACAAAAAGGCTCAGGGGGTACACAAGACAGAAAGGTTGTGAAACACTGGCCTAAAGAACACACTTTATTTATTTAATTCAGTACAAAGAGAAAATTACATAAGGGTGATTCTCCAACTATCAAAGAATTTGTGTCCCAGGCAGAAAAACAAAAACATGTTTGTCATTTTTTTATTCATGCTGTACTTACTAGACACAAAGACAAACTTATAAAAAAAAGTATGATAGATCCATTTCTATTTTTATTATATAAAATATGGTTTTATATCAGGGCTCTCAAGTTTTGAGCGGGATGGTGCGTGAGACTGCGTTTTTTCCGAGGGGGGGAGGAGGGGGTGCGAGCGAAAACGCGCGGCGCCTGCATTAACTAACCGATTTTGTGGGCACAGAAGCGCTGTGAACAGTGGCTAGAATTTTGAATTGCTTAACAAAACTTTAGCGTGAGAAATACCATGTGTGGCGTGTGAACTTGTCGAATTGCGTGTGTCACACTCTCAAAGCGTGAGACTTGAAAGCCCTGGAAATTCCTTATTTTAATGGAAAATATCATGTGCTTGAAATATTAGTATTTTATTTATTTTTCATAAAAAGAACACCTGTCCCTAGGGATCACTGTCATTTCCACCACAAAATGTAACTTTTAACTTTTTTTTTAACCTTTGTCTACTTGAACCACATCAGTTGTGATGTGACAGGAGCTCATGTTAGCATAGCAGCGTTAGCTCCATGGAAGGAAGGGAAACAAGAAGAAAATCAAGGTCAAGTTTTGCAAAACCAAGAGTAGGTTTATTGGTCTTCATTTCCAAACACCTGATATTATCTTTGAATGTACAAATAATGAGGAAAAATACCATTTTATATTGTGTATTTTGAGTATATTTTATGCTAACACTAAAACAGAGATTAGCATGCTAATATGTCATAAGATTTGCTAAAGAAATGCTAAACATTGTCATTTCCATCACTTTATTTATTGTTATTGTTTATTATTATGTATTTAATATTTATGTAATTTCATTACAACCACTATCAGTTAATGTTTCTACACATTGTCATGAAGCAGAACAAATCAAAATACAGTATTTCTAAAAATATGTGTTGGATTTTCTGAAAAATATCATGACCAAATTTGACTGTAGTTGGAGAATCACCCATAAATAAAACTACTGCAAAATGACTACACAGCTCTCTTAGGTTTATGGTTTTTTTTAAAAAGGGATGTGGGTTTTTGCAGTAAATAGTTCAAAATCTGCCATATATATCAACCCAAAAATATCAGCAGAGCTTATGGACCACTGGTTTCTCTGAACGTGGAACAATCAGTATCAGCCATGAAAAAACCCATATCAGTTTATCTCTACTTCACAGTTAAGACATTCAAATTTTCCCATCAAAACCAACTTGAAAATAGATCCTGCCAAACACTTGATAAATAACCTATTTTTGTGGCACTTTGTTAATTTCAGGGTGTTGGTAATTACAGGTGCTGGGTGTGCTTTTGAATGCACCAGAACACAGTGAGTCCTCTGCACATGTATAATTAAACCTCTCTCCTCACATCACCGAAACAGAGGCCAGACAGACATTTGTGCTCTTTATAAATTTATACTGTACTCGCTCAGGCATGGGAGATGATTATGGACTATGCTTGTTCATTTCTTAGTGGCAGAGAAAAAAAAAAGTGTGATCAGTTATTAAGTGTGAGGCAGAGGGAGGCAGTTGTTCAGTTCAGTTGCCAGGATCACAGAGGAGCTAGTTAATGTGACCACACTCAAGTTCAACAAGTGCAAAGAGAAGAAAAGTTTGGCTGTGAAAATGCTAATTATTATTTTTAGCTCTGTGAATCCTAAAGGCAGCGCTCTCAAGTTTCACGCTTTGAGAGTGTGACACACGCCACACACGGTATTTCTTACGCTGAAATTTTGTTAAGCAATTCAAAACTGTAGCCACTGTTCACAGCGCTTCTGCACCCAGAAAATCGGTTAGTTAATGCAGGCACCGCGCGTTTTCAGCGAAAAAAAGCGAAAAAAGGCGAGGCCAAAATTGGAAACTGAATCGTGAAATGTACACATATATTAGAAATTCTCATCTCATCTTGTCTCGTCTTGTGGAAATTGTGTCTTGTCCCATTCTTAAGCAATACCATTTTCAATCTATGCAAGAAAGACCCAGCTTTGTCCTAAGTTTTTTGGTACTGATAGTTTTTTGGTACTGATAGATTCTAGTTTTGAGTTTTAATATCGATTAGTATCTGGGTATTGATTCACAGCATAAATTGAGTGTTTTTATGATTTATAAATTGATCATTTATTATTTGCTGAGGTAGAATTTGAATAAATATTTGTAATAATTTTATCATTGCATAGATAAAATGTATCCAAAGTTGACACAATTAGGGCTGTGGTTGACTAAATTAAATTCTTTGTCGACTAAAGACATATCCTGCTGTTTGATTGGTCGACTAAAAAGGGGGCGTGGCAAAAGCTTTCAAAGTATTATGTACAGTATCTCTGTGTATCTGACTCAAACTGCACTCATAAGACGACACCAGCAGGGGGAGTTCATGCAAAAACTACTATTTATTCAGACAAATGTACAAGGAAAGAAAATATTTATATAAAGACCAGATAAAACTTGTTTTATCTGTTATTTATACCAGAAACTTCAGGTAAATCACTCACTAACCTCTCCTTTCTGATGTTGTCCCATATAAATGTCCTCATAGTCTATTTACAATAATTAGTCAACTATTACAAATTTGGGTCAACAAAGGCACCATTGACCAATTAATCGACTAAACAACTAAGGCTACGTTTATATGATGATGGTCTGAACAGAAGACGCAAAAGTGGCATCGCGTCTTCACTTTTTATTCCGCGTTTAGACGAGAGGAAATCTGTGCGCATACGGTGACGCAAAAGTGTGTGGAATTCGATTGGGTATGCATGCCAGGCGGCTAGGTGGTGCTGTGATAAATTATCACTATGTCCACGCGCATGCGTAGAATCTTCCTTCTACTCATCTGCACCACGAAAAGCAAAACAAAACATGATACCGGTAGCAAAAGAAAAACTTGTGTGGTCAGACAAAGAAGTTCAACTATTGCTTCAGAACACGTTAGACTACAAAGCAACGAAGGCGCAACAAGGTGTGGACTGGAAGTCCTGCCAAACAAAGTACACTGATATATGGACCGATGTGACATAAATACAGTATGTACGCAGATTTTGAGTTTTGCGTCTTGGGCAGTGTAGACGAAAACGCTACGGCGGAGCGTATTCAAGTTTTCCACTTTGGAGGAGGTTTCAGTTTTTTGCGTTTTTAAGCGCCCAAAAGCCGTCCGTCACTGTCTAAACAAAAGGCACTTCTGATAAAATATTTTGTCGTTTTTACCCGTAAGCGTTCTGGTATAAACAGGCCCTAAAGGACTACAGCCCTAGACCCAATAAGTAACATAACATCTGTTTTTTTATTCTGGTTCACAGTCTGTCCATAATTCATTCACGTATCCTTAATTTTTGGCACCCACTTCACTCCAGGGTAAGAATAAATGAGTGTGTATGCTCCATCAGCCTCACTCACACACACACGCACACACACACACACACACGTAATTAGAGCACATATCCAAAGGTTGTGAATAAAACAACAGGTACAACAGGTGCTGGTTCCTGTGTGAGTTCCTATGTTCACGTTGATCTATTCTCCAGCTTTAATATGACAGCCGTGTCCTTTACATAGAACAAAACCACACAAGAGAGATGTCCCTATGCTAATGCTAATGAGCTGCCTCTCGCTTTATAAACACTTGTAACCAAAGAGGCAGCCCGACATGAGCATTTTGATGAGATATTTCTAACATCAATTAAACAAGGCTTCTTCTTAGGGCTGTGTTCAAAAAATCGATCCACGATCCAATATCGATTCACGCTCAAAAAACACGATATCGATCCAAAAATGTGTGGATCGATCTTCTCCAGGCGACTGGCACTATTTTCTTTTACGCGGAGGCGCACTACAGAAAGCGAGTAAACGAAATCGAAACTTAAGAAGGCAAAATGGCTGAATCAACAGCATCACTAAAAACACCACCTGGATTGAAGGCAGATGTTTGGGAACATTTTGGATTTAAAAGCTACGAGGACAAAGATGAGTTGGACAAAACAAACGCGGTGTGCAAACTGTGTCGGCGAGACGTACCATATAGTGGCAATACCACCAATCTGCGTAACCACATAGCCAGGCACCACCGCGACCTGGCTAAACCTGCCTCATCGAGCCAAACCGCACTTGAAAAGGCATTTGGTGTTAAATTCCCTTCGAATTCTATGCGTGCCTTATCGATCACCGAGGGAATCGGAATATTTATTACGAAAGACCTCCAACCCTACTCCGTGGTGGAAAATGCGGGATTTCGACTACTCATGAAGAGGCTAGAACCACGCTATGTCGTGCCCAGTCGCAGACATCTCAGCGAAACTGTGATCCCACAAATGTATGGGAAAACCAAAGATGCCCTTGTGCATTCACTCAAACTTGCCGAGAGGGTGGCGTTAACCTGTGATTCCTGGACCTCGAGAAATACGGTGTCCTACCTGACAATCACTTGTCATCACATCGACGAGGAGTGGAGACTAGCCTCGAGCGTGCTTCAGACCAGGGCAGTTGAGACGAGCCACACTGCAGCCAACCTAGCAGACCAGCTCGCTGAAGCCATCGAGGAGTGGGAAATCTCCGATAAAAACCCCGCTTTCGTCACAGATAATGCAGCGAACATTGTTAGAGCGGTGCAACTGATGGGTCGTTTTCACATGGGCTGCTTCGCCCACCTCCTCAACCTGGCATCCCAAGCAGGGCTTAAAACCCCTGCTATCGCACGCCTACTGGGGAGGGTAAGGCGGATTGTTGCCTTCTTCCACCGAAGTACCACTGCGAGCCACTCGCTGAAGGAAAAGCAACAGCTACTTCAACTGCCGAAACACAAACTCGTGATGGATGTCACCACCCGATGGAATAGTTCGCTGGAAATGTTGGCCCGCTTCCTGGAGCAGCAACCAGCAATCTCAGCAGCGCTGATGTCCCCCGACGTCCGCAGGAGGGAGAATGACCTCTGCACATTGACTGAGACGGACATCACCACTGCCGAGGACGTGGTTAGATGCCTTGAACCCATGAAGACCGCCACCCTCGCCATATCTGAGGAGGAGTCCCCAACCATGTCAATGGTTGCCCCACTGCAAGTTCAACTACTTAATCAGATGGAATGCACTGCTGAAGACACGGCCATCATTAAGGAGCTCAAAACTGCTGTCCACCAGAACTTGAGTTCAAGGTATGTACATTTATTCATTTAATTTATTTTCATCTATACTTTATTTAACATGGCTGGTTGTGTAGCAGTAGTAGCACTGACATGTGTGTTGTTTTTAAATAGATTTATCTCTGATTTCATCCTCATCTTCTTTTACATAGAATAGATCAGTGATTTTAGATTGTATTGTATTCATAATAGTGCATGACTGTTCCTGCTTTTACTATAGGCCCACCCTGCTATGTAGCCTAATGGATGCATGTTTAATCTATCTATCCATCTATCTAAAGTGATGTGTTCCTTCCTCTATATAGATATGAAGGCCTGAAGGAGACCCTGTGTGTAGCGTCATCCTTGGACCCTCGTTTCAAGACCCTACCATTCCTTTCTGATGAGGCACGTGAGGCTGTCTTCCTCAAATTGACCTATGAAGCTGCTCATCAAAACCCATCATCCGATGTAAGTTTGCAGATAATATAGGGTGCCCATTTGAATATTTAGACTATTTTTTATTGAGATGCAAAAGAATGAATTCAAGTTAATTTGTGTATTATTTTCTTGTCTAATATTTTTCTGCATCAGAACACTACACCAGAGCAAGAGGACCCTCATGATTCAACCGACGTGGCTGCACCTGCACTTGGACCAACTCAACCCAAGAGGCCCAAAGACTCTGCTCTGATGGCTTTACTGGGGTCAGCCTACACACCAGCGACTCCACCAGAGAAGAGAACAACATCTGAAAGGGCAGAGGAAGAGGTCGCCACCTACAGGAAAGTCCCACCTATTTCTCTTTCAGAAAATCCACTGAGATGGTGGCAGGTGCATGCCAAGGATTTCCCTCTTTTGTCAGGCCTGGCAAAGGAATACCTTTGCATACCGGGGACCAGTGTCCCATCTGAACGAGTTTTTTCAACAGCTGGAGACATCGTTAGCGCTCAAAGGAGCTGCCTCACTCCTCAACATGTCGACCAGCTCCTTTTCCTCCAGAAAAATTACAAGATTCCTGAAGTTTAGGCATATTTTTATATATATTTATATGTCAGACATATTTTTGCACTGTTCTTGTTGCTGAGCTGGCTGGTTAGTCCTCGTCATTGTTCTGTTACTCCTGTAACAATTTAATTTATTTATGTTTTATTTATTTATGTTTTATTTGGTCATTGTTATTTAGTTCTGGTCATTGTTAATTCTGCCATGGTTATGTTACTTACATTTCAAAATAATACTTGAATTTTTTACTAAAATAAATACTTGATACTTGACTCTTCTCTCTCTCTGTGTCCCTCTTATACATACACAGATACAATCACCAACACATGGGGCCGTCTTGTCTATTGGACAGTATTTATTTCCATTATGTCTGTAAATAGATCGATATCGAATCGAATCGGATCGAATCGTGGATCGAATCAGATCGTGACCTTGTGAATCGAAATCGAATCGATCTAGGGAATTCGGATCGATTCCCAGCCCTACTTCTTCTTATCTCAGCCTCACCAGAATCACTAAAAGGATTCGGAAAAACAAGTCAGGAATGAGTGATTAGATGAGTCGTCTAAGCTGAAATGTTACTGTGTGACAATTGGAACTGAAAATGCAAAAGTTATTGTTGAATGTCACTACAAGGCTATGTTCAGTCTGCAGGGCTTAAAGTTCAATTCTGATTTTTTTTTGTGTGAAATCCGATTGGGAAGGTTTTTGGCCTTGGCGTTTTGTGGGGCAGTGGCAGCAACGTCCGTAGAAAGGAACGTGTTGGTGCTGACAGTGTTGAGATTGCTATGTGCTTTGCTGCTTCACTGACATGGACTTCATACACAATTTTTGTATGACGAGAAGAATGTTTGTGTACATTTGTGAGCGCCTACTTGTACCACTCTCGCTTGTTGATGATGTGGATGAATGCGACCTGGCTGTTCAGACTGAAGTTGCATGTCAAAAGATCGGATATGTATCGGTTTTAGGAGCACATATCCAAGTGGCCTGGGTCTCGTTTGAAAAAATCAGATCTGTGTCATTCAGACTGTCATTAAAAGATCTGGCTCTTGCTTGTCCTCACACCGGCGTTCTGGTCGCATAGGCACAAAAAAATCAGATTTGGGTCTGAACATAGCCTAAGGTATGTGTTTATCTGTGTTAAAGATGCGCTATGTAACTTTTTTGGGGGAGGGTGTGTCACTGGATTGTTTCCACGGACAGGCAGACAACAGCGATCCCAGTCACTGTAAGAGCGCATGTTTCTAAGTAACACTTGTAAACTTGTAATTAGTGTTTATGTAAGTGCAAGATAGTGATGTGTAAAAAAGCCTGTATTATGCTATTTCATGATCTATGTTATAATGTTGTTTCCTCATCACAAACATACCAGGAGGTGTGTTTTTTTTTCACCCACCTTGTGATGTCATGTGGCAGTACAAGAAGTGCCCCAGTGTGTTTTTAAACTCCATATACCTTCACTACAATCATCTGGAACAGAGCATTTTGAGCTCTGGCGATGTAGACAGACTAATGAACTAGGATTTCTGAAACATGTGTGAATGAAACAAAACACAACTCTTAATTTTTTGAGGCGGTAACAACATTTTAACACGGCTTAAAGCTCACAGGAGTCAACTTTGCATAGTGTTGGACCTTTACAAGACAAAGACTGTAGAAAAGTTGCATAGTGCACTTTTAAGCTGCATAGTCCTTAACTACACACTGCTTTTTTATAGGGTTTTCTGCATTTGACCCATTCTTCAATATTGTTAGGGCTACTTGTTACTCACAGTGGACCCAGATGCTATCTCACTGAAGAATTATCCTTGTTTGACTTTGATGGAAAATAAAGAATCTGATTTTAGTTTTCATATTTGATCAAATAAAAATCACTTTCTAATTAATTTAACACAAGCGCAAACTAAATAATGTTTTGTTTTGTAATTGTAATGTTTTGTCCTCATCACTAATCTCACTCTTCTCTTGGAGTGAATTTTCGTTGTTTCTTAACAGTGGTCTGCAAAGGACTTTAGAATTGGCACAAAGACTATATTGGATTGTAACCCACTGATTTATTATCAAGCCTTTCTTTTTGTAAATATTGTTTGTTTTCTTTGTTGGAGTCCAGTGCATGCTACAGCTTTTCAGTTTTTAGCAAATTGAGTCAACGAGATGTATAAAATCAGCAAAACGAAATATTGAAAATGATGTTAAAGTATTATGGCACCTTTTTCCATGAATGAAAGAATATCATCTACACAATTTCTTATTTGTTTGTAGACTTTTTATATTTTATATTGTTGCAGTTATTGTGGCCATGTTAGAATGTTGTTATCTGAGCAAAAAATACCTGAAGTTGTGTTTTGTTTCATTCACACAGTGTATTCTGTGCACGAGAAGAACTCAGCCTTTACATACAGGATTTGTGTATCAAACGTGTGAATTAAACAAAACAAAACTTGAGGAAACAACATTATAACGTAGATCAGAAAATATGGGCCTTTTAAGAGATCATAGTAACTTTAACAATTCTTTTTTTTTTTTTTTAACAAGGATTAAATTGCAGAAAATCTTCACTTCTGTTATGCAGGCATGGGTCTACATTATCCTCCAAAAAATTATCATGATTTTCTTGAAACCAGCTTACATTTTATCACAATCCATGTAAATGTTAGTATCTTTATATCTACTGTATATAGAATTGATTAAAGGAATAGTAACGTTTTTACAATCTGAACCATATTTCGGTAATAAAACAACGTGATTTACTCACCCATTGTACTTTGGTGTCATTTGGAGCATTTCCGGAGATTTTGTACTTTAGCGATATCCGTAACGTGAGTGCTCGGGGCATACGGCTGCTGTCACCAAATGACACAAACTTTAGCACTTTTCAGATGATAAAAGCTCAATGTTAGTCTACACTTTCGCTGGAGTCAAAAGTGGCCTGTAATCTGATATCCATCCATGTTTACATATTTGGGTCGATTCTCAAAGCAACTAGCCACAGCTTCAATAACTTCGGATTGTGATGAGGAACCCTGTGAAAACTCAACTTCGTCCAAGCTGTCATTTTGTTTGAAGCTGATCAGTAGGAGGTGTGGGTGGGAACAAATGAATCACAATACAGTATATCAATTTTACTATAATAGCATATGTACACAGAAATGCAATCACAATTCAGTTTTTACCACCATGTTGCCCAACCTCACCTGCTCCTGTAAACACTAAGAGACCCACCACCATGACCTGGAGACAGTATCATCAGTGTCCAGTGCCAGTGCTGCGTGAGTGGATAGTGCATCACCTTGTTATATATTCGGTGGTGGCCAAACAGAGAAATATCCCTGTGTCTGTTTGGTATTCATGGCTGGACTGCCTGTACTCGTGCCTGTGCAGTTTGGTGAGATAATATCTGAGGACTGATGTGATGACTGTTTCATTATCGTCCTCAACACTGACATCTCGACTTCACACAGAGGCTCCAGACACAGCAGGAAGCACCACAAGAAAAAGCACAAGGGTGAAAATCAGTGATTCTCAGCTTGTGATTGTACCAAAGACTGTATAAAGAAATGGACTAAGAGAATGTGACTTGACCCAGCCAAATGTAGCTCACTGAGGCTAGCAGTGAACTAAAGTAATAGTGAACTAAAAACTTCAAGGTCATTGATCATATAGAGCAGGTTAATATGACCATTTTAAGATAAAAATAAGGAAAAAGTCACAAAAATTTACCTTTTCTGAACAGCTTTAGAATGATTTTGAGCTGTATTAGAACAGGTATAAGAGCACATAGACTAGTATGCCCATGGACCACTGTGGAACCTACCTGGACAACTGAGGGATTATCCAGATATAAAGTACTGCGATTTAATGTTGAAAGTCACATTCTATTGTCTAAAGAAAGAGTATTTTTGTTATCATTGTAATATCAGATCTACAGCTCTGGAAAAAATTACATACCACTGCATTTTTTTTCTGAAATCAGCATCTCTACATGTATTACAGCCATTCCATTCCAGCGTCTGCTGAATTCCAACACAAACACAAAGCTGAGCTACTTCAGTTCTTGCACCAGGAGTGGAGTCACCCAAGAACAATGTGAAAGACTTGTGGAGAGCATGCCAAGACGCATGAAAGCTGTGATTAAAAATAACGGTTACTGCACCAAATATTGATTTATAAACTCTTCTTAAGTGTAAACATTAGTATTATTAATTCATTTCATTCATTCATTTTCTTCCGCTTTTCCATTTTCTGGGTCGCGGGGACAGCAGTCCAAGCAGTGTTCTGCTGCCCAGAACACAATGCACCAGCCCCCATAAATCCTCCCGCAAGTGGTGGGTCCACAGGAGGACGGCTCAGACCAACAATAACATTATGTTGTTTTAAAATGAATTTGATCTTGTTTCTTTGCATTGTTTGAGGTCTGAAAACATGTATCTTTTTTGTTATTTTGACCATTTGTCATTTTCATGGATTAAACATATTGTACCTATTTAGCGACACTTTTCTCTCCAGTTGAGATTCTATAGACATCGCAGTTCATTGTTAGAGCACCTAAAAGAGCGGCAGCCCCATTATCTATTCTATCGGCTGAGCGCAGGGGTCAGGAGGGGCCAGAAGGGGGTACACCTCGAGGAAATGAATCTCCCCTGTGCCTTTTCATCAGCGTCACACCTGAGAACAAAGATGGCTGCTCCATGCTGAAACGTATCTCTGTCCACATCTGAAGTCTGGGTTTGGGCTATTGTGGCCGATTTAGCTCTTCTAAAGTATTATCGCATTTTCATTTATCAAAGTTCCCTGGACATTTCCATCTGTCTGTTCGAAGAATGCTCAAATTATGAAAAATGAAATAGAGCTGAGACTTAGACTTATTGATCCACAAGGGAAATTATTTGGACATAGTAGCGTCAAATGTCATAATAAATATAACAATAAAGTACAAGAATGAAGCAAGAATAAAGTATTGATTGACAGTGAGTTGTTGTACAGTTGTAGGGAGTATTATCTGTGACATAAGGGTGAGTTGTTGTACAGTTGTAGGGAGTATTATCTGTTACATAAGGGTGAGTTGTACAGTTGTAGGGAGTATTATCTGTTCCATAAGGGTGAGTTGTTGTACACTTGTATGGAGTATGGTATGAATGTAGTCCTGTATCTCTCACTGTTTGAGCAGAGCTGTAGGAGCCTGTTGGAGAATGTTTGCATTTGTCAATAATTTTATTTAGATTCTAATTATTTATACAGGACATCAGCATAAAGGAGAATTTAAAGAGTGAGTGAGTTAGCTGAAAGATCCCATGACATGGTACTTCTTGACGCTTTTATATGGCGCCTTAATGGTTCCCTAATACTGTAAATTAATCCTTCTTCAAAATCAAGCCTCAAGTGCATGAGATAGCCCCATGAACACAGTCAGAGTCAAAAATATCTCTCTGGAACACTTTATTATGGGGGTTGTTGCTTGAACGCAAATGAGGAGGACAGAGACAGGCCAGTGCAGCGGGTGGGGGTGTGGCCAAACTCTCCGCTCTTTCCTCTTTAGCGGTGCGCAGTGCATTGGCCCCACTTCCGTGTTTAAGCGCGGAAGAGGATATGAGACAATTTCCATTGAAAAATAAACACATTTCCACAGAAAATAAAATTAAACCACTGCTGTTTCAGAGGTTCGGAGGCTCGGCTAAAGGACATCCGAGCCTGGAAACACTCTCACGTGCCTCCAGGCAAATAAAAAAACGCATCTGGCATTGCGTAGCTCGTTTGCGGTCCAAGTTCTCTGGGCGTGATTTACAGAGACGGTGAGTAGACAGTAGTGAGTGTGACGTCAGAAATTTCCCTTTTTCAGAATCGCACGCTTGGGCTGTCTTTTTTTCAAATGCGGAAAAGGATCGCAAATGCTCAGTTTACACACTTCGCAACTTTTAGCCATGGGGGGCGGGGGGCGCTAAACAGGGTAGGGGAGCTCACATTAACGTTCAAAAACCTCAGAAAGTGAAAATTTCATGCCATGGGACCTTGAAGATATTTGTGAATTTATGCGTCAAAAGGTAAAAAGTTAAATGATTCATATTTTTAATCTGTGTTTATATAAATACAGTTTCCAAGTACCTTTTTCATAATAAATGCACACATAAATAGTTGTTTTTGCAGTCTTTTGAGAGGAGTTTGGGTCAGATACATAGAGATACGTAATAGTTTTGAGAACTCCTAATGACAAATCAATCAGCAGGACATGTCTTTTGTGTGTTTTCGTTTTTTGTAATTTTCTTTAGTCAACCACAGCCCCAGTGGTTTGGAGTCAAGATTTGATTTTGACATTTGACTATTTTTGTGTTACATGGCTGAATTGATTAAAAGTCTGTTTTTGACATGTCACCCGCTCCTAACTTAAACATAATTGTGTATACTGAAAAAATACAACCAAAACCTCTTTCTTTTGTATTGATCTTGCACGACGCTTTGAGATTGCTTTTACAAGCTTGACAACTGAGCCTCTCAATTGTAATTTTCCATTCACTCTCTGCACTGCCTTAAGACTAATGGAACATGGCTGCCAATCTGCACCCACAGCTTTACTCTTAGCACATCATGAAAGGTGAGTGAAGTGTTTTGCCCAAGGACACAACAGCAGCACTGAGCCAAGTAAAGGTCAAACCATCCACTTCTGCTTTCACTTTTAGGCTACGTTCAGACAGCAGGGCTTAAAGCTCGGATTATTTTGTGAAATTAGATTTTTTTTGTGAGGTTGTTCACATTTCCAATTAAATGTGATTTGTATGTGATCTCCAGTGTGAACTTTAAACGCCTCAAAAGTGTCCCGCATGCGCCTTGGAGGACACAACGACGTCACATGCAGCGAGTGTGCTCAGTGTTTAGGAAGTAGCCTAAACATGGACACTAGAATTGAGCGCCTGGCAATTTTAAAGGTCCCATGGCATGAAATTTTTACTTTCTGAGGTTTTTGAACGTTAATGTGAGCTCCCCTACCCTGTTTAGCCCCCCCCCCCCCCATGGCTAAAAGTTGCAAAATGTCTAAACTGAGCATTTGCGGTCCTTTTCTGCGTTACAAAAAAACAGTGTTCAAATGGGCGAGTTCGGACAAGGCACCTTATTGACGTCAGATCGGCAAATGCAGCTCCAGCCCCTCCCTCTGTCTCCGCTCAGCGTCCCTGTATATCCCGCCCATAGAGTTTGGACTGTGAATGCGCTACAATGCGAAATGCGTTTTTTTATTTGCCTGGAGGCACGTCCGAGTGTTTCTAGGCTCGCAAGTCCCTTACCCGACCCTCTGGACCTCTGAAATACCAGTGGTTTAATTTTATTTTCTGTGTAAATATGCTTTTTTTCATTGCAAAGTCTCCCATCTGTCTTCCTGTGTTAAACACGGAAGAGAGGAGACGAGCTGCGCCGAGCTGCGCTTCGAGCGGGGGAAACCCGCCCCCCTGCTCCTTAGCCAATCTCTCTGTCCTTCTCATTTGCACTGAAGCAGCAACACCCACAATAAAGCATTTCAGACACATATCTAGCCTCATGAAGACTGTCAGAGTCATATCTCATGCAGTGAGTGTTGATTTTGAAGAAGGATTCATTTACAGTATTAGGGAACCATTAAGGAGCCATATAAAAGCATCAAGATGTACCATGTCATGGGACCTTTAAAGTTGTTGTACTGGAGCCAGAACATGTACAACTTATTTGTTTAAGGAGAGATTGAGAAGGACAAGGTTTTTGGCCTAGGTGTTTTCCTCTTCAGTAACGCAGCTATCCAGCAATTCTATCGGCTCAACGCTGGGCTTGTCTCCTAAAATATGGTCAAGTTCTGTTCAGTTTCCGCCTAATTCAGTGGAGAATAGAATGTTGTAGAATGTTGATGACATGTAGGTCGGATGAATGCGACCTGACCATTCAGACTGAAGTTGCAAAGAGATCAGTCAAAAGATTGGATATGTATCGGTTTTAGGACCACATTTCCAAGTGGCCTGGGTCGCATTTGAAAGAAATCGGATCTGTGTCGTTCAGACTGTCATTAGAAGATCAGATACAGGTCACACAGGGGCAAAAAAATCGGATTTGGGTCACTTCAGGCTGCAGTCTGAAGATAGCCTTAGTCTATTTTTGGATATGTTTTGGTATTAGGACTGGGAATCACAGGGTCCCTCATGATTTGTTTTGATACGATACATGGCTCACGATACAATATTATCACGATATGGTGACACATGTGATAATCGATATTGCACACGATACTCTGTGAAATATTGCTGTTTTTTTAAGAACCAAATACATTTTAGCTGCAATATTTCTTTGTTAAATCACTATTTGTGCAAAGTTAAAAGTGCACTGTATAGCTTTTATGGGACGGGGTCCACCACAAACCTGTTTCCATGGAGATATAATTTGCCTGAAAGGTTTCAAACTATAGCATTAAACTCATTGTGTTGCATTTAATCATTTACAGATGTTTTACTGCTCAAAAATACTAAGAAAAACATGCATTCTTACAATGAGTGAGCTCCCCTCTCCACAGATCAGACCTGTAACTTGGCCTGGAGGCATTGTGGGCTTGTTTCCATGGAAAGAAATGAATTTAATGCCATACTGCAGCAAAGTAATAAAATTTCCAAGCAGGTGGCGACCTTCCACCAGAAAGTTGCACATTGCACCTTTTATATGAAATCTATATATTTTAAATAATCAAAACTGTGAATATGTATTAAATAATCAAGTTTCCTTCCACTAAATAAGCAACAAAATTATAATGTGGTCGCAAAAAAATGCTAAAAGATACAAAAAATGTAAAAACTCTTGGGATATATCAATACTGCAGCCCATGATAACAATATTGTATCACCAAATTTAATATTACATTATATCAATATGTCCATATTTTTCCCCCTAATTTGTATCTGTAACTCCTTTATTTTGTTATATTTTATTTTACCTAACTAATTTTGAGATAAAAGTAAACTGTAATTTTCCCATAGTGTTGTTTACTATACCTCATACTTCACTGCACTTTCGTTTGGAAGTTTCGCTCATCTGTCATTGGACCATTTTATATAAGCATCAGTCCAAAGAGGCAGAGTGGGCTGCATACGCACAAGTTCATCTTCCCCTGCCATTACAGTTCAAATGTGAACTCATTTAAACAGTATGATCATCCGTTACCGCAGTAACACACACACACTTGAGTCGGCGCCAGTGCCCCGGTGCTGTTGTGTTTGTGCGGGGTGATCGATGACAGCAGAGATAGCATCTGTTTAGGGCCCTGTCTGTTATATGAGCTCTGCCTTTTGTTGGCATCATTGGTTCAAAGATTTGCAGGGCTGTTGGTGTGAACCTGTGGCTGGATTAAGGATTAATTGCAATCAAATTTAAATTTGAATGGACTATGCAACTAGCAAATCACAAATGTTGGAATTTTTTAAAATACCATAATTTCCTCCACAAACATATGCATTAATAATAATAATAATAATAATAATAATAATAATAATAATAATAATAATAATAATAATAATAATAATAATAATAATAATAATAATAATAATAATAATAATACATTTTATTTATTAGGCGCCTTTCTGGACACTCAAGGTCACCTTACAACAAGTATAATAATATATAATAATAGTATAATAGTATAGTATAATAGTATTATAATAATATACGTTATAGGCAGTTAAAAGCAGTTAAAAGCAACAGTTAAAAAACAAACAGTTAAAAAACAAACAGTTAAACATTTAAACAATAAAACTTTTAAAAACAGTAAAACATTTAAAACATTTAAAAGGACAGTGCAGTTATGGTTGAGGTGAATAGGCCAGTCTGAACAGATGAGTTTTGAGTTTGGTTTTGAAGTTTGGGAGTGTGTCAGTGTTGCGGAGGTCAGGAGGGAAAGAGTTCCAGAGCTGGGGAGCAGAGCGGCTGAATGCCCTGCTCCCCATAGTGACCAGACAGGCAGAGAGCTGGAGAGAGGTGGAAAAACTGCTAACCTTGTACTTTAAATCTATACAAACATGTTCTGAAATGTGATTCATGTGTTAATTTATTAGTAAATTTTATTGTATTATTATTATTATTATTATTATTATTATTATTATTATTATTATTATTATTATTATAAATAGGTGAACTTGGAATATTATATATATCCTGTTATTAAAATATAAAATTGAATCCCAATCTCAATAATTATTCTACAGTACGTTCCCATAGTCAACTAAAGATATTCTTGGTTGACTAAAGACATGGTCTGTGCATCAATTAGCTGGCTAAAAGGGGCAAAGCATTAGCAAAAGCTCTTAAAACTATCAAGTGAAAAATAACTACTGATTTATGAAAGTACTAGTATATAGACATATATTTGTAAAAGAGCAGAATAAACCTGTGAACAACCAAAACTAATGATAACAGGAGAAGTTCAATTTGTCAACTGGACCAAGTTTGTTTGGTTGAAAACGTTTCGCCGCTCATCCGAGAGGCTTCGTCAGCTCTAAGCCTCTCGGATGAGCGGCGAAACGTTTTCAACCAAACAAACTTGGTCCAGTTGACAAATTGAACTTCTCCTGTTATCATGGATTCTACCTGGACGACTGAGGGACTTTTCACGCAACCAAAACTAATGCAAGTTCACCTTTCCTGAACAGGTTTAGAATGATCTTGATCCTTATCAGAACTAGTATACGACCACATGGTAACATAACATTAACATTATACTACATAAAATTAGACTCTTGTGAGCTTTAGGCCATGTTAGAATACTGTTATCTCCTCAAAAACATGTGTTCTACCTTGTGATTTCATGTAGTTGTAGTTTTCAAGTTAATAGCTCTATTTTCTTTCTGGCAATTCCAGATCTGAAATTCTGCACATGATTCTAGTGAAGGTGCATGGAGTTTAAAAACACAGTGGAGCATTTCCAGTATTACCACGACATCCCAAGTGTGATGTGTTTTCAGTTTGAGAGAAGAACTCAGCCTAAATATGCAGGATGTGTGTTAAACATGTGTTAATGAAACAAAACACAACTCTAAATCTAAATCTCTATCATTTGGGGCTCAAAGGTTTGTTTTTGGGTCATTCCAGAATTGGAGAACATTTTACGTCCCACCCATCAAATATTAAATAATCCACATACAAAATACTAAAACATACAGTTTCTGAGTTAATTTACTTGTCCTGAGACCAAATCTAAAAAACTAAGAGAAAAGAATGCTTGAAAATTGTTTTTAAAATACCAAATAAGTCTGGGGTACCCCCCAAAATGCCATTTTCCTCTTGTCCCACCCCTCTAATGGCCAAAATGAATCTCAAATAAAACAGTTAAACTTGAATTGAAATTTCTTGTTTTTTCTATAATTTGTTTCATTGCCATCTCTTGTAACTGTGGGAACATTTGTTTTAATAGACATAATATTTCAAATAATAATTATTATTCATGGAACATGTGTCCCACAACATGCACGCAACCCTGTTACCAGAACATTTTTAGTCTGGTAGAAGAAGAAGAAAACAGAAAACCACATGATCCCCTGGACTTGACATCATCAAACAGTTTTCCAAAAGAATAGGTAGAGCAAAGGTTTATCTTCACTTCTATTTTTCATATTTTTATAACATCGTTAGCCTTGATTGAATGTCTCACTCTACCTCATGCAACCCTGTTATGCAAATGATCAGAATAAGACAATTATTATTGTTTTCCTTTATGTATTTGCATCAATAAGTTTTTCCTCTTGATTAGTAATAACAGCTAGCTAAACAGCTAGCTTCTATTCCTGAGATAAAGCTAACATTAGCGCGATTTTGCAACCCTGTTACCTGCAACCCTGTTACTGTGATTAGAGTAAATAAATAAATAAATAAACCATATAAATCAGGGGTCTTCAACGTTTTTCAGGCCAGGGACCCCCAAACAGATGGCGAACTGGGCCAGGGACCCCCTACTATATATACGGCATAGAATTGTGTTTTATATTGAATTGAGCTTAGTGTCATGTATAAACATTGCTACTCTGTTATGGTACATCCAATACAAGGAAATAATACACAGGTTAATACTGTATTTTACACTATAAAATATAAAATTATATTATTTTAAAGTGAAAAAAAAAAGATTTCGCGACCCCCCTGCAGTACCTCCGCGACCCCCCTGTTGAAGACCTCTGATATAAATCATATAATAAAAATTTTACCATTGACTGTCAGCTGAACTAATCAAGCATTTAATAGTTTATTACCTATTACTGATGAATATGTAGCAGAAAATCAGAAAAGTGAAGGTTTATTTTTCAAGAATTTTAAAGCCAAAATGTCCTCCAATTCTGGAATGACCCTTTTGATGTTTCCTCATCAAAAACAAACCTTTGAGCCCCAAACAGTATTGTTCCAGCTTTCATATATTGAGCCGTAAGTCAATAAAGTAATTATCCTGACAGGCCTATAGTATTGTTAGAACAGCATCAGCTAAAGCAGCCATTGTGTGTGCTGGTGTCCGTTTTGTGTTGGATTGTGTATTCTTTGTGGTATCCTTGGAGAATGCTGAGTGCCAAGAGATGAACCCTACTCCATCTCAGCTCATAATGGATTGATTTGTGCTCCTGCCACTGACAAGCTTTTAATTTCCCCATGCAGCTCCTCACCTGTGCCCCTCCTGAGACTATAACAATGCTCCAGTCATTCTACAATGTGGAGCAAACGGCAACAGCCTTTACACAGGGAATTAGAGGCAGAGAGAGGGCCAGACACACACACAGGGAGGTCCAGAGCTACACACACAGGCTTGTAATGATATTGTGTGTGATGTATTTTAAAGGGTCCATGTTACACTATTTTCTGATCTATCTTATAATGTTGTTTCTTCATCAAAAACATACCTGGAGTTGTGTTTTGTTTCATTCACATATGTTTAACAAACACACAAATCCTGCATATTTAGGCTGAGTTTTTCTCTAAAACTGAAAACACCTTGTGATGTCATGTGGTAATACAGGAAGTGCTCCACAGTGTTTTTTAAAATCCATACACATTTACTGGATAATTTCAGCCCTGGAATGGCCAATCTCTACTGAACTAAAGGTAAAATGAGCTCTTAGGCTGCGTCCCATTACTCTGTCTTACCCCTTGCCCTACCGAGCTGAGAGGGCGAGAGGTACGAATGTTCCCCTGAGAAATGGGACACCACTCGATTACCGTTTGTGTCATCATCCCTTGCCTCTACCTGGCTGCTTCATCTACAGAGGCGACAACAATTGACGCAAACAAATGTAAACAAATGTCAAAGATTATCGGGTACCTCAGCCCGACAAAAAAAACTAGCTTGTTTATACATGAAAGTTCGATGAAAACGATAACGTCGGCTAAACAGACATCACTACAATTAAAACCGCAACAACAGTTCAATAAAAGTATACATAACACTGAGTCAAAAATATATCATAGTATTATTATATTGTATATTCCTCAATTAATTATTCCTTAGTAAAAAGCAGACAAATGTATTGATGCTGAATAACAAAATACAGTAATCCCTCGCTCTATCGCGGTTTGCAGATTTTTTTTTTTTTTTTCAATTTTTTTTTATAGTGTAAAATTTTTTTTAATAGTGTAACATTGTGTTCTGCGTCCTGATTGGCTAAGAGACTAGACAGGACTAAACGTGGACTAAACCAGGTCTAGACCAGAACTAAACCAGGTCTAGACCAGGTCTAAAGCAGGTCTAAACCTGGACTGGACCTGGACTAAACCTGGACTAAACCAGGATTAAACCACCACGTGCCGCTGCTGGTTTCGTGCGGCTGGTTTGTGGCTAGGGCTGAGACTACGCATTCCGGGCGCCGCGGTTCGATCTCGTGCTCAGCAGGCGCCAACGGCACTGCCTGGTGTACGCGCGGGCTTCGCGCGTACACCAGGCAGTGCAGTTGGCGCCTGCGGCCGGCTATGAGTCGAGCTTGGCGCAGCGCGGTGCGCGGTTGCCTTGTTTCGTGACCACGCGGGTGCACGTGTCCGCGATTAGCGATTAATTACAATGAATGCATTTTGTTCGACCAACGTCTTGATCGACAATTAATCGTAAGTCGATTAATTGTTGAAGTCCCTAATCAGAACATTTTGAGATTTGGAGATGAGACCGACTAATAATACAGGATTACTGAAACGTGTGAATGAAACAAAACACAACTCTGGATATGTTTTTGATAATGTAACAGCTTTATAACATGGCTTAAAGCTCACAAGAGTCAAATTTGTGTAATATAGGACCTTTAAGATGATAAGCGATAATATTGAAACAAATGTACGCCTTTGACCCAATAACCACAGAGCAGACTTATGCCTATAAATATTCTAAACCTACAATATTGTTAAAGCAAAACATGAGCGGCAATAAAGAAACCCAAATTTAAGGTGACTCTGTCTGCCCTTCAAATTAGATAATGTGTAATTCAAGTAAAAAGGTGTTTTTTGTGTCCTTGGGCAAGACACTTGCTTAGTATGAAAATGGTGTATCAGTGATTGATTGAGTGAGTGGGGCCTGTCAAGATAACAAATTGAATAATGACATATTGCTATGGAGAAATATAACGATACGCGATAATACTGAAACAAATGTACGGATCTGACACAATAAAAATAAAGCAAGAATTTAAACAGACATTTTAAATAGACATCATTTAAAGGCATGAGCTGCAATAAATAAATAACAGAGCAAACCAATATCTAACCATATAAATTTCTTATTCAACCCTCTACAACAGAGGTCTTCAACAGGGGGGTCGCGACCCCTAGGGGGGTCGCGGAGGTACTGCAGGGGGGTCGCGAATTCTTTTGATTTCACTTTAAAATAATATAATTTTATATTTTATAGTGTAAAATACAGTATTAACCTGTGTATTATTTCCTTGTATTGGATGTACCATAACAAACTAGCAATGTTTATACATGACACTAAGCTCAATTTAATATAAAACACAATTCTATGCTGTATATATAGTAGGGGGTCCCTGGCCCAGTTCGCCATCTGTTTGGGGGTCCCTGGCCTGAAAAACGTTGAAGACCCCTGCTCTACAACAAAAATAACAATTTCTCCATTATTGCAAAGAAAATGTACGCATAAATATTGAACTAAAAATTGGCTGTCTCTCTACCCCAGGGCAGCTGTGATTATGGTTTCCCAACACTGAGTATGGGCTATTTAAGCCAAAACACAATACAAATATAAGTGTATTAGTTAGTATTACTGTTACTAATATGGTTTTGTTTTGTTTGTTTGTTTTTCATCAGTCCAAAACGATTGCAGTTATCAAAAAACAAGTCAAAAATACTGTCTTTAGCATGTTCAGAATGCAGCAACTACCCATAACAAAAAAGATTTTAACTAATAGCTACCCTTTGCTTCAGGATGATTTTATTTTATTTTATTTTGATACCCCAAAGAAATACTGTCCCTATATGGGAGTTTGAATATGGCCTGGGACAGATCGCCAAATTACTGAAACATGAAGCATGAATGACATCTCAAACCTCATCAAACCGTGTTTTTGATGAGGGAACAAAATTATAACATGGTAGAAAGCTGAACAAAAATGACTCAAAAAATGACTATTTAATGAGATCCAGTTTGACCCGTTTGCATTAAAAAGCCAACATCTGTCCCTGCGCTTGGGTCTTTTAATTCAGAAGGAAGTTTAAAATTGTGTTTTTACGATATGCAGAGTTCAAATAAACGTCTTTAAAAAACACAAGGGGGACAGCAGACGGAGAATTTATTCAAGAGCAAATACAACCTGTGTGATTTATTTTATTTTGTATTGCAATAACCATAAATTTCTAACACGCTCAGAATTAGAGAGGGACGTGGAGGGCACCTTGAAGGCTCCCCTAGTGTTTCCCTCATGAAGAGTTACCTGAAAGAAGTGAGAGTTTAGAGTCATTCTTTGGTCTTTTTAAATAAAGAGGAAGTCACTGTTGAAATAGAACAGTGATTATATATGTATACATCAGTGACAAATTATGAGCAATCTATGTAAATAACATTTGTGAGTAGTTTAAAGGTGCATTATGTAGCTTTTCAGTTGGATATGCGAATTGCTTCTGCTTCAAATGTTCCACAATATGACATTAAACAGCTCTACCTTACATTTATTCAATTACAGGTGGCTTTATAGCTCAAAAATACCTAACAAAACAGGCTTTCTGACTGTGAGCGGGGTTGCCTCTCTAAAGATCTGACCTGTAACCTTGTCTGGTTTGGGCTCTATGATGTTAGAAAGGTTTAATGCCATACTGTGAAACATTTCAGACAAAGCAATAACATTTTACTGGAGAAAAGTGCATGATGGACCCTCCACCAAAAGTTACACAATGCACCTTTAATTATTTATTTTGAATGTGACCCTCATTCTTGGCCTCCTCTAATTTTATAATATTATATTCTTATAATGTGGAAAATCAAGAGAATTTTAAAGTTGATTTAACAGTTATAGAAAAAAAAAATTAAGAGACCACTGCAAAATTATCAGTTTTTCTGATTTTACTACTTATAGGTATGTGTTTGGGCAAAAGGAATATTTTTACTTGAGTCTATAAACTACTGACAACATTTCCCCCACATTTAGAGCATTCATTTGCAGAAAATGTCGAATGGTCAAAATAACAAAAAATGACATGTTTTCAGACCACAAACAATGCAAAGAAACAAGATCAAATTCATTTTAAAACAACATAATACTAATGTTTACACTTAAGAAGAGTTCACAAATCAATATTTGGTGCAATAACCCTTATTTTTAATCACAGCTTTCATGTGTCTTGGCATGCTCTCCACAAGTCTTTCACATTGTTCTTGGGTGACTTTATTCCACTCCTGGTGCAAGAACTGAAGTAGCTCAGCTTTGTGTTTGTGTTGGAATTCATGGAATGGCTGTAATACATGTAGAGATGCTGATTTCAGAAAAAAATGCAGTGGTCTCTTATATTTTTCCAGAGCTGTATATCCTGACTTCTAGGATCAAAGACATACCTACCTTCTATATGTTGGCCTTAAAGCTACCCATGGTCTTCTTCTGTCAGACCAGGCTGGCACACTATCAGACTGCAGTAACATAGACAGCATCTAGTGGTGATATGTGAGAATACAACAGGCCTGGGTCAGCCAGTCTAATTATGAATGGTAGCTTTAAGACCCATTATAAAAATGACTAAGGCGTTGGACTGTCAGAAAGAACACATTGGCGAGTAATTTTGGCTGAATTGCATGTTAATTATTGAGTACTGTTTTCCATTATTGATCATACATAGTAAATTGATTGTGATTGGTCTAAATGTAAACATTAAATCAAGTGAAATTGTGGACCCTACACTGTACTCCCATAGCTACACATATACAGATAATCAATAATACTGAGTGGAATTTAGATTCACCCATTCACTTACCAGAGATTCTTACATGATGGCTGTACTGTTGCACCCAACGTGATCCCGTGTCCTAATTGAGACTGATAGCCAGCTAAACTCTCTCTTGCATCATTTCCTTCAAGGAACAGTCAGGTGTTGTATTTGACCAGGATTTAATGCAAAAAAGTGTGAAACTGCAACGATAAAAAATACAAGGAAGTATTCCGTAAGCAGTGAATCAACAGTGCACATTAAAGTTACACTGTGAAGACAATAAAATGGTTAATGCTAGCTGAACAGTATCAGACAACTCAAATAGGCTCCATTATCACCACTGGAACGTCTCAAATTAGCTTGTATATAAATGCCACAAACTTGGACAATGTGCTACAAATATACAGTACTTGCCAGCATTCATTAACATAAAACGTACTCATATTGCCACTCAAAGGGCTGGAAATGAGAGAATGTCTTCAGATTAAACAGCAAAACACATCATGGACTGACTGACTTTCATCAAGCTAGTTGTTTACTTCTGGCACAATTACGACTAGCGCCCTCTAGTAGGCCGGATGACCATAATATAAAACAGTTTCAATACAATGGCATTAATTTACACTTTTAAAGGGTGCTTATTACATTGTTTTCTGATCTATGTTTTAATGTTTCCTCATCAAAAACATGTGTCCGCACAGGAATCAATCGGGCAGGTGCATGGATGACTGCACCAAGGACCCTTCTTCAGAGCTTTACCTTGGATCGAATGGAAAATCAGGAAACACCCACCCATTTACTGCAAACTATACAACTACAACGGCATATAGTATTAACAAGGCAGCACATCTCCACAATATGCGGACCACTTAGAGCATGGCAAACAAACTCAGTTCACCGACTGTAGCGTTACAGAAATGTGTACTGCAGCAGTCATCATCAATCATAAAGTACAATACAATAATGTGTGAGGCAGTTCTTCATTGCACTTCCCCTCAAAGTAATGCATTTAAGGCACATGAATAAATGTAACAGTAAGTCATGTATTTTGTATGCATTCTTTATTTTATTTTATTTTATTTTACATATTATTGTATTTTAATGCATTTCAAAGAAAACTTTCCTTTTGAAATGGTTGCAATGCAATGTTGAGAGCCTAAATAAAGGTGAACGCCCTCCTCAGCCTGGAGAGGCAGCGGGACAGGGTAAACTTAGGGTGGTGGTAGAAGGCTCTCAGTTCAGAGTTCAGATGGGTCACAACAGGTGCTTCAAAAGTGCGAATGTCTGGAGCATGAGCAGCACTCAAGAGGGCACCGGCTGAGCCATACTCCATTTGAGAGGCTTGGCTGCTCTCTTGCCAATTCTCTGTAACTTTTTAAAAGCTGATCTCACCATCTTCAACAACAAGATGCTGCTCGATCTTTGTGTGCAGCTCAAGAGCCATACGGTACCGATCATCTTTGGATTCATCCATTTTAAAGGTCCCATGGCATGAAATTTTCACTTTCTGAGGTTTTTGAACGTTAATGTGAGCTCCCCTACCCTGTTTACCCCCCCCCCCCCATGGTTAAAAGTTGCGAAATGTCTAAACTGAGCATTTGCAATCCTTTTCTGCGTTACAAAAAATAGGAGCTCAAACGGGTGAGTTTGAACAAGGCACCTTATTGACGTCAGATCGAAAAAAGAAATGCAAATGCAGTTCCACCCCCGTCTGTCTGTACTCAGCGTCTCTGTAAATCACGCCCAGAGAGTTTGGACTGCGAATGCGCTAGGCAATGCGAAATGCATTTTTTTATTTGCCTGGAGGCACGTCCGAGTGTTTCTAGGCTCAGAAGTCCTTTATCTGAGCCTCTGGACCTTTGAACAGCAGTGGTTTAATTTTATTTTATGTGGAAATGTGTTTATTTTTCAGTGGAACACTTCAACTCTCTCCCCCCGTGCAAAAACAAGGAAATGGATCAGACAGCGCTCAGAGCAGAGAGCGGAGCGTTTAGCCACGCCCCCACCTTCTACTATTGGCCAGCTTTTTTCTCCTCATTTGCATTCAAGCAACAACGCCCATTATAGAGTGTTCTGAGTGAGAAAAATTACTCTTTCTCAGCTTATCTCTGTTTCTCATGCACTGAGTGTTGATTTTGAAGAAGGATTCATTTACAGTATTAGGGAACCATTAAGGAGCCATATAAAAGCATCAAGAAGTACCATGTCATGGGATCTTTAAGAATGTTTTTGACCAAAGCTTGTGTCAGGATGAGCAGCACTTGTTGTTCTACTTGTTGGACCTCAGACAGAGTATCAGATTTTGGTGCACAAACCCGCTCAGCATTAGCCATATGGCCAATAATGTGTTCTCTGGTTTGGGGCACTGCAGATGTTTACTTTTTTAGATCAGTGGTCATTTTGTTTGTTTCTTTTGGTATGTTTTCTGCTACAGTGACTTCCCTCTGGTTTTCTGGGCCAACTGTAGTTTCAGTCAGAACTAGCAAGTCGTCTTCAGGCAGAGTTTGGCTCAGGCTGGTGGCATCTTCAGTCTCCTCTTCATGTGCGCTATAATCACCACGATATAATCCCATTTTCGTCCTGAGTGACAACAGTGGGGACCTCTTGGATAACTGCTACAGGCTCCTGCTCCTGCTCCATGTCCACTGCTGGAGACTTGATCTCCTCCTCAGATTTGTCCTGTTGTGGAACTGGACAATCATCCTCTGCATCTTTCAGTGGTCTGCTACTCTCACTAACCTGACTGAAGGAAGTCGGAGTAACTGGAGCAGCGTTTTCCTGTGGCTCAAATACAAGGAAGCTGTAACCAAAGGAATTTTTTTGTATCTTGTTTTGTATAGCCTGCTCCCATCATTGTTTGGTCTGCCACAGTCAATTGGACATGTACGATCAAAGGGGCTGTCTCAGTCACTTCCACTATACTGTTCTGAGGTGGCTTTCCTTGCCAGTATTTCACCAGATTATCTGAGTGATCATCTGTCTTAAACTGAGGAAACTGAGTTTTCTTCTTTTTCCTTTTCCAGTAGAGTTCACTTTCATCCACAGGTAGAGGAGGGAGCAGGTGCAGGTCTGGCAGAACCTGTTGTGCTGCCTGCATTTTGGCAATCATTTTAGTTGGTCACTCTGCTTCAGCGATGAAATCTCCAACCATAACGCAAAAGATGAACTTTGCATTATGGATGGGTCCGACTATCTTTACCTCAGTAAAGTTTGCATGCAAGCAATTCTTTGCTGCTAGTTCACAAACCTCAGAAACTGGATATTTGTAGTTGACGTTAATCCTGTTTTGTAGGGACTTTGTGTATCTTTTGGAGCTGTGCATTTTTGTTGTAATCAGTCTCAGTTTGTGAACCTGTTTCTCTGCTTCAAAATCTTGTGTGTCTTGTCTCATTAGAAAGTCTGTGTAAATGAACTGTGCTCTGATCACCCTCTCACTCCCACAGATGGGGAATTGCAAAGTATCACTAATCTGACCCATTTAGAATAACCTGCTCTAGCCCAGGGCTAGGACAGGACCAAACCAGGATAAGGAAGTATGAATGTGATGTGCACCTTTAAGATAAGACAGAATAACCCTAGTTACTGCTGTCTATTGAGTGCAAATTGTTGGTGGTTTTCAGATTACGTGATGATTGATTACATTGTATTTTGCTGTGGAATATCTAAAAGGTAAATGCAGAAATCTTGGACCAGGCCGTTTCTGTAGTGACTAGGCTCAAAACAATTACAACAAAAATCTGCATTATAACAATATTCATTTAGCTGCCCCCCACCTGTATTAGATATTATTGGGCTACAGAATGTTGTGATGTCAGCCTAAATCCAGTAATATAACTGGAATTTTTAATATATTCAGAAAGTTCATTGTCCCCATTTATTCTATTTATACTAGTGCTTCCATTTACACTAATGCTTCACCAAATTAAAGGTGCATTGTGTAACTTTTCTGGTGGAGGGTTCGTCAAATACTTTTCTCCATGGACAGTGTGGTGTTAAACCTTTTTATCTTCATGGAGACCAAACCAGACCAAGTTACAGGTCAAATCTGTGGAGGGGTGACCCTGCTCACAGTCAGAATATATGTTTTTCTCAGTATTTTTGAGCAATAAAACCACTTGTATCTGAATAAATGTAAAGTAGAGCTGTTTAGTGTAATACTGTGGAACATTCTAGGTAGATCAGTGACATATCCATAGAAACAAACAGGTGACGGAGCCCCAACATAAACACAGTTACAGTTACACAGTGCACCTTTATCATATGCTGACAGCAAAGAAGACAGCATTATACAAAGAATTTATGTTGAACCTTTAATATGAACTAGTCCAGACCTCCACACCTCCCTGTAAGGTAAGACTATTGCATTTTTCTTGGTTTTATGAATGGTAGAAATGGAACAGCTTTATTGGTCATGTAAAGCTCAGTTGATTTTAAATGACTTCGAGCACCTGTATTGAACTGCAGTCATTTTCTCATTTGTGGTCAAGCTGATTCAATCATCTTTGTGGTTGTGTCTGCAGTGGTGCATAATAATATCTAATTCTGTGTCTGTGGAGGTCACACTGTTAAAATGAGCTAAGAGGGTGCTTCACCTTGTGCACTACAATTAAGTGAGTAATATGCAGATCATTCATTGCATACATTTGTTTTAGTTAGGGCCTTTCTTGTGCTGTGCGATGGGATTATGCGATAATGATTTTAATCAAACGTAGATCACAATTTACATTTTTACTTGATTCATGTGTGATAAAAGTGCTTTAGTTGGGGACTTTCTTCCGTTATAGGATGTGACAAAAAATTCATGTTTTTCTCAGAGTCTAGATCACAAAAGTGAATTTATTGTGATTCATGTACATGTTTTACTCTTTTAAAATAATATAACAAAAGACTTGAGCTTCTTCTGAGAGTTCACACTTCACTGTGATTGGCTGAATACACCTGTCACTCAAGGTTTGAGGGCAAGCTGGCCAATAGGAGGAGAATAGCACTAAACCGGCCAATGATATTGTTTTAAAACAGGACTGTTTAACAAGTAAATCAAATGACATGTCGTCAAAATCTTCAAGTACGTAAGTAGTAAGTGTGGCAGTGGCAATAAACTGTTGTTGTTGTGTTCTTAGGCAAGGCACTTCACCCACATTGCCTTTTATGAAAGTGGTGTGTGAGTGTTGCTGGTGGTCAGAGGGGCCAACAGCACAGATTGGCAGCCTCTCTTCTGTCAGTCTGTCCCAGGACAGCTGTGGGTACAATAGTATCATGTCACGAGTGTAGAGTGAATGAATAATGCACTGTAAAGCACTTTGGGTGCCTTGAAATGTGCTATATAAATCCAATGGTTAATGAAGGAATTAATTATTTGCTTGCCAATGTAAGTACAGTTAATATAGAGACTTCTGCTCAAAGGTACTTAAATAATCATTGCACCTTTACCCATTTCCCATATTTGATATCTAAGTCTAAATATACAGTAACACCTACGCATTATGGCAAAATGAGAAACTCAATTTGTCAACTGGACAAAAGTTTATTTGGTCGAATATGTTTAGCAACTCATCCAAGCTGCTTCTTCAGTTCTGGCTAAAGTGCTGGTGGACACTGCTTATAACTGGCTGCAGGGAGGAGCTAACTACAATGAAATTACTATGAAACTACCACACCTATTTGTCTACAGTTTCTGTTAGTTAGTTAAGCCTATTAAATATGCAGTGGGAGCGGAGTGTGGGGTCTTGTTAGCAGAACCATTCAGGGCCATAATGGGTCTTTTCACACCTCTGGACCTGACCTGGCTAGTCCTATTGTTTTCTTTGTTTGTTTAGATTTAGGTTTGAGGATAGAGCTATAGATGGGAGACAAATCATGGATTTTACCTGGATGACTGAGGGATTCCACATACCTATGCATTATCAAAAGTAGTACTGTATATACTTGGATTAACTCCCTTCACAAAACACTTCGTTATCAAAACTTTGCCCCTTTCCCATCTTTGATCAATACTAAAACCTATAACCTAAAACCTATAACACCTACATATTAGCAAAAGTAGTACTATGACAGTATACCAACAATACTATGAATGTTTCAGTAAAATTGCATTGCATGGATATTATTTTTGATGAATCCGCGCCCAGACTCTGCTGTTGAAAAGGTTACAACTGCCACAGTAGAAATGACATATGTTTTATTTATTTCTTTTTGAATGTCATTTTTATTTGATGTGTGATTTATTGCTGTGTGGTCTTATATGATTCTATGTTGCCACAGTGCTCTGACAGATCCAGTGACAGCAGATTTTCTCATTTGTGCACGACTGAAATGGAGCCCACATCAGCATATTCTTTGGTTCTGCAGTTTTGTGGTTTTCTGTGTAAACATATTGAATGCTGGAACCAACCCGGTCTGTAGGGAGTCTCTGTAATACTGATGAGTGTGGTGTATCCAAAGACATCCAAACTTTAGTTCTTTAAAAATGAGGCTGTTCCCATTATGAGGGTGGAGGGGGCGGTGGGATTTAGTAGTTATCTGCAAATGGAGGCACTTATAGTGTTCTGTTCGATATAATGTTACTCAAATTGAAGTAAAAGAGGAAAGATATTTGTGCCCCAGTAGATTTTACTGTGAGATGAGTTTTAGTGTACTGTAGTATATACATTTCAAACTCAGTTTTGATACTAAGGAATCAATTTAATACCCTCAATAATAATAATAACTCAATAATGATTCTGATACCACAATAAAAATACAAATAAAAAATGTATTTATATAAACTTACGTATATCTGTGTAATCCCTCAGTGGTCATGGTAGGTTCTATAGTGGTCCATGGGATTATACTCGTCTATTTGCTCTTATACTTGTTCTGATACAGCTCAAGATCATTCTAAAGCTTCAGGAAAGGTTCACTTCTGTCCTGTGAATGTGAATTTTTTAGTATCGATACTTGCACAAATTAGTATCTACTGTAGTTTCAATATTAATATCGATTTATGTCAGATTTTTGATACTTTTGTTCAATATACTGTAATATTACATAAATAGAAGTAAAAGTGGAAAGATATTTGAGTCCCATTAGATTTGTTGGTAGTTGACTAGTAGAATATACATACAGATACTATGAACTAAACCAGGACAAGAGCGGGACCAAACAAGGTTTACCTCAGGACCAAAGCAGGACAAGTATGAATGCAGCCTTATAATAGTTTTCCAATTTCTGTTTTGTATCATAACAATTTTGTGTAATCTTAGGCACTTCCTCTTGCAAAATATATATAAACAACTGACTTAGCCCCTTGTTATTTCCCTGCTTACAATGTCAAAAATACTTGAATCTAAGCCCAGATAATGGGACAAGGCTGCTAAATGAACAAAAACAAGGTAGAAAATTCAATGCCATACTGTGAAGCATTCCAAATAAAGTTATCCCAAAGATGATTATGGTCCCTCCACAAGGAAAGTTACACAGTGCACCTTTAAAAGGGCCCATACTAAGCTATTTTCTGATCTATGTTAATAATGTTTACCTGGAGTTTTATTTTGTTTCATTCTCCTCTACAGAAAACACTCTGTTCCAATGCAGGAAGTGCTCCATTGTGTTTTAAAACTCCATATACCTTCACTAGAATCATTTGGATCATTTCAGCCCTGGAATTACCAATCTCTACTGAACTAAAGGTAAAACATAGCAGTTAAATTGAAAACTAACATGTCACAACATCACAATGTGGAAAAGAGCATTTTGAGCTTGAATGAACCAAAACATGGCTCCAGGTGTGTTTTTGATGAGGTAACAACATTCTAACATGGGATGAATCTCAGGATCTTTAAAGGAAAAGTAACGTTATTTTACAATCTGAGCCTTCTTTCGGTAATAAAACAAGTCTATTGACTCACCCATAGCACGTTCGTGTCATTTGGAGCTGTTTGGTAAAAGTTATGTTGTAGCGTATCCGTTAGCGTGAGTACTCGGGGCATTACTTTGCGGTCTCCAAATAACACAAACTTTAGCACTTTTCAAATCATAGAAGCCCGATGTCTTTAGTCTACGATTTCGTGTGGTCAAAAGTGGCCTGTAATCCGAGATTTAGCCATAGTTTCGAGTTGATGAGGACGCCAGTGCGCATGCGCGGACTGTGCTCTCAGCTCCCGGGACCCAAACATGAAACGCAAAGCTGAAAACTATACATGAATCTCGGACTACAGGCCACTTTTGCTTCAAACGAAATCGTAGATTAAGACATCGGGCTTCTATGATTTGAAAAGTACTAAAGTTTGTGTTATTTGGAGACCGCAAAGTAATGCCCCGAGTACTCACGCTAACGGATACGCTACAACATAACTTTTACCAAACAGCTCCAAATGACACCAACGTGCTATGGGTGAGTCAAACGACTTGTTTTATTACCGAAAGAAGGCTCAGGTTGTAAAATAACGTTACTTTTCCTTTAAGTAAAAGTACAGGAGGAGCAGACTTGGTGGCTCAGAGGGGACATCTCAGAGCCTGTGTTTGTGAGGAAGATTAATGAGCAGACTGTGGCCGTGCACTCAGTGAATCCACTGTAGCCTCAGAGCCTGAGCTCCAACCAACCATCTGAGACAGACACAGAAATACAGAAGGACAATCATCTCTGCATCGGCTGCCATATTGTCTCACAACTGTAATTATGTCTCCACTGACTGCATTGACTGCATTGACTATAGGTAATGCATTCAAATTAAGGGAGCAAATTAGCATCTGGAGTGGAGTACCTGATTTGTCTCTGTATAGTTGAGTGCAATGTGATTTACCCCAGTGCATATTATATAAGCATCTTAATGTTGAAATGAGACCATGGTGTGTTATTTATATCTAATTATAAAGTGTTTTATCCTCTGAGAATCAGGAAGTGTGGAATTTGATGGGTTAATGCCTGCTGTAAATATAAATTATAGCTTTACACCAATCAATTAATTTGTGGTGAAAAGTTGAAAAATGTGTTGAAAATTACATGAAGAGAGTTCTGTTTTTAAAATTCTATATTGATGACATTACACTAGGACAAAACTGGCACAATTTACTCAAGAAATAATTTTTGTACTTAAAACATAATCTCAGCAAAGATGGTTTCTTCTCATTTTATTTGTCACATAATTATTTCTGTGTAGATTCGAGTTGTCTTGGCCCACTGTACAAGATGGTTGCTGGGTAATAATTATGTGAATCCCTGTCATAATTTCCCCCAAAAAAACCTAAAAAATTTTTAAAAATTTTGCAAATCCTGAAATATACAGCTCTGGGGGGAAAAAAAATAACAGACACTGCATTTTTCCCTACATGTAATTACAGCCATTCCATTCCAGCGTCTGTTGAATTCCAACACAAACACAAAGCTGAGCTACTTCAGTTCTTGCACCAGAAGTTGAATAAAGTCACCCAAGAACAAAGTCACCCAAGACTTGTGGAGAGCATGCCAAGACGTATGAAAGCTGTCATTAAAAATAAGGGTTATTGCACCAAATATTGATCTCTGAACTCTTCTTAAGTGTAAACATTAGTATTATGTTGTTTCATTTGTCATTTTCTGCAAATAAATGCTCAATATGATAATAATTTTATTTGGAATTTGGGGGAAATGTTGTCAGTAGTTTATAGACTCAAACAAAAATGTTTCTTTTGCCCAAACACATACCTATAAGTAGTAAAATCGGAAAAAACTTGCAGTGCTGTGTTGACTTAACTGTGGTTTAGTAAAATGAGGACTGTCATAGGCACGTCAAGGGCAGCATGGGCTATTGAACGATGAAATTATTTTTTGGCCATACTGTATTTGCTGCCACAATATTACCTCAAGATTTCAAAATTACAGCAGCTAATCTCTCTCCGTCAGTGATATTGGTACAGATCTAACATCATTGACTGACAGAATCACCAGTGTAGCCTTTGTGTAGAGAGTGAAAGCTGTCTTGTTTACAACACTCTCCCTCTTTCCCCTTGTATTTGACAGCCTGTAGTGTATTCCATTAGCCTCTTCATCTTGTACTGTCTTTATAGCTACAAAACAGTGCATGTCTGACATCCCTGAGCTTCCATAGTAATTGGTATTCACGTCTTATTACATTTTCCGTAGCTCCTTATCTCTTCTAGCAGTTTGTATGTCATATCTTTACCAAATTTGCTCTAAGGCTCCAGCGCAATATCTGTTTAGGTGGGTTTTGCTAACGTGATTTGCAAGAAAAAGAAGATTGCCATGCATCAAAGTGTTGCATCATGCGTGTACATTTTCAAAGCGCTCCTGGCAGACACGCTCCGGGCTCTGCAGAGTGATGGGAGCCACAGAAACGTAAATTATGCTCATATTTCAGGCAGGCCAAAGTCCGCTCCTCCTCTTTCTCATCCTCTCCCTCTTTTCCCCCTCAGAGTCATCCATCTGGACTTTGTTTAACCAAGCGGAAAATTAATGTTTTATCTGTGGTCAAGGTGTCAAGGCAGATGTGAGGAGTTTGATTATTTTAAGTGTAGAATGTTAATTTATCATCTGTCCAAAGCCTGAAAGAAGTCCAACTTTATTTATAGAGTGCATTTTGTAAATAAGGAGGTTTTCTGAGTAATGCACATCATAGTAATACAAGAGAATATAAATTAAGTAAGATTAAGTATGATTTTTAGTCAAGTAAAGGGCCCATATTATGTTATTTTCTGATCTACTGTATGATATATTGTATCTGAAGTTGTGTTTTGTTTCATTCACACGTTTAAGGCACAAACCCTGCATATTTAGAGTGCTTCTATCTAACAAAAAACACTCTGGTCTTGGATTTTGTAATGTCATGTGGTAATACAAGAAGTGCTCCACTGTGTTTTTAAAGTTCATACACCCGTACTAGAATTATTTGCATGATTTCAGCCCTGGAATTGCCAATCTCTACTGAACTTTTACTGAAAGGTAAAAGGAGCTGCCAAAAACTGAAAACTACTACTTTTGTGCTTTGGAGATGTAGTCAGAGTAGTAATACAGGATCACTCAAACCAAACACAACTCCAGGTATGTTTTTGAATTTCTCGGCCATTCAGGACACACACAAAAATAAAAATAAAAATCAGAAACTGTGCTTTTAATCTGTTATATGTTGCACCAGCTCTGAAGCATGCAGATTCACCATAATTATTTTTCTGAAATTGTTTTGTTTCCACTTAATGCAAAATTACAGTTGTGGGTGGAACCAGTGGAGCCAAACAAATTACTTTTTTTTTTTTTTTTTTTACAAGAAAGCCCTCAATGAAAACTAATTTCCTTATAATTAGTTGAATTAACAGACATTCACACAAAAATATAATTTGGGTTGATACTTTTTTGACTGATAAATGAATGTAGTGACCTTATAAAATAATATCAATATGGTTTGTGTTTGTGCAGACGATCGGTCCAAAGGAGGGCTGGCAGGTGTACAGCTCAGCGCAGGATGCTGACGGCAGGTGCATTTGTACTGTGGTGGCCCCTGAGCAGAGCCTGTGCTCCCGAGACGCAAAGAGCAGACAGCTACGACAGCTACTGGAGAAGGTACAACATGTGAGAGATATGTGGGATTACAGTCAGTCTGTAATCATGATCATGGTTTATTTTATTGGACTTGTGTTTTGTTTCATTCGCACGCAACAAATAAACCCTGCATATTTAGGCTGAGTTCTTCTCTCAAACTGAAAACACTGTTCCACCTTGTCATGTGTACCATGGTGTCATGAGGTACTATAGGGCGGCAGTAGCTCAGTTGGTAGAGTGTTTGTCCACTGATCCAAAGGTTGGCGGTTCAAATCCCGCTCTTGACATAAGAAATATCAGTGGTTGAGCGGTCAGATCCACTGACCCACAGGTTGGTTGGTACGATTCCAGCTCCCATAGATGAATGCTGCCGTTGTGTCCTTGGGCAAGACACTTAACCCACCTCGCCCCCAGTGTCTGCGTACACTGGTGTGTGAATGTGTGTGTGAATGGGTGAATGGTTCCTTGTTGTAAAGCGCTTTGGGTGCCTTGAAGGTGGAAAAGCGCTATATAAAGATGTGACCATTTACCATAGGAAGTGCTCCACTGTGTTTTTAAACTCCATACACCTTCACTAGAATCATTTGGATAATTTCAGCCCTAGAATTACCGAACTCTACTGAACTAAAGGTAAAAGGCAGCTGTTTTTGAGGAGGTAACAACATTATGTGAACATGAACACCAGTTAAACCAAATCTACTTTCATTACATAATACTTGTATCTTGTCTATGTAACTTTCCTGACTGATTTTCTCCATGGACATGTTACTGTTTTGTCTAAATGTTTCACAGTATGGCATTAAACTTACACTTCATAGTTTTGATGTTTTGAAGTCCAAGACTCCATAAATAACCCCATTAATAACTCCAGTGTAAACATGAGCACAATAAATACAGCTCTGGAAAAACAAAAAGAGACCAGCAAATCAGCATCTCTACATGTATTACATGTCCAAACTATGGCCCGTGGGCCAAATGCAGCCCTCAGACAAATTTTTCTTGGCCCTCAGGCTTCCAGGTGAATTGGCCCAAATTACCTTGAGCAGAACTTTTGACTGCAAGTTTTTTGAAAATCTACCTTGATATGACAATATTTAATATTTATTGTGTGGTTTTGAGGATCTTAGCATGAATAAAGGACTGAAGCTCATTCTAACGTGTTAAACATGCAGATATTTCAATTATTGACTCTACTAAGCACCAGTCTATGGCCCTCGATCGGCCCTCTGCTTCGTCTGTGTTTAGATATGTGGCCCTTGATGAAAAAAGTTTGCGACATCCCTGTATTACAGCCATTCCATTCCAGCGTCTGTTGAATTCCAACACAAACACAAAGCTGAGCTACTTCAGTTCTTGCACCAGGAGTGGAATAAAGTCACCCAAGAACAATGTGAAAGACTTGTGGAGAGCATGCCAAGACGCAAAAGCTGTGATTAAAAATAAGGGTTATTGCACCAAATATTGATTTCTGAACTCTTCTTAAGTGTAAACATTAGTATTATGTTTACGACTTCATAGCTACAGGTCAGTTGAGGCAGCACAACAAAACCAAAGAGCGACACATTAGGAAGTTTGCACAACTCCAGAATCAACATAGAAATAACCCCAAGGATCCGAGTGACAATAGGAAGGAGGACAGACCTAGCCAATCGGTGCACAAAGAACGCTGGGTGAAAAATCTTTCCAACCGGGTACTCACTCAGACAGAGAAAGAAGTTCTGTGCAAAGGACTAAATTTCTCTGTGACTCCTAACCACATCCCCACGGTGGACTATATCACGGCAGCTGAAACCGCCATTAGAAACAACAAGCTCACAGAGACAGAAGCTGGAGACCTTAGACTGAAATTAACCGCTGCATTGAGCAATGCTAAACTTCCACCCTCAAACGTAACACCAGAGGAGAGGAAGGCCATCATTGCTCTAGAGAGGGACCAGAGCATCCAAATCCTGCCTGCGGACAAAGGGAGATGCACGGTGATCTTGGACGCAGCTGATTATGAGGCTAAGGTGAACAGCCTACTCAGTGATACGACAACATACGAAGTACTGAAACGGGACCCCACCAATGGGTACAAAAAGAAGATCATTGATTGCTTACAGAAGTTGAGGAAAGAAGAAGTCATTGATCTACAACTGTATTTCAGACTGTACCCTGGTGATGCTATCCCGTGCATTTATGGCCTCCCGAAGATTCACAAACAAGGAGTACCACTCAGACCCATTGTGTGTAGTGTTGATTCTATCACATATAATTCGGCCAAACACCTAAAAACCATCTTGGCTCCATTGGTGGGTAACACGGAGCACCACATTGAGAACACAGCCGAATTTGTAAACAAAGTTAAGTCTCTTCAGTTTGGTCAGGATGAGACAATGGTTTCCTTTGATGTAACCTCTCTTTTCACTTGTATCCCCACAGCTGTAGCGGTCGAAGCAGCGAGAAGGAGTTTACTACAGGATTCCAAGCTAGAAGAGAGAACCAAACTTTCTCCTGACCAAATCTGCCAACTGCTGGAAATTTGTCTAAATACCACCTATTTCCAGTTCAGAGGGAACTTTTACAGGCAGATCCACGGCTGTGCGATGGGCTCACCGGTCTCCCCTATCATGGCTAATTTATACATGGAACAATTTGAACAGAGTGCCTTAGCTTCATATCCAGGCACTCCTCCCACACACTGGTTTCGTTATGTTGATGATAATTTCACAAAAATCAAAATTCAAGATTTGGAACCTTTTACTGCACATATCAATTCTGTAGATCCTAATATCAAATTCACCCGTGAAGATGCTAATGATAACACATTGGCATTCTTAGATTGTGCAGTAACAATAGGAGGAGACCGGGGACTCCAAGTAGAAGTCTTCAGGAAGCCCACACATACAGACCAATACCTGCTTTTTGATTCACACCACCCACTGCAGCACAAACTAGGTGTTATTCGGACATTGCAACACAGGGCCCAAGTGGTTCCCACAAGCACAGAGGGTAAGGAGAAAGAGGAACAACATGTGCAGGAAGCCCTCTCTGTTTGTGGATATCCTAAATGGGCTGTCAACAAAACCAAGAGAGACAAGGGCAAGAAACAAGACAACAGAGAATCCGAACCCAGGAGGAAAGGGGTAGCGATTCCTTACCTGGCCGGCGTTTCGGAAAAACTACAGAGGATTTTCAGACAATATGAAATCCCAGTTTATTTCAAACCCACAAACACTTTAAGACAAAAACTCGTCCACCCAAAGGACAAAACACTGAGCCACAAACAAAGCAATGTGGTCTACTCCATTCAGTGTAGTGAAGACTGCAGTGAGCGCTATATTGGGGAAACCAAGCAGCCACTTCACAAGAGGATGTACCAACACAGGCGGGCTGGCCAGAGCGGACCGTCATCTGCCGTACATCTTCACCTAGAAGCCGCGGGCCATTCATTTGAGGACAGTGAGGTTCAGATCTTAGCCAGGGAAAAGAACTGGTTTGAGAGGGGAGTTAAAGAGGCTATTTTTGTCAAAAAAGAGAATCCGTCGTTAAACAGAAATGGGGGAGTTAGACACAACCTGTCTCCCATCTATAATTCGATTCTCAAACAAAGAATCATTAGGACAGACAAGCCATTGCAGAGGGGTGGAGAGGGTCGTTGTCGTGAATAGGGAATTGGACGCCAGAGAAATTTGAAATACAAAGAGACAGATTAGCTGATGGGTTCAGAGTGGTTTCAGTGTAGTGAGAGCAGCCTAGGGCTGATAGATATGCTAATACAAGACGCCAGAGGAATTCGTAAAACAAAAGAGAGTAGCGGGGAGGGGTCAGAGCTTTGTTCAGGGTAGATAGCTCCTCCTTTGCAGCTAGATATAAACAGGGTCGAAACAGCATGAGGGCCAGAGCTGACGAAGCCTCTCGGATGAGCGGCGAAACGTTTTCAACCAAACAAACTTTGTCCAGTTGACAAACTGAACTTCTCCTTTGATCATTAGTATTATGTTGTTTTAAAATGAAATTGATCTTGTTTCTTTGCATTGTTTGAGGCCTGAAAACATGTATCTTGTTGTTATTTTGACCATTTGTCATTTCTGCAAATAAATGCTCTAAACGATAATGATCAAAGGAGAGGTTCAATTTGTCAACTGGACAAAGTTTGTTTGGTTGAAAACGTTTCGCCGCTCATCCGAGAGGCTTCGTCAGCTCTGGCCAGAGCTGACGATCATGGATTCTACCTGGACGACTGAGGAACTTTTCACGCGTCTAAACGATAATATTTTTATTTGGAATTTGGGGGAAATGTTGTCAGTAGTTTATAGATTCAAACAAAAATACCTATGTCCAAACACAACACCTATAAGTAGTAAAATCTTTTTTTTTTTTTAATGTAATTTTGCAGTGGTCTCTTATTTTTTTCCAGAGCTGTATATTCAGTGCAGCTCATGTAATAAACAGTAACAGTAGCAGGAGCAAAAAGACTGATACGTGGAGTTTACTGTCGTAAATGTCATTATGCAACATTGCCAGTCCAGTTCAGTATTATTGATTTGAAGGGTGTGGTTATTGTCCATGGGAGGGGGGCACTGTTCACAGACTCACAGCCCAAGGATTGGGGGGACTGGCAATTTGTGGATCCAGTACACTGGCCGTCGTCCGTCCGCCGTAATGTTAGCCAACCCCCCTCGATCCTCAAATTCCACTGTGGGCCGATTTGAGCACCCCCCCCATACTGGCCTGGTGGCATCACCTGCTTGTCTACTTGGAAAATGATTTTTTAATGTCATACTGTGGAACTTTTCAGCTAAAGCAATAACATTTTCATGGAGAGATGCAGATGGCAAACACTCCACCAGAAAAGTAACAAATGTACTGTAAATATATATCCATTTTACCTGTGCCGTAAAAATACATATTCAAGATTCAAAATTGTTTATTTGTCATATGCAGGATCAACACAAGGTCAACAATGCAATGAAATGCTTAGGATCAGAAGAACTGTTGACTCGCTAAGATAGTCGAGAAGTACTAATAGCATGCAATAAAAATACAAGGTCAAAAGTAAACAATATAATAAAAAATATGTTAAAAAATATAATAAAATACAAGGGTACAGGTAGGATTAAATAAGGTGTAAGTAGAGTATTTCACAGGTGGTAATACTGCTCAAATGAATTTCGTATTGCACATAATATAGTATAGTATATGTATTGCACGTGGGTTATTGCACAGGTTATTGCACAGGTAACAGTAGCATTTACAGTGAGGTAGTGAATATGATATGAAGATCACTCGGCTCTGGGGTGATTACAAAAACTGGTGATGTGAATCCAAAACTGAAAGCCAGTCTTATGTAAAACATGCAAACATTTATCTATGACCACAAATAAAAATCCATTTTCTATTTGCACTTAGATGAAACTTTATTTAACATATAAGTTTGTACTGAGTGAATCTCCACCTCTGCGTGGTTTTAAAATACTTTCCTCCCCAAAATACAACACAGTCTATGTCTTTTAAAAACCCCATAAAGCTCCCGCTGTCCCACATTTGTTCTACTCCAGCAGTTTATTACACATCGGACACATCCAGAGCAGTCATCACAGTGACCTTAGTTAGACTCAGTGAAAGGAACAAAAGAAGGTTCATTTGGACTTTTTTGCACAGTATTATAGGCACATGGTTCTCAAACTCTGACGCTGGTCCCATTTGATCGTATTGATGTATTGATACTTTGCAGCTGATGACATCAACATTCCCTATGTGATGCTAACTGTAGGCACTGCTCTGTTACTGAAGATAGACTTTAATCTGAGCTTTGTTTTAACACAATCTGACCATAAAGAACTGACTTAGTTGGAACTAAAACAGGTGAGCTGGTTTACGCTGTTAAACAAGTCCCTCTCAAGTAACATTACAGACAGAAACTAGTTAGAATTAGCAAAAAACAGTTTTTCAGTTATCAGGTTTTCAGTTAGTCATGCTCACCTTTTTGTTGAAAATCAAACACCTAAACAGGACCATGAACTTTTTTTTTGTTTTCAGACTGTCTTAAAACTTATTTGGCAATGTTTGTTAATGTGTACTCTGTGGTTTATGTCTTGTTTAGTCCTGGTTCAGTCTTTTTGTATGCCTAGTTTGCTCTTGCTTACTTTAGTCATGTTTTAGTCCCGATTCTTGTACACTCCACTCTTTTTTCTTTTGTTTTAGTATTCCTCATCTTTAAGTAGTCCAATTTAAATTTAAATATTTGTCTTTATTTAGTAATGATCATTGTATTTATGTATTTGTATGCATTTATTTTATTTATTTACATTACTGAATAGACATGCAAAACATATCAAAATTATGAATTCTGAACTTTATAATCAGGGTTCTTGGTCATCATACATAAGATTATTTAATAATTGTCCTCAAAATGCTTATTCATTCATTCATCCATTCTTTGTATTCTTGTTTCAGGTCCAGAACATGTCTCAGTCCATAGAAGTGCTGAACCTTCGCACACAGAGGGACTTCCAGTACGTGATGAAGATGGAGAGCCAGATGAAAGGCCTGAGGACCAAGTTCAGACAGATCGAAGACGACAGAAAATCTATCATGACGCGAAACTTCCAGGTCTGAGCAGCTGCCTTTAATCTTACCCTGCTCAAAACCTGATCAATATCTCATGTCTGAAGACTTTTGTTATTTATTAACTTCTACGTTTTCATTGATTTTAGAAACACACCCAACAACATCATATCAAAATGGGAGAGTTTTCATGTGTAAAATGTGTAGATTGGCATTTCAGTCTTGTATTCTGATGCTGTGTCCTTGGGCAAGGCATTTCACCCACCTTGTCTTTGTGAATATGTGACCTTTAATGGTTATAGTCAGAGCAGTCCCCAATGTAAAATGTGATATAAATACGAAACATTATAATTAATAGATGCAATTAGGAAAAAAGTGAGATTGTAAGTTAAGCAAAGTGAGACTGTAAATTAAACAAAGTGAGATTGTAAGTAAAACAAACTAACAACAAGAAACAATATATTATCAGAGCTAACAAAAGCAACATTAATGTTTCTGTGTAAATAATAAGTAAATAATAAAAATGTTTTTTACACCGTATAGTACAGTAGGAATTTGAAATATATAACGACTTGAGAACAGTTAGAAAGTCTAGTCGGGTTTAAGGTTAAGGTACACTTTAATGTCCCCATAAGAAATCTTCGCCATCTTCATGATGGAGTGCTAGGGTTGGTCAGGATTACCTTAGCTGGACGATTTTATCTTTGGGGCATGTTTTGATTTGACTGGGGAAACTGGAGTGTCCGGAGAAAACCCACTGGACATAAGAAGAACATGAAAACTCTACACAGAAACGATCAGGGGGGGAAAATCAAACCCTGAACTTTCTTGCTTTGAAGAGTTAGATTCAAGATTCAAAGCTTTTATTGTCATATGCACAGTAAAGAAACACGTTTCCCTGTACAATGAAGACACTTGGGCAAAACACTTAACCCCACCTGTGTCTGCGGACACTGGTAGCCCCCATGGCAGAAGATAAATCAAGGCCCGTTGTGACGTGAGCCGTCCTCCTGTGGACCCACCACCCGCGGGAGGATTCATGAGGGCTGGTGCATTGTGTTCTGGGCAGTGGAACACTGCTTGGACTGCTGCCCCTGCGACCCAGAGAATGGAAAAAGCGGAAGAAGATGAATGAATGAATGAATGAATGAAGATAAAGAGAAGCATGTAAAAAAATATAATCAAATAGAAACAATCTTTACAGAATATACACTATGAAAAAGGCTACTGTATCAGGATTTTTTGAATTACAAACATTTTTTTTTCAGTTATCAGTCTTTTCAAAATGATAATAGATGATAAAATGAGTAAATAGTGAAACTTAAAGATGAAAAAATGCAATTTTGACATGTCTGTGATTCAGAAAATGCCACATTTAGTTTAATAACTAGTGTTTTACAGCAGTATAGTCCTGTGTGTATAGATGGGACAGCTGGGTTGGGACCAGGGAGCTCTGTGGTGGAAATTTAACACACTCCAATGGAAAATAAAAGCATGGAACAATGGCCACTGCCACAGCAACAGTATAAATAAACAGTGTCACGGTTTATCGAGCAACAAAATGTTACAGTACCTCTGAAGGATAGGAGAAATGTCAGAGAATAAGTGTCTATTTTAAGTTATTATAGATGCAAAAAGCCACCCCAGAGATATATAAATTACACTGTGTGTGGATAGGACTTAAATACAACTATGCAATACAATAAAGCTCTTGTATACTGGATTTTTATTGTCCATAATTCATTTTTACTATTCAATTTAAATGCTTTATATGGGTTTGTTTTATTGAATTGCTTTTGGCTACTAATGTCACAATACTAAAATTTCAATCTTGATTTTGATCCAATGGAAATGGCTTGATAATCATCTCAAAAATCTTTTTAGCCAATGAAATGTAATTCCCAAAATAATATTACCCTATGATCCTATTATACCATTATAAAACTATACAGGAAAAGGTCCAATTTTGTCCTGGTAATTTTTATTTGTAGATGGTTTCACTTACTGTCCATTAGTAAGCAGGTAACTTGTGCGCAATACCTATTTTTTTGCCTTAATAGGTATTGCGCACAACTTATTTCATTCATCCAACAAAGTCTAAACTAAATACAACCATAACATTACCCATAACACCTCATTTCATCTGACCTCTTATTGATGGGTTTAATAACATTCTATAGACCTATAGGAAGCTAAAGTTAATATATAGTATAATATATTTGGAATGCAGATTTCTGTTAATACAATGAGTTCTTGGGTCTAGTCACTAATAAACATGATCAGGTTCAACATTTATGAATTTATTTTCTAGATATTTCATGGCAACGTACAATGTAATCAATAGGAAAAACGGTCTCTTTCCCCCATCGGGGAGTATGACATTGTCATATTAGAAATCTGAAAATTACCAGTACCTTTTCTGTTCACGTGCAGGAGCTGAAGGAGAAAATGGATGAGCTGAAGCCTCTGATCCCAGTGTTGGAGCAGTACAAGATGGACGCCGCTCTCATCTCTCAGTTTAAAGAGGAGATCAGAAACCTGTCTTTGGTCCTGACAGGAATCCAAGAGGAGCTGGGAGCCTATGATTACGATGAGCTGTACCAGAGAGTTCTCCGGCTAGACAGCAGGCTCAGGTCCTGCATGGGAAAACTAAGTAAGTTATACAGAAATACACAAGAACATCTGTTTTTTGGCAGCTTTTCTCCTTTAATTTGAGTAAATAATTAGTGAATTGAAATTTACAATGACTAAAACTTCCATTTCAAAACTAGGGATGGGCAATAACAGAATTTTTGGTTTAATGATATCCATCCATCATCACTGATATCCATACTCCTATCCCTATTCAAAACATTTAGACATGTTTATTTAAATTAAATATTGGTTATGTGTCAGGAAAATCACCTTCTCTGAAAACAAAAGACAAGCTCAGTGAAGAACCACAGCAAACGCGTATTTAAATATTCTCTTGCAAGAGGGGAGGCAGACTCCAACAGAGTAGTCAGCAGCCTTCTCCGCTGGGCTGTTCCTTCTTGCAACTTTTATTAATTCACAAATATGCAAATATGTGTACGGGTGTACACAAATATGCAAATATCACATGACAAAACAACATGACATCTTTTCCCAGAAACTCAATTTTCCCATAAACTCAACAACCTTGACATTTGCAGCTGCAGGTTACAATGTCCCTTCTTTCAAAACTCCCAGCCCAGATCTCCTGACTCCTTCATCCCTCATTCCAATTAAATTTTGATCAAAATACAGGAAGCAATGATAACACATTTATACTTATTCTAACCTTAATTAAATTTGATCAAAATACATGAAGCATTGATAACACATTTATAATTATTCTAACATAATATTAAGTAAGAACCACTAGAGAAAACATCTTCATGTGCCAGCCCTCGGATACGAATGTCTCTAGACACTTTATATTAGTTTAGATTGCTAATTGCCATGGGTTTCAGTCTGAAACATGTAAGGATGTTTTTTAACAGACCACAATTTCAATCAATGTTATGTAAAATTCTCTGCATTATTCTTATTTTAAAAAATGAAGTAGTTTAATTGACATTACGTACACTACCAGATGTTTCTTCTTTATTAATGATATTTACATGATTTTCTTATGATTTTTTATTGATTGATGATTATTTACACTGTAGATTCTCACTGAAAACATCACAACTAAATGAACACATATGGAATGTGGCAAACAGACAATATACTAAAAAAAAAAAAAAAAAATTAGATTAAAAATAAATGTAAAAAATAAATCACCCTTTGCTTTGATCACTGCTTTGCGCTTTTGGCATTTCTTGACCCTGACAGCTGTGAAGTGAAAACCATTTCAGGAGACCTCATCAAGCAGATCACTGAGGGAAGGTTTGCAGCGCTGTCAACAAAGCAAAGGGTGGATACTTTGAAGATTTGAATGTAAAATATATATATATTTTAAATGTCTTCAGTATGTTTATAAAAGCCTAAGCCTAAACATAAAAAAATAATTGAATGAAGTGTCCAAACTTTTGACTGGTAGTATAAATACTATAAGATACTGCATCCTTACACCAGCTTTAGTCACGTTTTTTCATCTCCACACTCTTGTTGCTTCTCCATTCCTGGTTTTAAAGTAACATGTAATAACAGCACCAATCTGCAGTATAGGAAATAGTGCAGTGCTTTGAGATAGTGGACCTGTTCGGGATGGATACTTTCTAGGACCTATTTCCAGAAACTCAAATTCTAGTTATTTTCATGTGTCATCCCAAAGCAAAATTGATATCCTGTGTTTTGGAGGATGTGAATTTTGTTCAGAGCTGCAGTGGTGGAAATTGTTTCTGATCTGGCGACTCTTTGGTGTGAAATATGCTGTGCTCCAACATCCAAACAGAAAGGAGACAGCTGAAATTCAAAGTGAAAGACAGCTGCTTGGATGTAATAGGTTTTGTGTGATTGCATTGTAAGAGCACACAGTGGCAGTAGGGATAGTTTAAAATGGGTAAAAGTGGAAAAATACAAGAAATAAAGCATATATTTCCTTGAGTCTTACATTAGTTTATATATAGAACGGACATTTTAAAGGGTCCATATTACGGTGTTTTCATATCGATGTTTTATTGTTGTTTCCTTGTCACAAACACACCTGGAGTTGTATTTTGTTTCATTCACACGTTTAGCACACAAAACTTACATATGTAAACTGACTTCTCTTCTCGTCTGTTCCACCTTGTGATGTCATGTGGTAATACAGGACATGATCCACTGTGTTTTCAAACTCCAAACACTTTCACTAGAATCATTTGGATAATTTCAGCCCTGGAATCTCTACTGAAGGTAAAATGTAGCTGTTAACTTTTAAATGACCACTACATGACATCACAAGGTGGAAAAGAGCATTTTGAGCTTTGGAGACGTAGACAAACTAATAATGCAGGGTTACTCAAACATGTGTGACAACTCTAGGTATGTTTTTGAAGAGATAACAACATTATAACATGGATAAAAGCTGACATAAGTACATTTTGCATAATATATAACCTATAAAGGTGCACTACTCTGCTTACATACAGAAAGGTTATTGCTTTGCCTATTAAATTTGTTTATTTCCATGGAGACAAGAATAGGATACAATCATTCCAAGATATAAGCAAATGTTTTCCATGGTGTTTTGAGCAATAAAAATACCTCGGATTGAATAATACCACGATAGATGCGTAAAATAAAGTTTTTCTAAGTCTAAATACCATAGTGTGGGACATTGAAATTTAAGGCTAGAGAAAGGCAGGGCAGGGTTTGTCAGGATAATTGATTTTCCATTTTAAAAAAGTAAAACGCATTTTATATTTATGAATTAGACTACATAGATATTGCAAAAACTGATTAAAAAGAAAAAAAAACTAGAAGGAAAGGAAAAGATATATGGTATAATGTTTACTTTTTAAATTAATCTGCCTGTTTTTTTGTTTTTTTTTAGATAAGCAACAATTATCAAAGCAAATTCGTAGTAGTTAGAAACCTTTTTTATTATAGGAATACGCTTAGTTCCCATTGTGATTTGTGTGAAGCTATAAATCACCATTATAATTATTCAAATTAGTGCAGTTGTGGTAGTCTTTACAATAGCCCTTACAAATGTATACTGTTATCAAACACAGTACACAATGCGGCAGAAGTAGCTGTTGGAAGCATGTATTACTTTAAATCAAGTAAGTTGGTCTTAATATGCATGGGGACAGACTCTGTTGGTGCAGGCATGAAATTGGCTTGAGAAATCCAGTTAGAGACAAAAGCACCTTGGCCCTCTTCTAATAAGGTTGTGTTTCTTTGTTAACAGCATGTGGCAAATTAATGAAAATCACTGGACCTGTTACCATAAAGACTTCTGGGACGAGGTTTGGAGCATGGATGACTGACCCGCTGGCAGCCACCAGAAACAACAGGGTGAGTATGAGAAGGAAGAGAGAAGACAGAGGGGAGGGGGAGGAGGAGGAGAAAAAGCAGGAGGAGGAGGAGGAAAAGGAGGATGAGAAGGAGGAGGAGGCAATATGGCAATATCCTTAGTGGTTATAATAGCAAATAATAAGACTTTGAATGTGACTGGAGCATAGTCTGCCCTATACACAGGTAATCAGGCATACCAGGCATTTCCCCGGTGGGCCGGCAGTCCTAGGGGCCGATGCTGTTGGTTTTTCTTTTTCTTTTTTTACTTAGAGATGGGCCCACAATTTAGAGGGGGTGGCCCATTGGTCCATCTTTGATATAGACAGTGGACTAAACCAATCAGGATATAGTAGCTTACGAGAGCGGTCCCACCTCTTTCTCTGCGCTGATCCCCGCCCGTTTCAACCAGGACTAAACCAGGACTAAATAAGGTCTGAACCAGGACTAAATAAGGTCTGAACCAGGACTAAACCAGGACTAATCAGGTCTAAACCAGGTCTAAACCAGGTCTAAATCAGGTCTAAACCAGGTCTAAACCAGGTATAAATCAGGTCTAAACCAGGTCTAAATCAGGACTAAAGCAGGAATAAAGCAGGACTAAAGCAGGACTAAAGCAGGACTGAACCAGGAATGGGGGATGTAACTTGGTCCAGTGAGGTCAACTGCTTATCAACATGGAGATTAAAGATGAAACTGCACTGTGAAACATTCCAGGACAGACCCCAAAAGTTACATAGTGAACCATTAAATATGCATAATCATAGCTGTAAATATCAAAATTAGTCAAAACAAAGTTGTTAGTTTGAAGCAGGGCTGTGACTGTTTTTATTTATAGAGACATCTATAGATATTATTTTGTGAAATAAAAAATAAAAAATAAAAAGATCAAACAATGGACACTGATACTTCTATCTAAAAAGCACCTACTATATCAGAACTCGTACCAGAAAGGATGAAAAATATCATTCGATTCAATGATGAACAGTGCTGGAGATAGGTGTGCGTAAACAGTCTCCAGTTTCACATTGAGATTTGAAGGTGGCTTGAATGTATTTGCAGCTCATAATATCAACAAATACGTTTTATCCTGTGTGTCCTTGTGTCTGTGCTACAGTTGGCCTCTACAAAATAACAACCTCACAAACATAAAATGCAATTACAAAATAAGAAATAATCATCAATGCCGACCTCTTTTGAACTTGGATATTGCAAAACATTAAAAAACTTGTGTAGTCTGCTAATTTGCTTTTTGATTAATTACTGTAAGCTCTTTCATGATTAAATAAACAAAAATATGAAAGCACCAACAAATTGAAAATGAAAATACAAAAAATGTATCCTTAAAGGTGCGTTGTGTAACTTTTCCGGTGGAGGGTCGGTCAAATGCTTTTTTCCGATGTTATTGCTTTGTCTGCAATGTTGCACAATATGGTATTAAACCTTTCTATCGTCATGGAGACTAAGGGACTGTTTACACGAGAACACTTACGTGTAAAAACGTCAAAATATTTATCGGAAGTGATTTTAGTTTAGACGGTGACAGCGTTTTTGGGGCTTAAAAACGCAAAAAACTGAAACCGCCCTCCAAAATGGAATACTTGAATACGCTCCACCGTAGCGTTTTCGTCTACACTGCCAAGACGCAAAAATCTGGTCAAATCTGCTGACGCGTTTACGTCACATCGGCCCATATATCAGTGTACTTTGTTTGGAAGGACTCCCAGTCCACACCTTGTTGTGCCTTCATTACTTTATAGTCTAACGTGGTCTGAAGCAATAGTTGAACTTATGCTTCTGACCACACAGATTTAGCCATTTTTTGGAAGGCAGTTTCTACATATAGTGATAATGTATCACAGCACCACCTAGCCGTCTGGCATGCATAACCAATTTAATTCCACACAGTTTTGCACGGAGATTTCCTCCCGAAAATGCTCGTCTAAACGTGGAATAAAAAGTGAACACGCGACGCCACTTTTACGTATTCTGTTCAGACCGTCATTGTATAAACGTAGCCTTAGTTACAGGCCAGATCTGTGGGGTTTTTTTTAGGTATTTTTGAACTATAAAACCACCTGTAATTGAATACATATAGAGAGGAGCTGTTTAATGTCATACTGTGGAACATTCAAGGAAAAGCAAGCACATATCCATAGAAACAAGCAGAACAAGAAGAACCTGAACCAAAAAGTTACACAATGCACATTTAAAATTTTTCCTTTTTTTTGAATTGCAGGTTTGGTACATGGACAGCTACACCAACAGCAAGATAGTCCGTGAATTCAAAAACGTTGATGATTTTGTGTCTGGAGTTGTCTCCCGAACATACAGTCTGCCTTTCAAATGGGAAGGAACCAACCACCTGGTCTACAACGGCTCTCTGTACTACAACAAGTATCAAAGCAACATCATTGTCAAGTATAGCTTCGAAACCGGGAGCGTTTTGGCCCAACGAGCCTTAGAATTCGCCGGATTTCACAACATGTATCCTTACACATGGGGCGGTTATTCCGATATCGATGTCATGGCAGATGAACTGGGAATGTGGGTTGTCTACGCGACCAATCAGAACGCAGGAAACGTCGTCATATCCCAAATCGACCCGGACACGCTTCATGTGCTTAAGACTTGGAATACCGAATACTCCAAAAGGAACGCAGGCGAATCCTTCATGATTTGTGGGACTTTGTATATTACTAATTCGCATCTGTCCGGAGCTAAAGTGTACTACGCGTATTCGACGAAAACTTCTACCTACGAGTACATAGACATTCCCTTCCATAATCAGTATTTTCATATCTCCATGCTTGACTACAATGCGCGGGAGAGGGCCTTGTATGCCTGGAATAATGGACATCAGGTTATTTTCAATGTCACCCTCTTCCATGTGATCAAAACAGAGGATGACTCTTAGACCAGACAATAAGACTTGACTTTGGGGGGACAAAACCGAAGCACCACTTACTTCTCGATACAAGGACCTGAAAACTGGAAGAATTTGTCTGACCCAAAACGGACTTGTTGTTATTACTTGAACCGTTTTTTCTAAAATGTGCATTAAAATGTGGTGAAATTAAGCATGGAGACAAATGAGACTTACACCAATCAGGCATAATATTACATTACCTATCTATTAAAGGTCCTATATTACACAAAATGGATTCTCGTGAGCTTTAAGCCAAGTTATAATGTTGTTACCACATCAAAAACATACCTGGAGTTCTGTTTTGTTTCATTCATGTCATTTGTGTAATTTATTACTTTATTACTCATCTATCTACATCTCCAGAGCTCAAAATGCTTCAAATCCACCTTGTGATGTCATGAAGCGGTAGTTTTCAAGTTAACAGCTCCTTTTACCTTTAGTTGAGTAGAGATTGGCAATTTTAGGGCTGAAATCAATAAGGAATATGCAGGGTTTGTGCGTGAAACAGCTGTGGATGCAACAAAACACAACTCCAGGTAAGTTTTTGATGAGGAAACAACATAACATAGATCACAAAATAGCAATATGGGCTCTTTAAATTACGCCTATTAGGAAAAAAAGAAAATCAGTGCTCAAGAATGAGTCTCACAAAACTAGTGAATTTTGCTAAGAGGAGCTAATGGCACAATTTGGCAGTCTTGTTTCCATTAGTCTACCCCAGGGCAGCTATAACTACAATAGCAGCATTCACTACAGCTGCCACAGTTAAAGATGCGCTATGTAACTTTTCGTTATTATTTCGTTATTCGTTTGCCTGGAATGTTGCACAATATGGCTTTAAAATGATTTGTTTCCATGGAGACCTGTACCAAACATAGGTACAGGTCAGAATTGTGGTGAGGAAACACAGTAAGAATGCATGTTTTTCAAGGATTTTGTAAGCAGGTAAAGGAATAAATGCTTAATACCATACTGTTGAACATCCCAGGCAAAGTAACAACATTTCTAGTGATTTACCCATTCAGCTTTTTCAGTTTTGATACGATATCGATACGTAGACTTTAACTATCTACTGAAACCCAATATTGATCGATACCAGTATAAGGAGGGATTTTTTTGTTTTGTTTATTTCATTTATAAAGTATAAAAAGACATCAACAGTGTGATAACAATACAAAAATTGAATGAAAGGGAGGAGAAAGAAGAGTAATCTTATGTTATCTGCCCCCTCATCCCTTTTTGCAGACATTAACACCGATAGTGACTATAAAACATTTCATAATACATTCCATTTCAATCACAATTATTAATCAACTGTAAACAGAAAGCTTCATTTTTATGCACAACTTTTCTTTTTCATACATACACATTGCACTGGATTTTATGTATTTTTAAATGCCATTAATGTAATTGATTCTTTGATTTCTTTGTCAAGACTATTCCATAAATTAATTCCTTTCACAGCAATGCTTCGCTCCATAATCTTGGTTCTGAATCATCAAACATGTAGGTTCCTAAAATGGCACTTATTTCCTTCAAACACATTGATCTTATTGCACAAGAGATCCAATTGCGTTATGCAACTGTTATTATCCTTCAAATCACAACAGAACAGCTTTGTATGAATAAAGGTTCAAACAGTTTGAGACATTATAGGCCAAAATCAATAGTCTCATTACATCCAATTAAAGGCACATCCAGGATTTCAGCTGAACTGTTATAATTTCACAGATTCAGCAAATTTTTCAGTATTGGCACTAATATTCGATACCAATATCAGTATCGGTGCATCACTAAACATTTCCATGGAGACAGACAGACAGCAGACCATCCACTAGAAAAGTTGCACAGTGCATCTTTAATTTCCGTGGTTATGTCAGTGGTTATGCCTGATTGGTATGACATGTTTTATGCTTTGTTCATTGCTGCTGCTCCTGTGTTTGTCTTATGTTGGATCCACCAGCCAAAGCTACTCTAAAGCTTTCTGCATGTTCACCTCTTTTCAAAATGCTAGAAAGTGTTAATTTGCTTAACACTGCTGCTGTAATTGTGTTTGCATTTTGTCTACCTGAACAATGTCTATTTAAAGTATTTAAATCTTGCCTATAGAAGCTACAAAACAGTTTATTTAAATGAGCCTGTATATATACTGCTGTTACACTGTCCATGTGAAAGAAAAGCATTTGTATTTTTTATAAAACAATCATATCTGTACATTTTCATTATGATTAAATATTGTACATTTCATTACATTGTTGTGGTTGGTACCATTAATATAACACATACATTTTTTTGAAGTTACAAGAGGTGTGTGTACATCATACTGTACATATAGCTGGCCATGTGGTGTTCAATGCTCTTGAAGCATTTTTGACCCTGATTTTTGTTCTTTATTCTCCAACCTGGCCTTCACTAAACTTGATGCAATCTGTCAACAGCAATGGGCAACCGCAGTGCTACACCTGGGGACCTTGAATGTGGTTTTCTCGTTCCAAGATGGAGGATGAATACTGTTAGGTTGACTAATCTAAAAACATCTAAATATCAAAAATGGTAAATTAATTGACAAACATATCCAGGGTAACAACGAAAGGTGAGTTTACACTTCTACACACACAACACACCACATCCAAATTGGGACTAAACTGGGATTAAACCTGGATTAACATCAGGTCTAAACTAGGACCAGAACAGGACCAAACCAAGTCTACATCAGGACTAAACAGGGCTCCCATTTGGTAGTACAGACAGGCATTTGCTAATATATTATTAATAAATAATAATACATACATTTTGTAACTCCAACAATATGCAAAAAGTACACAATGTTCTTGGTTTCAAACATTATTATTATTATCTCATACTCTTTAAAAGTGCACTGTGTAAATTTTCTGGTATGAGTCTGCTACCTGCATGATTCCATGTGTTTTTTTCCTGAAATGTTCTACAGCAAATAAATTTCAACTTCATGCAGGCCTAATTCAGGATACTTTTAACATCACTGAGCATCAGTAGGTCTATCCAAATCAACAGAACATGCTTAACATTTGTATCGGTGCCAAAACTACCGCTTGACGACACCTGATGGCTGAAATCATGCATAATGCTTTTCTGTGACTGCAAATCATAACGCTTCCTCTCAAAAACTCAACTGGCTTGTTCACTAAATTCACGTGCTTTGTTTCAATGTGACGCTGGAGTTTGCTTGGTCTCATGCTGTCATTCGCAAGCACCTCTTTGCAGATCACACGCTGTGGCAGAGGTGCAGTCTCGGAACCCGACTAGGTGAAACCATCCATCCATCAGTCTTCTTCCGCTTACTCAATTTCTAGGTCGCAGGGGCCTCCCAGAACACAATGCACCAGGTGAAACCAAACTTTAAGTTATCAGGATCATATTTCCTAGGTTTTTTGCTGGATCCTGCCTCCTCCCTCATGTTGATTTCTGTTGAGATGGAATGCGTGAAGAGTCCCTCAGTCGTCCAGGTAGAATCCATGATAAAAGGAGAAATCCAATTACTATACTAGACGCCAGAGGAATTCGTAAAACAAAAGAGACAGAGTAGCTGGGATAGTTTCCGAGCTTTTTTCAGTGTAGGTAGCTCCTCCCTGCAGCTAGATATAAACAGGGTCTAACCAGCATGAGAACCAGAGCTGACGAAGCCTCTCGGATGAGCGGCGAAACGTTTTCGACCAAACAAACTTTGTCCAGTTGACAAATTGAATTTCTCCTTTTATCGTTGAGATGGAATCAGAAACGATGCATTTTACAGCTAATACACACACGCACAATTGCCTATATCAGTACTGCTACAGATGTGTACAGACTGTTATTTTATCTTTGCATGTGTGTCGCACCTCCCCAGTGGCTCCACCTAGGAGAGGAGGGCCTCACCTATTGAAAACCTCTGTTCTACAGTACAGCATTTAATTTAACTATCTCCATGGAGACAAGCAGGCCACATGACCAGGTCAAGAAGAAGTGGACACATTCACAGAAATAATGCAGTAGTTTTGAGAAATAAAAACACCTATAATTGAATAAATACAAGATATGTGTTTAATGCAATACTGTGGAACATCCAAAGCAACACAAAGCAGATGAGAGAAAAGTTACACAGTGCACCTTCAGAGTTTGCATATTTTGTATGATCTATCTTTTTAAATAGGACAATATTATAACAATCTAAACAGCTGTACCTCATGACATTTCAATTATAATCAGTCATCATTTGTGATTCAAGTCTGTCTCACTTCTAAATGACATTCATTACCATTACCTCCAGTTCGCCAGTGTATCCTTTGTTTACTCGGTGCTGAAATGCAGATGTCATAACATGGCCTCTTTATGGCAAACTACACGCACACACACACACACACACACACACACACACACATTATGCAGACAAGTTGAACTGTGCCAGAGGGAATGTCATTAGCATGCATCTCTGTAAACAAACAGATGTAAGCCTGGATCAGTTACAATCTATTAGTCTCATCTACATCATCAGCACAGACTGTAGGAGGCTCTGAGTGACCTCTCATTCACAACTTAATCATATTCACCCAACTCTTACTGTAGATTTTAGTCTGAAGATCTTCCATATACTAGTAAATCTGCACCAAACTTTTTTTTGACTAGTCACTGTAGCTTTATTTTTAAATTGACCCTATATCACCTAATTGGAAAAATAAACACTAGGGCTATATGAAAAAGTAGACCCTCAATTTAGATCAAATACAAGTACTAATGAAGTTAATGTGATTAACTGAAATTCAGGAGCAGGACCACGCCTCAACCACCTTCTCCTCCTCACCAGCGAATCACAGTTCACCATAACCACACCTCTAATTTCCCGGAGCTATTTATAGCCACTCATCCCTTCATTCCAGTTCGTCTCGGTTAACTCGACCCCTCCCTCCCACCCCTATCTCGTTTGTCTTTCAGCCACAAGACATCTCCTAAAGGGGGGGGGTCCCGTTCCGCTGGGCCAATCGAAGATTGAGACGGAGCCCCCACCCATCGTCTCAACCCAGCCATTACTGCCTATTCACTCAGACATCCACTATCATTCAATAATAAATATCTTCACTGCATTATGTTGATGACGTGGTCCTAGCTAGTGAAGTAACAGTTAAGAACCACTTTGCAAAATGTTTATTGACTAATCTGCACCAAACTCTTCAACAGGACTAGACGAGGACTAGAGCAGGACTAAACTATGACTAGAGCAGGGCTAAACTAGGACTAGAGCAGGACTAAACTAGGACTAGGGTAAGACTAAACCAGGATTAGAGCAGGAGGACTAAGACAGGAATAGACGAGGACTAAACCAGGACTAGACTTGGGCCAAACCAAAGTTTACATCAAGACAAAACTGAGCCCAAACTAGGACCAAATAAGTGAAAATGTGAATGCACCACTAGAAAAAAGAACACAGAAACTGCACCAAGATAATACTTGGGGAATCAAACTGAGGACCTCTTTGCTGTGGTGCAAGAACTAGGAATGTAACAATAACCAAAATATCATGACATCGTATCATCAAAAATCTCACAATATATTGAATTGCAAGGTATTTCAGGCCATGATCTCTTGCTTCATTTCAATGCAGACTATATGATAAAATAACCGTTATTAAGCACGTTTAAGGCTGCGTCCCATTTCTCTGTCTTACCCCTTCGTCTTACCTCTACCTCTTGGTTTTGTGTGTTCATGTGAGGGTAAGGAGTGTCCCGATTCTAATTTTGATCAAGGGCTAGAGCCACGACCGATGGTTACATACCCCTTGAAACGAAGTAAGGTCTCGACCAGACTTGAAACGAAGGGGTACACCTACAAGCTCAGGCAGGTTTTGGGATCAGGATGGCAGCGTCACATCGACCAGCCAAGGAGTCTCAGAAATGTATTTTCAGCAGTTGTAATTATCAATTAACAGTTTAGCAGGTTTACAATTATGACGCTTATGTTTGTCGACCTGAGGCACCCGATAATCCTTGACATTTGTTTACGTTTGTTTGCGTCAATTGTTGTCGCCTCTGTAGATGTAGCGGCCAGGTAGAGGCAACGGATGATGACGCAAACGGTAATCGAGTGGTGTCCCATTTCTTAGGGGAACATTCGTACCCCGAGCCCTCTCAGCTCGATATCGAGGGGCAAGACAAAGACGTAGATGAAGGGGTAGGGAAAGGGGTAAGACAGAGTAATGGGACGCAGCCTAAGTCTTTGGAGAATTACAGTAATTACTCACACTGAATACTTCAAGGCATTTTAAATGGAAAAATGAGCATATCCACAATTATGTTCATATCATATATCAAAATATTGCAATAATTATCATACCATAAGATGTGTATCGTGAAAAAATGGTAAGATTTGGTGCTAGGGATATCATTACATCCATACATCCACTACACCACTGTGCTGCCACAAAAGCAAACAATAACTAAGCAAAGTCAATATCAAAGTGAATGATTTTTCAAACTCTATAGAAGACCATTACCTCTCATTCAACTCTTATTGAACTCCCTCTGAGACCAAACCCGGGTCTATGCCTTTACAGAAGTCTGATATTTTTGGTTCATATTTTGAGGCAGATATAATGTAAACTGAGTGAGTGAAGTATTGGCATCAACTGCAAACTTGAGCTTTATGGGGTTTGACTTTTATGAGGTTCTGTGACTTTAATATCTTCTATATGTGATTGTTTTTTTTAGCCGCCCTCACTGCTGTCTTTATGGAACGATCCTGGAATCCAAAGCCCACGCTATAGTAAATAAACATTTCTCTAATATCACCACCGAGCGCTGCACAAACCGCTACAGCAAACAATAAAAGCTACTTCCTGTCAGCATTTTCTAATTACATAGAGATGTTATTAGCATTGATTTCTGCACTCGCTCGTCTCTGTGGTCAGATCAGGGCACACTGCAAAAAGGCATTGACGATAACATGATTTGGAATTGATTTGAGTTGTTTTTTTAAGAGTGTGTGTTTTAAAAATACTCAATCAAACTGAAAAAGCCATCTGGATAAGTGGTGAAACTTATTCCTTCCAGTTGACAGAATTAAGAATTAATGTGAAGAGTAACATTTTACTGCCATTAATAAAATTTGCAGTTTAATCATTGCAGTTAGAAAAATTGTAATATAAATAATCTACTCAAAGTACAATAAAATTATGTGAGGTCATATCATGTTAATTAATGTATTTTTTAAAGTTTATCTAGATGTTGATATTTCAATTCGTAATATAAATCTTAAATGTAATAATTTTTAGATTAATAGATCAATACAATTCAATATGTCATGGAAATGGAAGGTAAAATATTATTATTAAATGGACCTAAATGAAAGTATAATGACCACACAAATTATTATTATTATTATTATTATTAGGCCCGAGCGCTAAAGCGTAGGGCCTATTGTTATTGTTCTGGTTTTTATTCTTATTCTTATTATTATTTTTCTATACACTTTTTTCAGGTTTCGGGTACTTCCCACCGACAAAAACTCACGAAATTTTGCACAAAATTCAAGAATGCCAAAAAAGGAATTTACAAATAATCTGTATTAAAAAATCCTAAAAAATGGCTCGACAGCGCCCTCAAAATAGATTGTACCTATGGCTATACCTGTGTTGCCATGGCAACAGGCCAAACATCTGTCCTCGCCAATGGGACGCCGGGCAAAAGAGTTTACACGGAAACACCATTCAGTCTTTTAGAACGCTTTTAATAACTTTTAATGTCCCACTTGTCGAGATGATCCAGCACGATTCTGGTGAGTCTGGGTCAAAAACCCAAGGAGTTCGTTAAAATACCAGGACAGGAAAATTTGCCTTCGGCGCCGGGTCATGTGCTCGGTCCAATATGGCCGACTTCCTGTTGGTCGCCTAGCAACGGTGTTTTAGTGTACCAAATTTGGTTTGGCTACGACAAAGTTTTTGCCGAGCTTGTGAGTGCAAGCAAGGGCCGATCATCGCCGCTTGCGGCTATATTTATTATTATTATTATTATTATTATTATTATTATTATTATTATTATTATTATTATTATTATTATTATTATTATTATTGTTGTAATAATAATAATAAATATAGCTGCAAGCAGCAATGTGGGGCCAAGCACCGAAGGTTCATGTAGGCCTCAGCATGTAGGCCGCATGCAGGGTCTGACAGGGTCTAACAGAGTCTGACAGGGTCTAACAGGGTCTAACAGGGTCTAACAGGGTCTGACAGGGTCTGACAGAGTCTGACAGGGTCTAACAGAGTCTGACAGGGTCTGACAGGGTCTGTTCTGACAGGGTTAGACCCTGTCAGAACAGACACATCAAAGACAGATCAAAGGTTGCTAGGTGCGTTGCTAGGCAATTGACAAATTCATGCAACTTTGACCTGCTGGTGCCACTAGACGGTTGGGGCTGGAGGCCTATAAATTGCTGTGGGTAATGAGGAGACTGGCTGGAATGTGCATGCAAAATTTCACAACTTTTTACCAGACGGTTCTAGGGGTTGCCATAGACTCCCATGGTGAAAAGAATAAATAATAATTATTTATTCTATATAGCTGCAAGCAGCAATGTGGGGGCCAAGCACTGTTTGACAGGGTCTAACAAGGTCTGACAAGATCTAACAGAGTCTGACAGGGTCTGACAGGGTCAGTCAGGGTCTAACCCTGTCAGAACAGACACATCAAAGACAGATCAAAGGTTGCTAGGTGCGTTGCTAGGCAATTGACAAATTTCTGCAACTTTGACCTGCTGGTGCTCCTAGACGGTTGGGGCTGGGGACCTATAAATTGCTGTGGGTAATGAGGAGACTGGCTGGAATGTGCATGCCAAATTTCACAACTTTTTACCAGACGGTTCTAGGGGCTGCCATAGACTTCCTATTGAAGAAAAAATAGAGAATAATAATCCTGAGAGCAGAACATCAAAGGAAAGATCAAATGGTTACTAGGCAACTTGCCTAGGCAACGCAAAGCAATTCCTTTTTTTTTATTTTTATCTTTTAATATTACAAGGTACACAATAATACACACTTCAGGTACATAACAGTACATATTTCATCACCACAATAACATACACAAAGCACTTTTTTTTTTCTCTCTTCAGAAAGATGTACCCTGCGAAACGAAAATGTACCAAAAGGTAAATACATTCGCAAAGCGCTCACAGGACACATCGGGGGATGCGGGCACGGGAATAAACACCACTGGGCCCAAGGGCTAAGAGAAACAGGGGAAGTGTAGAGGACCAAGGGGGTTGCCCTAGGGGAAGAAAGGGGTGGGGGGGAGAGCAGGGGCGACGCAGCGCCCAGGGAAGGCCCAGGCGCCAGAGTCCAGGGGGAACAGGGGAGGGGGGTGGGGGTCAGAAGTCCAACCGAGGGAAGCCGGCTCGGGAGATGGAGAAAAGCGTATTGTCTGGGATGAAGGTGTTGCGAAACTCCGTTTCTCTTGCATCGTGGAGACGGCGGACATGGGCGCGAAGGAGCGCTGTGAAGAGGGGCCAGTGCTCCGCTGCGTGGCCGTCGTGGAGGCGACGGTTCTGTGCCACGAAGATCGAATATCTGGCCACAGACAGGACAAGGCGGGCGGTATCCCAGTTGACTATGGGAGCATCCGGCCCCCGAGGTTGCTGCTGGACAGGGCCGAAGAGGCAGAACCAGAGTCCAGGGTCATCGAGTCCATGGGCCGCCGGAGGTGGGAGCCTCAACGCCAGCCTCCGAGCGAGAAGGTCCAGTAGCCGGATAGGGTGCCTAGCACCTTCGGTGCTTGGCCCCCTAATAAGAATCAGGAGACCAGACACATCAAAGGAAAGATCAAAGGGTTGCTAGGCAACACTGCTAGGCAACACTGCTAGGCAACGCAGTACAAACACTATAGGGTGCCTAGCACCTACAGTGCTTTGCCCCTAATAATAATAATAATAATAATAAAGTTTCAGTATTTTGTGATAACTGAATGATTTTTGATCGCGCATAAAATAGGTTAACTGCTTAAAAAAGTAACCATAACTACATCAAGTACAGTAAGAACATCAAGTATTAAGAATTCACATGCTGGCAAATTGGAAAGTGATATTTTAGACTTTATTGAAACTTTATTGATCCAATTTATTTAGACAGAGTAGCTCATACAAAATAAGTAGCCAAGTTAACAAGCAACTGGTGCAAACTAAGATATAATTATATAAATATATGTCCAAGGTATATATGTACAATATATGTACAACAGAATAAAAAATTGAACATAGACAAAAAATACAGAACCATATAGAAACATGCGATCACTATGTACAGGAGGTCCTAAGGAGAACAATGCAAAGATGAAAAAAGACTGACATGACAAAGCGTTATATATTTTTGCAGTTCATAGATGCAGCAGAGATAGTCAGACCTGAATGACCACGAGTCTGTGTCTGGTACAACGTGAGACAGACTCGCTCCAGTGGCTATAGCAGCCTCTCCTCTTATTGCTCGAAGGTGTCTGCACTCACCTGTGATGTGTGGCTTTGTGCTGCTGGATTATAGGTTCCACTTCAATGAGATCCTTTCAGGTCACAAACCGTAATGGAACAAAGAGGTGCATTGCCAAGAAGAAAACACAATTAATTACAAAAAGTACAAGCCCGATGTTGTCTAAACCCACTGACTGTGTGTTATTGATAATGTCTGTAATAGATCCAGAAGAGGTTCCAAACTGCTCAGGTGCATTGGACAATACTATTAAATTGGCATTTGTGTACAAGATCTTAGATTTCTTGTGAAGTGGTTGTTCTTTAACTGAAGGCTAAAGTCGTGTGGTTTCTTCTTTGGTCAGTGCATACTTTGACTGTGTCCTTGAACAAGAAATTCCATCTGCCTCGCCTATGTAATATATTTTAGTGAGTCATTGGTAATGGTCAGAGAAACTATTGGCACAGACAAAACCTCACACTTTTACAATATTGATACTTGCAATTGATGTCATTCACATTCCCTGTTGTGTGATGCTAACTGTAGGCTCTGCTCTGTCTGCTGAAGCTTTAATCTGAGCTTCATTTCAACACAATCCAAAACAGGACCATGAATGCTTGTATAGATCACAGGCTCCTGAAAATGTGTTGTTTTTTTGTTTTTTTTCCCCACATTTTTTGGCTGTATTTGCTTATGTGTGCTTTGTGTCACCATGGTAACTCCTAGACATTCTCCCTTTGGAGATATGTAGAACACCCCCAGGCGTGAAGTCACTGCAAAGTATCAGTTATGCATATCTGGAATCCCATCCTGTCTCCACAAATTCCAATGGACATGACTGACAGGTGGATTAAACAATCAAAGAAAAGCATGAGCCGTTTGTGTCATTGTGTCCATTGGTTTATGAGTAGAGAAGAAAAATAATCCAGGATTGAGAAACAACAAGCAAAGCACTTAAACCTTATGAATCTGAGCCAAAAGAGCCAAAGTTATTTTCTTCTAAATGATACAAGAATTTTCAAAATGAGATGTCTTCCACATTTGAGAGACGCTACCAATGTCTGTGACTGACAAGTCCCCAAATTGGACAGTTGTCTGATCCGGGTCCCTCGAGGGACCAACATGACAGGCAAGGGTAGCTTCAGAGTGGTACTGTATAACACGTATTTCCTGTTTGAATGTCAAGAAAAGAACAACTAACTTAAAAGGTCATATATTACACAAAACTGACTCTGAGCTTTAAGTCATGTTATAATGTTGTTACCTCATCAAAAACATACCTGGAGTTGTGTATTGTTTCATTCACACATGTTTGAGTGATCCTGCATTATTAGTCTGTCTACATCTGCAAAGCTCAAAATGCTCGATTCCACCTTGTGATGTCATGAAGTGGTAGTTTTCAAGTTATCAGCTCCCTTATATCTTTTGTTCAGTAGATATTGTCAATCCCAGGGCTGAAATGATCCAAATTATTTTAGTGAAGGTGTATGGAGTTTGAGGCCCAGTTTACATGTACACTGGTTTATACCCATCTTTTACATGCAATCTGTGAATTCACCCCTGAAAACAAATCTTTCTAAAAACTCCAGCTAGAGTGGAGATTCTGGAAAACTATGATTTCTCATTTGCGTGTAAAGTGAGATAAACAGAGTTTTAGGCAGCTGATGCACCAAAAGTGCGATTGATGGCTTGCAGAGCGTTCTCCTTCTTCCTACACTGCCGCCCATAGGCTTGGCGTAGATATGATGGCGCTCGATGGTGTTTTTATGTGGGTTGGTAAATGAAAACTTTTTTGATAATGATGCTATGTGCACAATGTTATTTTGGAAAATGGAGGGAGAGAAATATTCGTTTCTCAACATACCCGGCTATGTGTAAACGTTGCCTAAAAACGTATTAGAACACTTCCTGTATTGAAGAAGAAAGAAGATTGACTTCAAGATCTCACACAGGAGAAATTCAAGATCTCACACAGGAGAAATTGTCCTCTGCATTTGACCCTTTCTGTTATTAGGAGCAGTGGGCAGCACATGACTGCGCCCGGGGACCATCTCCATGATCTTCTTGCTTAGGCTTGGTCAGGACCTAAGCTGGAGGATTTGCTGGTGCATGTTTTGGGTTGATGGGGGTAACCGGAGTGTCCGGAGGAAACTCACCCAGACACAAGGAGAACATGCAAACTCCACACAGAAAGGCCCGGGCGACATGATACACAGGGATCGAACCTGGAACCTTCTTGCTGTGAAGGGTGAGTGCTAGCCACTCAGCTGGTGGAAGGTGGAACAGAGCGTTTTCTTTTTTGGAGAAGAACTAAATATGCAGGGTATGTGTGTGAATGAAACAAAACATAACTAATATTGGATCAGGTTTTTTTTTCCAGATCTGCATATAAACAAGATAATGTACAATTTTTCATCAAATTGTCTCTGTAAATCAAAGCATTCTTAAGAACATCACCACTCCTCCGCCACTCTCTCTTGGCTGTGTCTGTGACTATTCCCAGTGGTCTCACATTGTCACGCCATGGATCCCATTTGACATGACAATTACCTCTCCTCTGGTCTCCAACAATACAGCCAGGGCCTGTCATTTCCGCTAGGTAATCTGACTTTGCTATTCGGATGAAACGCTATAGAAAAAATCAAAAGAGATGTGAAGAGAGAGGTATTTTCAAGACAAAATTAGCATTGGATTCTGACTTGGTGGCAGTGATGTGTGGATGTCTCTCATAAAAGCTATATTACATTTGGACATTGGGGAGATGACAGAAAACGCAATTAGAATTTCTCAGTAAAAGTTTCGCATCTACAATTTGAAATGTCAGTCAAGAAACCGTGTAGTCTTTTGTTATGACAAAACTGCTACGCCAATGCATTTCTATGGTTTCTTTGAACTTGGAAAAAATGATGGACTCAGAAAACCTGCTGTAGACAGAGGCACTTCAGTATTTTCACCTCACAGGAAATTGGCGTTGCAGCGTGCAGGCCCTGAGTAATCAAATCTGGGCAGATGACAACAAAACCAAAACACTGAAGCAGAAAAAGAATCCAGGCAGCACTTCAAAATGTGAAGATGTGCAGAAGATAGCTACAATTATTTCTATGACTTTTTGAATAGCTTCAGAGATTGGGTTGGGGTTTCCTTTTTTGTTTTCTCAGCATAAAAGGTTCCAAGGTGATTTTAGCTGTTTTTTTGTTTTTTTTTAAACCAGATGCCCTTTCCTGCTTATGCCCTGTATTGCTATAACAAGAGTGGGTATATATATTTTAGGTTAGTGTTACAACAACAAAAGCTACAAAATACCAACTTCATCCATACTTATTTGGGGTAAGGCATTTTATTGTTTTAGTCCAGATAATAAAGGTGCACTTTGTTACTTCTTTGGTGGAGGGTTTCTGACGCAGAACTGTATTAACCTTATTTATCCATGGAGACAAGAAGATGTCGCCGCCATGCTTAGTTATAGATAAGATCTGTGTAGAGGCAATACACAGTAAGGATGCAAGTTCTACAAGGTAATTTTAAATAATAAACATCTATAATTAAATACAGTAATCCCTCGATTATCGCGGGGGTTAGGTTCCAGAAATAACCCGCAATAAGAGAAATCCGCGAAGTAGGACAACTTTATATTTTACAATTATTCTACATGTTTTAAGGCTGTAAATGCCTCACCACACACATTATACACTTTTCTCAGACTAGAATTAACCTTTTCTCACATTTCTCTCTTGTTTAAACACTCAAACTGTCATAGATTTTCAACAAAATGTATTAATAGTGAAGCGTGGGGGGAGACACGGCTCCGGAAGCCCCGCCGAACGCGCAAGGGGAGCGGAGACATGAGTCACTGGATCCAAAGGAAGCACCGCGCTCATCCAACGGCACTGCCACGTCCCGGGACATGACGCGCACCAACCCCTTGTGCGCGACATGTGCATCCCTCATCGTGGTCATAGCAGAGCAGCACGACCGGCGCGAGGCCGCGCGTACACCGGGGCTGCGAGCACGAGATCGGATCGCGGCACCCGGACTGTGTCCTCTCAGCCTGAGCCACAAACCAGCCGCACAAAACCAGCAAAGAGCAGCACATGGTGGTTTAATCCTGGTTTAGACCTGGTCTAGTCCCGGTTTAGTCCAGGTCTAGACCTGGTCCAGTCCTGGTTTAGTCCAGGTCCAGTCCAGGTTTAGACCTGGTTTAGACCTGGTCTAGACCTGGTTTAGTTCTGGTCTAGACCTGGTTTATTCCACGTTTAGTCTTGGGTTTACAGTCTCTTAGCCAATCAGGACGCAGAACCCAATGTTACACTATTACAAAAAAAAAAATCTGCAAAAATTCCGCGAACCGCGATAGAGCGAGGGACCACTGTAAATGCAAAACAGTTAATTTTAGTCACATACTGTGGAACATTCCAGGCAGATGTTGTTGTTTTTTTGTTTTTTTTTATGTGAATCTGTATGGCATCCCCTTCAGCAGTGTCGTGCATTAACACTGGTTTACCCCTGACTGTGTCCTCTGAGCAGAGTTCTGCCCCGGTTCTGGCACTGACGAAAGTTGGGACAGTTAATAAAGCTTGTTTTTCTTCTCAAAACAATATTTGTAAACATCGCCACTTACAAGTGAACAGGCTAATAATAATAATAGGCACGCAGTGATACGACTCGAGAGAAAATAGCACCAAGCAATTTAGACTTCTGACTTTTTCATGTGCAACTGTTTTGTGACGCAAATATATCACTTTTTGGACATATATTGTTTTGAGAAGAAAAACAAGCTTTATTAACTGTCCCTGCTAACTTGCCAAACCTATGTTCGTCAGCGCCAGAACCAGGGCAGAACTCGGCTCAGAGGACACTGTCAGGGGTAAGTCAGTGTTAATGCACGACACTGCTGAAGGGCCATAAAAATTCACATTAAAAAAACTAACCCTTTAAGTTTCTATTTTTCAGACGTATCTTCTTATATTTTCTGTTTTATCAGTTGTAGTGACGTGTGAGTTTTAAGCCGTGTTATAACATTTCCTCATCAAAAACATACCTGGAGTTGTGTTTTGTTTCATTCACACATGTTTGAATACCGGTAGTCCTGTATTATTACTCTGTCTACAGCTCCAAAGATCAAAATGCTCTGTTCCACCTTGTGATGTCATGTAGTGTGGTTTTCAAGTTAACACTTTTTACCCTTTGTTCAGTAGAGATCGGCAATTCCAGATCTAAATGTATCCAAATTATTCTAGTGAAGGTGTATGGTGATGAAAAACACAGTGGAGCACTTCCTATAGTATCATATGACATCACAAGGTGGAACAGAGTGTTTTCTAGAGAAGAACTCCTGATAAATATGCAGGATTTGTGTGCTCCATGTATGTTTGTGATGAGGAAACAACATAATAACAGATCAGAAAATAGTGTAATGTGAGCCCTTCAAAAGCGAGAGGAGCAGACTACACCTTTTGGATTTGGATTTGGAGGGGAACATTTTGGTGGGGTTTGTGGAGGTTGTAATCTCAGGAATAAAAGGTAATTCTGAAATCTATTATGAGCTTGGCGGGATTATTGACTCTGACCACTGAGTCATTACTGCTTGTGGACCAAATGCCTTCTGTAGGACTTTTCCATTCATTTGGGTGAAATGGAACAGTATGCTGCGGCTCACAGATCAATGGGAGAAACCACACACACAAAAAAAGAAAACTAAAAATACACCTCACAATTTGTGGTGGTAACATTGGTTTAAAAGGCCCATATTATGCTATTTTCTGATATGTTATAATTAGGGCTGTCAGTTTAACACGTTAATTAGATTAATTAATTACACTGCTAATTAATGCGTTATAAAAATTAACGCAATTAATTATGAGCGCAATTCAATGCGCGCGCATTTTAAATTTGGCGTGCGGGGCCTTTGAACGGCGAGTTTATTTATAAAAATGTGACGGAGCAGATCCGTTTCTAAGCCCCCTGTCCTGTCCCTGCGGAGAGCACGTGAAGACGCCGGGGAGAGCACGTGAAGACGTGCGCGTCCGTTTCCGTATCTGCTGCGCTGCGCGTGCTGAACCCTTTTCAATTCCCCATAACCTCTCCAGCGTGTTCTGCCGTGACTAAGGGTGCACACTTAAGAAGCGTTAGTTTTGCCCATCCAAATCACGCTATCATTTGCTCACCCCGCGGTGCCGCCGGCTCCTCCCTCCTCCTCCGTGCGATGGTCCGGACACATCCGAGCCGGGTTCCGGGGGTCAGGTGAGCCATGAGTAATTTACACGGACAATTATTTGTATTCTCTGTATATTTGAAGCTGTGTATATTATTTATTGACATTGCATGAAAGCTACTGTACGTGCTCACGTACACCAGAAATATTCACCATTTAATAGGCTAGTGGAATGGTGTAAATGAGCTTTCAAATGAATGTTACGTAATGTGGGAGGTGAATGGGGGTGTACAGCAGTCTTGTCTTGGTTACACTGGAGCTAACGTGCACTGAAAGAGTGAAAGACTGAAAGACTTAAAGGGGAAGTGCGTGAAGAGTCCCTCAGTCGTCCAGGTAGAATCCATGATAAGAGAGAAATTCAATTTGTCAACTGGACAAAGTTTGTTTGGTCGAAAACTTTTCGCCGCTCATCCGAGAGGCTTCGTCAGTTCTGGTTCTAGTGCTGGTTAGACCCTGTTTAGAACCAGAACTGAAGAAGCCTCTCGGATGAGCGGCGAAACGTTTTCGACCAAACAAACTTTGTCCAGGTGACAAATTGAATTTCTCCTTTTATCTTTTAAAGGGGAAGTCTGCATTATTTTCACTGTACCACTATAAATCACACCTTTTTTGCACTGTGGGAAAGCACAATAAACCACCTAAAAAAAATTATTTAAAAAAATGCGATTAATTAGATTAATTAATTACAAATCCTGTAATTAATTAGATTATTTCTTTTAATCGCCTGACAGCACTAGTTATAATGTTGTTTCCTCACCACAAACATACCTGGAGTTGTGTTTTGTTTCATTCACACATGTTTGAGTAATCCTTTACACAACTCCAGGTATGTTTGTGATAAAACAATGGGCTTTTTTTTTTTTTCTTTAATGTCTGTAACTTCCACTTTAAGAAGATGCTGAGAGAACTCTGCGCCAGATTCACAAGATTAAGATTAAGCGGCTATTTCACCAACATCCAGCTATGAACACCTCCATGTTCATTTACAATTAATGACATTAAACAAGTGGTTCCTACAAGCACAGAGGGAAAGGAGCAAGAAGAACAACATGTGCAGAAAGCCCTCTCTGTTTGTGGATATCCTAAATGGGCTTTCAATAAAACTAAGAGAGACAAGGACAAGAAATAAGACAACAGAGAATCAGAACCCAGGAGGAAAAGTGTAGCTATTCCTTACCTGGCTGCCGTTTCTAAAAAAAAAAAAAAAAACTCCAAAGGATTTTCAGACAACATGAAATCCCAGTCTATTTCAAACCCACAAACACTTTAAAACAGAAACTGGTCCACCCAAAGGAAAAAAACACCGAGCCACAAACAAAGCAATGTGGTCTACTCCATTCAGTGTAGTGAAGACTGCAGTGAGCGCTACATTGGAGAAACAAAACAGCCACTTCACAAGAGGATGTACCAAGACAGATGAGAGAGCCAGGGTGAACCTCAATCTGCCGTACATCTCTACCTAAAAGCCACGGGCCACTCATTTGAGGACAGTGAGGTGCAGGTCTTAGCCAGAGAAAAGAACTGGTTTGAGAGGGGAGTTAAAGAGGCTATTTTTGTCAAGAAAGAGAATCCTTCTTTGAACAGAAATGGAGGTCTCAGACATCATTTGTCTCCCATTTATAACTCTATCCTCAAACCTAAATCAAAACAAAGAAAGAAAACAATAGGGCAGCAGGTCAGGTCCAGAAACTGTAAACAAGTAGGTGTGGTAGTTTCAGAGTAATTTCTTTGTATTTAGCTCCTCCCTTCAGGCAGATATAGGCAGTGTCCACCAGCGTCTGACCAGAACTGAAGAAGCAGCTTGGATGAGCTGTGAAACGTATTTGACCAAATAAACTTTTGTCCAGTTGACAAATTGCCTTACATTAAAAATCACATAAAAAATACATTACATTAAAAATGTATATGTATTTGGTTAGAAAAGCCCCCTGAACTTCCAAATAGGGCCAATATGGGCAAATAGCGAGGAAGAGGGCTGGTGCATGAGAGTGCGCTCTGGTCTGCTTGAGTCCAGCGCAGTGGCCATGCTGTGACAGTGACCCAAATGGAGAGCACTGGGGCTGGGACAGACTGAGGCTCACTGCAGCCTGTATTGTATGAGGCATTTTATAGACTGTCTATAAAATGCCTCATTAATTATTGTTTTTGAATTACATAGTAATATGTTTATAGGAAATAATTTAAGAAAATATACAACTTACAATCATGAAGGAATTCGAATTTTTTGTTGCATCATGATATTTTAAAACGGTAGAATTTTTTTCTTACAAATGATCCTGACTGTTAGTAGGATTTGTTCTTCCAGAAGAACATTTTCAGATAAGAAAAAGTTTTGTGAATACCAAAAATATTCATAATAAGGCCTTAAGTACACATTTGTTCATAAGAACGTTTCATGAATGAGGCCCAATGTTATAACAGATCATAAAATAGCATGATACGGGCCCTTTAACAAATTCAAATTAAGCAATTTTATTTTTAATTATTAGCCTACTGACACAAACATTGAGATTTTATTCATAGACATTATCTAACATTTGATTAGTACTAGTCATAGTACTACTGTATGTGGAGTTGATATGATTGACTGAGATTCAGGAGCAGGGCCACGCGTCAACCTCCCCCTGTTCCTCTCAAGCGAACTACAGCTCAACTCAACCACACCTTCAATTACCCAGAAATCCTATTTATGCAGGCCTATCCTGACAACACAGTCTGTCTCTCAACACCCTCCCTCCCACCCCATGTCTCTTGTTCATCCTCAGCCTGAAGAAATCATCTACAAAAGGGAAGGCGGGGGTCCTGAATCGGCTGGGCTGACCACCTGAGAGCCTCCACCCAGAGTCTCATCCCATCCATTAAATGTGTCCATGGTCAATAAATATCTTTATCGTATTCCACTGTTGTGGAATTAAGCACAAACTTTAGACTTTTCATGTAAACTATAAAAGCTTTAATCAAATAATTTATTGAATATTGCACTTAAAGTTTAGAAGTAACATTTTAAAGTGGTTTTCTGTTCAACTTCAACAGAAGCAATTTTATGTATAATTTTCGTTCCAAGAGATTGAAACAAATTACAGATAGTTAATCCATCCATTCAAAAATCCCTGGATGTGAGAGGATGCTGGCGTTCTTTGTTCGCCTCTTCTCTTCTCTGTTTTTCTGTTTTTCTATCTTTCTGCTTTTTGCCTTTGCATTTTATTTTCATCATCCCATCCAATACCTCAAACTGCTACAGCTTTCATCGTCTGTTTTCCGTTCGTATGCCTGTATCATCGTCACCATTCTACTGCAAGCCAAATGGACTCATTCCTGTCACTGCTTAACTGTTGCTGTCCCGTTCTCAGACTATCCCTGGCTCCATGCGCTCAAACAAATCCATTATCCACCCGATTGTTCCCATAGTTCCCAAAAACCCATATCCCTGTCCAAAAGAAGCCCCAACAACGTAGCTGCTGGTTTTTACTGGCATCATTAGCAGGCGACAGTGCCGGTGTTCTCATTCTCCCTGTCAAGAAGTCTCTGTCTTGCCTTCCATCATGACTCTAAAGTACTCTGCTGCGCAGCTCCTCAAACTCAACAACAGCTCAGTCCCACTATATATCTCTGTAATAAAATCACTTGGACTCAAAAAATACATCCATAGTTTCTGACGCAAGTTTGTTTATCACTTCCCTCCGCAGTTTATCCCATCCCTCTGGTCAGCTGAACGTCAACCGCTATGTCATCACAGCGACCCACACGTGCCCTGACTCCACCCCCTTCCCAAAGCCCTCCCAACAGTTACCATGCAACAGCCAATTAAATTTACTCTGGTCAGCACCCGCTCTGAACAATAAGAGTGACATTTTAAAAGACTTCATCATAGACAATAACCTGGACTTTTTCTGGTCACTGAAACTTAACAACAGCCCCTGGATTACTTTGCACTCATCCTCACTACACTCTCCGGATACACATATGCTACAGAACGCCGCACTGAAGGCTGTGGTGGTGGCATAGCTGTAGTGTACAAACAGGAATATCAAATCCATCTCCTCCCCACTTCCTCTGCCCCATCATTTGAACATTTGTGTCAAACCGCAGGAAAACCAATACCAAGTCGTCACGGAGGCGTTTTGAGTTATTCACAGATTCTGAAAGTACAGGTTCTAAGCTTTCCAATGATGTCTTACATGTGAAAATCTGACAATATTTTAAAAAGTTATCTCTATTTGAAAGCAGCCATAGCAGATCCCAGAAATTCCAGAAACAGCCTCTCAAAGTTTGGTCTCTTCAGCCTTCCTTGCCTAATTTTTGAAATTAAAAATGTTTTTAATGTCACTAATGCTGTTATCTGAAACATGGAGAGGCTTCATCATGATCTCAACTAGCACATTATGCAAAAAAACAAAAATCACAAATTTTGAAAGAAAAAAAACCGCATTTCCTGAGAATCTGTAATGCCGACATGTGCCCTCAGCTTCCGTGGTGGGACACATTTGGCCTTTAAACTCACTGGTACTACCCACCGTGCAGTAGTTGTCGCCCCCCCCCCAAACCCAATCCTTTATTCCTGTCTGATTTTTCCGCATTCCGGACACAACTGTTATCAATCTCCCCGTCCATGCTCCTCCTTGGAGACTTCAGCTTCCACTTGGACTTCATATCATCTACTACAACAACAGACTTCATTGAAACCCTCAACTTCTTCAACATTGCACAAGTCCACACATAGCTGTGGTCACATTCTTGACCTCGTCTGCTTCACTGACCACATTCCCATTGACAACCTCACTAGCACCAGCCTCTCCATCTCTGACCACCTCACCATAACCTTTACCACTAATATTCCCATCTCTGCCCCAAAACAAAAACACACCCAACCTGCATTCCTTTTGACTGAACAACTTTCCACCACCCCTTTGAGCAATGCCCAATCCACATCAGAACTTATTGCAATTTACAACAACACTCTCTCCTCCTGTCTCGACCAATCTGCTAACTGTAAAACTAAAACTGTCTCCTTCAGTCACACTGCCCCGTGGTTCACATCCAACCTCAGCAAAATGAAAACAAAAGGACGCCAAATGGAAAAACTCAGCAAGAAAACCAGACATCCACTCCCAACTCTACACAGATCACCTACAATACAAGCAAGCCCGGACCTCCTACTCCAACCTTATATAGTCTGGCTCAGGTAACCTCATATCACCACCATAAACAAACTCCTCAACCCCCTGGAAATGGCCTCACAATCATTCATCCCAGAAAAATGCAACTCATTCTTATCCTTCTTTCAAAACAAAATTAAAGGAGAATTAACGTTTTTTTTTTACAATCTGAGCCTTATTTCGGTAGTAAAACAAGTTGCGAGATTTAGCCATAGTTTCGAGTAGATGAGGACGCCAGTGCGCATGTGCGGAGTCACAGCTTATTTCGCTCTCAGCTCTCGGGACCCAAACATGAAACGCAAAGCTGTAAATTATGGATAAATCTCGGATTACAGGCCACTTTTGACTCAAACAAAAATGTAGACTAAGACATTGAGCTTTTATGATTTGAAAAGTGCTAAAGTTTGTGTTATTTGGAGACGCAAGTATATGCCACGAGAACTCACGTTACGGATATCGCTAAACTAAAACATCTCCGGAAGTACTCCATATGACACCAAAGTGCTATAGGTGAGTAAAACAACTTGTTTTATTACCGAAATAAGGCTCGGATTGTAAAAAATGTTAATTCTCCTTTAACAACATCTACAGCCACCTCTCAGCCTCTCCATCTCCACTGCCTTCCTACACGTTTCCTCATGCTAACTGCCCTGCCTTGTCCCAGTTCTCAATTATCTCCTCCTCTGACCAGCCGGACCTGCTTGAGGGCATGAAAACCTCTACCTGTTCCCTCGATCCTATCCCGTCCACCCTCATCAAAGCCTGCCTGCCCGCTCTGTCCCTACTCATCACCTCCATTATCAACTCCTAACATCCCCGCTAACTGCAGATCGATCTCTAACCTCCCATTTTTCTCCCAACACATAGAATTTACCGTCGCCAGTCAACTTAAATCCCACCTCACAACCAATAACTTGTTTGAGTGCTTCGTCTGGTTTCTGCTCCCATCACAGTATTGAGCTCTCTCCACCACACCCCCACCTGTGCCCACCGATCAGCTGACGCCAACCTCCTGTCTCCCTCCACCAGGACTAAACACAAGACCTGGGGGGACAGGGTCTTCTCCGCTGCTGCCCCCACCCTCTGGAACTCCCTGCCCAAACACATGAGAGATTCATCCACACTCCCCATCTTCAAAAAAGCCCTAAAAACTCACCTGTTCAAAACTGCACTTAAATAACTGCATCTCCTGTTTATCTGTTTCTTTCATTTGTGTCTGTGTGTGTTTGGATCATGAAAAGCGCTATACAAGTATTATTATTATTATTATTATTATTATTATTATTATTATTATAGAAAACAATACAACAAGAGCCTAGAAATTTACATTCACAAATACAAAGAGTCATATATAAAAGAAAGTCATGCTCCAATGTTTGAGAAACGATCCAGATAAGACCTGACCGGCATCTTCTATTTTTCTGAATAAACAAAGAAAAAAAAGAGCCTGAGATTATGTCTGTCATTATATCTGCCACATGCTTCAGTTTTCATCTGCTGAGAAGTCCAAGTTATTACAGCCTTTTCCATATAAATCATAGAGCCCCATGCTGCAGTTTGGGAACTTTTTCATTTCTTGTTTTGATCAGAGATTGAACTTTAAATTATTGTGCAAAAAACTAAACAAAAATGATGTGAAGAGGAAAGGCATGACCATGTGGTATCTTTTGAAATCTTTTGGTTTTGTAACAGGCCAAAAAAAAAGATGTTATGCAAAGAATGATGAATATATTTTTCTGTGTGAGAAATCCAAATTTAAAAGTTTGAAAAGTCATGTTCCAGGTGAGTTCTCACTTTTCAAACTGAAATATTTATTTTGTGAAACAGTGTGTGTTTGACAAAAGCTGCTGTGACATTTAGGTCAAGGTTATTCACCATTTCTGTTACATGCAAGGGAACAGAAACTTTTACAATAGCGCAAAATCTATTTCCATGTCACCAATAATACAACAATGGATAGAGAATATGACAATACATACATATCACATGCTTCTCATATGTAATCACCAGTGTTGTATAAAGTACTGGAAAATCAAACTCAAGTAAAAGTATAGGTACCCCTCCCTAAAATGACTTTGGTAAAAGTCAAAGTCACTGACTGAAACGGTATAAATAAATAAATAAATGAACTCAAGTAATGTAATTAAAAGTACAAGTAAAAGTATCAAGCAAAGTCAGTCTGAATGTAATATTTTTTAATGTTGAATAGCAAGTTCAGCTAACCCTTGGTTTGTTACTTAGATAGCACAAACACACAGCGCTTGTTTACTTTTTTAAAAGTAGACACATGTTAATGTTATTTTTTGTCCTTTTGAACTCGTGTGCCCTTTCTCATTCGTTACACTTCGCCTACAGCTATGCCTTCCCTTGAGCCGAAAAAGCTAGGTAGCCTGTTAGCTCCAACATCGTCAAATACGCTTTGTGTAACCGAAACAATGTCACACAAAGTTCATTTCTACATGTTATGCTCAAGGTTTCACAACGGTGTCTAGAATGTCCATGCTATGGTTACTGAAATTGGAATATAGACGCTAACAATTTTATTAATCTAGAACTTACCTCGATGTGTTTATTGAGGTTGGACGGGGAGTTTCTGTAAGATAGGATTTCCACGTTTCTTGGAAGGCACAAGAGGCACTTCATTCGATAGGACAAATCCTTCATATCAGCGTAAGAGAACATTGTGTTTAAGTACGGCCAGGGATGCTCATCGTCAGGTCCCCCTTCATTTGTAGCCGACGTGGATGCTGTCTCCTCTTCCATCAGGGATAATGATTGATTAAACTAGCTTCATGAAACCAACAGGTGTAGGCTGATTGTCATGCGCAAGTAGCGAACAAGCCCAGGCACGTCCTGATTTCCTTGCAATCAGTAGAGGGTTTTTTTTGTAACGAGTAACTAAACGGCACATTGCGTGAAAAGTCCCTCAGTCGTCCAGGTAGAATCCATGATAAAAGGAGAAGTTCAATTTGTCAGAGCTGACGAAGCCTCTCTGATGAGCGGCGAAACGACGAAACAAACTTTGTCCAGTTGACAAATTGAACTTCTCCTTTTATCATAAACGGCACATTGAAAATGTATCGGAGTAAAAGTATGCAATTAAATTTGGAAATGTAGTGAAGTAAAAGTAAAAGTTATCTTTTTTTTAAAAACTCAAGTAAAGTACAAAGTCTCTCAAAATGTACTTAAGTACAGTAGTGAAGTATTATTACTTTGTTACTGTACAACACTGGCAATCACAGTTGTGTTTTGTTTTTTAATTTACAATCACAATTTACCACTTTACCTTTGTCTTTTGTGTGAATGGACATAGCTAAACCAATAGCCACTGGTTCCAAATTGGAAGTGAACATGGGCACGCTTCTGGTTCCATCAACTCTGGCTCCAGTTCCATAACTGCTGCTGTCAGTCATCTCTCATTTTGGTCTTAAAATGTTCGTATTAACCTGCTCTACATGATCCTGGTGTTATTCCACTATTTTGTCTGTAAATCAATTCCTATTTCTAGTATGGACCTGGCTCCAACATTTAACCCTATAACTGCCAGTCTCGTGAACACTCCCTTAGTCTACTTTTATAGTCTATGATTGTCACTGTCTAATAAAACTCCCTACAGATAATACTCCCTACAACTGTATACAGCTGGTACTGAACATCATATTTGATACTGTATTTTATATTTGACTACTACTTTTCTATTTAAATCTGATTGTACATATATATTTATTGCCATTATCTTATGTATATAATTGTGTCTCATCTGACACAGGTCTATTGCTCTTTGGTTGCTATGCCATCTATTTTTCTTCTTGTTCTTTTACCCTCTGTTTTATATTGTATATTATATTTGATGAGTGAGCTACCGTGCCCAAAACAATTTCCCTTGTGGATCAGTAAAGTTTGTCTAAGTCTAAGTCTAAGTCTCCAAGGAATGTTCAACAGTATGGCATTAATTTACATTTATTCCATTGCAGATGTTTTTACTGATTTAAAAAATACCATGTAAAATTTCTACTGTGAGTAGGGTTGCCTCTCCACAGATCTGACCTGTAAATTTTAATGTAGCGTCACCTGCTTCCTCCATGGAGATAGCCATTTTTGTTTATTACTTATTGCCATTCTAAGCAAAGCAGTAACATCTCCATGGAGACAAGTAGGTAACTGATCCTCCACCAAAATATTCCAGAGTTTACCTTTAAAAAACAAACTATACATTCAAACAGCACAACATTTTAACACCATGATGTACTCACCGGCAGACAGTATTATTGACTGTACCAGCAGTTCTCACTTTTTCAAAACAAAGTATAAATTTTGTGAGCGTGTTGATATAAATAGTGAAACTCATTCTCTTTTATTCTCTTTATTCATCACCATAGCTGTATTTTTCATCTCCTTGCATCACTTCTCCTTTTTGCAGCTGTCCTCAAGAGCTTCCCATAGGAATATGTTGTGTTGACAAATAGGACAATGACTGCTTACCTCGTCTGGGGACCATTCATAATTTGTGTCATATTAAATAATGGACTAAGCTGCTTTGTGGTAGTGACCTTAGACACTATCAACTCTGATCTATAGCTTTCATAATAGGCTAGTGCCATTTGTAATATACAGTCTATGCAGGTATAAGTCGGTGCCAGGACAAATTAATTAGCAAAAACAAGCAGAGACACAAATCATGGCTAGCATGTCTCAGCATCCACTTACCGCACATTGAAATGAAGATTTATCAGAGGGGTGTTTGCTGTTTTTCAAAAGAATAGACTTTATTCATGTGGAACACGTCTCACTTCAAGAATAAGCACTTTGAAGTTTAGAATGGATTTTTTTTCTTTATCGGCTCGTTTTTCGGTTTAAGGTTACAAACAGGAAAATGCACAATTGTGAGTACAAATATCTGACAAGATGTGTGGAGCTAGTGGAAAAATGTTATAAACAAATCCATAAACACGTCCATCTGTATGATGTTAATGAGAGATTTGATATAGGTCTAGAGCAGTGTTGTACAGTAACAAAGTAATAATACTTCACTACTGTACTTAAGTACATTTTGGGAGACTTTGTACTTTACTTGAGTTTTTTAAAAAAAGATAACTTTTACTTTTACTTCACTACATTTCCAAATTTAATTGCATACTTTTACTCCAATACATTTTCAATGTGCCGTTTAGTTACTCATTACAAAAAAAACCCTCTACTGACTGCAAGGAAGTCAGGACATGCCTGGGCTTGTTCGCTACTTGTGCATGACAATCAGCCTACACCTGTTGGTTTCATGAAGCTAGTTTAATCAATCATCATCCCTGATGGAAGAGGAGACAGCATCCACGTCGGCTACAAATGAAGGGGGACCTGACCATGAGCATCCCTGGCCGTACTTAAACACAATGTTCTCTTACACTGATATGAAGGATTCGTCCTATCGAATGAAGTGCCTCTTGTGCCTTCCAAGAAACATGGAAATCCTATCTTACAGAAACTCCCCGTCCAACCTCAATAAACACATCGAGGTAAGTTCTAGATTAATGAAATTGTTAGCGTCTATATTCCAATTTCAGTAACCATAGCATGGACATTCTAGACACCATTGTGAAACCTTGAGCATAACATGCAGAAATTAACTTTGTGTGACATTGTTTCGGTTACACAAAGCGTATTTGACGATGTTGGAGCTAACAGGCTACCTAGCTTTTTCGGCTCAAGGGAAGGCATAGCTGTAGGCTAAGTGTAACGAATGAGAAAGGGCACACGAGTTCAAAAGGACAAAAAATAACATTAACATGTGCCTACTTTTAAAAATGTAAACAAGCGCTGTGTGTTTGTGCTATCTAAGTAACAAAGGAAGGGTTAGCTGAACTTGCTATTCAACATTAAAAAATATTAAATTCAGACTGCCTTTGCTTGATACTTTTACTTGTACTTTTAATTACATTACTTGAGTACATTTATTTTTACATTATTTGTCATACTTAAAGGGATATGCCACCCCCAGGTCAAATTTGGGCATCTCCCCACAGTCCAGAGACTAAAATAAGTGGTGGAAAGCGTTTTCCTGCTCACCCAGCCATTGTCCGAGTCTGTCGCCACTGACCGCCGCGGTATCTGCTGCTCCTCCGCCTTAGACTGGAGTCTAACGTCGCCAGAGAAAGATTTCGGCCAAAAGGAATTAATTTGCTCGATGCGTTTCCCAATTACTTTCTGTGTAGTGCGCATTCATATCGAGTGCAAATAAATGTGCAAATCAACACGGAGAGCTTGCCTTGGTCATTTTGGGTGGGAACTATTTTCCAGTGCGGAAGAATAAAGCCGAATCACGCAGCACGCTGCCAGGGGAATTCCTGTTACGCACCAGGAAGGGAGTTCCCCTGTTGCACAGCGTGGTGCGTGATTCGGCTTTATTCTTCCGCACTGGAAAATAGTTCCCACCCAAAATGACCAAGGCAAGCTCTCCGTGTTGATTTGCACATTTATTTGCACTCGATATGAATGCACACTACACAGAAAGTAATTGGGAAACGCATCGAGCAAATTAATTCCTTTTGGCCGAAATCTTTCTCTGGCGACGTTAGACTCCAGTCTAAAGCGGAGTAGCTGCAGATACCACGGCGGTCAGTGGCGACAGACTCGGACAATGGCTGGGTGAGCAGGAAAACGCTTTCCACCACTTATTTTAGTCTCTGGACTGTGGGGAGATGCCCAAATTTGACCTGGGGGTGGCATATCCCTTTAAGTACAAGAAGTTCCAGATACTTTAAGACTTTTACTCAAGTAATGTTTCAATCAGTGACTTTGACTTTTACCAAAGTCATTTTAGGGAGGGGTACCTATACTTTTACTTGAGTTTGATTTTCCAGTACTTTATACAACACTGGTCTAGAGACAGCATATAAAAAGGGTTAGCTATTAAATAAGAAAAATAAAGCAATTTGTTCCGCTTCCCAAAGTGGAGGTTGCAAGACAGTGAGCTGATACTATATAATGATTTTAATTTTAAATATATTGAATCTATTGTTCAAATTAAAATCATTTTTTTAATGAAATATGGTAAAATAACACCATAAACTAATATTTTGTCACTTTTGAAGGGTCCATACCTGCCTCCAACAATTAAAAAAAAAGTTAATCAGCTGTTAAACCAGTTTATTATCAATATTCTGTGGAGTCCATTGCATTTTCCTTTAGTCAGTTCATATATAAGGTCATATATTATGCAAAATTAACTCTTGTGAGCTTTAAGTCATGTTATAATGATTTTACCTCATCACAAACATACCTGGAGTTCTACCTTTTACCTCAAATTTAGTAGAAATTGGGTTGAAATCACTCAAATAATTCTAGTAAAGATGTATGGAGTTTAAAAAAAAGCAGAGCATTGTTTTCTGTTTGAGCGCAAAAAGATTGTGTTTTAAACATGTGTGAATTAAACATCACTTCAGGTATGTTTTTGATGAGCAAACAACATTATAACATAGATCAGAAAATAGCATTATAGAGGTACTTTAAAGACATTTTGAGGCTACTGCAATTTGGGACTGTATACACAAGCACAGACTAAATATACTTTATCATTTATAAGAAACATGTCCACTGGGAAATCCACTGAGCACACAATCCCTGCTAAACACTAAACAAAAGTTTTTTTGTTTTTTTTTTTCAGATTTTTTCCACATAAACATATTTAAAAGCTGAAGTTACCAAACGTGTGTTCTGGGGACTTAGCGCTGCTCATATTATTTGAGTAAATTGTATCTGGTCTCCTGTCTTTTCTTACATTGATTTATCCTCACAGGTGCGCCTTCCACTGCTGCTCGGTCTCTTTTATGGCCGATTGCCCAAGATTAACAACAGCACATCAATAATCTTCTATAAAGACATCTCTCCACACGGGCTTTACCGATCTGCTCATTTCTGTTGGATTTACTGAAAAAGTCATCTCTCGCTTACTGTAACCTAAAAACACTTTATTTAATGGGCCCATATTACACTATTTTCTGAACTGTTATAATGTTAACACCTGGAGTTGTGTTTTGTTTCATTCACACGTTTAACACACAAATCCTGCGTATTACAGTTGAGTTCTTTTCTCAAACGGAAAACGCTCTGCCTTCTGTCCTGTGATGTCATTGGTGATACAGGAAGTGCTCCACTGTGTCTTTAAACTCCATATGGAGTTGGATGATGAAGTGGAGGGATTTTAATTAGCGCAACGTTATTAAACCAAATCCCAAACTGCTTTTTGCTTGTGTTTGTGAGATTGTGGTCTGTCCGAATTATAGCCAGGTGTTTCTGATTACAAACATATGGTTGTAGAGGCAGAGTTTGACGTGCGGATACCTGTTTGACAATCACCCTGTTTCTTATACCACCATATACCCTCTCTCTCTCTCTTTTTCAGTCTTTCAGGTACTCCTCACAGTAGCCTCTAATTTAGGGGTGCCCAAACTATGGCCCAGGGGTCAAATCTAGCCTTCTGACACACCTTGATGTTCTGATATTCATGTCCCTCTGGCTCCTTGGCCTAAACCCACCTGCCCCATGGTGGTCAAGGCTCCAGTGAAGCCCAATGAAGAGCTTTTGGCTCAAGTGTGCCAAAAGAAAGTCAAAAGAACAGCCTTGCCCGAGGAAGGCAATCCTGTTTTATGATGACACCGACCCCCTCAAGGTACACTACTCTTTCTCTTGTTGTCTTGTTGCTTTGTAAAGATGTGTCTATAAGAATAACACTTGTTTTTTTTTTTCATAGAAAAAGACCACTGCGGCGCCAGTCTTCAAGGAACCTGCCCAGGACCCTTGTGTTTCAACTTCCAAGGTGAAGGAGAGTGTCCCGCAGAAATGTGTTTCCATATATTTTAATTTACTGTTTACAACTATTGCACTTTACAGTTGATATTTTACTGTTATTTTACTCTGGACGTGTGCTGCTGACCTCTTGGCCAGGTCACCCTTGTAAACGAGGTCTTGATCTCAATGGGTTTTTACCTGGTTAAATAAAGGTTAAATAAAATAATAAAAAAATATATTTCAGGAGCAAGGCCTCTCAGTCTGCTCCACAGGATCGCAGGGTGCATACCTCTAACGTAAAAATAAAAAAAATATGTTTACATGATTTGCAATTTGAATTTCAATTCAACTTGCACATTGTTTGACCAAAACAATAACCATTTTTATCATTGAACTTTCTCAAACCAGTGCATCACTTCCTTCAGTTGGGGCTCATAAGCATGGCTATCCCATGGAGGAGAGTCGAGCCTCTAAGCAGCAGTGCACAGCCCCATCTGCTACAAACACAGTGGTGTATAAACGCAAAATTTCATCGGACGATGAAACGGAGGGCGTTCCGCCTGCAAAACGTCCCACTGCAACCCGAACCCACGAAGAAGAAAATGAGCACGTGCAAGGTCTTGGGCACAGAGGCATCATCTGTCCCTGGATGACCAGGAGCTAGTGGTCCACATATGGCCCTATAGTCACTTTAATTAACTGCTTCTGCAGAACAAAACAAAACAAAACAAAACATTAAACTTGCTTTGCATTCAAACTGTGTGTTTTGACTTTATCTGCCCCAAATCAGGAAGGAGACAGAATGTATAAAACAATGTAAAAAAAATTGAAATCATTCATGATAAATAAGCCAGCAGCAAATATATAATGTCAGCAATTATTCTATATATAATCGTCCTACAAAACACATAAGCATAACACAAGCATTAAACAGGAAATCTCTGTATCTGTTCTGACTGGTCATTTGAGAAGATCCATTTTAATACAATCTTGGAGTTTATGTTTTGTGTGTGGATTTATTTGAAACTAGAGAGCAGCTTCTTTATGACAGGCAACAGTTCAATGTAGGTGCAAATGACTTATGTTGTGCAACTGAAAACAAGTATTTGTATCTACGATCTATGTTTAGGCCCGAGCGCCACATGCTGGTAAAGGTCTGTTAAGAGGAAGCTGAAACTCATGAACTCATGAATAAAACCTTCTCGTCAAGTTACACTGCATTCAAAATTATTATGCAAATAATATTTTTCTCTGATTTTGCCAAATTGTCAGTATAAATGACAGTCGTAATTTTCAAGGCATCAACCTTTAGAGGACAATTCGAATGTTATTGAACAAACCCAATGATAACAATATTTTTATTTTTTTATTTTTGTATATTTATTTTTCAAAAATAAAACTTAAAATACACTGTTCCAAATTATTATGCACAACAGTTTCAATGTTATCCATGTTATTGTTGTAAAGAACTGAAAATGGTCATTTGTTTATTTTACAAGTAGAAGCATTAGGATATTACTGAAATCAAAAGCTATTTCAATCAAAACATCTTAACAGGTCAAGTTACAGTTTAACATAGGACCACTTATTTTATAGGAACTTCACAATACTTGCATCCATTGAACTTGTGAGTTTGTGGAGATTCTGCTTGAATTTCTTTGCAGGATGTCAGAATAGTCTCCCAGAGCTGCTGTTTAGATGTGAACTGCCTCCCGCCCTCATAGATAGAGGAGATAGAGGAGCTCCAAAGGTTCTCACTAGGGCTGAGGTCAGGGGAGGATGGGGGTTTCTCTTCTTTTATGCCCATAGCAGCCAATGATGCAGAGTTATTCCTTGCAGCATGAGATGGTGCATTGTCAAGCATGAAGATGATTTTGCTACAGAAAGTATGTTTTTTCTTTTTGTACCATGGAAGAAAGAGGTCAGTCAGAAACTCCACATTCTTTACAGAGGTCATTTTCACACCTTCAGGGACCCTAAAGGGGCCAACCAACTCTCGCTCCATGATTCTTCCACTTATCCAGGGCCGGGTTGCGGGGGCAACAATCAAAGCTGGGATTCCCAGACTTCCTTCACCCCAGACTAGGGATGCAAATTATCGATTAATTCATTAATTTATAGTTAATTGACCTTATCGATCGATTAACGATTAACTGATAAGCGACGTTTTTCACCTGAATTTCAGTGTTTCAATAGGATCTTTAAGAATATAAGCTATAGTACACATAACACTGAGTCATAAATATATCATAGTATTATTATATTGTATATTCCTCAATTAATTATTCCTTAGTAAAAAGCAGACAAATGTATTGATGCTGAATAACAAAATACAGTAATCCAGTAGTACAGTAATACAGTATTTTTTTTTATTTTTTTATTTTAAATAGTGTAACATTTTTTTATAGTGTAACATTGTGTTCTGCGTCCTGATTGGCTAAGAGACTAGACCAGGACTAAACCAGGTCTAGACCAGAACTAAACCAGGTCTAAACCTGGACTGGGCCTGGACTAACCCAGGATTAATCCACCATGTGCCACTGCTGGTTTCGTGCGGCTGGTTTGTGGCTAGGGCTGAGACTACGCATTCCGGGCACCGTGGTTCGATCTCGTGCTCAGCAGCCCCGGTGTACGCGCGGGGCAATGCCGTTGAGTGAGCGCGGTGCGCGGTTGCCTTGCTTCGTGACCATGCGGGTGCACGTGTCCACGATTAGCGATTAATTACAATTAATGCATTTTGTTCGACCAACGTCTTGATCGACAATTAATCGTAAGTCGATTAATTGTTGACATCCCTACCCCAGACACTTCCTCCAGCTCCTCCGGGGGGGACCCCAAGGTGTTCCAGGCCAGCCGGGAGACAGAGTCCCTCCAGCGTGTCCTGGGTCTTCCCCGGAGCCTCCTCCCGGTGGGACATGTCTGAAACGCCTCCCAAGGGAGGCATCCAGGAGGCAACCAGAACAGATGCCCGAGCCACCTCAGCTGGCTCCTCTCGACATGGAGAAGCAGCGGCTCCACTCAGAGCCCCTCTCCTGTGACTGAGCTTCTCACTCTATCTCTAAGGGTGCGCCCAGCCAGTCTGCCGAGGAAACTCATTTCGGCCACTTGTATCTGCAATCTTGTCCTTTTGGTCATTACCCCAGAGTTCATGACCATAGGTGAGGGTAGGAACATAGATTGACTGGTAAATTGAGAGCTTTGCCTTTTGGCTCAGCTCCCTCTTCACCACAATACTCCGATACAGCAACCGCATCACTGCCAACGCCACACCGATCCGCCTGTCAATCTCACGCTCCATCCTCCCCTCACTCATGAACAAGACCTCGAGATACTTGAACTTCTCCACTTAAGGCAAGGACTCTCCACCCACCCGGAGAGGTATCTCGATCACTGCAACCTCAATAACAACTCACTGCATTATGATAGAGACCTAAAATTTGCATTCTAGAATTTTTAAAGACGTTGTGGCTCTGTCAAACTCATATAAAATGCATCTATCTGAAAGTCTCACTGTACTCACCAGCTGTCTCTGTGTGTATAGGAAGCCTGGGTGGAAAAAGTTTAGACACTCCTGCTCCAATTGATATGTGGTTGTGGAAGGAGTTTAGGTGTTTGGCTCCACTTTAAAGTTACATTGTTTAACTTTTCTGGAGGGGGCCCGCAACCTGTTTGTCTCCATGGTTTAATGGTTTCCATGGCTTTGGTTTAAATCATCTACTGCAGGTGTTATTTATTGCTCAAAAACATCTTCAAAAACATCCATTGTTACTGTGAGTGGGGTCAGCTCTCCACACAATGTAAATGTAATTTGTCTTGCAAGTCTCCATGGAGATTCATAACCTTATGGCTATACTGTGGAACATTCCAGGCACATTTCCATGGAGACAAGCAAACGACGGACCTGCCAGCCGAAAGATTACACTGTGCACCTTTAACATTTCAACCATGCATGAATACTAACCATCTAATGAAAGTGTGTATTAGGTCATAATGTGTACACTGGCCTCAAACCTTCAGCTTAGACAATAACACAGACTAATTCCACTGATAATGAGATGTGATGGCTTCAGTATTTCGTATGCAGACCACACTTTACTGTCACTGTCACTGTTCTGACTACATTAATCATTCCAGCTGTAATTTACATTCACAGTGTCCAACGTTGTATCTTCCAAATTGTATCCATAAATCTCACTCACAAACTTTGAAGTCGAAACATGATTTTGTGTTTCAATTAATAATCAAAACACAACTTCCACACTTACAAACAAATTATAACGAACATTTTTTCCATACCAGATAATTAAAACATTCAAAACAAGCTTACGAAATCACTATATATGTAGATTTTGGTGGGGGAAACGCTAATACTGGTTCATTTGCATAAGAAAAGCAGAATCTTGACTTGTTTAATTGGAAGAAGCAACTCATGTTTCTGGTGTAATTGATAGTAGCTAATAAAAATGTGTGATATGTGGCCTCTGGTCTCTGTGTTATTTGAGACTTGCAGATTAGTCACAAAGAGAGGGAGGGTTAGCAGAGGTAGTGCAGTTTTCATTTTCATTTTGTATTGTTCCCTCAGATCACAAATATTCAACGGCAGATTAACATGTTTTTAATTTTGGCTAAAATTTGGGCAGTGGAAATAATTAAAATATATTCATTGCTTTTCTGCTATAAGGGAACAATGAGAGAGACAATGTGAGAAAGGAACTCAAATGAAACAGGAAATATTTACCGAGAATGCCTATGTGATAATGCAGTCTTTTCTTTTTAAATTTAATCATGACTGACAAATGCTAAACTATTCATGGAGTTTTCATGCCTTTTTCGCATTACACGCCATATGTTTAGTTTAGTTTAGTCTTTATTTGAAAAGGAACAATGTACAGAAACATTAAAAAACCAAAGATGATCTGCACCAGATTATAGCTACAGTACATAGCTAGTTTCCATCTGCAGTCCCTATGAATGTATATATAATATATAATATGTAGGACTTTTGTGCATTAAGATGTGTTAAAATGAGTTGTATTTTCTTCCCTTATACAACATCACAATAGTATTAGGTGAAAAATATCAAAAATGTTCTAATGGCACAGAAAAATTAGACACAAACTGGGCCATATCCAAGATGGAATTGTAAACCTCTTATAGGTGTTACAGGAGGCTTCTTTCTTTAAAAAGTTATTTTCCTCTAAAACCCAGAATATTTTACATCAATATAGATGTCTATTGGACGCGGAGGACGCGCAGAGGCCGACGACGTTACTTTTTCGTGCTGTGATCTGTGCGTTGCAACAATGGAATTTCCCCACTGAGGGACTAATAAAGGCATATCTTATCTTATCTTATCTTATCTTATCTTATTACCAGTGCTGCCTGTTGACTTAGCATCTCTCCTCCTCTGGCACAGCTCTAAAAATAATAATAATAGACATTCTCATTCTCTCATTCTCTCTCATTCTCTCTCATTCTCTCTCTCTCTCTCTCTCTGTTATCTTCCATCTACTCCACTTGTTCATGATTTGAATTCCCATTTTAACAGGTTGAGGCAGAGACCACTCACGCAGAGCCACTTTTGTTTCACTAGTGGTTCAGACACTGCTTTTGTAAACAACTCTCACTGTTCTGTTTGGGGCTGAAATACAGTGTGCAGATCCCAAAGCCCATTATTTGTTAACAGTAATTGTCAGACAGAGGGTGCTGATATCAGAGTGAGATGCAGGCCATGTATTTACATCTGTAACTCTCAAATCCTCCTGTACAAATATGGCTAGCATCAAGGTAAGAATGTATTTAAGGTCCCATGGCATGAAATATTCACTTTCTGAGGTTTTTGAACGTTAATATGAGCTCCCCTACCCTCCGCTCCTGGAAAATTACGCAGTCTCACGCACGACCCCGCTCAAAACTTGAGAGCCCTGGTGTAAACCGAGCAATTGCAATCCTTTTCCGCATTTGAAAAAAGGACAGCCCAAACGGGCGAGTTTCAACAAGCTCCTTTTATGACAGCATAAGAGTAAAAGGTTTACACCCCCTCTGTCTGGATGTCCACCCCCTGTCTCTGGAAATCACGCCCAGAGAATTTGGACCGGCCCTTGCGCAAACAAGCTACGAGCTGCTAGCTACTAGCTGCTAGCTACTGGCTGCTAGCTACTAGCTGTGGTTTGTTTTTGCCTGGAGAGACGTGAGAGCTCCAAAATGAGTGAAGCACGGCATCTGCTCTGTCCTTGGACGTGATGATGATGAAAATGTTTTAGCTCCTTCATCCGAGCCTCTGAAACAGCAGTGGAAAAGACACATAGACCTGTTTCAAAGCTACGTCATCATTGAATGCGCGCGCATTGTTGACTCAAAACAAAGCCACTGCCGCCATAAATCCCCCAGCGAAGATATAGAAGAGAAGAGAAGAGCTCAATGTGAAATAAAGAGAAACAGATGGAATAAATGATAGTTCATATCATTCAACTGACATACACACAAGTGAACACGTGGGCAAATTACCCTAAACAAGCAGCATGATTAACTAGCAAGCACAGGACACCGCAAAGCTTACAGACATATTAACCGGGTAACCTCTACGACAGACACATGTAAACGAACACGAATAACTTTGTTAAAATGCATGATAAGTTTTCGCATGACCATCATAAATGGCATTTGACATGACTGAGATCACATCTGTGACTCGTGAATTAAGTCGTAGTATGTTACTTACCCCGCAACGCAAGTGCAGTTGGCGGTCAGAACGTAGTTCTCGCGCTTGTTGATGATAGCCCAAGCATTGTACATGGTCGTCTTGTGGCCTTGTCTTTGACTGGGGAGAACATGAGATGCCAACACACAAAACTCCCCATCGATATCGTGGTATTTTACCTCCTGTACATGGCCACACACGGCAAACTGGTAGGCATCCATGGATTTGTATGCACGCACTTTCTCTCTTGTATACACGCTGGGCTTCTCAACTAAATAACAGTGGATATCTGGTCACTTTCTGCGATCGTACTGCCACACCGTGATCGCATAAGGATCTGGTAGTCGAACCCCGTTGCTCAACGTGAGCTTTTGAATGTAGCTCTCCCTATCGTTCAGATACTCCGCTATGGTCCGCCATGGTTGATTATGGGTCAACAATGCGCACACATGCCGGTGACATCACGTCTGTTTACTAACGGTAAAGGAGTCTATAGGGGGATGTGGGCGCGGGAACAAACACTACTAGGTACAAGGGCTAAGGGACTGGAAGGTACCTGGAGGAAATACAAGGGGGGTCGAGAAAGAAAAACACGGGGAGTGGAGAGGTCCAAAGGGATTGTTCCAGGTAAAGAAAGGGGGTCTGGGGGAGTATTTTTTTCATGGGACAATACAGAGCTGGACTTGCAAATCGCTTCTCCCCTTCTCCACTCTTCCTCCGGTACACACACGGAACAAGGAACAGCACTAAACCAGGAAACAGTGGTGTATTTGGACACACCCCCACCCGCCTGCACTGGCCCTTCTCCGTCCTCCTCATTTGCATTCAAGTGACACGCCCAGAATTAAGTGTTCAGAACACAAGTCTGAATAGGCCTCCCTCCTACAGGCTCTATCATGCACCAAGGCTTGATTTCAAGGAGAAGGCTTCATATACAGTATTAGGGAACCACTAAGGCACCATATCCCATGACATGGTACTTCTTGATGCTTTTCATCTATTATGGACTAGAATGCAGGAAATTGCATCTAAGAAATACAAAATTTTCTGGGGGAGAACCCCCACACCCCCCAATGGAAAATATGTCACATAAATGAAAAATTTCACCATCCCCCATGGTTTCATTTTACAACTCGATTACTGATGTTACATGTACAAAATGTGTAATTATAGGCCAATGGGATCATGTTCTGAAAGTGGTTGTGTTCATTACAATAGTGAAATGTTCTTTTGAATATCACTATTGAAGATTTCTGGTGTTTTGTGCCCTCCCATGAACAACTACTTGCTCTAGATGCACTGTAAAAGGGTTAGGGTTAACAACAAGTCCACATTCATGTCGAAAACACCAATCACTTTAATCATATGTTTGACTCATTTTTTGCATCTGAATTGTTCTAATTAAAAGGTTTCAAATGTTGGCCCTCTAAAAGTTATATTGTGTATGTTTAGACAGATGGTTGGCCCAAAACGAATCAAAGACTATGCCAGGACTAAAATCTGGACTAAACCAGAGCACTATAAAAGAACTAATCAGGACTAGTAATGATTAAATGAGATCTCAACCAAAACAAGACTATTTCATACTTTGCAGTAACATTACGCTGGGGGTGTTCTACATGTGTGTGTGTATTGGTGGAATGTTCACCGGTTACCATGGAGACACAATGCACACATTAGCAAACACTATCTAAAAGCTTGTGATTGCAGTTAGCTTGTACAGACGCTCCTCCACATACGAACATTCGATTTGCGAACATTCGGAGTTACGAACAAAGCTGTCCATAGGTCGAAAATAAAAATAAAAAAATAAAAAATGTTTGGGCAAAAGTGCTGTACATGTACGTAAGTGAGTTTTTGTATTTAGCGCCTATTCCGACTTCCGAGTAGTGCGTATTTCCGCCGCTGATGCACAGGCAGGGCGCTGCGATCGTGTGCCCAGCATCCCCCAAGCATCACACTCTCTCCTCTGCCCACTCAGTTGAAACTACCCAAGTGTTCAGACGTATCTCTTGCAGTGTTACGAACTTTGTTGTTTTATCGGTAAATAATTCTAGCATCCGTAATCCAATATGGTTGGTGAAAAGCGAAAAGCTTCTAGTGAAAGTGGAACACACACACGCTCTCTCTCGTTCGCTGGCTGGCTCGCTCTCTCTCTCTCTCAGCTGTGTCTACTGCGTCTGCCTCTGTGTCTCTCTCTTCTTTTTATCTCATCATTTTACATATGTTTAAAAAGCATATTGTTTTGTTACTATTTAGTGTTATTTAAATGCAATACAAATCCATATATATATTACTTATACAAGCCTTAAACATACATTCCCTTCTAAGGAATGCCCTATAACGACTTACGAACAAATTCAGCAAACGAACAGCCGTTCAGAACGTAACTCGTTTGTAAGTTGAGAAGTGTCTGTAGTTAGTTTGTGATTGTAATTTTAGGGACTTTTTTAACAGTGTAAATAAAGCTCAAATTAAAGTCTAACAGAGCCTCAGACAGAGCATGTATACAGTTAGCATCACACCCCCATTGTTAATGACATTAGCTGCAAAGTATCAAAGTGTTCCAACTCTAAGTCAGACCAAACTAGGACTTCACTGAGCCACATTTGATTTTACCATGTATTAGCTGTGACTACTTTCTACCCAGATGGAAAGTTCGCCTTCTCCACAGACCCTCTGCTTTCTGTGCTTTGGTATGATCAGTATTAGTGAGGCTGGATTTCAGACAGGAACACATATTTATATGAGGATAAACCATGATACAATCCCCCCTGTACAGCACAGCCAAGCCCACCAGCACCATGGCAGAACTGAACAACATATCCACAATACAATTCCACAGTTATTTTGCAATGAAGAGTTGTAATTTTCTTTTCTGTTTGTGTCATTTCTGCTCATCGACTTGTATCTCAGGGCGCAAGTCCATAAAATGACTTTTCAGTGTAAAGAAACCTAGAGGCTGTTGAGCTGCTGTTTGTGAGAATATAGATTGTGTTAGAAACATTGTGCATTAATATCACAAGCTCATTTACTTAAAATGACTTGAAAAATGTAAAAATTGTGTTCCAGCAGCAGATCCCCACTGGATAATTATATTGTGTATTGGATTTGCAAGTGGAAATCATAGACTGTATAAAGAAGTGGACTAAGTGAGTGCGACGTCACCACTAGCGTTCGGCTCCAGCCACATGAAGCTCATCGAGGCTTGCGGTTATAGTTAGTTAGTTTGGAGCTGAGTTCCATATTTGGATTTCTGACCAACAGTATCATAGCAAGCAAAAAGCCTAACCCGAACCCTAACTCTAGTAGGAGTGACGTTAGGGAAAGAAAGTTCCTGATTTGTCTGTTATTAATGTTCATATCTTTATTTATGGTCAAAATAAAATAAAATCGATAGAGCCCATGTTCCCTTCCTATATGGAACGTGGTGACTAGTGGATTACCTGTGTCCACTTATAGAAATTTAATTTTAATTAGTTTATGGAGCAAATGGACATAACTTTGACCAAAACAAAGTTAAAGTGCAAACTCAAAAGGCCTCTTTACTCTCTAAAAGGTACACTATGTAACTTTTCTGGTGGAGGGTCTGTCACCTGCTCATTCCTATGGAGATCTTATTGTAACCCCTGACCCAAGAATAGTATAGTAAAGTAATCTATTAGTTTGGACCAGGCTCTAGGTTCTCAAGGGCTACAATAGGAACAATAATGGTGCAAGTGTAAATGAGCAAGCTTGCTTTGTATTGAAAATAAAATAATAAAAAAATAAAAATGTAGTTTACAACTTAGCAGCCTCAGTATATTTAGTCGTTTAGTCAGACTCAATGTTCATAAAGGATCCTCGCTGTGGTAGTTTGAGTGGTTACCACGTGATGAGTTAGACAAGAAGAGAAGAGAAGAAGGTTGTTCTCAGTTCACAGTTCTGGGTTCTGGGACAGGCTCACCATTTCCTCCGAAGGAGAATCCAGATCCGAATCCAGAGTCTTCTTAATCAACAACGATGACAACAACAACAACAAAAAACCTAGCCTGCATAACAAGAACAATGTTATAGTATACAGCTACGTGAAAAGTCCCTCAGTCCTCCAGGTAGAATCCATGATAAAAGGAGAAGTTCAATTTGTCAGCTGGACAAAGTTGTACAGCTGTTGAAATCCATTTCCATTATCTAATTCGTAGTAGTAGTAGTAGTAGTAGTAGTAGTAACTATAGCTTTGTTTTATTACTGATTTTACCTCTTGTACAGCGTCTTTGAGTGTCTTGAAAAGCGCTTTATAAATAAAATGTATTATTATTATTTTTCTACTCAAATTATCAAATGTTATAACTCCATAGTTACATCAGAAATATACATGCATGTCTTTAACTCAAATTGTCATTCAATTGTTTTTAATCCATCTAATAACAACTAAATGAATTGCTCCCTTAATCTTTTTAACTTATTAACCATGTAATATTTGATTAATGTAGTTGTCCAATCCAATCAACTTTTAACCCTTTTTAAGCTTTTGTAAATCATGAAATAAAATACAATTAATTATTTCTATTACCAAACAGGTAATAGCACCTTTAAACATATCCGTTGAATCAGTAATCCCTAGCTGGTTTAGCATTAATTACATTTTTTTTTTGCATAAAGCATAAACTTAAAACCACATTTCAACATAAAACAGTGCAAAAATGAAATACAAGTGCAGTCACCTTTGTTGTCAACTTAAAGGGACAGTGTGTAAGATTTGTACCCGTTAATTACTGAAATTTAAGATACCCATTCAAAAATACATTGTTTTCCAAGCCTTTTCACTTCCATCATGAAATCAAAGTATTAGATATAGGCCGTTTCCCAATTCACCGACGGCACGCTTGTTAGCGTCCTTGGAACGGGATATGCGTCATATCCGGCGCGACAAGGGCCGTTCCATTCGTTTTTTTCCACCTGCGCCGTTAAGACGAGCTCTGAACGGCGCCGTCGTTTCCATGGAAATCGGGGCGTGGACCAAGTGTGCAAACATGCACGCTCCGCACACTTAAAAGCCCCAGCATGCACAGCGCGGGACTACAAAGACCGACTCGCCAGCGACATCCACAAGTGAGAGTTGCGACGTCACTATAAAATATACGTACTGGTTCTCCTCACCTACAACTATGCTACATGAAACTCTTCATAAACTACACTAAACATGTGTGACGGTAGCCGTAACGGCATAGATCACGGCACCTGTATTACCGTTCACATGCTTTTCCCCTTACACTTCTATATTTCCTTTGCTGTTGTAATGCTGGATATTATACAGTATCGCCATGTCCAGCGTTTACTCTAAGCTGCGCACTGTTCGCACATTCTCAGCGCACAAGAAAACTTGTGCAGCGCACTGTAAATCAGGGATGAAAGAGCTTTTTATTCAGCCGCGGGGGCATTTTTTTTATATCTGCAAAGTGCGAGCCGCGCGGGGGGGGGGGGTTCATTTCGGATGTGGAGTTAGTGTGTTTGCTCAGACACATTAAAAATTAGGGGGAACATTGGCCATGTCCCAATTCCAAGTATTACTAGTCGCAATAGTATAATATTTTTGTCTTTAGGGAACAAGGAGCAGACCACCCAGCTCATTGAGCTGAGGCGGGACCTGTTCAATTTCGCAGACGGCCATGTGAGAAACGTAGTGCACTAAGGACAGAGCGAGTGTGCGCCGTCTCGACGACAGACCGAGTGCACATTCACAAGCGTGCCGTCACTGAATTGGGAAACGGCCATAGTCACATAAAAGGGGGATTGACCCCATGTAGAGGCAGCCATTTTGAATACGAGAGCCGCAGAAGGACATTTGGGCTCCGCCTTCGGCAAGGCTCGTGGTTTTGGGTAAACAACGACAAGCATGTTGCCAGATCACACATCGTAATGGATCTAACACGTGTTTTGGACTAAATTGTTTTACTGGATTTTATTCGCTGGATCCTTACGGACAGATTGAAACCAAGCTTATGGTGAAATATTGAGTTTGACCTGTCCAGAGCCTTCAGAGGTAAGCTAAGTAACAAACGTGATTGATTGGTTGAAAACGTTTCGCCGCTCGATGAGCGGCAAAACGTTTTCAACCAAACAAACTTTGTCCAGTTGACAAACTGAACTTCTCCTTTGATCATGGATTCTACCTGGACGACTGAGGGACTTTTCACCTAAGTAACAAACCTCGTTTTGTGCTTTTCTGTATAAAAGCCCCATGTGCTCGGGGAGTGATTGTTGTGCCGGGAAATGAATTGCATAGTCAAAAAGAGGAGACTGTAAGGTTTCATTTGATGTGTAGATTGTCATGGTACACGATCGGGAATGTGTGCTTTTATGCGAAAAGAAAAAAAAAAAAACAGTGAACGGGACTGCGTTTTATTTATACCGTAGTTGTCGGCGAGGGCTCGCACAGCGCCGGCTGCGAGCGGGTACGCGAGCTGTCCGCGTTACGGCGCGCCCGGGTGACCCTCGAGGTCTGCCGTAGCCAAAAGAGGAAGTGCAATAGCCACCATCCACCTATGCGCCATGAATCCTACACACTGGACCTTTAAATCTTGCTTTAGAATACCATAAAACAAGTACAATTGTTTCTACAATGACTTTAAGCAGTAGTCTATCACTAGCGATTGGCATTAGCATCGCACTAGCATGTTTTTCCACCATGTTAGCATGTTAAGCACGTGTAGACTCAAAAAGATGATGTTTTAGCATGAACCCAGGACAGAACACCATCAGGCCCATCAGGTTCATGCATGGGATCAACTTAAAATAGCATATAAACATTTCTCAGTTAGCATTACGATCTTGTACCTATTTACATTGAATTATTAACGTGCACTCACCGAGGCAATCTTTAACTTAGCAAAAATAAAAGGGATTGACAACACAGCCTCTCGCATGTGTACCCAGAGCGTAAGAGAATGAAAACTAAAGGGATTCTGAGATCGTGGTCTTGAGAAGGCGGATCTTCACTACTTTTGACAAATAAGGTCATTATCACCCAACTTGACTGACAAACAGGAAGTCAATATAGAGAGAGGATCACACTTCGTCTTACCAAAATAAACGTTTTTCAAAATAAAAGTTGTGACCGGAAAAAGGTGGCTTTCCCTCTCTGGGTGGGTGGAGAGTCCTTGTCTCAGGTGGAGGAGTTCAAGTATCTCGGGGTCTTGCTCACGAGTGAGGGGAAGATGGAGTGTGAGATTGACAGGCGGATCGGTGCAGCATCGGCAGTGATGCGGTCGTTGTACCGGACCGTTGTGGTGAAGAGGGAGCTGAGCCAAAAGGCGAAGCTCTCAATTTACCGGTCAATCTACGTTCCTACCCTCACCTATGGTCATGAGATTTGGGTAATGACCGAAAGGACAAGATCGCGGATACAAGCGGCCGAAATGAGTTTCCTCCGCAGAGTGGCTGGGCGCTCCCTTAGAGATAGGGTGAGGAGATCAGTCACACGGGAGGAGCTTGGAGTAGAGCCGCTGCTTCTCCACATCAAGAGGAGCCAGCTGAGGTGGCTCGGGCATCTGTTTCGGATGCCTCCTGTACGCCTCCCTCGGGAGGTGTCCTGGGCATGTCCCCCCGGGAGGAGGCCCCGGGGAAGACCCAGGACACGCTGGAGGGACTATGTCTCTCGACTGGCCTGGGAACGCCTTGGGGTCCCCCCGGAGGAGCTGGAGGAAGTGTCCGGGGTGAAGGAGGTCTGGGCATCCCTGCCCCGGATATGCGGAAGAAAATGGATGGCTGGATGGATGGATAGCATTTAAATAAGAGAAATAAGGCACATTTTCTCTACTGGGTTACACCATAGCTTTGCCTTGAATGTTCCACAGTATGGCATTAAACTTATTTCCATAGATAGAGACAACACCAGGCCAAGTTACAAGTCAGATCTGCTGATAGGTGACCCTGACTATTTTGAGCAATAAAAACACATAACACATAACGTAAATGAATAACGTAATTGAATAATTGTTTAATGCCATATTGTGGAACATTCCAGGAAAAGTGCAACCCAGGGAGGTTTATAGTGCACTTATAAAAAAGTTATGGGTCTATGGTTAGGTAAATATGTTTTGACAATTGAATGACAAATGATTTGAAGCACCACACATATTTTTTATTCCAAACTTTGAAAAGTACAGCATTAGCCTTACGAACACCGCTTCTCTGCTGCTCTCATACCAGGATACTGGAAACTGGGTTTGTTAGTGAAGAAAATCTGTCTCAAAAGAACTGGAGAAATTGTAAACTTTTCCACATTTTACAAGAAAACTTTAAATGAATCTGAATCTGAATCTTTACCTTAAAGTTTACTAAAGGAGCACAGCATTCGTAAACATCCTCTCCCATGTGAGAAATGAGACACATTCTAGTCAGATCTAAATAGTATAAGTCACTTTCATATTTCCTAAGCTGTAATTGAAAACAACATTACTGAGTCTAAGAAAAATATATTTTGGTAATTAAACATTTAAGGCCCTGTACTTGATTTTTTTCCCCATTTGAGCAGAACTTGTCTTGCCTCAGTACAGATAAATTGTATAAGCCGCTCTTGAGGTGCTGTCTGAATCAAATTAGAAAAAAGTTTAATTGTCTGGTAATTAGGAAGCGTGTCTTAACATGCTAGTTGTTTGTAGCTTTACCGTTGCGGCAAAATTCCACTCTGGTCTCTGAGAGGTGTGAAAAGCAGTTTATAAACTCATAATGATTCATAATAACGATGTTCTGAATGCATAAGGTAAGTGAGGAATAATAAACCAAGCTAAAAAGAACTAGTTCTGTTTTTCACATTTTTGGATAGTAAAATTAGATCTTTGAGTACAAATTTTGAGGTTTTGTGTTTCTTATGTTACTTTCTTTCAGTTGTAGCATATACTATACATTTTCAATCACTGGATTTCTTCCTCATGTTTGAAATATTTGAACCTTTTGAATATGAAATATGATTAAGTTTTCTTTATGAGACCTATTCAATGCCTTTAAATGCAGTGTCCTTGTGATCACATTTTCCATTTATTTAATGATATTTTGAGTGTATTCAAGTTTATCTTTAAGTGTTGAACCATATATTTCTGAGAAGAGGAAGTTTTAACATTTCACAGCTGTACGACTCCCTGGGTGTTTGAACTTTGCTCTAATAGAGACTAGGGATGCAAATTATTGATTAATTAATTAATTGATAGTTGATTGACCTTATCGATCGATTAACGATTAACTGATAAGCGGCGTTTTTCACCTGAATTTTAGTGTTTCAATAGGGTATTTAAGAATATAAGCTATAGTATACATAACACTGAGTCAAAAATATATAATAGTATTATTATATTGTATATTCCTCAATTAATTATTCCTTAGTAAAAAGCAGACGAATACAGTAATCCCTCGCTCTATCGCGGTTCGCGGATTTTTTTTTTTTTTTTAAATAGTGTAACATTTTTTAATAGTGTAACATTGTGTTCTGTCCTGATTGGCTAAGAGACTAGACCAGGACTAAACGTGGACTGGACCAGGTCTAGACCAGAACTAAACCAGGTCTGGACCAGGTCTGGACCTGGACTGAACCAGGATTGGGCCGCTGCGTGCCGCTGCTGGTTTCGTGCGGCTGGTTTGTGGCTCAGGGCCCGAGCCGCGGGCCAGCCGCGCGGGACTCGGGGCCCGAGCCGCGGGCCAGCCGCGCGGGACTCGGGGCCCGAGCCGCGGGCCAGCCGTGCGAAGCTCGGGGCCCGGGCCGCGGGCCAGCCGCGCGGAACCAGCAGCGGCACGTTGCGGCGCATTCCTGGGCGCCGCGGTTCGATCTCGCCTCGCACGTACACCCGGGGCTGCTGAGCAGTGCCGTTGGTGCCTGCGGCCGGCTGTGAGTCGAGCGCAGCGCGGTGCGTGGTTGCCTTGTTTCGTGACCACGCGGTTAATTACAATTAATGCATTTTGTTCGACTAACGTCTTAATCGACAATTAATCGTTAATCGATTAATTGTTGACATCCCTAATAGAGACTCTATCGTAAAGTGAAAGACACCAAAAAGCCTTCAGGCATTACATAAGGCTCCCTGTTTTTGAGGTTATTCTGTATTCCCTATTCCGTATTTAGTAGGGCTGTCAGTTTTATGTGTGAATTAGATTGCAAATTAATGAGTTATAAAAATTAACGCAATTAATTATGAGTGGCAATTCAAAGCACGCACATTTTAAATTTGGCGTGCGGTGAGCAAATCGCTGCCAAGGCCATTGAACGGCAAGTTTATTTATAAAAACAAAGACGGGACGATCAACAAGAACGTGGTGATTTGTAAATTTTGTAAAAAAGAATTTTCCGATCACTGAAGCTGCTCCAGCCTGACGGATCATTTGAACGTTAAACACGTCCGGACAAGTTCCATTGTTACTGGTGATAGTGCGAGCGTGAGCGCACTTCGCCCATCCACCAAACCAACAAACCACCAAACCACGCTCACAGAATTTGGGAAACAAATGAGTAAAGCGACCACATGAAAACTGACAAACTCAATCACAAAGTAGGTTCGCTCCCTCGCTTGCTTGATCGCTCTCTCTCTCTCTCTCTCAATCTCTCTCTCTCACACTCTTAAAATGCAATTAATTAGATTAATTAATTACAAATCCTGTAATTAATGATATTATCTTTTTTAATCGCCTGACAGCACTAGTATTTAGTATTGATTATTTTCAGTGATATCATGCTGCTGTGTACTACGCGTGTGTATTGGTGGAAGGTTCACCAGTTACCACGGAGACACAATGCACACATTAGCAAACACTGCCAAAACCTTTAAATGATCTGAACAAAAAAAAAAACTAAATGGATTTACAGAACACATTTTCAGGAGCCTGTGATCAATACGAGCGTTCATTGTCCTGTTTAGGAGTTTGATTTTCAACAAAAAGTTGATAGTCTTTAGCCTGGAAGAGAACAGTTTTGCAAGGAAGGGCATCTGAGGTAGCTTCTATACCTATAATCAATACCCCGATAACAGACGAGAGATTATTGAAAGACAAAAGGAATAAAATGTGATATAATTAACCGTTGTGATGTTCTTGTCCCTTTTGCGTGGAGGCCATGTTGTTTCTCAGGTTTAATCTCAAAACGATCAATGTGAATCGATACAAGTTCAGAGAGGAGTAATCCAGAGACCGAACCTGCTCCTGAGTCACCTTCAGTACACCGTCACACAACTACACTACTGTCCAACTCATACTTTGCAGCTAATGTCATTAAAGATTCTTGGGAGTGTGATGATAACTGTAGGCATTGCATTATCTGAGGCGTTGTTAGACTTTAATCTGAGGTTTATTTAACACAATCTGACAATAAAGAATTGAAAGGTGAGCTGATTTGTGCTGTGTTTCTTGAGTTTTCAGAATCTTAAAACTTTTGGTCATGTTTTTGCTAATGTGTGCATTGTGTTACTGTGGTAACTGCTGCATGCACAGCTCTGGGGGGAAAAAAAGAGGCCATTGCATTTTTTTCTTAAATCAGCTCTACATGTATTACAGCCATTCCATTCCAGCGTCTGTTGAATTCCAACACAAACACAAAGCTGAGCTACTTCAGTTCTTGCACCAGGAGTGGAATAAAGTCACCCAAGAACAATGTGAAAGACTTGTGGAGAGCATGCCAAGACGCATGAAAGCTGTGATTAAAAATAAGGGTTATTGCACCAAATACTGATTTCTGAACTCTTCTTAAGTGTAAACATTAGTATTATGTTGTTTTAAAATGAATTTGATCTTGTTTCTTTGCATTGTTTGAGGTCTGAAAACATGTATCTTTTTTGTTATTTTGACCTTTTGTCATTTTCTGCAAATAAATGCTCTAAAGAAAAACTGATAATTTTGCAGTGGTCTCTTATTTTTTTCCAGAGCTGTATGTGCATGCTCAGATTCTGGCTATGAAACTACTACACTGTCTACTCATTCACCTAAACAATTAAAAAGGTTGTATTTTATTCATGTAATAGTCTTGCCAGGAAGTGAGGAAGTGCCCTGTTAGCTGTTGTAGTGTGATAGTAAAACTCTGTTCTCTGAAAGTGCTTTGAAACTCATTGCATTGAATTATTAGGGTGCTGAGAAAGTGTTAGGAAAGGGAGGAATAACTTTGGACCACAGCAAAACAATGTAAAATTAACTCTATTTTCATAGTTTTTAAGGCACCTTTTATTTAAATTTATTGTCAGTTGTTATGGGGACCATAACTATTCAACTGAAAAAGTAGCGCTGCTGTTAGAATATTGTTTCCTCACCAAAAACATACCTGGAGTTGTGTTTTGTTTCATTCACACATGTCTGAGTAATCCTTTATTAGTAGTAGTAAGCTCAAAATGCTCTGTTCCACCTTGTGATGTCATGAAGCGGTAGTTTTCAAGATAACAGCTCCTTTTACTTTTAGTTCTGTAGAGATGGGAAATTCCAGGTCTGGAATCATCCAAATGATTCTAGTGAAGGTGTATGGAGTTTAAAAAAAACAATGGAGCACTTCCTGTCATGAAAACACAAGGTGGAACAGAGTGCTTTCTGTTAGAGAAAAGATCTCTGTATATAGGGTTTGTGTGTTAAACAAGAATGAATGAAAAACACAACTCCAGCTATGTTTGTGATGAGGAAACATTGCAATATGTGACCAGCCGTGGCAAAACCAGACACAAGTCATCTCAGAGGCATTTTGAGTTATTCACAGATTCTGAAAGTGTAGATTCTAAGCTTTCCAACGATGCCTTACACATGGAAATCTGAGAACATTTGAAGAATTTGTGGCCATTTGAAAGCATCCACATTCTGAAAACGACAAGCTGAGAAATTCCACGTTAAAGATCTGCTTGTGGAACAGAAAGGAACTCATTTGCATGACATTAAGCCCTCCCCCATCACTGACATTACTGTGGTGTGGTGTTTCAGGAAGATAATAATAATAATAATAATAATAATAATAATAATAATAATAATAATAATAATAATAATAATAATAATAATAATAATAATAATAGTAATAATAATAATAATAATAAAGATCAGAAAATAGTGTAATATAGGCCCTTTCATGGGATGTTGGAACAGTTATAGCTATGCATTGAAGCCCTACTGGATACACACACATTCTCTTGTCTTTATTGAAGTACTGACAGTCTCCATTAAACTGAATTATTCTACTGAACCAGTCAGTTGGTGTTTGAATATGGTAAGCCTTTTTACCTTTGGCAACAAAGGTCAGAGGTCATTAAGCTACCGTTTACATTCAGTAGAGATTGGAAATTTCTGACATTATCCGAATGATTCTAGTGATAGTGTATGGAGCTTAAAAAATACAATGCACTTCTTGTATTACCACATGACATCACAAGGTGGAACAGGTGGAACTCGGCTTAAATATGCAGGTTTGTGTGTTAAACATGTGTGAATGAAACAAAACACAACTCCAGGTACAACAAAATTATAAGAGATCAGAAAATAGTGTTATACGGGTCCTTTAATGTGCATTCTTGTAATTTCTGCAACCTAGAAAATGTGAAAATATAGGTCGTGTCATGTGCACTGACATTGTAGCATTTGAGCCGACTATTGATATTGACCTATTACGTTTACTACAGTGACAGGGGACATAAAAGCGGTGAGTGGGCATGACCAGAGGGAGGCTAAATCGAATTGTCAATAAAGTTAACTTGAGCATTGTACCGCTGCATGAACCTGCCATAGCCAATATAACTCCGCCATAACAATCCATCCTCCTCTGTGCACTCATCCCTGGATTGCAATGACATTTCTCAAACATGGAAACAGCAGAAAATAATTATTTCCATGGCTGCTTATCGTGCCCCAACAGCAAATAGTAAAAAAAAAAAAACATAAGCAGACAGGAAGCAGGATTCTCCACTGTCTTTTAGCACGATTATGAGGAGTTCAAATTTCGTCCCATCATTTTCCTGACAAAAATAAATTACTCACTAGTTAAAAATCTTCATGCCTGGAGTACAGTGGATATAAAAAGGATTGCGGCGAATCATCTGGCTTTAGAGCTCAGATACACTCAGGTGTGCTCACAATCTAGCTCATTTCACAGCCAAACGTTTATGTAAATGTAATAGCTCAATATTACACTATCAGGTTTCTCATAAACGGAGGAAGATCCACACTAAAAACAAATTAAATGCTGTTTGCTTTACTCTGCAACAAATAAAATGTTAATTAAGTTAGTGGATGCTATAAGGCAATATCTACCAAACTATTACAGTTGTTTCTGTATTTTATGTTTTTTAGAATTATCAAATTGAGCTTTGTGTTTCTTTCAAATGTGATAATGACAGGGTTTTATTGGGCCCATATTACTATTAAATTATATTATATCCAGAGTTTTGTTTTGTTTATTTCACCCATGCTTAAGAGACAAACCCTGCATATTTAGGTTTATGTGGTAATACAGGAAGTGCTCCACTGTGTTTTTAAACTCCACACACCTTCACTAGAATCATTTACATAATTTCAGCCCTGGAATTGCCGATATGTACTGAACAAAAAGTAAAAAGGCAGTTATTATGTTGAAAGCTTCAGGACATCACAAGATGGAACAGAGCATTCTGTTCCAGGTATGGTTTTGATGTGGATTCAAAATTCTAATATGGCTAAAATTTCAGGTATAGGGTCCATCACCTAATTGTTTCCATGGTGATGATACTGCTTTGCACGGGATGTTCCACAGTGTGTCATGAAATGTATCTATCGCACAAGTAAATTACACGTATTTTATTGCTCCAAAATACCTTAAGCGTAGCCTCTCCACAGCTCTAACCTGTAACTTGGCCTTGTTTCCTTTTGCCCAAACACATACCTATAAGCAGTAAAATCAGAAAAACTAATAATTTTGCAGTGGTCTCTTATTTTTTTCCGTAACTGTATATAAGAGGGTAACAAAAAATAGATGGAATAGCAAAAAAAAGATATCAAGAGATGAAGAAGAAGAAGAAGAAGAAGTGACTTTATTGATCTCACACTGGAGAAATTCTTCTCTGCATTTTAACCCATCCTATATATATATACATATATTAGGAGCAGTGGGCAGCACACACATTAGGGCGCCCGGGGACCATCTCCATGATCTTCTTGCTTCAGTTTGGTCAGGACCTAAGCTGGAGGTACCTATGGTGCATGTTTTGGTTTGGATGGGCGTCAAATGAAACATGATTATAAAAATAAAAAATAATAAGTGTATACTGTATGTACAAGTCAAAATAAATCAGAAAAATAAGTAATAAAATATCAAATCACAGCTATCACCCATTCCTATAATGTAACATAACATAATTCCTATTCCGATAACACAGTTGACCATTCTCCCAGTGTCACATAAGGACACAGTGATATTGATCCTCATATTGATCGTACAGTAGGTTCCTCATACATATTGGAGCACAGGGCCATTGTTGAACATTGCACACATTGGCTCTCCTTGTGGAAGACCTGAGCTAGCCTTGGTTTGCCTTGGGCCATACGTTGTCTTCGGCTCCTGTGTCTCTCCTCATCTCAAATCCTCGGGGTGAGTGATGCATTCAAAAGTAGCTGATTGAACTTTTACCATGCTGTTGTTCTTACACTCCTGACAGTGAGCTAACAGCAGGCTAGCGCTGGTAGCTCCAACTTTATAGAAACACCGTGTAACATCTGCTCTGTCGTGCTATTCCTCTGAAATGACATCTCACAGGCACTGCGATAAAGGTGCACTTTGTAATATTTCTAGTGCAGGGCCCGCCACCTGCTTGTCTCCATGGAAATGTTATTACTTTATCTAGAATGTTCCACAATATAGATTAAACCTGTCTATCACAAGGGAACCAAGCAGGTTACAGCACTATGCTGCATTACAATTCAGATCTGCAGAGAGTCGCCCCTATTCACAGAAGGAATTATTGTATTTTTGAGCAATAGAAACACCTGAAATGAATAAATGCTGGATGGAAATGTTTAATGTGATACCATGGAACACTGGACCCTCTACCAGACAAGTTGCACAATGCACCTTTAAGAAGAATGAATAGAAAAAGTATGTAGTATATATTCAGATTTCCTTGTCTTCAGGGGTATTGGATTGTATTTCAACTTTGGGATTGCTTTGGAGCTCTGTAAAGGGTTTACCTTTTGTTTTGTTTTTTATTGTATTGGTGGTTTTATATGCCTTGCCCTATACCTAATTGTAAGGAATAAAATATAAGAAGAAGAAGACAAAAGTGTAATATAAGATTGAGAAAATATATCCCCTGAATATGCAATATCCACGTAAAACCAAATATTAATTGAGTTGGGATTTAAATCACCATTACTTAGGGGGTTAACTGGTCTATCCATGGGTTTCAGACTAATTAAAATCTAAACGATGCCATTGCAAATAACAATTCTTACGTAAATACTATATATTTTTTATAGTATATATTTTAATGGGCAAAAGTCCCCAAATGATTACCTATAAATAAGAAGCTGAAGCCCATGTACGGCCTGCAAAAGATATATAGTTTTAAAAAGTACCCACATCCACGAACAGAACTAAACCAGGACTAAAAGAGGACTAAACCAGGACTAAAATAGGACTAAACCAGGACTAAACTGGGACTAAACCAAGACTAAACCAGGACTAAAACAGGACTAAACCAGGAATAAACCAGGACTAAAACAGGACTAAAACCGGGACTAAACAGGGACTAAACAGTGACTAAACCAGGACTAAAAGAGGACTAAACCAGAACTAAAATAGGACTAAACCGGGACTAAACCAGGACTAAACCAGAACTAAACCAGTATTTCATTGAACTAAACCAGTATAATACATTTCATATTGTATTGTATTAAATTGACAATATAAGTGACTTTGACTTAACATATTATCCTGTGTATTATTGAATTATTGAATGATTATATGGACCTGAAACATCACACCACAGTGATGTCAGTGATGATCTGCAGGGGGAGGGCTTAGCTTAATGTCATGCAAATGAGCCCAGAAGGCCTGGACTTAGAGAATCTTTAACACTTTTCTCAGCTCGTCATTTTCAGATGTGCTGCTTTCAAATGGCCACAAATTCTTCAGATGTTCTCATATTTCCATTGGAAAGCTTAGAATCTACACTTTCAGAATCTGTGAGTAACTCAAAATGCCTCAGGGACGACTTGTGACAGTTTTTTCCGTGACTGGGCACATATAGGAGTATGCGATGAAGTGATGAAGTATGCATGGGCTCTGTTCCTGATCGGTGCCACTTTTAAACAGGATGAGTACAGTATGCAGGCCGCGTTTCCCCTTATCATTCTCATTAGCTTAGCAGAGGAATATGCTAACACAAGTGGGAGATGTCCGCTGGGTAATCTTTTTAAACGTATGCATGCATTATAGTTAGCCGCATTCATCCTAGCACTGGCTAACAACTACTTTTGGGATCTCCATGTTTTGTGCATTGCTTCAGGCGAGGTCACCAAAACCCCCATATACCTAAAGCTTTAATCATACTCCGAGTGGGTCACCTTTTCTGTCAAACTCTGCTCTTGAACTGGAGATGACTACGCTGCATTTCAAAGCAAATTTTGTATTATTTGCACAGAGAGGCAAGAGCTGTCTTTGCCAGTTTGATAAGTACAGGAGAGTCTCATAAGATCAAACTTTATCTGTAAAACTCAAAGGTGAATTTTAGGTTTGAATTTAAAATATATTGCCTACAGTAAAAAGTCTGCCAAAAATAGCAAATAACGAGGATTTTGAAATTGTGGAATAACGAGAATTTTATTTTATTTAAACATTGGCTCAATATAAATGATACAATAGAACACTGAACTAAACTATGATGAAACTCTCTTTGGAAGATTGCAGACAAATTTGCAGGTTTGCTAGAAAATACATCAATATTGAGTCTATTTCGTCGTCTTTTCACCATTTGTTGTGACTGAAATTGGGTTCATTTTGGCAAATCATATTGCAGGTTGATTTCCTGCGAATCCAGAATGATATATTATTTAAGGGTGCATTGTGTAACTTTTCTGGTGGAAGGTTTGTCAAATGCTTTTCTCTTTGGAGATATTATTGCTGAAATATTTCACAGTATGGCTTTAAATCTTCACAGAGACCAAACCAAACCAAGTGACCAAGCCAGATCTGTGGAAAGGCAACCCCGCTCACATAATGCCTGTTTTTCTAGGTATTATGGAGCTATAAAACTACCTGTAAATGAATACACGTATGGTAGAGCTCTGTAATGTCATACCTTTTGTGAATATAAATGATAGTTTTACACCAGTCAAGAAGCAGTTTGTGAAGAAAAGTTGAAAAATGTGTTGAAATTACAGAAAAAATTGAGTTCTATTTTAAAGAGTTCCATATTGAAGACATCACACTTCTGTCCAAAAGTCCAGCACAATTTACACATAATAAACAAAGATACTTTAAAAATGATTTCTGCAAAAATAAAGGTGTTTTCTTACATTTGTATTTGTCAAATCATAATGTCTGTAGCCCAGTTTTGGCCCAGTGTACCGCATTGTTGTGATGTCAAGATTTCCAACCAGGAAGAAACCTGAAATCTAAAAATTGGCCAAACTGGCAAAGAAAGAGTGTTTTGTTTTGGGGGTTTTTGTAAAATCTTGAATGGGCAAGAGTCCCTGATTTGACTGTTGCCCCCGCGACCTGGCCCCAGATAAGCGGAAGAAAATATATGGATGGATGGATGGAATCTCAAATGATCTTCACTGTGTTTTAGTAAAATCTGTAGTTCAACCTGTCAGAGGTACTTTAAATACTGTCCCCCAATATTGCTTAATCCTATTTAATACTTAACTTCTTGCTACATATTTCTTCCACTACTATTTTATATTCCCATGTCTTATACCCCACAGATTTTCTGCATGTGTCAGTGCAGATGAGAGAGAGCAGGTGAAGGGGCCTCTCTGCTGAAGTGGGGGTTGCCATGGGCCCCACCTGCAGGGATGCCTGGAGAATGTTTGAGAGCTCTGGAGTCAAGGGCTGGAGAGGCGAGAGCTGCTTCATGTGTTCGAATCACTCTCTGAGTCTGAAATCATCAAATGTAGATAGATGCTTGAATTATAAATGGGGAAAATAAACCGTTTAGTATGTTGTATCTGACTGCAAGACTGGTTCATTCATTTTAGACAAGAGAAAAGAACCTTAAGTAGCGGAGTAAGCGGCTGCCTACTATAGAGCAGTGTTTCTCAACCAGGGGTACAAGTACCCCTAGGGGTACACAAGCACATTGCAGGGGGTACTCGACAAACACTGCTATAGAGCGCCTAAAATGTAGATGAAATTAATCAAACCAAGAAAAACATCTGTAATTTTAAATTGCAGGGAAAAGACTCCCAAACCCAGTGCCCCCAGTTTTGTTTTGTTTTTTTTGTCACTGTAGATTTTGTAGATTTCAGCTTGAAAACTACAACACTGGTGCCAGTGAAATGCTTAGGGCCCTCTGAAGGCTTGGACCTCCACTGACAAGTTTGGCAGCAATACTGATGCAGTCAGAACAGTGGCCAGAAACACACACATGCCTTTAAGTGGGAGCTAGAAAATGTAACATTAATACCCCAAAATCTCCTCTTCTGAAGAGACTGATCTAAAATCTTGGTCAACATATATGAGGGTTTAGCTTATTTATCAGGTTAAAAGGGAACTCAGCCAGACATGTGCAGTCCATACAAACACATTCATCAAGTCATCAATCAATCAATCAATCAATCAAACTTTATTTCTATAGCACCTTCCAACTTGCCTGGTTTACACCTGACCATATCACAAGTGAGATATGGTCTGGAAGCCACCTTCGAAATATCTCGTACCGGAGGTGTGGTTTACGATCGCCAACGGCCGTTTATTGGGCGTTACGAATGTCTATCATTTGGCGTATACGTAGCCCATAGCCAATCATGTCAGTTGTCAGTTCAAACTACAAGTTTCCGTTTGTCACGTAGTACGCGTCACCGTCTTGCCACCCCTCCCTGCTCTCTGATTGGCTCCCAGAATCGGGCGAGCTCGCTTGCCATAGTTGCCAGGCTGTCTTTCAGATCGGAACGAACAAAAGCAGCCTGGGATTTCCCAGGTTATCTTCCAACAGCCAAAGCCAACCAAAGTGCTGTACAACATTAAAAACAAGATAAAAAACAATAAATATCATACAAAAAGGACAACAAAGCACATTAAAATACCATTAAAATACCGATTAAGATAAACCATTAAAATAAAAAAAGTGTCACAGGGCCACTAAGTGTTAAAAGCCATTCTAAATAAATAGGTTTTAAGTTTGGCTTTGAACAGAGGCAGGTCAGTGATGGAGCGTAACTCAGGGTAATAGGGCAAAGAGTTCCAGAGTTTTGGACCGGTCACTGCAAACGAACGATCACCCCACTCTTTGCTCCGGGATCGGGGGACCTCCAGCAGATGTTGCCCAGCAGACCGTAGAGCTCTGCTGTGTTGGTGAGGGGTCAGAAGTTCACACAGGTAGGAAGGTGCAAGATGCCTGACAGCATTAAAAACAAACATCAAAATTTTAAAATGGATTCTGAACTGGACAGGGAGCCAGTGTAGGGAGTACAGAACAGGGGTGATGTGGTCGTTTTTCTGCGTGTTGGTGAGGAGGCGAGCTGCAGCATTTTGCACAAGCTGCAAACAGTGAAGACCAGCTTGGTTAATCCCCACATAGAGTGCGTTGCAGTAGTCTATGCGGGAACTGACAAAGGCATGGATAGCTTTCTCCAGGTCACCACGGCTCAAAAAGGGCTTAACCTTTGCCAGGAGGCGGAGCTATTGTTTGGAGTCGATTTGTTTGTCAAATTGTAGCCATCAATATGAGCACAATTTCAGTGGCTTGCAAACGTTTTACACCAAGAACCAAAAGATGTGACTTTCTTCAAGTATATTGACCTAACAGGACTATTCCTGGTTAGAAGTGGATTTTCCAGAATGTGATCAGTATGAGTGATCATGGTCAACACCCCCAGGGAATGTTCTCGGCATTAGCTGTAAAGTATCAATAGGCAAACCCACACACTGAGGAGCAGTGTTGCCATAGTTACTTTGAAAAAGTAATCTGACTACTGACTACTGACTACTTCTTTAAAAAGTAACTTAGTTATGTTACTGACTACTTGCTTTTAAAAGTAACTAAGTTAGATTACTTTTAGTTACTTTCAGCAGAGGCTTATTAGAACATACTTTGTTAAAATGGGAATGCTTTTATAACAAAAAGTCCATATAATCGTTCAATAATTCAATAATGCACAGGATACATGTTATCACACACACTTAGTCCTTGTTTAGTCCTGGTTTGTTCTGGTTTAGTCCTGGTTTAGTCCTGGTTTAGTCCTGGTTTGGTCCAGGTTTAGTCCCGGTTTAGTCCTGTCTTAGTCTTGGTTTAGACCTGGTTTAGTTTTGGTTTAGTCCTGGTTTAGTCCTGGTTTACACCCGGTTTAGATCTGGTTTAGTCTTGGTTAAGTCCTGGTTTAGACCTGGTTAAGTCCCGGTTTAGTCCTGGTTTAGTCCTGGTTTAGTCCTGGTTTAGTCCTGGTTTAGACCTGGTTTAGTCTTGGCTTAGTCTTGGTTTAGAGCTGGTTTAGTCTTGGTTTAGTCCTGGTTTATTCCCAGTTTAATCCTGGTTTAGACACGGTTTAGTCCTGGTTTAGTCTTGGTTTAGTCCTGGTTTAGACCTGGTTTAAAGACCTGGTTTAGACCTGGTTTAGTCTTGGTTTAGTGCCGAAATAGATGCAGAAATAATCTGATAATATGACTCACCCATAAGAACGCGGTCACTCCAGATGGTTTGCGTATAGACGTGTAAGCGCGCGTCGGGTATATCCGTGGTCTTTCAGGAGCTCCAGAGAAAAGGATATAATCCCGAATTTATCCCGTGTCCCGAGGCGAGAGTTCCTTCTTACGTAGCAATAACGTAGCAAGTTAAGGATTCTACTTCTCTTGGAAATCCCACGTAAATATCACGCAGCTCGCTCACAGCTGATAGGCGAACAGGCGCAAACATAACAGAGCTAATCATGATTGGCGGGAGCGCGATCAGTGCGTAATTATACTGCAACATACATGTTTGGAAGCTGATCTGATTTGGCGCCGCGGAGCCGAGATGACGTAACCTCGTAAAAAACGTGTAGCCAAAAAATAAGAATAAATAAATGTAACCTACGTTCCCCTGAAATGCAGAAATAGTAACGCACGGTGTATTAGATAAGTAACTGTAATCTGACAACTGGTTTTGAAATAGTAGTTGCGTTACACTACTCGTTACTGAAAAAAGTAGTGCGACTACAGTAACGCGTTACTAAGTAACTACGTAACGCGTTACTGGCATCACTGCTGAGGAGTTGTCAAAGTAACAGCTGAAGGAGCTTGTATATCACCAATGGTAAACGTACCACAGTTTGAGAAATACTTCATTCAGGACATTGTGGCCATCCTTTGCTTTGTTAAGTCATTTATCTTTTTTGTTGAGTCATTTAACTCTTTTGTTGTGTCATTTAACTTTTTTCTTAAAAAATAAAATAAAATAAACAGGAATTCCTCCATAGACAGAGCAGAGATGATGTGCAGCGTTCAAACATTTAGAGACATCAGCTGCTTTGGCAGTGGACCAGCCAAGCTCACACTTATTATTTTTATTATTATCATTATTATTATTGGAGCCAAGCACCGAAGGTGCTAGGCACCATAGTGTTTCTACTGATTCTTATTATACATTATTCCTCTGACCATGGGAGTCTATGGCAACCCCTAGAACCGTCTGGTAAAAAGTTGTGAAATTTTGCATGCACATTCAAGTCTCATTACCCACAGCAATTTATAGGCCCCCACCCCCAACCATCTAGTGCCACCAGCAGGTCAAAGTTGCAGGAATCTTCAGGAATTTTCTGCGTTGCCCTGTCAGACTCTGTCAGACTCTGTTAGACCTTGTTAGACCCTGTTAAACCCTGTTTCTGAGTCTGACAGGTTCTAACTACCCTGTTAGACCCTGTCAGACTCTGTTAGACCCTGTCAGACCCTGTTAAACCCTGTTAGACCCTGTTAAACCCTGTCAGACTCTGTCTATCTAAACCCCAGCACCTGCAACAAGGTTATTATAGTTTATAAAAAAGAACGATGAAACGAAAACTAAACTAGAAAAAATATTTTTGTTAATTGAAATAAATAAATATGGCAATTAAAATAAAAAAAACAATAACTAACTGAAACTGTATTGTTTGTTTACAAAACTTACTAAAACTGACTGAAATTATAGATCCATTGCTCTTCCACCTATGGGAGTCTATGGCAACCCCTAGAACCGTCTGGTAAAAAGTTGCGAAATTTTGCATGCACATTCCAGCCAGTCTCCTCATTACCCACAGCAATTATAGGCCCCCACCCCCAACCGTCTAGTGCCACCAGCAGGTCAAATTAGCAGGATTTTTTAGGAATTTACTGCGTTGCGTCTTTGATCTAGCCGAAGTGAGCTCATATCTCGGGAACCCTTCATAGGAAGCCTGGGAGCCTGGGAAGCCTGGCTAACAGACCCTGTTAGACCCTGTTAAACCCTGTTAGAGACCCTGTCAGACTCTGTTTTAATATACATGCTGAGGTCTACATGCACCTTCGGTGCTTGGCCCCACATTGCTGCTTGCAGCTATATTTATTATTTTTATTATTATTAGGGACCGAGCCCGAAGGGGGACGAAGGTCCCTATTGTTGTTGCTTTGTTTCCGTATTATTATTATTATTCTTGTTCATACACGCTGGAGCAATTTTGAGCATGTTCCCATGCTTCAAAACAAACGAAACTTTGCACGGGCATCACAAAGTGCTGCCAGTACGACCACACAAAGTCTCGTCCCTGGGGGACCTGGGGGTCCCTGGGAGACCCCCCACTGGGGGACCCCCAGTGGGGGTCTCCTAGACCGTACCTCAGATGGGCATAAATTTTGGTAAGCATAATCTTAAGACGTTGGAGATGTTAAATTGCGAAGGATTTTCAAATAGGCGGTAATATGACGATACGGCGGATCGATAAAGTTAGGTATGGAATTTGAAACACTTCTCCTACACCGTACCTCAGATAGGCTTAAATTTTGGTGAACATAATCTTAAGACGTTGGAGATGTTAAATTGCGAAGGATTTTCAAATAGGCGGTAATATGACAATACGGCGGATCGATAAAGTTAGGTATTTATTGAATGGGAGTGATGAGTTATGAATGGGAGGTATTTGTTGCTAGGCAACGCCCTGATCAAAGGTCTTTGATCTTTGTACCTTTGATCTGATATAGCTGCAAGCAGCAATGTGGGGACAAGCATCGAAGGTTCATGTAGGCCTCAGCATGTAGGCCACATGCAGGGTCTGACAGGGTCTAACAGAGTCTGACAGGGTCTGACAGAGTCTGACAAGGTCTGACAGGGTCTGTTCTGACAGGGTATCTACAATGTCATGGCCACGCCCAACAGGAAGTGAGATAATTGTGCCAGGCACACGAAATTTGGTATGGCTGTGCGTCTCAGTAAGACGAACAAACGCAGGTGCGAGGTCCCGACCAACGCCGCTTGCGGCTTTAATTATTATTATTATTATTATTATTATTATTATTATTATTATTATTATTATTATTATTATTATTATTATTATTATTATTATTTGGTTTGGACAGGCCTCTCCTCTGCACCTGTGACACATGGGCTTATCATGCAGCTCAGGCGTCAGATAAGTGTCAGATACTGACAGTGTGTGGAGCCTCTGATGAAGCACTAATCCCTTTGAGATATGATGTCCTTTTATGTGGAAAGGCGTTGAATATGAGTGAGTGAGGGTGCGCTGTGTTGAATAAACCATGGCGAGCATTAAATGTGTGTACTTCCTGTCATGTACGGGGACAGTGCTGTTAGATGAGTCCCCCGGGGCGCCCCCTGCCTGCGGCGATTGAAAGTGCGGTCTGCCAAACCACTCCAAGCTGACACCATGCATCTGACACAAACACTCTATGTCAAGGTGAAGCTAACTCCTGAACGCTTATCTTTAGCGCCACTGTTAGCAATTAGCATTCTAATCAACGCTCCCCTAGCACACTATTAGCATTATCTGAGGTCAGTGCAACAGCACAGGGCTTTAACTGTAGCACAGATTTGAACAGGGATTCTGCAAAAAGTAAAAAAAATACTTTAATTTCATGTTGATATGTTGGGGAAAATGTTATGAAATGTTGCGCAATAAAAGCAGTGTTAAAACTGTGGGAGATAATTCATCCTGTCGTATGGACAGAGGAATAGTTCTGACATTTATGATGAGGCTGAGAGAAAGAGACAGCTAGAGACGAGCTGCTGAACATCAAAAAGAGCAAGTCTGCAGCTTCACTTATATTTAACCGAGATTAAATATATAAAGATGAACAAATACGAGTTTATAAGATGCAACAAGCCTGTCCTTCACTACAGCTTGCATGTGTCTATTTCTCTAGCTTACTAATGCAATCTAATGAAATTACCCAGGCACCACCACTTCTCTCCATGCAGATGTTATTGCTTTGTCTGTAAAGTTCCAAACTAGAGCATTATCCTTATCAAACCACATGGAGACCAGAAAAATGACAATGTCCCATAGTGCACTGTAACATTTAACAGTGGGGGTAAATGGCCATATTTTTATCTAGCGTTTTCCACCTTCAAAAAAATCAAAGCACTTCAAAGAGCCGCTCACCCATTCATACGCCCATTCATATAAGACGTTATCTGACGACAGAATCCGCAAAGGCGTATATGCATGCCATGACATTCAGCCACAGATCTTACTGCTATACCAAATGGTCTCACACATCAGAGGCCTCTTCAAAAAAACATTGAAAACACTTGACAAACAGCCTATCACTATTGTAATATTGTAAGTATAATATTTCGGATCTTGAAAGTTATCAGGTATATATGGATGCTTGCCTTATTTTTAAAGTTTTAAATGGACTCGCTCCTCCACCATTAATGGATTTTATAAGTAAAAAAAACTACTAACTGAGTTAACACAAGAGCATTGACCAGAGGAGACTGTAACATACAGAGACGCAGGACCAAATTTGGCCAAATTGTAATGTTCAAAACACTCTGAAAACATTGGAATACATTACCTGCTCATGTCAGGAACTGTGGGCTCTCCTCAACCTTCAAAAACACTCTGAAACATTGGTTGAAAAATAATCAAACATGCTCACATGTAGATTTTCTTCTTCTCTGGGCCTCTTAAACTCAGAGAATGGTGTATTGTGGTTAAGTTGCTGTTATGTCTATCTGTACTTCTGTCTCTTCTGTGTTCTTCTAAATGTTCTTCTGTCCTGACCTGCCTTAGGACGGCGGATGTGAAGTAGCTATTGTGCTAATTCCGGCCTATTTACATTGATGCTGTTGTCATGTTGATTAATATGCATTGTCCTAATCCAAATAAATAAATAAAATACACCAGTGTACGCAGACACTGGGGGCGAGGTGGGTTAAGTGTCTTGCCCATGGACACAATAACAGCATTCAAATGTGCGACCTGGAATCCACTGTTCTATCAATTGCGTTTATGTAAAGAGCGGGAATGGAACCGGCAACCTTTGGATCAGTGGACAAACACTTTACAAACTTAACTACTGTCACCCAGGGTAGGGTAATGTGTGTATTTACCTCCATCTATGCCTTTTTGAATATTCCTATCTGGATGACTAAGGGATTATTACACAGACTTTTGATTTTTGTTGTAATATCACATTTTAATTATCTACTCCAAAATGAATAATTCAGTCAAAAGAACACCTCTGATTTAGACCATAGCATAACATTGTCCTGTATATTAGTTTCCATTACAGTATATAAACATCTTAATTCCTTTGACACCCTTTCTTCATTGTGTTTGCAGAAATGAGCAGTAATTACAGTTTGTCGGGGCCGAAATTAATCTAAGACTTTGGGGAAACATATGGAGGCAGTGTGCAGCATTATAATCTGAGTTAATGACCCCGTGGATACAATAACACAATACCCTGTGTGGTCCCTCAAACTCATCTGTGATATTCAAACTTTACAGTGTGCCAGGGCATTTGGCAGTTTAATAAAGTCCTGGTTAGTAAGGTCTGGCCAGGGCATCTGATTTTATATACTTAATATGCAGGGGAAATGTTCTAGCCACATATAAGAACCCACTTAGATAGTCTTAAGTGAGAATTAGTTTTATTTATGTAGAGACCAATTTATAACTGCCTTTGGGGACAGAAGTTGTGAGAGGCTAAATATTTTGTTAAGAATTTATTGAAGACATATTGTGTTTGAGCCTGCTATATTATAATCTATGACAGCTGGGGATCATTATGTTATAATTTGGACATAAATCGTGATATTCATCTGAAACGACTTAATAAAAGAAGCAAGAAACTGTGAAACCAATGGGAGCTGACGACGCCGTAAACGTCCTCACAAAGAGCTGTGAAGTTGTTGGCCCCTCTGATGGATAGCTGCAGATCAGGACAGTGAGTTGCAGATTTTTTTTTTCATGTGGACCAGTAATGACTATGCAATGCTGATGAATACTACGTGTATCACAGATTAAGAAAAGAAAATTGTAGAATTAAGTAAGTACAGAGCATTGGGCGTGTCTGGTGTTGAAAACAAGGATTGATCAGCAATATGGTGTCTTGAAAATAAGCGATTAAAGAATGCTCAAACATGCACAAATCACTCCAAAAACAACTTCTGGTGAGTAAATGGTGAGGGGAAACAACTATAACATGGTGAGAAAAGTATTAGCCACTGACAGATTTAAAAATTGAATTATTAACTTATCTTATTGTGTTGCATATGACAGTAATGTTATTTCATTTAAATGATTTTCAATAGTGATACTGATCCATTCAAAACAAAGGACTAAATACAGTATATGTATGTATACAGTGTTTCCCACAGGTTTATATATTTATATATATGGTGGCACAAATGACATCCAGGGAATTTGTGTCCCAGGCAGAAATAAAAACAAAAACATGCAATTTTTTATTCATGCTGTACTTACTAGAGACAAAGATGAACTTACACAAAAATTATGATAGATAAATTTCTATTTTTATTATATAAAATATGGTTTTATATTGAGTGGATTTGCTATATGTCCTTGTCCCTTGGAGGTTTTGGACTCTCAGTCCCTCATAAGACTGACATTAAATTTGATTCAGTAACTTCATTGACAAATGGCACAGAAATTCCTTATTTAATGAAAAATTAAATAAGGTGCTTGAAAGATATATTAGTATTTTATTTACTTTTCATAAAAAGATCACCTGTCCCTAGGGATTACTGTCATTTCCACCACAAAATGTAACTTTTAACTTTTTTTAAACCTTTGTTTACTTGAACCACATCAGTTGTGATGTGACATGAGCTCATGGCAGAAAAAAATCAAGGTAAAGTTTTACAAAACCAAGAGTAGGTTTATTGGTCATCATTTCCAAACACCTCATATTTTCTTTGAATGTACAAATAATGAGAAAAATACAATTTTATATTGTGTATTTTGAGTATATTTTATGCTAACTCTAAAACAGAGATGTCATGAGATTTTAAAGATCCCATGACATGGTACTTCTTGATGCTTTTATATGGCTCCTTAATGGTTCCCTAATACTGTAAATGAATCCTTCTTCAAAATCAACACTCAGTGCATGAGAAACAGAGATAAGATGAGAAAGAGTAATTTTTCTCACTCTGAACAGTCTATAATGGGCGTTGTTGCTTGAATGCAAATGAGGAGAAAAGAGCTTGCCAATAGTAGAGGGTGGGGGCGTGGCCAAACGCTCCGCTCTCGCTCTGAGCCCTCAGCTGATCCATTTCCTTGTTTTTGCACGGGGGGAGAGATGAGAAGCCTTCCATTGAAAAATAAACACATTTCCACATAAAATAAAATTAAACCACTGCTGTTCAAAGGTCCAGAGGCTCAGATAAAGGACTTCCGAGCCTAGAAACACTCGGACGTGCCTCCAGGCAAATAAAAAAACGCATTTCGCATTGCCTAGCGCATTCGCGGTCTAAACTCTCTGGGCGTGATTTACAGAGACGCTGAGTACAGACAGACGGGGGTGGAACTGCATTTGCATTTCTTTTTTCGATCTGACGTCAATAAGGTGCCTTGTTCAAAATTGCCCGTTTGAGCTCCGATTTTTTGTAACGCAGAAAAGGATCGCAAATGCTCAGTTTAGACATTTCGCAACTTTTAACCATGGGGGGGGCCCTAAACAGGGTAGGGGAGCTCACATTAATGTTCAAAAAAAATTTCATGCCATGGGACCTTTAAAGAAATGCTAAACATTGTCATTTCCACAACAGTCATTTCCATCACTTTATTTATTGTTATTCTTTATTATTATTATTATTTATTTAATATTTATGTAATTTCATTACAACCACTATCAGTTAATGTGTCTATACACTGTGATGAAGTAGAACAAATCAAAATATTTCTAAAAATATGTGTTGGATTTTCTGAAAAATATAATGACCAAATTTGACTGTAGTTGGAGAATCACCCTACAATATTAATACAATAATGTCACTTCTTGACTCTATTAATCAAAAAAGCACTGATTACAAATTGAATACACTTATTTCCAGGGACGTGCACAGGGGGGTTGCTCAGGTTGCCCGGGCAACTGCCCCTGTGCCCTCCTGGACTGACGTTGCCCTTCCGAGTCCAAAAATATATATAAAAATAATAATTAATAAATAATTTATTATAACATACTGTCACTGAGACTGAAAGTACAAGTGGGAGTGGGATGTCCGCAAGCCGGACTAGTTTGCTAGTCCAGGGACCCCGTGTCCCCGCTCCATCCGACTATGACCTCAGATCAGACAAGACTACCCGCTGAATTTAAGCATATTACTAAGCGGAGGGAAAAAAACTAACCAGGATTCCCTCAGTAGTGGCAAGCGAAGTGGGAAGAGCACAGCGCCGAATCCCCATCCGACGGGGCGGGCGTGGGTAATGTGGTGTACGGAAGTCCGCTTGCCCGGTGTCGATCGGGGGCCTGAGTCCTTCTGATAGAGGCTCAGCCTGTGGTGAGAGGCCGGTAACAGCCCCCGCTGCGCTGGGTCCGGTCTTCTCGGAGTCGGGTTGTTTGGGAATGCAGCCCAAAGTGGGTGGTAAACTCCATCTAAGGCTTGCCCTTTCTTCAGGTCAGAGCAACTGCCCCTCAAAATTCCTGTGCACGTCCCTGCTTATTTCTATATGTTAATGATAGCACTACACGTTTATTATATGAAAGTATAATTTGTTTTATGAATTATTTTCTCAGGTTGATTTTGGACTATGGGGTGAAATTAGACTCTTCTATTAATGGAAAACATTGATGTATATGAATGTAAGAATCATAGCATTATTTACACGTGTTTCTCTGTATCTGTATGAGTCTAATAAAAGGTTTAAGGCTCAAAATTAATAATGAAATATGACTCCAACACAGACAAGATTCCAAACCTGCTGGATGTAGTATTCTCCATTTTTCCACAAAGGGATTAACAAAACGAGGTCCTTAAAAAATCTTACACAGAGGCCATGTCATTTACCCAGCAGACCGGTCTAAGCCTGTGTAATCCTACGTTGGACTTGTGCAGCAATTCAGGAAAACATGATTGCGTGACCCCTACACATACCCCCAGCCCACATGTCCCAGTATTGAGATAAGTGGTGTATTTTAAATTATAGAAGCAGGCTGAAATGGCAGGCCAATTTGCATAATACTTAAATGTCATAACCGCATCTTGTTTGCCCTAATCGTCTCGTATATGTGTTTTGTCAGTCTGATTTTCTGGCTTCAGATGATAATGTATGTATTTTGCCCCAACCCAAACCACTCAGGAAATGTCAAGAGTACAGATGTTATTTCAAAAATGCAATGGTATAAAGTTGTTAGCAGTCAAATTCATGTTATCAGAATGAGCCATCTTCAACATGAAGTATTATTCAATGTGACTTTCAGCTTGCTTTTCCTAAACAATATCTTTATGTTGTCAAAATCTGTATTTTCTCTATAATTTTAAAGGCCTATATTACGCTATTTTCTAATCTGTGTTATAATGTTTCATCATCACAAGCATACTAGGAGTTTTGTTTCATTCTCACACTTACAACACACAAATCCTGCATATTTATGCTTTTATGAGTTCTTCTCTCAAACTGAAAACATGTGATTCCTCATGTGATAATACAGGAAGTGCTCCACTGTGTTTTTAAACTTCATACACATTCAGTAGAGTCATTTGGTTTATTTCAGCCTTGGAATTGCCAGTCTCTATTGAATAAGAGAGGAAAGGTAGCTGTTAAGTTGAAAACTTGAACAGAGCACTTTGGTGATTTAGACATAATAATAAAAAGTTACTCAATAGGGATCAATAGAAGTAGGAATGTATTTATTCACAGCAGCCGTTAAAGAGAGAAAGGTGACAATTTTCCAACGTAAAGTCAATTGGATATAGAGTCAAAGCAGCCAGAAAGCGGCCCCCCCTGCTCACTTCCTATTTGGAACACGGTAGATGGTTCATATAGCAGAAATGTATGCTTCATTCCCCTTGTAGTACCTAAAGCTCTGGAAAAACATAAGAGACCACTCCATTTTTTTCTGAACTCAGCATCTCTACATGTATTACAGTCATTCCATTCCAGCGTCTGTTGAATTCTAACACAAACACAAAGCTGAGCTACTTCAGTTCTTGCACCAGGAGTGGAATAAAGTCACCCAAGAACAATGTGAAAGACTTGTGGAGAGCATGCCAAGACGCATGAAAGCTTTGATTAAAAATAAGGGTTATTGTACCAAATATTGATTTGATAACTCTTCTTAAGTGTAAACATTAGTATTATGTTGTTTTAAAATGAATTTGATCTTGGTTTTTTGCATTGTTTGAGGTCTGAAAACATACATCTTTTTTGTTATTTTGACCATTTGTCATTTTCTGCAAATAAATGCTCTAAACCAGGGCTCTTTGATCCCTCTGATGCGGATCAGTGCAGTGATTCCTTGTTTATCGCAGTGGTCACATTCTAAAAATAACCCGCGATAGGCGAAATCTGCGAAGATATTACAGAATGAAACCAAAGATCCAAACCTGTTTTCAGGCCCTAAACATACTGCGTGTATTTCACAGTTCCTCTGACCGAGCCTCTTTGTCCTGGCGCCGCTTCACTGTCGCGAGTTTTGTCTGAGAGAAAACTTGCAAACATACAGCACTTCAGAGTCACACTGCGATTTTATATAAATTTGGCTGAACGCATTCTGTCCTGTACAGGAGACACGGAGGAGAAGGACTGACGAATCGGCAAAGGTCTACAGTCCCTTAGCCAGTCAGGACGCAGAACACAATGCGCAATGATACATTATTTAAAAAAAATCTGTGAAACAGTGAGGCCGCAAAAAGTTAACGATATAGCGAGGGACCACTGTATTTGATTAAAATGTATTTTATTTTAGTTCGTTCATTTTCAAAATGTAATTCTATGGCACAAAGGCAAAAAAAAAAAAAAAGCCGTTATATGCAGTGTTATTTCATTTTAAATGTCAAAAGGGTTTTGTGGCTCCCAGTGTTTTCTTTACTGTGTGAAACGGGTCCAAATGGCTCTTTGAGTGGTAAAGGTTGCCGACTCCTGATAATATTTGTATTTGGAATATGGAGGAAATGTTGTCAGTAGTTTATAGACTTAAACAAAAATGTTCCTTTTGCCCAAACACATACATATAAGTAGTAAAATCAGAAAAACTGATAATTTTGCAGTGGTCTTTTATTTTTTTTCCAGAGCTGTATATACAAAACAGCACAAACCTGGAAGACAACTTTTTATTGGAACATTGTTTACTCCACACTTTTTAGCGACTATAATTGGTTTAGATGAGGCACTAGTTTAGTTCCTCGTCCTTGTGTGTATTTTCAGTGTCCTCTAATTCCATCCGAGACTTCCTTTTTAGCAGATCTTGTTCCAGCTGCTTATCTGATGTGTCTGTGGCTCTGCTCACTTCACAACTCATCCTTTCAAATACAGGTGCAGGCTGACAATAGCTTCTTTTGAGTTCCTTCAAAATCCACACTTCATTAAACTCTTGGACTACTATAAACAAGGACCACGTTTCAGTGTTTTTACAAGGTTCAATGATGCAATATTGCGTGACTAAGAATAAAACATAATAGTTACACTCACAGACCTTCACACAGTTCAGGACAGACTAAACACAAATGAAACAGTTCAACAACAGGATAATATATGGGTTCATATTAATATAGCAAATATTTCAAATACATTTCTTGAACATTTATTTTTATTTACACTTAATTTAACTGCATATGAACCTTGAGATGACGCACTAACAATGATTATTACAAAGTGCATACTAGTTGCAACCAAGAAGTATATATTTTGGCAGAATGTTGAGCAGTTTCCATGGAGACGTAATGCAAATCAATCTTTAGATACTCTGAAAACTCGAGGAAAAATATAAAATTGATTTATAGAACACATTTTCAGGAGGTGTTACAGCAAAAATAGTGAAACTGACTAACGGAAAAAGTGTTGGTTCATTCTAGCTAGTTTGTGACTCTAATGTTATTAGAGAGGGATTTGTTTAACAGCATAAATCAGATCATCTGTTACAGTTCAGCTAAATCAGTCCTTTATGGTCAGATTAAAGGGACAGTGTGTAGGATTCGTGGCGCATAGGTGGTTACTAGCTATTCCACTTCCTCTTTTGGCTACGGCAGACCTCGAGGGTCACCCGGGCGCGACGTAGCGCCGAAATCTCGCGTGCCCGCGCACGAACCGCGCACCGCTGTATACATAAACCGCGGTCCCCCGTTCACTTTTTTTTTTTCTTTTCGCATGAAAACACACAATCCCGATCATGATTCATGACAATCTACACATCAAATGAAACCTTACAGTCTCCTCTTTTTGACTATGCAATTCATTTCCCTGCAAAACAATCACTCCCCGAGCACATGGGGCTTTTATACAGAAAAGCACAAAACTTAGCTTACTTAGCTTACCTTTGAAGGCTTTGCACAGGTCAAACTCTGTATTTCATCATAAACTTGGTCTCAATCTGTCCATAAGGATCCAGCGAATAAAATCCAGTAAAACAATTTAGTCCAAAATACGTGTTATATCCATTACGATGTGTGATCCGGCAGCATGCTCCCCCCCTCCCCTTCCCCTTCTCTCCTTCCTTCGCTCCTGGCTGCATATGGGAGCAGAGGACCGAAGGAGAGAAGGGGAAGGAGAGGGGGGAAGGGGGAACCCATAAGCAGCGCGGCTGTGCAGCTGTTAGCAGGAGCCGAGGCGAAGGATGAGCCCAAATGTCCTTCTGCGGCTCTCGTATTCAAAATGGCTGCCTCTATATGGGGAAGATCCCCCTTTTATGTGACTATATCTAAGTCCAAAAGAATACTTTGATTTCATGATGGAAGTGAAAAGGCTTGGAAAACAATGTATTTTTGAATGGGTATCTTCAATTTCAGTAATTAACAGGTAAAAATCTTACACACTGTCCCTTTAAAGTCTAACAAGTCTCAAACAGCGCAGTGCCTTCAGTTAGCCCCCAGAGAATATTGTTGACATCAGCTGCAAAGTATCAACAGTGTAATGTGTAAAATTGTATCCATGAAACACTTTGTATACATGCAGTTCTCAGTGTTTCCCAGTTTCCTGAAATTTAATCTTGAAAGTTAAACACATTTTGAAGGGTTTAAGACTGCATTCAATAATAGTGGCAGTATATAAACTCCTGATGCTGCAATTGGCTTGCAGCACAGGGGACAAACACAAAACTGAATCTGGCACAATTTCAGAATAAAAATCTAGTCAGCCCTAAGTAAAGTCTGGGCTCTGAAGAATCAATATGGCGATTTGCATTTCTATCTGAAGGCAAAGGCAATGATTACTGGGTGTAAGCTGGAAAATAGGCTGCAAGCATCCTCTTAAATCCTCTAACTCCAACAACATCTACAAACAAATGCTTAGAGCAGTTAGACCCAACAGATTAAAATCCTTTTTTCAGAGAGATAAACACAAACGTCAGACAATTAGGGGGGTTTATTTGGGAAATTACCTTGCACTGAAATGTAATATTTTATTAGGGTAAAGATACTCCATGTCTTGCAGAGTTTTAAAATTGTTAACTCTGTACTATGTAACTATGTAGATTAAAACTCTACCTATTCCTCTTTTCACTTTCATGCAAACGCGGTAGTCCTGCAGCGACATGATGTGTAAACAAACCAGTTAACTATAGGTCATAAAGAAATGACATTTGTACCTTATACTTAGGGGTGGTTCACATGATTACAAATTTTCTTTTATACTAAAAGCTATTCCTAAAGTATCAACAGACATAATAGTCCTATCTCACAATGATACAAACACTCTTTCATAGATTAAAATAATAACAAATGACTACTACCTTATGAAAAATGGCCCTTCCCAAGGAGGTGAGATTGAACTACCAACCTTTCTCTTATAATGTCTACATTTCACTTGAACAACTAATGTTAGAAATAGGCTTAACCAAAAGTAAAAATCACAAATGTTGATCTGGTCTATGTCCATTATTCCTTAAAGGAAAAGTAACGTTATTTTACAATCTGAGCCTTCTTTCGGTAATAAAACAAGTCGTTTGACTCACCTATAGCACGTTGGTGTCATTTGGAGCTGTTTGGTGAAAGTTATGTTGTAGCGTATCCGTTAACATGAGTATTCGGGGCATTACTTTGCGGTCTCCAAATAACACAAACTTTAGCACTTTTCAAATCATAGAAGCCCGATGTCTTTAGTCTACGATTTCGTTTGAAGCAAAAGTGGCCTGTAATCCGAGATTTATCCATAGTTTTCAGCTTTGCGTTTCATGTTTGGGTCCCGGGAGCTGAGAGCACAGTCCGCGCATGCGCACTGGCGTCCTCATCTACTCGAAACTATGGCTAAATCTCGGATTACAGGCCACTTTTGCTTCAAACGAAATCTTACATTAAGACATCGGGCTTCTATGATTTGAAAAGTGCTAAAGTTTGTGTTATTTGGAGACCGCAAAGTAATGCCCCGAATACTCATGTTAACGGATACGCTACAACATAACTTTCACCAAACAGCTCCAAATGACACGAACGTGCTATGGGTGAGTCAAACGACTTGTTTTATTACCGAAAGAAGGCTCAGATTGTAAAATAACGTTACTTTTCCTTTAAATATGTATTCAACCTAATATTAAAAACAGCATCAAAATGTAAATGCAGCTATAGAGATGTACCAATCCAGCTTTTTCAGTTCTGCTATCGATACTTTGGCTTTTGGTATCTGCTAATACTGAACATTAACCAAAAGCATTGTAGAGATAGAAAAATGCATTTTATCTCCATCTAAACATTATCTTACTACAAAATGTATCCAAATGTGTTATTTATCTAGCAAATACCTGTTGAACATTTTTGCATGAATAAAAGTTGAAACATGAAACATTCTAGGCCAACATTAGTAACTCATCTTATTACATCCAAGAATAAGATATCATGGAACCTCAATTTTTTTATATATATTTTTTTATTTTCTTCTGCTTTCTCCGTATTTCAGATCACGGGGGCAACGGTCCAGGTCTGCTGCCCAGATCACAGCGCACCGGCCCCCATGGATCCCCCCGCGGGTGGTGGGTCCACGGGGGGACGGCCCCACATCGCTTGATGCAACCAGCCTTGATGTACTTTGTGTCATGGGGGCTCTTCCAGTGTGCACGGACACTGGGGGCGAGGTGAGGTCAAATGTCCTGCCCAAGGACATAACGGCAGCACCCATCCGCGGGAGCTTGGGAGCTGGGATCGCACCGCTAACCCGCGGGCCAGCAGACCTGACCGCCCAACCCATTGTCGAGAGCGGGATTCGAACTGACAACCCCTGGACCAGCGAACAACTGAGCTACCGCCGCCCCAGAACAAATACCCCGAAACAAATAAAATTAGCTGGGAACAAGTACCTGATCCAGCTAATTTTCCTGGACTGCTGCAGCATCACTAAATACATCCAAATATAACCAAACCCAATAAAACTTGATTTTTCAATATATTTTTCTCATTCCAGCTTGTAGTAAATGATGAATATTGGGGACAAACTCTATATTCCTGTAAATCCGAGCACATAAACAACAGAAAAACAAGGTATTCCGAGCAAAGCCCAGCAGATGAGACCCAAGGATAAAAGAGAATTTATAGTCCAATGTGTAGCACTGGGAGGTTAAACTGAAGAAACTCTCCTCTCCACACTGCGCAGTAAAACTTTTATAAGAGCTGTCATCACATCTCCTCTCCTTTCTTCCTGCTCCCTCCGTCCTGCTTTTTGTGAGTAAAATGAAAGAAAAAATAATGAGGGAGTTTGCGTTGACTTATTACTGGGGATCTCCTCTGAAGAAATGGTTATATATTATGTTGCTATCGTCAATCGTCATGGTGGCAGGGAAACAAAAGTAGATATGACATTGCTTCTTATGAGAGCATCACTACTGCAGCTGATGTAGTGCAACATTCAGCGGTGTGGGTTGTCAGTATGAAAAAGACAACACTTAATTTGGGGTTTGGAAAAAGAAGATGAAGCCAAATAAAAACAGTGTCAAAAATCTCTAATTTAGGAGTAATTTTGCCGATTAAGTTGAATGAGAGACAATGATTTCAATGTCTCTTGTGAAATACAGTAATTCTCAAAGTAGAAGAACAAAACTGAGAGTTGTTTTGATGCAGTATTGTAAATTTAAAAACTGCTTGTTTCCATGGAAATGTTATTGCAAAAAAAACGGTCCTGGTCGTTTTTGGCTTAGACCCCTCATAATTAGCGGAGCACAACAGACTAATTTATGTTTGTGTTCCCCGAAGCAAAGTATTTTACTATTGTTACGTCTTGGCCGAGGAGAAACCAGGGCGCAACATTTAAAGGAACCACCAGCAAACTCGCAGTAACTACACATTCAATGGTTTATTTAAAATGCATCTTGCACACACACACACACACACACAAAAACGTTCTCATCGAATCTACACGATTCACGTAGGTCACCGGTTTTGGCTTCAAAACGGCAAATTTCGTCGAAAGGTGAGCAATTTTCATGCCTGTCCATCACCTAAATGTCCCGATATTATCCTAACATTACTACCTGCTTACCTGCTGTGGCTGTGCTACATTTCCCTGGTCACTCTGTCCCTCGGGTTCCCTTGAGTTCCCTCGAGTTCCCTGTCCACTGTCTCTGGCTGCTCCTCTCCCTGTCCACCTTCAACCTGCAGAGGATGTGGAGGGTCCAGCAGCCCCTCCAGAGAATATGTCTGTTATTTTAGAAAATTTTGCAGCATCTATAGCGAGATTTTTTCATTTAGCCCGCAACTTCTCCACACCCCCTTTCTGCCCCTTCTCCATGTTTCCACGCTCAACACTGAAACTGCTCTCGTAAGCTTCAATATCCTGATTGGTTTAGTCCACTGTCTATATCGAAGATGGACCAATGGGCCACCTCTTCTAAATTGTGGGCCGGTCTCTAAGTTAAAAAAAAAAAAAAAGCATCGGCCCCTGGGACTGTCAGCCCACCGGGAAAATGCTCAGTATGCCTGATTACCAGTCCAGGCCTGGTGGAGAGGCGCTCCTGTTCACAGAAGGCGTTAATGTATTTTTGAACCAACAGAAACACCCATAATGAATAAATGCTCTATGGATATGTTTAATGTCATACTATGAAACATTCCAGCCCAAGCAAGAACATCTCCATGGAGACGAGCAGGTGGCAGACCCTCCATCTGAAAAACTGCGCAATGCATCTTTAAATTGTCTGACTCTGAATTGGATTTAAAGTCACATTATGCAACTTTTCTGTCTCTACTAAGGTGCTACTGCTTTGTCTGGAATGTTCCACAGTCACAGTATGGCATTGAGCTTGTCTGTCTCCATGGAAACAAGCAGTAAATGCCATCAAACCACGTTAAAGGTGATATCTGCGGAGAGGCGATAAAATTTAATAAATAGTATAGAAACGTTTAATGCTATATGAAGAAAATTCCAGACAGATAGCAGATAGCAACCCTCCATTGGAAAAGTTACACAGTGCAGCTTTAAAGATCATAGCTAACAAAAGCATAGATTTCTCTCAAGTTTAAAGACTTTTTTAGACAAGTTTTAGACATCTGTCTCTATAAAGTTTTGCCTTGTTAACTGGTAAACACACAAACAGTATTGCCTGTGCTTTTTATCTCTCCAACCCAATTTGAAATATCCTTTTGGTGCAGCTGTTTTCAAAATTAAATTTCAGAGTTTTTGCAGACTTTCTATTTCTATTTTTATACAAACTTCATTAAAACTCTATGTACCACGACTCCAGGTGCAAAGGACTGCAGGATGACCACATCTCCACATGCCCTCTTTAGTTACACCTGCACAGGGAACACACTAGTCTGAGATTAAATTGGTTTACACTATCATAAAACACAATTCAAACTTAAACTAACTTCCGAAAGTGTTGATTAAATGGCCAGTACTGTTTTTCCATTTATTTTTCCATTTATATTACATTTTTGTCTTGCCTCATTACAGATATATTGCATAAGCAGCTCTTGAGGTCAAAATATGTGTGCTGCTTTGTGCTGTCTGCATAATTGTCCGATAATCAGGAAGAAAGTGTGTGTTAGCATGCTCGTTGTTGTTATCTTTAGAGTCACGGCAAAACTCTGCTCTGGTCTTTGAAAAGTTGTGAAAAGAGCTCATAAACTCATCATGGTGAATAATTAAGATGCTCTGAATGCATAAGGTAATTGAGGAATAACTTTGGACGACTGCAAACTGTTTAAAATGAACTAATTGTGTTTTTCACATTTTAAGACAGTAAAAATCAAGTACAGCTCCTTTAAAGTACACTGTAAAAAAAAATCTGTTGTTTTTACGGAGTAATACTGGCAGCAGCAGTCGCCAGGGGAATCCTGTTAAAAATACAGTCAAATGTAAACAGAATTACGGTACAACTTGTACATTTCACTGGGATTCCATGTACAATTAATGATACCTATATGTAAATTTTACAGGTATGCAATGTACAATAATCAGCACATAACTGTAAATTTTACGGATATTCAATGTACAATAAAGAATAATTTCATGAACATTTCACCAGGATTCAATGTAAAATAAGCAGTTTTAGGATGTTAAATTTACAGGTTGTTCCGTAATGTTTACATACAGTGTGTACTGTATTTTTAACGGGATTATACTGGCGACTGCTGCTGCCAGTATTACTCCGTAAAAACAACGGAACATGTACACAAGTATTACAGTTTTACGTTCTATCATCAGTGCTTCAAATTACTTCTAAATGTTACGTTAAAGATAGGCTGTAACAAACCACTCCTTAGTCAATTAATTATTCAGAAGAATGCAAATTTATTTTTAGAAAAAACCAACAAACAAACAATGGAGATATGAGTGCTGTGGTCACTGAAAGGAACACCTATGGGAATAAAGAGAAAGAAACATACAGGATCTCCATTAGTTTCCTTTGTTAAAGGAACAGTCCACACTTCTTCAATTTTCATATATTTGCAGTATTTCCAAATATTAAACATGAATCTGCATATAATTTTCTTCTCAGTCTGTTCAGTACTTAGAAATTATTAGCACAGCTTAGCATAATTACTGGAAGTAAATAGAACCATTAGCATCAAGCCACAAGTGATCACTGGACGGAATTAAAGAAGAATTAACGTTTTTTACAATCTGAGCCTTATTTCGGTAATAAAACAAGTTGTTTTACTCACCCATAGCACTTTGGTGTCATATGGAGCACTTCCAGAGATGTTTTAGATTATTGATAGGCGTAGCGCGAGTAATATATGCCCCATGCGGTCTCCAAATAACACAAACTTTAGCACAATCATAGAAGCTCGATGTCTTAGTTTACGCTTTCGTTTGAGTCAAAAGTGGCCTGTAAGCCGAGATTTATCCATAATTTACAGCTTTGCGTTTCATGTTTGGGTCCCGGGAGCTGAGCATGAAATAAGATGTGACTACGCACATGCGCACTGGTGTCCTCATCTACTCAAAACTATGGCTAAATCTCGGATTACAGGCCACTTTTGACTCAAACGAAAGCGTAAACTAAGACCTCGAGCTTCTATGATTTGAAAAGTGCTAAAGTTTGTGTTATTTGGAGACCGCACTACGCGCTACGGCTATCGCTAATCTAAAACATCTCCAGAAATGCTCCAAATGACACCAAAGTGCTATGGGTGAGTAAAACAAGTTGTTTTATTACCGAAATAAGGCTCAGATTGCAAAAAACGTAAATTCTCCTTTAAAAAGCCATTTTGCACTCATTTTACATTCATTTTAAAGTGCTTTATGACGTTTTTTTCTTTGGTTCTATTTACTTCCATTGATTTATGCTAAGCTATGCTAATAATTTCTCAGTACTGAATCCAAGTACTGAACAGACTGAGAAGAAAATGATATGCACATTCATGTTTAACATTTAGAAATACTGCAAATATGTGAAAATCGAAAAAGGGTGGACTGTTCCTTTAAGTCAGTCAAAAATCAAAGACAACAGTAGCACTAGCACACGCACCTTTTTAAATGGCTCGCCAGTCTTGGGCGGGAACATCTAGAGGTTAGAAGTCTTGCCTTAGTTTACCATCAGCCCCGTATTTTGGTCCCTCAAAGGAACACCTATGGGAATAGAGATGAGAAAGAAACACATACAGGATCACCATTAGTTTCATTTGTTAAGTCAGTCAATAAGCAAAGACAGCAGTAGCAGTAGCACCAGCACACGCACCTTTTGAAATGGTTCGCCAATCATGGGCGGGAACATTTAGAAGAACACCCTGAAGAATATTTAGGGAAACAGTAACTGCTGTGGTCCCTCAAAGGAACACCTAGGGAATAGAGGAGAGAAAGAAACACATACAGGATCTCCATTAGTTTCATTTGTTAAGTCAGTCAATAAGCAAAGACAAGAGAAGTAGTAGTACCAGCACACGCACCTTTTGAAATGGTTCGCCAATCATGGGCGGGAACATTTAGAAGAACACCCTGAAGAACATTTAGGGAAACAATAACTGCTGTGGTCACTCAAAGGAACACCTAGGGAATAGACACACTCTCTATTAATCATTAGCAGTGGGAACAAAAACTGTTCTGTACGGTTGCTACAGTCCCATGGACTGTCCCAGTGCCAGCCAGGCACTGTCCCAGAGCCAGCCAGGCACTGTCCCAGAGCCAGCCAGGCACTGTCCCAGAGCCAGCCAGGCACTGTCCCGGGACAGCCAGGCACTGCATAAATCTCTCAGGACAGTGCCTAGCTCCCCTGGACAGTAACTGGCTGCCCCAGGGACCATGCATGGCTGTCTCGGGATGGCGGCAGTGTCCGACTGTCTCGAGACAATGTGTAGCATGGAAGGACAGTGCCTTGTTGTCAATAGCACTGTCCCGAGACAGTCAACAGGACAATAGCAACAGTACAGTACAGTTACTGTTCCCACTGTCTCTCCCAATTTCATTCGTAAAGTCAGTCAATAGTCAAAGACAATAGTTGCAGTAGCACTAGTACCTTTTTAATGGGAACACCATTCGTGGTCTGAGAGGTCCTGAATAAGTGTAAGGACTCTTGCATTTACATGCAAGCGCCTCGCATTTGTTCGCTCCACTTTCGTCCCCCTCTCTGGATTAATGGAGAAGAAACATCTAGGAATACAGAGGAGACACATATCACTTATACATGGCACAACCGTCTCCACAAGTCAACAAAGGAAAAGATAAAAAGGTGAGGATATGGGTTAGTTTTACTTTAACTAAAGCTTTATTAGTAGGCGGGGAGCAAAGGAGCCTTACCATGCACTCTCCACATTATCTTTTTTTTTTTGGCTTAATATGAATCAGAGCGTTAACATTGCACTACATGTTGGAGGTAGTTCATGCCTGTCCATACATTGCAAATTACAGGAACACGACTCTTCATGAGCTACGTCTTTGCACATACACAGTAGAGGACAGAAGCTTCCAGTACATGTATAGCCTGGGAAATTCCATGCTGCTTTGCACGGTCGTTCTGATCTGAAAGACAGCATGGCAGCGAAGTCTCTGGGGGTGGTCAGCGGGGAGGGGTGTCAAGACAGTGACGCATACTACTCGACAAACGGAAGCTTCCAGTTTGTTTGAATAGATACAACTGACACAATTGGCTATGGCCTACGTATATGCCAAATGATACATCCGTAATGCCCAATAAACAGCCACGGGCAATCGTAAACCACACCTTTCTTACGAGAAATTGCATAGGTAGACTCAAGACCATCTCACTTGTGAGATAGTCTGGTGTTCACCAGACAAGAACATGTATGGTTTGAGTGGCAAATTGGCTTTTCCTATACAAGTTTAAAATGTTAAGCTTTTTTACTGACTTACAAAGAAAATCAAGTAGAAAGACTTGACATGTTGTTCTCTACTATTTAGGGAAAGTCAATAATACCATTCAAACCATACATCAATGGGTTGGTTAGTAATCTCCCTGGGGCAGATTGGCCCTGTTCTGCCTTCTATTAGAAGGCAAAACTCGCTTTTTTGGGAAATGTGCATTCGGCTGCTGTAAAAGGTTGTTATACAAAAATGAAATCTATGATGCCCCAGGATCACAACCTGGGTGCACAACCTGGTCAACAAGTTGCTGGAAACTTACAAAAGCATTTGAAGTGGTGCTTTGCAATACTCAACCATTGCAATGCATTATATTTGCGCCCCTAGTGGTCATTTTTAGTAGTATACTTTGACAAACCAGTAGAGTAGAACCCTAGAAGAACACCACTCCAATGGCACACATAACCGCCAGAAGTCACCTGATTGGACTGATACAATGGACAGAGCTTTGTCTATGAGAGGTGGTGTGAGCTCGAGAAACTGCAGCCTTTCCTTGACCGGGCATGTATCTAACTGGGTGGTGGTACTGCGCCTTCTGTGCATGTATGGACATCGCTTGTGATAAAAGCCTCAGCAAAACGACTAAATAAATAGAACAAAACAATGGTAAAAAAAAAAATTTAAAAATAAAAACCTTACCTCTGTAGAAACTCCAGGGTGGATGCAAGTGCAGTTGGGTAATGGATGTTGAAGCAGTAATAAGACCCAAACATCATGCACAAGGATGAGATGAAGGAAGAGATGTTCTCGTTCACGATGACGTGATCCACACTCAGCATCATCCTTCTGGAGGAATAGCAGGATTGTCCTTTAAAAAAAAAAAAAAAAGTTAAATTAAAAATAATCCAGAAATTAAGTTTACATTTTCACATGTCAGTCGCTAACTCATGTATCAAGCGTGAAAACAAGTACGTTTGAAAAAACCCACACCAACAGAAAAAAGGTGTGAATTCATTATACCTAGACAGCATCTACTGTATGTCAGCGTTTCCTCTTCAAATCAGGTGAGTAAGATTAACTTACCACATACAACAATCGTGGGAGTCAAGGGAACTCGGTCCATGACCACTTCTCCAGCCAGGCAAGTGTCCTCCACGTAATGGAACATCACATCATCTCTCTCATCAAAATAAGCCAGAAGAAGCAGCACCATCTCTATGACCTGTGTGTTGCCTGAGTGTTCTCCCTTCATCATCTGTAGCTTTGTTGCAGCTTGAAAGAATCTTTTGGATTTGTTGACCGCAACTGTCTTCATGAAGTTCAGGAGCCTTTCCCCCTTCTGTTCCACATTTTTCAAGAAGGTTTCCTTCAAGTCAACTCCAGTGAGCTCATTAAAGTGAACAATCATGCCAATTTCATGAAACCAATATGGCCAGTTTTCCAGGAGATACTTAATGTCTTTCCCTTGGTTCACGTCTCGTCGCTGGCTGTAGAATGTGGACTTCATCAGCATTTTCAAAGGACCTGGGCTTTGTTCATTCTGGCTGAACAGATTTTTAAGCTCTTCTTTCTTCTGCTGTTGGCTTTCGGCCGTTTCCCCAAGGGGCAGAAACTCGACATGCCAACGGATGCACCCATAGGTGTCTTGAATCACTGCCCGTTTTTCAGGGGAAACTTCGTCAGTGTCAGAGTCATGTGATTTTCTTTTTTGAATTTTTGGTGTTGCAGGTCTTTTCACATTTTCAATCCGATTTTGAATTTGTTTCACGAGGGAGCCATACCCTGTGCCAATTATGTCACCCTCAATGACATCTTGAAGTGACTTGGGGTATTTTGCCACTAATTTCTTAGCCACATCAGTAGCATCCTTCTTAATTAATGAGGTGGTTACTTTCATCATTGCGCGGACCACAATTCTGACCATCTCTTTCCTCATACTTGGTTTTGGACGCCTTCCCCTCTCCAAATCCTGGGTCAAAGCCTCTGGGAACTGTCCCCATGGTATCATGAATGAGTCTTGAAGCCTGCCTCTTGGGCTCTGACAGCTGCTGGATGATGACGTTGAAACTGGCGACAGAGACACCATGGATGGGGAAGGTCCTGGTGAGGCAGCAAGGCTTGAAGAACCACTGTCTTGGGCCGGACCTAAGTACACATACAGAAAACAGACATAACATGGATGTTTTTACATTTTAATTGAACTAAACCGCAATACTGATAACTAATCACATCATAAACAACCATGTTATACTTACATTTTAGACCCCATGCAGCAACCAGCTTCCGGGCTTGTACGGGCCTCAAGGCTGACAACAAATCCTCTTCCTTAACAAACTGAAAGTCATCATGGGTCTCTACCCCTAGAGATTGAAGAGTTTCTTCCAAGATATCCTTTGAAACGTCTGGAAGGTCAGGCAAGGCCTCCGTGATGGCAGAGCGTAGAAATGATTCTGACATCTTTTCTGTACAATTTGCATTTAAGACATAAGGAAATATTTACAAAATGTAGCTGATTTACTACATTTACTTCACAACATTGCATTCATATTGGGCACAACTCTAACTTCAATATGAATTAGGCCCAAATTAGTCTCATCATTCTAGCCACCATTTCTGGCCAAATGTGCTCAAACCTCAGCATTTCAATATTGTTCAATGTGTTTCATTTTAAACAATCTGCAAACTACACAAAAGTGCACCATTAAAAAGGAGAATTAATGTTTTTTTTTACAATCTGAGTCTTATTCCGGTAATAAAACAAGTTGTTTTACTCACCCATAGCACTTTGGTGTCATATGGAGCACTTCCAGAGATGTTTTAGATTTGCGATCTCCGTAATTTGAGTTCTCAGGGCATACGTTTGCGGTCTCCAAATAACACAAACTTTAGCACTTTTCAAATCATAGAAGCTCGATGTCTTAGTCTACGCTTTCGTTTGAGTCAAAAGTGGCCTGTAATCCGAGATTTAGCCAAAGTTTCGAGTAGATGAGGCCAGTGCACATGTGCAGAGTCACAGCTTATTTCACTCTCAGCTCTCAGGACCCAAACATGAAACACAAAGCTGTAAATTATGGATAAATCTCAGATTACAGGCCACTTTTGACTCAAACGAAAGTGTAGACTAAGACATTGAGCTTTTATGATTTGAAAAGTGCTAAAAGTGTGTTACTGTATTTGGAGACCGCTCGGGGCATATATTACATGCCCTGAGAACTCACATTATGGATATCACTAATCTAAAACATCTCTGGAAGTGCTCCATATGACACCAAACTGCTATGGGTGAGTAAAACAACTTGTTTTATTACTGAAATAAGGCCCAGATTGTAAAAAACGTTAATTCTCCTTTAATATCTAAAAAAAAAAAAGAACATGCGCTTCATCAATTCAAAATCACTTTGACAAAATGCTGTGTTTCAGTGGGATGACTCTGTGTCCATCAATGATGTATGAGGTCAATGGGTAAAAATCTAGCAAGTCATTAATGTTAACACACTTCATTTCTGTACTTTGTTGTGTAATGGCATACAGGTGATATTTAGGAAGACAGTCTGATTTGTGTAAATCCATAAGAAAATACACAGCATCATCCTTCGTTAAAATGATGACAATCTTCCCAAATTCCATAGACTCATTCAAGACCAAAAAATCACCCTTCTTGTATTCTGTACCTCTGTAATGAATTTCTGTCGAGACAACTGTATCTTTTTCTGAAAATCCGAATTCACTAGCAGCATGATTGACTGCATCATTGTAAAGGTTGGGAATAAAAGCACAACCATTTTTAATTTGCAGAAGCTCACTACATCCTGGTCCTGCCGAGACATATGCTTGAAACATCTGATGCCTTTCAGAAAGAGTTAGGCAAATGTTCTTAAAGTTTTTCAAATGCCTGGCACATCTCTTAAAATAGCTATGTTTGCTTTCGAAACGCATCGTCCATAGTCGAATAAGGGATCCAAATTTCAGGATTAGTGAGGGATAATGTCTCATGTAATGGTGTTTTGGTTTGAGAGTACTATGAGGAAACAAACACACCCTTGAATCCAGATACTCCTGGATTATGATTTCAAGGTAAGCTATCTGTGACACTGAAATCTTTTGCGCACAAACTAGCTCAACAATATCTTTGAGCAGGAGAGCCAACTGCCACACTTGATCATCAGCATTTTGCACTTTGTCGCCAATTAGAACAGGTAGCAACCTCAAAAAATTCCAATTCTGGATCGCGTTACCAGAGAGTTTGAGTGTACCAGATGGGACAGTGCATGGCTTGGAGAGAGCATCTGAACCTTTGAACTGAAATTGTTTGATTCGCCTGTTCAAAAGTGTATATGTGAACCATTTCTTTGTCTTGATGAAATAATTCAAGTACAGACCAAGGTCATAGGACAACACACCCTCAAAAATGTCATGGCCTAAGCATGGTGGGAGACCAGGTTGGCATACATGAAAGTTTGACACATCGTTGAAAACAGACCTCCGTTTTATTCCTTTGACTTCTCTACTCTGCTCAGACAGAGAGGCGACAGCAGCGTCATAGGTATCAGCAGTTCGTTGCCGGCCGCAAAGACTGGGGTCCTTTTTAAATTCTTCTCTGGTTACCTCACAGTACCTGCAAAAAATAACAAGACGTGAAGTTTTCGTTAAAGCCTCCAATGCCATGTGACCCTAAATTATCCCCCGCTATGCAGTATAAAGCCCCACGGACTGTTTCTCCTCCTACAGTAATTCCATTTTCTGCCAAATCTTTCAAATCCGATATCATGTCACCAAATACTTTAGCACATCCAAACTTTTTTAGATCATTCTCTCCACACAACAAGACTAGGGACATGTGATCTGTGTTGGATCGCACATGAACTGGCAAATTTGCAACAGAAAGATAAACAGCGAGAACCTTGTGTGCCTTTTTTGCTGAGCCGAGAGGATTAACAACTTCAAATGCGTCTTGGTACAAAATAAGCTGCAGGCCTCCTGGGTTTGCAATGAAGAATGGATTGGACTTGTAGGCCTGTCCATCACAAGTGTCACTAAGAAAGCATGCATCCGTTTCAGTAGTCTGTTGCAACACAGAATTTTTCCAAAATTGTGATTCAAGTAAGTTAGTCAGTGTTTGCTTCACAGGTATGTAATAAGCATTTCTTTGTCTCATATTATCATCATATCCTAATCTTACTACTTTGGGCTCTACATATTTGAACATGCGTTTGAATATCTGAGCTCTTGTGTAGGTTGTTCTTAATGGGCCTTTATGAGATGAAGAGAACAGATCGGAATCCTTAATACAATCGGAGACTTTCCCCATCACATCATCAGTTAAATTTAACTCATCTTTCATGAGGGAGTGTAATTTGCTCAAAGTGTAATCAAGTCCTAATTCATGTAGATTTTGCATCTCTTCAACAATTATCTGTATCGTTGAATTTGGAAGCAGGAGCTGTCCTTGCAGTTTTAGATAGAACAGGCAAACACTCCTAAGAAAGGTTTCATCCGAAATCAGTGTTGGCTCAGTACTTACTGGTACTTCAGCTGCACCATCCACTGTCTGCGAAACCTCTTCAGAAGCTGTGGCAGAGGACTGCGGTGTGATTTCTCTGTAAAGATCATTTATGTTATTCACTGAACACTGTGGATGTTTCCTGGACAAGTGTGCTGAAAATGATGACTTCAAAGTAAATGTGCTTTGACAACCTGCCACTGGACACTCAACAGATCTTCCCTCCACTAAATGTTGTTTTAAGTGTACAATAAGTTCCTGCACGGTCTGGAATCGGTCTGAGCAAAGTGGCATGGCGCACACCAAATTTGATATAATTGCTGTGTTAGCAGTAACAGGCGGCGCTGGGACATTGTGCTTCCGATAGAAGTGACACCTAAATGATGCATATGCGCAAAATGTCTGCCTGCAATTTGTACTTTCACACCTGAACACACAGCGCGGTTCGTTTCTATGAATTCTACAATGCAACACATAACCCCTCAACGTTTGGAAGGTTCTCCCGCAAAAATGACAACGAATCATGGCAAGGGAAGCTCGAAACAGGTATTCGTTGCTTGGGGAGCTTGAATCAGGCAAAATAGCCATTAGCTGCTGGCAGTAAACAGCAAATCCACCAACATTGATGGTTGTCTGCCTATCAACGAGTGTAAAATAAAAAGTTAAGACACGGTGTGTCGTTTCACAACATTGGCTGTTGACTTAATCTGACGACTGAGTATGATTCAATGATATTCAATTTGCACCGCGCCGCGCAAAAATGACAAAGAAAAAAGGCGCGCTTAGCTGCTAAAGCTCTCCGTTATTAGCTGCCTGCAAATGCAGCAACACAAAGTTATCAGTTATATCGCCTATAGAAGAATTTAGTACAGTATATGAAACACACAGTTTCTTGAAAATAAATTGCCTTTAACTTCACCTGACAGTATGCTTCAGGGGTATTAACTCAGTGCTGCTGGTACACTTGATTAACTAGCTTAGCTAACCCAACTGTCTGACATGAAGTTGACTGTGGGTCTTCAACAAAGTAACAGCTACCTTAAACTCTGAATTAACAGAAAGGGAGGCTGATTGTTCTTACCTTCTAACTTTGACGATAGTGTAGGCTGGATAACCGACAGGAAAGTTTCAGTCGTCTCTGCGGAGCAAACAGGCACTGACCGCGCTGCTGAAGTGAACTCGAACCAGTGTGTGTGTGAGTCTGAGACCGTAGGTAGCAAGACGTCGCTTAAGGCACGGCGTTGCGTGCGTCACATCGCCACGCACGACAGACTGATCTCCAGAAAATATGCCTTAATATTAACTTTGGAAATCCCAGGCAGTCTTTCTTTCGTTCCAATTCGAAAGACACCCTGGCAAAGAACTTACCTGATTTTGGGAGCCAATCAGAGAGCGGGGAGGGGTGGCAAGACGGTGACGTGTACTACGTGACAACTGACATGATTGGCTATGGCTCGTCTACATCTCGTCTACATGGCTCGTCTAAAATAAATTACCATGCACAAAAATAGAATTGTTTACTTACATTATTAGATTATTGTTGGTTTGTACATCCATGAAATTCCAATATGTAAAAAAAAAAAAAAAGATTAGCCTATGCTTTCAGAGTCACGTTATGGCCAGCAGTCATATATGATTTATAGTTCAGAGAGCATTGAAGTGTTGGCAGTCTTCCTTGTACAGTATAGCATTTTAGAAACCATGCATGTTTAAGTCTACAGAATTTAATTGTTATTTAACTGTTATTTAATATGCATTGCATTGTTTTTTTTGCAATAAAGTATTTATGTGTCAATATAACATAAATCAGGTATTTTAGCAAGGAATTTATGTTTTAAAAACAGCATGTTCATGTTAAATTTAGAGTTATATTTAGTTTAAAACTTTACTAAATTACACTGTAAAGAAAACAATGTTTTGCTGTAATTCCCTTTACAGTTTTTTAATGTTGGCATTTAACAGTGTTTATGTGTCAATATAACATAAATACGTAATTTTAACAAGGAATTTAAGTTTTAAAAACAGCATTTTCATGTTAAATTTACAGTTATATTTAGTTTTAAAATTTACATAATTACACTGTAAAGAAAACAATGTTTTGCTGTAATTCCCTTTACAGTTTTTTAATGTTGAGATTTAACAGTGTTTTACTGTTATTTCTACTGACATTTTTTACAGTGTACTATAAAGTAAGTAAATACTAGGCATGTAGTAAAATGCACTACACTGGAAAAAAGGAAAAGAAATAGCACCCAAGAAACCCATCCACACACAACAGTGGCAAGAATCAAACCTGTGACCTTCTTGCTGTGGGGTGAGGGTGCTAACCTCTGTGCCACCATGTTACAGGATCACACAGTATACTTCACGTGGAAGATTCATGTTTCCTATAGTCTACAAAGGAAGCAAAAGTATTTTTCACTATACAAATACAATATACAGTTTGACATTTAATAGAGATTAGTGTCATACTAAATTCTAAAACTTCAATCTTGATTTAGCTGATGTTAAAAAGGCTCAATACTGCATAATATAATGACACAATGATACTGCAATACAAAACACAATGACAATAGAATGCAACTTTCCACATAAAATAAAACAAGCTTCTTTACGTGTATGCATTACTTTTCAAGATGGATATTGTAGAAGTGAGTAAATATTTTAGATAATAGTTCTGCATCAGATACTATTTCTGGGTGATTCTCCAACTGTCAAAGAATTTGTGTCCCAGGCAGGAATAAGAAAAACAAAAACACGTTTTTTTATTCATGCTGCACTTACTAGACACAAAGACGAACTTACAAAAAAAATTATGATAGGTAAATTACTATTTTTATGATATTAAATATGGTTTTATATTGAGTGTTTTTGCTATATGTCCTTTGTCTCTTGGCCAGGTTTTGGACTCTTAGTCCCTCATAAGACTGAAATTAAATTTGATTCAACAGTAACTTCATTGACAAATGGCACAGAAATTCCTTATTTTAATAAAAAATATCATGTGCTTGAAAGATATATTAGTATTTTATTTATTTTTCATAAAAAGAACACCTGTCCCTAGGGATCACTGTCATTTCCACCACAAAATGTAACTTTTTACTTTTTTTTTTAAACCTTTGTCTACTCAGGGCTCTCAAGTCTCACGCTTTGAGAGTGTGACACACGCAATTCGACGTGTTCACACGCTCACACGCCACACATGGTATTTCTCACGCTAATTTTTTTTAAGCAATTCAAAACTGTAGCCACTGTTCACAGCGCTTCTGTGCCCAGAAAATTGGTTAGTTCAGGGGTAGGCAAACTTTTTGACTCGTGGGCTACAAAGGGTTCTAAAATTTGACAGAAGGGCCAGACCAGGAGCAGGTGGATTTAGTGTTTTGGTAATCCACCTCATAAAAGCAAAAAATAACATGGGATATGTAGAAAACATTTCAATAAAAAATTAACAAAAGCATTACAACAAAATGTCCATCTTTCAAGTTCCACGGTATTTAGCTATTTATTGAAATGATTCTTTTTTTTTAAAGAACATTTAATTAACAGCTTTTTTATTACTAACAGTTACTATTTCAAAGCACTGAAAGTTATGTTATCTTTCAGCTTTTTATCATCACCACTCTCCTTCTGACTATCTTTTTTCAAAAACAGAAGGAGATGCAGATCTACTTGTCCTGCTCCTTCTATTCAGTGCTTACCTGGCCAGCCAAATGATATCTCTCTGTATTTGCTACAGCGCGATACCATTTGGACACCCTCCCTCCACGCTCGCTCCTCCGGTTAAAAACGGACTCCGCAATTCTGATTCGTTCAAAGATGGTGACGTCAGTGCACCCGCCTTTGCCCGCAACGTCACTCTTAGGCAGCGGATGTTCCTCCTCAGTTTTGAATCAAGATGGCGCAATCGCTGATTGGTTCACTTAGCTGTCTGTCTACGCGCAACTGCAGCGTATTCTGGACCAAGCGCTACCAGACTCATCCGCTGGTACAGCGATGAGTCATGGATTCTTCCAGGCAAATTCAGTGCGGGCCGGATTAAAAAGCTTAACGGGCCGCATATGGCCCCCGGGCCTTAGTTTGCCCATGCCTGACAAATTGAACTTCTCCTTTGATCATGCCTGGGTTAGTTAATGCAGGCACCGAAAACACAGTCTCACGCACCACCCCGCTCAAAACTTGAGAGCCCCCTGATCTACTTGAACCACATCAGTTGTGATGTGTCAGGAGCTCATGTTAGCATAGCAGTGTTAGCTCCATGGAAGGAAGGGAAACAAGAACAAAATCAAGGTCAAGTTTTGCAAAACCAAGAGTAGGTTTATTGGTCGTCATTTCCAAACACCTTATATTTCCTTTGAATGTACAAATAATGAGGAAAAATACCATTTTATATAGTGTATTTTGAGTATATTTTATGCTAACACTAAAACAGAGATTAGCATGCTAATATGTCATGAGATTTTAAAGAAATGCTAAACATTGTCATTTCTACAACAGTCATTTCCATCACTTTGTTTATTATTATTTATTTAGCTTTTTGACATTGTACAGCACTTTGGCCAGTCCTCACTGTTTTTAAATGTGCTATATAAATAGAATTTACTTACTTATTTACTTACTAATATTTATGTCATTTCATTACAACAGGGCTCTCAAGTTTTGAGCGGGGTCGTGCGTGAGACTGCGTACTTTCCGAGGAGCACGGGGGGGTTGTGTGCGAGTGAACAATTTTTCCCGAGGAGCGGGGGGGTGGCTTGAATTGCGTGAGAAATGCCGTGTGAGCGTGTGAACGTGTCGAATTGTCTCTCTCTGCGTGAGACTTGAGAGCCCTGCTGTAAATGTTTGTCTAAAGAGCAAACTTAAAGGGATATGCCACCCCCAGGTCAAATTTGGGCATCTCCCCACAGTCCAGAGACTAAAATAAGTGGTGGAAAGCGTTTTCCTGCTCACCCAGCCATTGTCCGAGTCTATCGCCACTGACCGCCGTGGTATCTGCAGCTCCTCCGCCTTAGACTGGAGTCTAACGTCGCCAGAGAAAGATTTCGGCAAAGATTTCGGGTGGCATATCCCTTTAAACTACAAAGCAACTAATGAGAGTTATATAAATGAAGTTATTACCTGATGGTTCTCAGTTTGTTTTATCATCACCGCAGTGTGCGCTTAGCAGCTGAAACTACACTCTACAGTCTGCCCAACAACAGAACAATCTATTTTCTCATTGGCTGATTTTTTTCCGGGGAGCGGGGCGGGGAGGAGGGGGAGAGTTTTTTTTCGCTGAAAACGCGTGGTGCCTGCATAAACTGAGCCACACAGACTGATTTTCTGGGCACAAAAAAAAAAAAAAAAAATCAGCGTGAGAAATGCCATGTGTGGCGTGTGAGCGTGTGAACATGTCAAATTGCGTGTGTCACACTCTCAATGCGTGAGACTTGAGAGCCCTGCATTACAACCACTATCAGTTAATATTTCTACACATTGTGATGAAGTAGAACAAATCAAAATATTTCTAAAAACATGTGTTGGATTTTCTGAAAAATATCACAAACAAATTTGACTGTAGTTGGAGAATCACCCTTCTACATTGTGAGTCGAAAGGATAATTATATGATTTAACTTTTAAGTAGATTTTCAAAGGGACATCTATAATTAGCCTAATCTGACTGGGAGCTCTATAATTGGATTGAGACTTAGGTCGCTTAACAAAATTCTCATTACTTCATTAATTTGCACTAAATGAAATTGTTTGTTTAGATTGCATTTGAACAACATTAATCCAGCCAATATTCTGTCCTCTCTCCTTCACGGATTAATAGTAACCTTTATTGATTTGGAGAAACAATGTGAATTAGGTTAATTATTATTTCAAAACACGTCAACTGTTTTGTATTTTCCTGCTAAAACTCCATGATATAATTTCACCACAGCCTTTTCAATCTGCCCTCAATTTTCTTTTCATCCAAACTTTGTAGAAACAGTTTCAGACACCCATCCCAGAGCACAGTGATCAAATTCATCAAATGCAAAGGCAGAATAAAGGTAGATTTTTAAATGATAGGTGAGTTCTAGTGTTTCTGATTCAGCTGGAAATGTGTGTGTGTGTGTGTGTGGGGGGGGGGGGGCATTTCTGTGTAATGCTGGACCACTATCTCCCCCTACTGGACAAACTGCAAATGCACGGGTCAGTCACTTGCAACCAACCATGCACATATCAGTGGATTTACTAAAGCTATAATATCTGATTTAAAGGTCCCATATTACACAAAATGTACCCTTGTGAACTTTAAACCCTGTTAGAACACTGTTACCTCCTCAAAAACATACGTGTTTCATTCACACATGTTTGAGTAATCCTTTATTACTGTCCACATCTCCGAAGCTCAAAATGCTCCGTTCCACCTTGTGATGTCATGAAGTGGTAGTTTTCAAGTGAACAGCTCCTTTTACCTTTAGTTCAGTAGAGATTCCAGGACTGAAATGACCTAAATATGCAGGGTTTGTGTGTTAAACATTTGTGATTAGGAAACAACATTATAACATAGATCAGAAAGTAGCGTAATATAGGCCCTTAAATGTGCATATGACATTTTTTTCTAATTATTATCTAATTATTTGGTTTTGGTATGTTGAATATTTATCATAGTTAAGAAGAAGACACACCAAGAAGAAACACTAAAAAAAATCCTCATTATGAGAAGTGACTTTATTGATCTCACACTGGAGAAATTCTTCTCTGCATTTTAACCCATCCTGTTATTAGGAGCAGTGGGCAGCACATTACTGCGCCCGGGGACCATCTCCATGATCTTCTTGCTTCAGTTTGGAAGCTGGAGATACCTATGGTGCATGTTTTGGGTTGATGGGGGAAACTGGAGTGCCTGGAGAAAACCCACCCAGACACGGGGAGAACATGCAAACTCCACACAGAATGGCTCAGGCGACCCGGGGATCGAACCCAAACCATGCATGCAAACGCCACACAGAACACACACAGAAAGGCCTGGGCGACCCGGGGATCGAACCCGGAACCTTCTTGCTGTGAAGCATGAGTGCTAGCCACTCAGCCACCGTGCCGCCAAGTTTCAAGTGCCAGTTTGTTGAGAAAAAAAGGAAAAAAACAAAAATACAAGAAGTAGTAATGAGATCAAAAACAGACATTTATTTTTATTAGTCTAATTGCAACTTAAGTTTTGGCCTGTGTTAACATTATGGTTGCTAGGTAACAGAGCTGGAATCCTATTATCACATCTGCCCATGTCCAACCAGGAAGTAAAATTATGGACTTTGCCAGAATTAAAATACTAGACATACAATTGTTGCCATTTGTTGTAAAACCTAGACAAAAATAAGAAACCACAGCATTTTTTTCTGAAATCAGCATCTCTACATGTATTACACAGTGTTGGGGAGTAACGGATTACATGTAACGGCGTTACGGTAAAAGGATACAAAATAAAAGTAACTGTAATCCGTTACAGTACAAGAAAAAAACGATGTAATCAGATTACAGGTACATTCATTGAGAATGGGGATTACTTAACAGGATTACAATTTGTGCTGCTGCGTGGTGTTCCGCCATTTCTGCGAGCGGTGTCGGCTGGTTCCTACTGCCTGCCGCGCTCCCGTGTTTCCCCTCCGCACCGTAGTGTCGTAAACTCCTCTCGGTAGAGCTCCCGTATCCTCACCGTGCAGTCTACAGCTCTTAAGGTAAGCACTGCTACCCTCCACCACTGATAAGATGTAACTTGGCCCAATGCCACCCAGTCGGAAACCAAACGCTTCAGGCCAGTTCTGATTGGTTGGAGGGAGGCCCAGAACTAAGGCAGTCAAAAGTTAGTAAATTTGTGCATTTAGGGCAAACTGCTCATCGTTTCTGCGGTATGGTTTTGGCTTTTCGTCGGCATCCATTACGTAATGACGACAGTCGAGTCGTAGGCCGTTTCCCAATTCACCGACGGCACGCTTGTTAGCGTCCTTGGAACGGGATGTGCGACATATCCGGCGCGACAAGGGCCGTTCCATTCGTTTTTTTCCCCCTGCACCGTCAAGACGAGCTCTGAACGGCGCCGTCGTTTCCATGGAAATCGGGGCGTGGACCAAGTGTGCAAACATGCACGCTCCGCACACTTAAAAGCCCCAGCATGCACAGCGCGGGACTACAAAGACCGACTCGCCAGCGACATCCACAAGTGAGAGTTGCGACGTCACTATAAAATATACGTACTGGTTCTCCTCACCTACAACTATGCTACATGAAACTCTTCATAAACTACGCTAAACATGTGTGACGGTAGCCGTAACGGCATAGATCACGACACCTGTATTACCGTTCACACGCTTTTCCCCTTACACTTCTATATTTCCTTTGCTGTTGTAATGCTGGATATTATACAGTATCGCCATGTCCAGCGTTTACTCTAACCTGCGCACTGTTCGCACATTCTCAGCGCACAAGAAAACTTGTGCAGCGCACTGTAAATCAGGGATGAAAGAGCTTTTTATTCAGCCGCGGGGCATTTTTTTTTATATCTGCAAAGTGCGAGCCGCGCGGGGGGTTCATTTCGGATGTGGAGTTAGTGTGTTTGCTCAGAAACATTAAAAATTAGGGGGAACATTGGCCATGTCCCAATTCCAAGTATTACTAGTCGCAATAGTATAATATTTTTGTCTTTAGGGAACAAGGAGCAGACCACCCAGCTCATTGAGCTGAGGCGGGACCTGTTCAATTTCGCAGGCGGCCATGTGAGAAACGTAGTGCACTACGGACAGAGCGAGTATGCGCCGTCTCGACGACAGACCGACGGCATCTGAGTCTAAAATGTGATCTAGTGGTAAAGTCTTTGCCTGATATCAAGAGACCCGTGTCCAATCCAATGTGTGAAACCTGACAGCATTGCTGGTCTAAAACAGTGATTGTGTAATTTTACAAGCAAGGGTGTCATTGTAAATGTATGAAGTACCGTAATGCAGTTAGCTGGCAGTCAGTGGCTAGAACACTTGACATTGGGAAACTGTGTGAAACCTAAACATGCGCCATAGGTAAAATCCTCCAGCTTAGGGCCTGACCAAAGCATAAATAACAAAACAAATCATGGGGATGGTCCCCGGGTCAAATATAGAAACAACTTCTCCTGTGCGAGATCAATAAAGGTCAATCTTCTAATCCTTGACCACTGTAAGGCGCTTTGTGCTACAATTTTGTATGAAAAGCGCCTTATAAATGTTTGATTGATTGTTTGATTGATTGAAAATCTTACAAGTCTGGTGCAGGCATCTCTTCTTGTGGACCTCCTGTGATTGCCTGTCAGCAATTCCCTCCCAGTTTAGTACTCTTTTAAGGTTCACACTGTCAGTTCTCACAAATAAAATGTTGAACATGGGTTTAATGCTCATTTAAACTTAAGTAATCCAAAAGTAATCCAAAAGTAATCAGTTACATTACTTTGTAAAAGTAATCCAAAAAGTTACAGTACAATTACATTTTAATCAAGGTAACTTGTAACTGTAACGGATTACATTTATAAAGTAACTTACCCAACACTGGTATTACAGCCATTCCATTCCCACATCTGTTGAATTCCAACACAAACACAAAGCTGAGCTACTTCAGTTCTTGCACCAGGAGTGGAATAAAGTCACCCAAGAGCAATGTGAAAGACTTGTGGAGAGCATGCCAAGACGTGTGAAAGCTGTGATTAAAAATAAGGATTATTGCACCAAATATTGATTTCTGAACTCTTCTTAAGGGTTAACATTAGTATTATGTTGTTTTAAAATAAATTTGATCTTGTTTCTTTGCATTGTTTAAGGTCTGAAAACATGTATATTTTTTGTTATTTTGACCATTTGTCATTTTCTGCAAATAAATGCTCTAAACGATAATATTTTATTTGGAATTTGGGGGAAATGTTGTCAGTAGTTTATAGACTCAAACAAAAATGTTCCTTTTGCCGATGGCGCAGATTGGCAGCCTCACTTCCGTCAGTCTGCCCCAGGGCACCTGTGGCTACAGAAAGCAGCTTACCACCACCAAGTGTGGAGTAAATGAACAATGAACTGTAAAGCGCTTTGGGTATCATGAAAGGTGCTATATAAATGCTATGAATTATTATTAATTATAATTTTGCAGTGTTCTCTTATTTTTTTCCAGAGCTGTAAATGAATGAATGAACTTGCTTTCCCTGACCATGTCCCAGACCTGCTAGCCCTCCCTCTCCCTGGTCCTTAGCCTCAGTCTGAACACTGGTACAGCTCTGGTCTGGTCTCTGGGTTATTTCAGTAACGCTGTGTCTCTGGAGGTTCCTCTTCTGCTGACACCACAAAGGCTCAGAGCTCAACACAAGGCCGGTCCGTCATAACTCTTCTGTACGAGCACAAACATAGACCACGGCATGCTTTACGATCATTATATTACTCACATGTGCTGTACAGTCAAGGGCAGAGAGAGCTATTTTTAAGTATACTGCGCTATGCTGGTTTATTCTAGACAGAAAACCATAATTGATCTGTGAGGGAAGCTACTTGGTCATGGAGATCAATTAAATAAATAGAAACAAATAGATATAAATCAATATAATATGAATATTCTATGTTAAAAATACAATCTGAGGTGAATATATGAATAGATGAGCATTCACTTTTTGCTGGAGGGTCTGCCACATGCTTGTCTCCATGGAGAAGTTACTGCTTTGCCTGTAATCTTCCATGGTATGGCATTAAAGAAATCCAGCTCCATGTAGGAAAGCAGTGGCCAAGTTACGAGTCAAATCTGTGGAGAGGTAACACCAATAACTCGCAGTAAGATCAAATGTTTTTCAAAGTATTTTTAAGCAAAACAAATGGAATTAAATAACTGCAAGAGAGATGAGATACTGTGGGACATTAGCGGCAAAACAATTACAACGTTATATGATTTGGATAAGTAAACACAACATGCTCAATGAAATTCTCATTCCCCGGGAGTATAGATAAAGAGAGGGAGGTGAGAGAAAGAGGGAGGGATGGAGAGATGGGAGACACAGAGAGAGGGAGAGAGAGAGGTCAGAGCTGGGACTGTCCCACATTGAAGAGGACATCAGACTGAGCTCCATGTGAGAGGAGAGAGATGACTGTGCAGACTTTTCTTTGTTAATAAAGTTCTTTTGTACGCGCCACGATGAGCCGCACCACCTTCTTTGAGGTAAGTCTGAATCTGAAAGTATGAAAACTGTACTATCGTGTAATTTTATTTAGTAGTAGATGTGTAAAAATAACTAATTCGCTGACCGTCTGGAGGCCAAACGTAGCGCAATGGGCAGAAGCAATGAAAATGTTTCAACAACTGTTAACTCAGTACATCTGCTGCCATTCAGTTGCTTTAGTATCACCTTGATTTTAATCTGTAAATACCTAAAGCAGAAATGTTAAGAACTACACTGAAAAGGGGTGTGGGATAAAGAAAAACTACGTACTAAAACTATGTACTGTATATATTTTGCATTATACTATCAAACCTCTACACTTAAAGGACACTGAGACTGCTGCTTAAATGACACTTAAATGACACTGAGACTGCTGTTTAAATGACACTTAAAGGACACTGACACTGCTGCTTAAATTACACTTAAATTGCACTGACTCTGCTGCTTAAATTACACTTAAATAACACTGACACTGCTGCTTAAAAGACACTTAAATGACACTGACACTGCTGCTTAAATTACACTTAAATTGCACTGACTCTGCTGCTTAAAAGACACTTAAAGGACAGTGACACTGCTGCTTGAATGACATTTAAATGACACTGACACTGCTGCTTAAATTACACTTAAATGGCACTGGCACTCCTGCTTAAAAGACACTTCAAGGACACTGACACTACTGCTTAAAAGATACTTAAAGGACACTGACACTGCTGCTTAAATGACACTTAAAGGACACTGACACTGCTGCTTAAATTATACTTAAATGGCACTGACACTGCTGTTTAAAGGTCCTATGGCATGAAATTTTCACTTTCTGAGGTTTTTGAACGTTAATGTGAGCTCCCCTACCCTGTTTAGCCACCCCCCCCCCCCCCCCCCCATGGTTAAAAGTTGCGAAATGTCTAAACTGAGCATTTGCGATCCTTTTCTGCGTTAGAAAAAATCAGAGCTCAAACGGGCGATTTTGAACAAGGCACCTTATTGACGTCAGATCGAAAAAAGAAATGCAAATGCAGTTCCACCCCCGTCTGTCTGTACTCAGCGTCTCTGTAAATCACGCCCAGAGGGTTTGGACTGCGAATGCGCTAGGCAATGTGAAATGCGTTTTTTTATTTGCCTGGAGGCACGTCTGAGTGTTTCTAGGCTCGGAAGTCCTTTATCTGAGCCTCTGGACCTTTGAACAGCAGTGGTTTAATTTTATTTTCTGTGGAAATGTGTTTATTTTTCAATGGAACGCGTCTCATCTCCCCCCCCCCCACAAAAACACGGAAATGGATCAGAGGGCACAGCTGAGAGCTGAGAGCGGAGAGTTTGGCCACGCCCCCACCCTCTACTATAGGCCATCTCTTTTCTCCTCATTTGCATTCAAGCAAATGTTCTCTCTCTGAACAGTCCATAATGGGCGTCATTATGAACTGTTCAGAGAGAGAAAAATTACTCTTTCTCATCTTATCTCTGTTTCTCATGCACTGAGTGTTGATTTTGAAGAAGGATTCATTTACAGTATTAGGGAACCATTAAGGAGCCATATAAAAGCATCAAGAAGTACCATGTCATGGGATCTTTAAATGACACTTAAAGGACAGTGACACTACTGCTTAAAAGACACTTCAAGGACACTGAGACTGCTGTTTAAATGACACTTAAAGGACACTGACACTGCTGCTTAAATGACACTTAAAGGACACTGACACCGCTGCTTAAATGACACTTAAATGACACTGCTGCTTAAATGACACTTAAAAGACACTGACACTGCTGCTTAAATGACACTTAAAGGACACTCACACTGCTGCTTAAATGACACCATTTGAGCCACACATTTTGTTTTACCTCTTTCTATTATATATAAGTTTACTGTACTTTTGCTACAGGTATATGTGATGTTTTAGTCATGGCGTTTATTGTCTTGTTTATCAGATGTTTTATGTTCACTGTGGGCCTAGGGGGCGCTGCAATTTCAAATCCTGTGTGTGCAACCTGTACATATAGTTTTTGACAATAAAGCTGACTTTGAACTTTGAACTTTAAGCCAGTTTTATATTAGTGGAGTAGGAAGGTTTAAAGTGCATTATTTGGGTTCTTAGCTGTGATTGGCTGTGTATGTCAACAGATACACAGGTTTTATGCATTCAGTTCCTTTTTTCTTTTTAAGCTGATATGTGTGTGTGTCCGTATGTGTGCAATGGGACAGCAGGAGAATTCAGAGCTGTCAATCAAACAGCAAGGAGGCGTCTCATGTGTCCTTCATTCACACGACCCACTGTACAGCCAAAGTAAACCAGGTCAAAGCATGTCAGGAGTGTCCAAACATGCCACAGTCAGCAAAAGAAGAGGAATTTCAAGTTAAAAGTTGTGAACAAGATAGTGTACATTCAAAATCGGATCATTATCTGATTTCTGGATTTCTGGACTAGTAATCTGATTTCTTTCATTCACAATTGTGCATGTGTTAATTAGGGAAATATATCATAAAGGCAAACTAATGTAACACAACAACAAAGTTAGCATGTAGAAAAACTAAAAGCAATTAATCACATCAAGTAGTAGTAACAGCAGTAGTAATAGTAGTAGTAGTAGCAGTAGTAGCAGTAGTAGCAGTAGTAGTAGCAGTAGTAGTAGTACTAGCAGTAGTAGTAGTAGTAGTAGTAGTAGTAGTAGTAGTAGTAGTAGTAGTACAGTAGTAGCAGTACTAGTAGTAGTAGTAGTAGTAGTAGTAGTAGTACAGTGGTAGCAGGAGTAGTAGTAGTAGTAGTAGTAGTAGTACAGTAGCAGTAGTAGTAGTAGTAGTAGTAGTAGCAGTAGTAGTAGCAGTAGTAGTAATAGTAGCAGTAGCAGCAGCAGCAGTAATAGCAGTAGCAGTAGTAGTAGCAGCAGTAGTAGTAGTAGCAGTAGTAGTAGCAGTAACAGCAGCAGTAGTAGCAGTAGCAGCAGCAGTAGTAATAGCAGTAGCAGTAGTAATAGCAGTAGCAGTAGTACTCCCATAAGCAATAGAAATAGCAATAAATACGGTAATAGCAGTAAACTAGCAGTAGTAACAGCAGTACTCAGTGTACTCCAATAACATTCTTGTGGAGTACATGTAATCTGCAGCGGGCAGCGTTCAGACCACTGTATCCTATGGAGTACTTTGTCTAATTAAATGTGGTGTGTCCAGTTTGAGTGACCACAAAATCAAAGAAACTGCATCTTCATTAAGTTTAATTTACTGCTGAGGTCAGAGACGCACTGGTCAGCTCCAACACTGAGGCCACAGAGGAGACTGTGCAGTGCATACATGAGAGCATCAGAGCCAATACACGCTCATTTTACTACTGCTACAACCAATATCATAGCAAGTTGAATTAAAAATTTAAAAAATTTAAAAATAAAACTGCTGCTGCTACTGACTCCACCACAAAGGTCAAAACAAACAAATCTTAAAATAAACCTAATATTTATCTTGACCTTCCACGTGCAGACATTATGCATGAAGGGAATTGTTTTACTTTATAATCAGATCATTATTTTTAAGTACATTTTAAGTAATTAGAGGTAAACTACAAAAGTAAATGTATTAAGTTAAAGGGCTTGTATTACACAAAATGTAGATTCTTGTGAGCTTTAAGATGATGTTGTCCCCAAAAACATATCTGGAGTTGTGTTTTGTTTCATACACACATATTTACACTTTATTAGTCTGTCTACATCTCTAAAGCTCAAAATGCTCTGTTCCACTTTGTGATGTCATGTACTCATAGCTTTCAAGTTCACAGCTACTTTTAACATTTAGTTCAGTAGAGATCAGCAATTCCAGGCCTGAAATAATCCAAGTGAAGGTGTATGGAGTTTTTTTTTAATAACTTTATTTAACCAGAGAAATCCCATTGAGATTAAAACCCTCTTTTTCAAGGGAGTCCTGGACTAGAGGCAGCAAAAAAGACAATTACAACACAATTAAAATGACATACAAATTAATTAAAACGGGTGGCAAAAAAGATATTTACACCACAATTAAAATGAAAGCACAATGGAGTACTTCCTGTATTACCATCATAATAACACCAACAGGTGGAACAGAGTGTTGTCTGTTCGAGAGAAGATTCTAAATATGCACGATTTGTGCATTAAACATGTGTGAATGAAACAAAACACAACTCCAGGTGTATTGCAGTATTGAAATGTATTGTAGTATTGAGGTGTACTGTTGTACTGAGGTGTATTGTAATACTGAGGGGTATTGTAGTATTGACATGTATTGTAGTACTGAGGTGTATTGTAGTATTGAAGTGTATTGTAGTACTGAGGTGTATTGTAGTATTGAAGTGTATTGTAGTACTGAGGTGCATTGCAGTACTGAGGTGTATTGTAGTATTGAGGTATATTGTAGTACTGAGGTGTATTGTAGTACTGAGGTGTATTGTAGTATTGAAGTGTATTGTAGTACTGAGGTGTACTGTAGTACTGAGGTGTATTGTAGTACTGAGGTGTATTGTAGTATTGAAGTGTATTATAGTACTGAGGTGTATTGTAGTATTGAAGTGTATTGTAGTACTGAGGTGCATTGCAGTACTGAGGTGTATTGTAGTATTGAGGTGTATTGTAGTACTGAGGTGTATTATAGTACTGAGGTGTATTGTAGTATTGAAGTGTATTGTAGTACTGAGGTGTACTGTAGTACTGAGGTGTATTGTAGTACTGAGGTGTATTTGTCCATTAAAATCCTTGTAGCGACATGAGTGACCTGTGCTGTCAGTAGAGCCTCCTCCCCAGAGGGGGCGCTCCTGCTCCCAAACACAAAAGCACATTTACAAGGGCACGTACCCAAACCCCTCTGAGGGCATCAGCGTGTGCCCGACCTCTGCAGCAGACGTGTGGGGAGGAGAAACACAAATCCCATGATGCATTTCAGTGGCATGTTTGAGCACCCAGGAGATTACGTCCCTCAAACCATGAGAACTCAACCAAAAAAAAAAACACAAAAAAAACTAATTAAAACTGTAAATTATTTTTAAACGGCCCATATTACATTTTTTGTTTGAATGGTGTTATAAAAAGTGTTATACAGAACCATTAATCATTTCCTGACAAAAAAATCACCTCAGAACTGCCACAATGTCACAAAACTGAAAAACAGTGGAGTGTGCATTTTGTCCTGAAAGCCCCCTCCGCCTCCTTCTCCTCCTCCTCTATCTCCTCCTCCTCCTCTATCTCCTACTTCTCTTTATCCTCCACCTCCTTTTCTTCTTTCTCCTCCTCCTCTTCTATCTCCTCATAGTTCTCCTCCACCTCTACATCCTCCTCTTCCTCTTATCTCCTCCTCCTCTACCTTCTCTATTTCCTCCTACTTTTTCTGCTCTTCCTCCTCTATCTCCCCCCTCCTCCTCCTCTCCCTTTCCTCTCCTCCTCCCTCTCCTCCTCCTCTCTCCTCCTCCCTCTCTCTCCTCTCTCCCTTCTCCTCCCTCTCCTCCTCCTTCTCCCTCCTCCTCCCTCTCTCTCTCTCTCCTCCTCACCGTCCTCCTCCTCTCCTCCTCCTCCCTTTCCCCTCCTCCTTCCTCTCCCCTTCCTCCCTTTCCTCCTCTCCTCTCCCTCCTCTTTTCTCCCTCTCGTCCTTCTCCCTCCTCCTCTCCCTGTCCTCCTCCTCTCCCTTCTCCTCTATTTCTCCTACTTTTTCTGCTCTTCCTCCTCTACCCCCCTTCTCCTCCCCCTCCTTCCTCTCTCTCCTCCTCCTCTTCTCCCTCCTCCCTCTCCCTCCTCCTCCCTCTCCTCCTTCTCCCTCCTCCTCCCCCTCTCCTCTCCTCCTCTCTCACTCCTCCTCCCCCGTGCTCCTCCTCTCCTCCTCCTCCCTTTCCCCTCCCCCCCTCCTCCTCCCCCTCCCCCCTTTCCCCCTCTCCTCCTCCTCTCCCTCTCCTCTCCCTCCTCTTTTCTCCCTCTCCTCCTTCTCCCTCCTCCTCTCCCTCCTCCCTCTCCTCCTCCTCCTCCTCTCCCTCTGGGTGTCCTGCTCCTCTCTGGACACTGTAATAAGGCTCTAACGTGGAGCTAAAGATTTGCTGAGTGCACAGTGAGTTTGAACGAGGCCCAGAGCCTCAGAATGTGCACAAACGCAGGATTTCAGGCCTGTGCTTTACCGACTCATTTACTTAATGGAGGAGGCGCCGTTCACACATGACGGAACATTTACCCTGACCACTTTGTATTCACATTTACAGTATGTTATTAGAAATCATTGTCATATTCTTAAGTCTGTCTGATCTCCACATCTTTGGAGATATTCATTGATCTACTGATAAAGAGGTAAAGGTGCACTATGTAACTTTTCTGGTGGAGGGTCCATCACCTGCTTGTTTCTATGGATACGTCATTGCTCTGCCTGGAATGTTTTCAGGGTGATATTAAAACAGCTCTACCTTATATTTAGTCAATTACAGGTGGTTTTATAGCTCAAAAATACCTCGAAAAACAGGCATTCTGACTGTGAGCGGGCTCGCCTCTCCACTGGTCTGACCTGTAACTTGGTCTGGTTTGGTCTCCATGCAGATAGAAAGGTTTAATACCATATTGTGAACCATTCCAGACAAAGTAATAACATTTCTGGGAAAGGCATTTGACGCACCCTCCACCTGTAAAGCTACACAGTGGACCTCTGACTAAATCTTTATTGACTGACTGTCTGCTTCGTTCAGTGAGAACAGACGTGTAGTTTTCTTTTTCTTTTCTTTGGGATTGGGAATTTATCATGTAGCAACACAGCGAGTTACTCATTACAAAAATATGGTAAATTTAATTCTAATGTGGCTGAACATATCCAAATATTAGGATTAAAAACATGGGTGATTCCTATGTCTTCCCAGGTGGAGATCCTAGATGCCAAAACAAGAGAGCAGCTTTGTTTTTTAGACAAGGTATGTATTATTATTATTTTTATTATTATTATAATAATAATAATAATAATAATTATTATTATTATTATTATTATTATTATTATTATTATTATTATTATTATTATTATTATTATTATTATTACACAATGGATGTTAATGTCTCGATATAATGTTGATCATTCTAAACATTTTCATTCAGGTGGAGCCACATTCAACTATAGGGGAAATCAAAAGCCTTTTCCACAAATTTTGTAAGTACAAGTCTGTTGTTTTCAGACTTTAAAGAGCCCATTTTGTGCTATTTTCTGTTTTGATTTTTCAAGATTTTTGTTAACAACATCCCCACAAACCTCCTTCCTAATTCTGTTTGTATTATATTTTGGTCATTACCTTTTCGGGGATATTACCAAGGCTGTTTTTGTGCATATCAAACTGCACCGGCTTAAGTTTATTCCACTGTGATCAATTAAAACAGAGCCTGAGGTCAAACTGAGCCCAAGGCCGACTCTTTATTCTGAGTCTGAACCTGTGTAATCCTTTCAGATCCTCCCTGGTACCCAGCCAGACAGGCCCTGAAGCTCGACCCCAGTAAGTAGACCGTACCCAAACCCAGAAAGTAGACTGTACTCAAACCCAGTAAGTAGACCATACCCAAATCCAGGACATAAACTGTACCCAAACCCAGGACATAGACTGTACCCAAATCCAGGAAGTAGACTGTACCTAAACCAGGAAGTTGACTGTACCCAAAACCACAACGTAGACTATACCCAAACCCAGGACGTAGACCGTACTCACACCCAGGACGTAGACTAGGGCTGGGCGATGTGGAGCAAAAAATATATCTCGATATATTTTCTTATATCTCAATATACGATATATATCTCATATATATATATATATATATATATATATAAATAACCCTTCAAAAACTACTGTGAAAACAAATATGCCAAATTCCATGAGGTCTTTTTTTACTGAAGTGCAATTGAAGTGCAGGTCATGTAGGAACAAAATGCTTCTGTGACATAAAAATAAAAAAAATCCCTGTACAGAAAAATGATTTAACTGTAAAATAAAGGAAGAAATAATACATGTTGCCTCATTTTTATTCAACAGCTCACCTCAAGCTCATCTTTGCATTAACACTCTTAACCATAGGATAACCATGAGCTCCTTTAGCAGAGGAAGCTCGGGAGGTTCCTTATATTAACAGATCCATGTTCCTTATTTTAATAGATCCATGTTCCTCACCAGTGGTCAGGAGCTATGATGTTTTTCACTGCGCAGATCAAACCAAACGTTTCCAAATACGATTGTACAAGTTTTACATTGCAGCAGATTAATTTAAAATCTTCTGCATAAATAAACTTTACTTTACTAAACTTTACAACATATAAACCATAACTACTATACAGCCACTTCAGCCCGTCTGAGATTATAATGTGTTTAATGCCACTTTGCTCACATTTGTTTAAATTTTATAGAAACGAAACTTAACACCACATGGCTCATTTGAATAAACTATAAACGCTGAAAAAAAATCCCAGCTCTGTCCTTGTGCCGCTGAAGTGGTCAGCTCCTGAAAAAACAAAACAAAACAAAAAACACCTTAAACCCAAAGTATGGAGCAAGTTGTCCTTTTTTTTTTTTGAGAGGAGTTCTGTCTCCTCCAGGATGTTGTGGCACCGCACGTGAGGGGGAGGTTGGGGTCGAGCGGGAGCACGCACAGCACAGATAAGGCAAAAAAGCGAAGAGGCGAAATCAGAATTAAATATAAACATTATATCGACATATACGATATGTCAAAATCCATATCGAGATATCGCCCACCCCTAACGTAGACTGTACCCAAACCCAGGAAGTTGAATGTACCCAAACCCAGGACATAGACTATACCCAAACCCAGGACGTTGACTGTAAACAAATCCAGTAAGTAGACCATACCTAAACTCATGAAACCAACCCTGTGCCCTAACCAAGGAAGTAAAATGTACTCAATCTCAAAAAGTAAACTGTAAACTGTGCTTGTAGTTTACTCAAATATGCACCAAGGGGCCCAACAACAAAAACAGAAAGAAAAAAAAAAGGTTTTAATGAAATATTATTTTAGCTTCTTCATTATTAACTAACATGCTATTTCTGCTCCTAAAATAGAACAGACTGTGTTTTGATTTGTAGTTGCCAATTAAAAAGCAATTTAAAAAACACAAAACACAGAGCCCCCAAATACTTCAAATGGCTCTGGCTGTCAGTTCTTAGTAGTTTTATTTGTGAGTATGAAACAGCATTTCCAGGTCTGGCTATTCTAAAACAGAATTCATGAGAGACAGAATCTGGGACAGTCACTTGTGAGAATAGTCTAAAAATATTGGCCCAGTAGTAGGTTACCTTGTCTATTTATTGCACAGCCCTAAATGCCAAAATTGGTTTAAAATCACAGCATATAAAGGCACAGTGTATGGCATTAGTTTAGCTGTATTATGTAGCACTTTGCAATATTTTTTTTAATATTCAACATTTAACATTTTTAGGAGGAAAGTTACTGCGAGATGATGAGATCTTACAGAACCTGCCTGTTGGGACCACTGCCACCATGTACTTCAGAGATCTGGGTCCACAGTTAGGCTGGACTATGGTGAGTGTATTTCCCAATATTAAATTGACCAAAACTATTGATACTTCGCAGCTCATGTCATGCACATTCCCTGGGGGTGTGAAGCTAACTGAAGCACTGCTCTGTTAGAAGCTTTGTCACTCAAGACTTTATTTTATACATTCTGACCAGAAGAAGCTGACTTGGTTGGAATTACAACAGGTGAGATGATTTGTGCGCTTAACTCAAACTCCTAAACATGACCATGAAAGTTTTTATTTGGGTGATTCTCCAACTATCAAAGAATTTGTGTCCCAGGCAGAAATAAGAAAAACAAAAACACGTTTGTAATTTTTTATTCATGCTGCACTTACTAGACACAAAGACGAACTTACAAAAAAATTATGATAGATAAATTACTATTTTTACTATATAAAATATGGTTTTATATTGAGTGTTTTTGCTATATGTCTTTTGTCCAGGTTTTGGACTCTCAGTCCCTCATAAGACTGAAATTAAATTTGACTCAACAGTAACTTCATTGACAAATGGCACAGAAATTCCTTATTTTAATGACAAATATCATGTGCTTGAAAGATATATTAGTATTTTATTTATTTTTCATAAAAAGAACACCTGTCCCTAGGGATCACTGTCATTTCCACCACAAAATGTAACTTTTAACTTTTTTTTAAACCTTTGTCTACTTGAACCACGTCAGTTGTGATGTGACAGGAGCTCATGTTAGCATAGCAGCATTAGCTCCATGGAAGGAAGGGAAACAAGAACAAAATCAAGGTCAAGTTTTTCAAAACCAAGAGCAGGTTTATTGGTCGTCATTCCCAAACACCTCATATTTCCTTTGAATGTACAAATAATGAGAAAAATACCATTTTATATTGTATATTTTCAGTATATTTTATGCTAACTCTAAAACAGAGATTAGCATGCTAATATGTCATGAGATTTTAAAAGAAATGCTAAACATAGTCATTTCCACAACAGTCATTTCCATCACTTTGTTATTGTTTATTATTATTTATTTAATATTTATGTCATTTCATTACAACCACTATCAGTTAATGTTTCTATACACTGTGATGAAGTAGAACAAATCAAAATATTTCTAAAAATATGTGTTGGATTTTCTGAAAAATATCATGACCAAATTTGACTGTAGTTGGAGAATCACCCATTCATCACAGGCTCTTGAAAATGTGTTATTTCAATCCATTTTGTATTTTCAGACTATATTAAAACATTTTTGGCCGTTTTTTTTTCTAATGTGAACACTGTGTCACCATAATAACTGTTGAACATTCAGCCAGTAGAGATACACGTGGAACAACTCCAATCTCCAAGTATCAACAACAGAGTAGAACAAGTGGCTTCATTGCAGTAGGTTTCTTGCCAAATGCTGCTACTTCTGCATAAGTGGGAAGAGAGTACATGTACTTTCTGAACCCATTTGCTATTTAGAATATAATTTGTGTACTTGGCTTCTGTCTTTATTTTGTATTTGCATTTGTAGGTCTTTCTGGCCGAGTATTTGGGTCCTCTGCTCACCTACCTCCTGTTCTACTTCAGAGTGCCGTACATTTACTCTCACAGTTTTGCCTTCACCTCCAGCCCACACCCTGTTGTCACGTGAGTCTACACACTTAACTCAAATCATTATCTTCAATAAACAGTCGGCCATTTGGTTATTCTGACTTGAGTTTGAAGAAATTGTAAATTGAAGACACATTCCGTGAGTAATACAATAAAATATTTTCAGCACCCTGTTTATGGGTACCATTTTGAGTACATCTTTTTACAATTACAACCACCTAATATTTTGTTTTGTTCATTGCTCTATTAAGTGTGTTATTTTTTCATCACTCTGAAAGCTATCTATAAATGAGTCCAGAAATGTCAGTTTATATTTGGCAGTGTTTTGGTGATGTTACATATAAAAATACATAGATATACAGCTCTGGAAAAAAATAAGAAACCACTGCAAAATTATCAGTTTTTCTGATTTTACTACTTATAGGTATGTGTCTGGGCAAAAGGAACATTTTTGTTTGAGTCTATAAACTACTGACATTTCCATGTTCCAACAAAGATACATGTTTTCAGACCTCAAACAATGAAAAGACACTTAAAGGGACAGTGTGTAAGATTTTTACCCATTAATTACATAAATTGAAGATACCCATTCAAAAATACAGTGTTTTCCAAGCCTTTTCACTTCCATCATGAAATCAAAGTATTCTTTTGGACTTAGATATAGTCACATAAAAGGGGGATCCTCCCCATATAGAGGCAGCCATTTTGAATACGAGAGCCGCAGAAGGACATTTGGGCTCATCCTTTGCCTAGGCTCCTGTTAGCGCCTGCTCAGCCGCGCTGCCTGTGGGAGCGAAGGAGAGAAGGAGAGAAAGGGAAGGGGAGGGGGGAAGGGGGAGCCTCGTGGTGTTGGGTAAACAGAGAAAGGGAAGGGGAGGGGGGAGCCTCGTGGTTTTTTGGTAAAGACAGGCTGCTGTATCACATGTCGTAATAACACGTGTTTTGGACTAAATTGTTTTACTGGATTTTATTCGCTGGATCCTTACGGACAGATTGAGAGCAAGTTTATGGTGAAATACAGAGTTTGACCTGTCCAGAGCCTTCAAAGGTAAGCTAAGTAACAAACCTCGTTTTGTGCTTTTCTGTATAAAAGCCCCATGTGCTCGGGGAGTGATTGTTGTGCAGGGAAATGAATTGCATAGTCAAAAAGAGGAGACTGTAAGGTTTAATTTGATGTGTAGAGTGTCATGCTACACGATCAGGAATGTGTGTTTTCATGCGTTTTTCATGCGTTTTATTTATACCGTAGTTGTCGGCGAGAGCTCGCACAGCGCCGGGTGCGCGCGGCTACGCGAGCTGTCTGCCTTACGGCGCGCCCGGGTGACCCTCGAGGTCTGCCGTAGCCAAAAGAGGAAGTGGAACAGCTACTAACCACCTATGCGCCACGAATCCTACACACTGTCCCTTTAAGAAGAGTTCAGAAATCAATATTTGGTGCAATAATCCTTATTTTTAATCACAGCTTTCATGCATCTTGGCATGCTCTCCACAAGTCTTTCACATTGTTCTTGGGTGACTTTATTCCACTCCTGGTGCAAGAACTGAAGTAGCTCAGCTTTGTGTTTGTGTTGGAATTCAACAGACGCTGGAATTGAATGGCTGTAATACATGTAGAGATGCTGATTTCAGAAAAAAATGCAGTGGTCTCTTATATTTTTCCAGAGCTGTATTTTTGAACAAACACTATTCGAAATTTCTTTTAAGGTGGAACAGACTGAACAGAAGAAGTCAGCCTAAATATGAAGGATTTATGTGTAAAATGTGTGAATGAAACAAAACAAAACTCCAGTTATGTATATTATAACATAGATCAGAAAATAGCGTAATATGGGCTCTTTATTCTATACCTTTCATCCTAGTTTCAGTTGTACCATGTCAGTGAAACACGGCTTGTACTAAACTGCTGACATTTTCCTCTCTCCATTGTGAATAACATTTATGTAAAACCAACTCACCTCTGTGTCCAGTCTGGCCTGCGTCTGCCACACGCTCCACTACATAAAGAGGCTGGTGGAGACCATCTTTGTGCATCGTTTCTCTCACGGGACGATGCCTCTCAGGACCATAGTCTGGGTGAGTGACACACACACGTACCATATGAAAGCTTTACTCTTCTGTCCATTAGAGCTGCAGTGAAGGAAGGACATTAACTACTTTAGCCCATAAAAGTAAAGCTGTTATGTTTCAGAACTGTGCCTATTACTGGGGTTTCTCAGCCTGGTTGGCCTACTACATCAACCACCCTCTGTATACTCCTCCATGTATGTAAGATATTCTACAAATGATAAAAATGATTTAGTGTTACATTTAAAGATGCACTGTGTATCTATGTCTATGTGTGGAGTCAGCCACCTGAAATGTTCCAAAAAATGTCATTAAAACACATTAAAACTAGTACTGTCAGGCAATTTTAAAAAATCTAATTACAGGATTTGTAAGTAATTAATCTAATTAATCTTATTTTAATCTCGTGAGAGATTGAGAGTTGAGAGAGTGAGACAGATTGAGAGAGAGAGAATGAGTGAGAGATTGAGAGAGCGAGAGTGAGAGAGAGTGAGAGAGAGAGAGAGCGTGAGAGAGAGTGAGAGAGAGAGATTGAGAGAGTGAGAGATAGAGATTGAGAGAGAGAGTGAGACAGTGAAAGAGAGTGAGAGAGGCAGCCCACTTTGCGATTGAGTTTGTCAGTTTTTTTGTGGTCGCTTTGCTCATTCATTTCCCAAATTCTACGAGTGTGGTTTGTTGGTTTGGTGAAGTGCACTCATGCTCGCTCTATCACCAGTAACAATGGAACTTGTCCGGACGTGTTTATCGTTAAAACGATCCGTCAGGCTGGAGCAGCTTCGGTGATCGGAAAATTCTTTTTGACAAAAGCTACAAATCACCACGTTCTTATTGATAGTCCCGTCTTTTCTTTTTATAAATAAACTTGCCGTTCAAAGGCCCTGGCAGCGATTTGCTCCCCGCACGCCAAATTTAAAATGCGTGTGCACTGAATTGCTGCTCATAATTAATTGCATTAATTTTTATAACACGTTTATTTGCAGTGTAATTAATTAATCTAATTAACACATTAAACTGACATCCCTAATTCAAACCTAACTCCATATTGCATGTATTAAATTATAGATATTTTATTGCAAAAAAAAACCTTGAAAAACATAAATTCTTACTATGGCTGGGTTTGCTTCTCCACAGATTTGACTTGTGAGTTGTAACTTACTCAAGTGTTTGTCCCCATGGAGGTAGACAAGCTAAAGTTTATATTGTGGAACATTCTAAACAAAGATCAAACATCTCCATGGAGACAAGCCAATGCTGGGTCCTCCATTAGAAAAGTTACATTGTGCACCTTTAAAATGCCATTCAACTTATAGACGTCTTTGATAACAACACATATATTTAAAAAAAATAAACACATTCTCTCTCTATTTTCTCTTTAGCATATGGAGATCTGCAAATCAACTATGCACTTGCCGTGTTTGTGGTAAGAAAAATTAGCAACATATTTAAATTAAAAATGAATAACTTACCATATAATTTTATATTAAAATAGTGTGATTTCTGCAGATGTGTGAACTGGGCAACTTCTCCATTCACTTGACTCTGAACAGCCTCAAAAACAGTGAGTACAAAACCTTTACACACACAAACACAACATCATAGATGTTATCGTAACATTCTCTCATCAATGTCTCATCGAATGCAGGATCAAAAACCAGAAAATTTCCAGTGCCAACCAAGAATCCTTTCACGTGGCTTTACTTCTTTGTATCCTGTCCAAACTACACATATGAGGTAACACAGTGATGCCAATAGGATTAATAAAACAATATTAAAACGTGCTTTTACCAATCTCTTCTGTTTCTCATTTTGCAGGTTGGGACTTGGGTTGGCTTCTCCATCATGACGCAGTGTGTACCAGGTCTGTATAGTTAAATTAGTTACTGTATTGTATTAATTACTGTATTTAAAGCTAAAATGTAAATGCCATACATACACACGTGGACAAAATTGTTGGTACCCTTCGGTTAATGAAAGAAAAACTCACAATGGTCACAGAAATAACTTGAATCTGACAAAGGTAATACTAAATAAAGACATTTATTTTCAACCATACTTCAACAGAATTACTTAAAAAATAAACTATGGATACTGTGTAACATTGAAGGCAAAGCAACAAAAACTCTCTACTCTCCACTTGGCCCTTTCATATTTAGTATGCATGTTTTCCATATTTTTGAGCAATAAAAACACCTGCAATTAAACAACCCAGGCAAGTAAATAACATCACCGTGAATAGGGCTGGACTGAGACAAAAAAACGACCCTGGCATTTTTGGCTTAGACCGGCCCCTCATAATTAGTCCTGGTTTAGTCCTGGTTCAGACCTGATTTAGTCCTGATTTAGACCTGATTAGTCCTGGTTTAGTCCTGGTTCAAATCCTGATTTAGTCCTGGTTCAGACCTAATTTAGTCCTGGTTCAGAGCTGATTTAGTCCTGGTTCAGACCTGATTTAGTCCTGGTTCAGAGCTGATTTAGTCCTGGTTTAGACCTGATTTAGTCCTGATTTAGACCTGATTAGTCCTGGTTTAGTCCTGGTTCAAATCCTGATTTAGTCCTGGTTCAGACCTAATTTAGTCCTGGTTCAGAGCTGATTTAGTCCTGGTTCAGACCTGATTTAGTCCTGGTTCAGAGCTGATTTAGTCCTGGTTTAGACCTGATTTAGTCCTGATTTAGTCCTGGTTCAATCCTGATTTAGTCCTGGTTTAGTCCTGTGTAGCCAGGTGAAGAAAAAACTCGCACATTTAACTGTATATACTAAAAGGAAAGAGAATGTTTATTTTATGTATCGTTATTGGTTCACATCGACACATTATTAGTTGTCCTATTGAAATTGAATGCACCACACAGTTCGCGTAGCCCCACGTGGGGGTGCCTAGTCTTCGCAGCCAATCGGAGATTACGCCGGTCCCGTTCAGTCTATTGCCGCGGAAGCAAGTGCAAGCACGTTTTTCTTCTGGTCCTTTTTGCGCCTTCAGTCAGGGAAGCGAGGGCAGCCGTGTGTTAGAACGGAGAGCAAAATAGGAGAAAACACAAGAGTTTACCTTGGAAAAACTCACTAGCAAGAGTCATAGCGCATCCACGGGAGGTTTGGAGCCGTATGACAGAGTAGGAGAGGAACTTTTGCGTCGGCTGGCCACTTGCCTTTCGTCTGGAGAGCTGCTGCATGGTTTTGAAACCGGCGTGTTTCACCTTGATATACACAGAGCAACGTCTGCAGGTCAGGTTTTTTGATTGAGGACGAATGTGGTCCACGACGAGCTTCTTGCTGACACCGATGGCGAGCTAAGAACCCTGAGGAGAGCCCAGCACCGAGGAGATACCCACTCACACACACATGAAACACCTACATCAAAATACGAGGATCCTTGGAATCGGGGTCCAGCAATAACTATACAACAAACACCCTTGCAACTATTTTCATTTTTAAGGGCCCCAACAGACAATTTTTAAAGGGATATGCCACCCCCAGGTCAAATTTGGGCATCTCCCCACAGTCCAGAGACTAAAATAAGTGGTGGAAAGCGTTTTCCTGCTCACCCAGCCATTGTCCGAGTCTGTCGCCACTGACCGCCGCGGTATCTGGTGCTCCTCCGCCTTAGACTGGAGTCTAACGTCGCCAGAGAAAGATTTCGGCCAAAAGGAATTAATTTGCTTGATGCGTTTCCCAATTACTTTGTGTGTAGTGCGCATTCATATCGAGTGCAAATAAATGTGCAAATCAACACGGAGAGCTTGCCTTGGTCATTTTGGGTGGGAACTATTTTCCAGTGCGGAAGAATACAGTCGAATCACGCACCACGTTGTGCAACAGGGGAACTCCCTTCCCGGTGCGTAACTGGGATTCCCCTGGCAGCGTACTGTGTGATTCGACTGTATTCTTCCGCACTGGAAAATAGTTCCCACCCAAAATGACCAAGGCAAGCTCTCCGTGTTGATTTGCACATTTATTTGCACTCGATATGAATGCGCACTACACACAAAGTAATTGGGAAACGCATCGAGCAAATTAATTCCTTTTGGCCGAAATCTTTCTCTGGCTACGTTAGACTCCAGTCTAAGGCGGAGGAGCACCAGTTACCGCGGCGGTCAGTGGCGACAGACTCGGACAATGGCTGGGTGAGCAGGAAAACGCTTTCCACCACTTATTTTAGTCTCTGGACTGTGGGGAGATGCCCAAATTTGACCTGGGGGTGGCATATCCCTTTAAGTCTGCACACTATTTTCCTTAATTGTTTCAAACCAATCACTTTATTAATTGTTAAAATTATAAGAGTGGCTACTCAACTGTGATTCTTGTGTCTGTCTCATTATTGTTGCTCAGTACAGTGGCTCCTGTCGAATTTTGCATCTTCTGATTCTGGTCCAGATTTCTGCCTAAATTATTATTACACTGTAATTCAGTTTTATATATTGTTAAAAATTGGTTACACCTGGTTTAGTCCTGGTTTAGTCCTAAATTGTGGGCCTGTCTCTAAGAAAAAAAAAAAAAAGAACGGCATCAGCCCCTAGGATTGACGGCCCACCGGGAAAATGCCCGGTATGCCCGATTACCAGTCCAGGCCTGACCATGAAGACAAGCAGGTGGGATACGCTCCACTGGGAAAGTTACGTTCAACTTTAAATTTGTTTCCATTTGTTTTTCTGATCATCAACTGCATAAAGTAGTGGATTAGGAATTTACAGCTCTGGAAAAAAATAAGAGACCACTACAAAATTATCAGTTTTTTCAGATTTTACTACTTATATGCATGTGTTTGGGCAAAAGGAACATTTTTGTTTGAGTCTATAAACTACTGACAACATATCCCCCAAATTCCAAATAAAATATTATCGTTTAGAGCATTTATTTGCAGAAAATGACAAATGGCCAAAATAACAAAAAGATAGATGAAACAAGGTGTTTTCAGACCTCAAACAATGCAAAGAAACAAGATCAAATTCATTTTAAAACAACATAATGCTAATGTTTACACTTAAGAAGAGTTCAGAAATAAATATATGGTGCAATAACCCTTATTTTTAATCACAGCTTTCATGCGTCTTGGCATGCTCTCCACAAGTCTTTCACATTGCTCTTGGGTGACTTTATTCCACTCCTGGTGCAAGAACTGAAGTAGCTCAGCTTTGTGTTTGTGTTGGAATTAGGGCTGTCAGTTTAATGCGTTAATTAGATTAGTGATAAAAGGAGAAATTCAATTTGTCAACTGGACAAAGTTTGTTTGGTCGAAAACATTTCGCCGCTCATCCAAGAGGCTTCATCTAAATTAATTATTTACACTGCAAATTAATGCAATTAATTATGGCAATTCAAAAAAATGTGGCAATTCAATGCGCATACATTTTAAATTTGGCGTGCAGCGAGCAAATCACTGCCAGGGCCTTTGAACGGAAGTTTATTTATAAAAAGAACGAAGACGGAACTATCAACAAGAACGTGGTGATCTGAAGCTTTTATTAATTTTCTGATCACCGAAGCTGCTCCAGCCTGACAGATCATTTGAACGACAAACACGTCCGGACAAGTTCCATTGTTACCGGTGAGAGTGCGCACTTCACCAAAACCACGTTTGTAGAATTTGGAAAACGAATGAGCAAAGTGACCACTTGAAAACTGACAAACTCAATCGCAAAGTGGGTTCGTTCGCTCGCTCACTCACAATCTCTCTCTCTCTCTCTCTCTCACACACACTCTTAAAATGCAATTAATTAGATTAATTAATTACAAATCCTGTAATTAATTAGATTTTTTTTTTTTATTGCCTGACAGCTCTAGTTGGAATTCAACAGACTCTGGAATGGAATGGCTGTAATACATGTAGAGATACTGATTTCAGAAAAAAATGCAGTGCTCTCTTATTTTTTTCCAGAGCTGTGTTTTCAGACAAAATAGTGAAATAAAATCACTAGGATCAAGTAGTCCAGGTTAATACGAACATGTTAAGACCAAAAATAATAAGGCTCACAGAAGCAGTTACAGAGAGAGGGTGACAATTTTTCAATATTAAGTCAACTGAAGCCAGATACGATGGAGGCAGAAGCGGCCCCATGCTCACTTCCTATTTGGAACATGGCGGCTAGCGGGTTAGCCATGTCCATCTATATATACAGTGTGTTGTCCTGATGTTGGTTTTCTTGTGTTGCAGTTGCCCTTTACACTTTGTTGGGGTTCATCCAGATGACCATTTGGGCCAAAGGGAAGCACAGAGCCTACAGCCGAGAGTTCAAGGACTATCCGTCACTTCGAATGGCCATTATTCCTCTGATTCTTTAATTTTATGTGTCATTAACTACTTAATAATGTTAATCCACTGGCTCTCAGACTGTTAAATGAAGACGTTTTTTACTTTTGATTTGGGGTGGAACTTACATTTTTGCTTTATTTTGGTTTATAGGGGATTTAGTCCTTGATTTATTTCTTGGTTAAAAGTTGTATTGTGTAACTTTTCTGGCAAGAAAGGCAAGTAGGCTTTTCTGTCAAATGCTTTTCTCCATGGAGATGTTATTGCTTTGTCGGGAATGATTCACAGTATAAAACCACGTGTAATTGAATAAATGTAAGGCAGATCTGTTTAAAATCATACCGTGGAAAATTCCAGGTAGAGCAGTGACATAATCACAGAAACAAGCAACAGACACCAACCAAAAAGTTACATAGTACACCTTTAAGCATTATGTTTAGTCAGGGACAGGAGCCAAGCTTTCTCATAATTTAAGATAATTAGAAACAGTACTGTTGGTGATCTATAGTTTCTAGTGTGGTTATCAGCTAGGGTTAGACTATGCAGTTTTTGTACTTAAAGATTCTGTTCTATATGTGAACTCATACGTATCCTCATATGGTATTATAGCAATACAAGTGGGCAATAAGAATGTAACCAGAACAGACTTGATGAGTGAGAATTGCAGATATATATACAGCTCTGGAAAAAAATAAGAGACCACTGCATTTTTTTCTGAAATCAGCATCTCTACATGTATTACAGCCATTCCATTCCAGCGTCTGCTGAATTCCAACACAAACACAAAGCTGAGCTACTTCAGTTCTTGCGCCAGGGGAAATGTTGTCAGTAGTTTATAAGTAGTAAAATCAGAAAAAAAAGATAATTTTGCAGTGGTCTCTTATTTTTTTCCAGAACTGTAGTCGTCCTTGTTGAATTTACACAACATGAAGTTCATATTCAATGTATGTTTTGAAGGTTCTACATTACACCAAATTTATTCTTGTGAGATTTAAGCCATGTTATAATGTTAATGTTATCTTGGCAAAAAGAGTATTTCGGCCCTTTAAGTCAACTTATTACTACTGTAGTTCAGACTGTTAAATACTGTACTGAAAAGTGCCTGCTGTATGAACATAAAAAAAAAAAAACAATTTCATATGTGAATGCAGAAGTTAAGAGGTCTATGTCTCAGGAGAATATGGATAAAAACAACTTTATCTACTTTGAACAATTTCCTTGTAAGTTTTTTTTAATAATATATATTGCTATTTACATGCTTAAAGTGTAAAGTTGAACAGTATAGAACAATGTTGTGTTTTTCAAAATGGTTGTCAATGGTTACAAGTGTAAAAACTCAAATCAAAATGGCGATTTATTGTTTTATTTAAATCTTTATTTGACAAAATAATCATGTTTATCATTTCTCTATTTACATGTTACTTTGTTAAACATACCGAAATCATTTAAACGCACAATTAATTTAGTGGCATAACAATTTAGCATGACATTTAAAGATATAGCAGCATTTATAGCAGGAATATTGCACTATAGCATAAAAATCTCCAGTAAAGAGACATGCTTGATCAAAACATATAAATAAAGTGCTATAAAGACTATGATCATCCGAGTGCTCATTTGTCTAATAAAGGCATTAAACAACTTCTTAAAGGGACAGAGCGTTTTTTTTTAAATGTTAATCTGTATGGGTTTCCTTCTAAAAGTTACGTGTGTTGACACCGGCTTACCTCTGACACTCTCAGCTGATCCCGGTTCGGCTCGCTTTCTCAAGCCCATGTAGGTAGGTCTGGTAACTTCTCTGGAAACCTTTAGCGGAAGTGTACGGCAGATGCAGTCCGACGCAAGGGGAAGTTTACAAGTGAACAGGCCAATACGCTAACGTGAGCGCAGTGATATGAGTCGGCAGACACAATACGCAATCGCTAAGTTCGCTGCTGGATGTTTCGTTGACAACTGTTTGGGACGCAAATATATCACCTTTCGGACAAATGTTTTGTTTTGAGAAGAAAAACAAGCTTTATTTCATGTTCCAGAGAAGTTACCGGACCTATCTAAGTGGGCTTGAGAAAGTGAGCCGAACCAGGATCAGCTGAGAGTGTCAGAGGTAAGCCAGTGTCAACACACGTAACTTTTAGAAGGAAACCCATACAGATTAAAGGAAAATTAACGTTTTTTACTATCTGAGCCTTATTTCGGTAATAAAACAAGTTGTTTTACTCACCCATAGCACTTTGGTGTCATTTGGAGCAATTTCGTAGATGTTGTGTTGTAGCGGTATCCGTGAACGCAAGTGCTCGGGGCAAATGTTTGCGGTCTCCAAATAACACAAACGTTAGCACTTTTCAAATCACAGAAGATCGCTGTGTCAGCGTAGACTTTAATTGGAGTCCAAAGCGGCCTGAAACCCGATATCCAGCTATAGTTTCATTTGATGACGTCATCATAGAGGACAGTGTGCATGCGTGAACTCAGGTGTTTAGCAGGTAAACACCGCTAGTCCGAAAGAAGATAACTTTAGCTAACTCTGAACTTTACTTTTCTGTTGCAAGACATGGCAGAAGATTCGGACTTTGAGACTGAAGAGGACTTATTTGAGTATGAAGGCCGTCCCTATCGTTTTGTGCCTGAGTATACGGATAAGGAGACAGAATGGATATGGAAAGAATGAAGCGCAGAGAGTTTTAGGAGCAGCGCAGAGAACAGCCATCGGTTTCGTATTACTTCTCAGAGCCGTCACGCGCTGAAACCGCTGGCCTTCTTTCTGTTCCTTTGCTGGAAAAAAATCGTCCGGACTGAAGTGAGTACTGCAAACACGATGGTCCAGACCTCTTACAGCTTTCCCTGTCATGTTTGGGTCCATTCTCAAATCAAGTAGCCACATTTTCAATAAATCAGGATTCTGATGCGGAAGCCTGTGAAAGCTCAACTTCGTCCAAGATGTCATTTTGTTTTCGCAACCGGGATTAATGCATGTTCGCACCATTTTCTCAATCGGAGATGTTTTCGTCTTCTTGGCTTCTTTCGGACTGTACCCGGGATCTGACAGCTGGGAATTCGCACATGCGCGCTGTCCTCTATGATGACGTCATCAAATGAAACTATAGCTGGATATTGGGTTTCAGGCCGCTTTGGACTCCAATTAAAGTCTACGCTGTCTGTGATTTGAAAAGTGCTAAAGTTTGTGTTATTTGGAGACCACAAACATTTGCCCCGAGCACTCGCGTTCACGGATACCGCTACAACACAACATCTACGAAACTGCTCCAAATGACACCAAAGTGCTATGGGTGAGTAAAACAACTTGTATTATTACCGAAATAAGGCTCAGATTGTAAAAAAACTTTAATTCTCCTTTAACATTAAAAAAAAACACACTATCCCTTTAACCTTGGCATCTTAAGCAGCAAAAAGCAAAAATATTAACTTGAAAAAGCCAATATTGTGCTTTATGACAAGTGATTGTTTAAGGACGTTTTTCTTCATATTAAAGGTCCTATATTACACAAAATTGACTCTTGTGAGATTTAAGACATGCTAAAATGTTGTTAGGTCATAAAAAACATACCTGGACTTGTGTTTTGTTTCATTCACATTTTTGAGCAACTGTACATTACTGGACTATCTACATCCCCAAAGCTCAAAATGCTCTGTTCCACCTTGTGACATCATCAAGTGGTAGTTTTCAAGTTAACAGCTACGTTTGACCTTTAGTTCAGCAGAGATTGGCAATTCCAGGGCTGAAATTATCCAAATGATTCTAGTGAAGGTGTATGAAGTTTGAAGAGGAAACCACATAATATCATAGATCAGAAAATAGCGTAATATGGGCCCTTTAAACTTAAGCATAATTTAGTTCGGAAGGCCAAAAGGTGAGCAGCGCAGACCATGACACAGGCACATTAATGCTCCACCCTTTCAAAATAAAATCATATATTGTAGACACACAACATGTAATTTGTCCTACCTTTGGGGTTTTCCATAATCTTGAAATACTATGTTTCAGTTGTAGCTGTGTATTTTCTAGCCCGATTTGCCTTTAGTCGTCATTTTATTTTGTAGAGCTTTTAAAAACATTCACTTCTTCTCAGCCTCAGAATAGGAGAGGTGATAATAATCCTCTGAGCTCCAGCAGCTTTTGGATGCAGCACTATATGTTCATCCTCTCTCGACTGTTGCTTTGCGAAATTCACAAATACCTGGAAGAAAGACATGGCAATAAGAATTTAAAGTGGGATTAAATACCTAAACTCACCACTCACAACCACATTTCAAATAGAGCTGCTGAACTGGGCTGGAGGACAAAAGGGGAGAGTGAGTGAGGAGCAGTAAATACTATTAAAACACAATATACGTAGTTTATTAGCAAAAAGATTATTTTGTGTTTAGTTCCACATTTTAAAAAAATCACTGTTTTATAGTTTGAATGGTTGAAGGTCCTCAAAATGGCATCCATAACAGGAAAATGCCACAATTAAAAACAAATAAATATGTTATTTTCTAATGTTATAAGCCAATGATGCTATAAAATCTCCAAAAACAAAATCCCAAAATTGAGCTGAACCTGACCTTTGATATCGGGCCTATCATTCTGTTATAATGTATTTATCCAAAGATACTTCTCAACTTCACATTAGGAGTTTATTCGTGATTTCTAGCTTCCTGATACGCAACATTTTTAGGAATTTTCATAGACATTCATAAGTAATTATATGTCTTTGCTTTTCATGTATTTTTCATGTATTCAAAAGACATTCCGGTAATATTTTCTTTTAAAGTGCTAACTGCTATCGCAACTGTCCTACTTTTTTTTAATCACTCTGAAACCCATGGATAAAATGTTCGTAGGTATGATACATGTACGCAGTTGTGCAGTTTTACCTGGTCTAGAGTGGTTTGTGACACAGAGTAGTCCTCTATGTTAAGTTTGTCCTTGTTTGCGAGGACCATTTGAAAGATCCTGGCCAGAGAGGAGGAGTTGATCTTGTATTGTAGCGTGTTATAGTGTTTTTCTCGTTGAATGCATCCGGGAAAAGAGCTCTCCATGAAGGCCTCTGCAGGGTTAAGGTCTGGGGCACAACCAGGCCTTGCTGCTCTGATCTTCATAGTCACCATATAACCATCCCCAAACCTGTCAGAATGATGGACAGATATGTAGAGACTATATAGATTTGTGATGATATATACTGTGTTTTATGAAGGGAAAGTCTTCACTAAATTAAATCATGTGCTATCAATGTCCATCAAAACATTCATAATACTTTTTTTTGTTAGTTTAGACATTAGACACTTATCTGAAAGAGGTCAAAGTTGAGTAAATTGCACAACTTAATAAGAAGATAATAAGATAAATATTTAATTCAGAAAGAAATCTATACCTAGATCTAGACAGAATCTAAAATTTGCCATTACTATTATTCAATAAATTATATTTCAAATATTTTTAATGAACAAAGACTACGTAGGATTTGATGTGAGAGCCCTACTTGTATTTGAGATGCTGGATTGTTCCCAGACATTTGAAGGATCCATTGACCATGATGGCTAAGCGAGTACAGAGTGCTTCACATTCTTCCATGCTGCAAGATCAAGAAAACAGATAAATGGAAAAATAACTATTAAAGATAATATAAATTGCATGAACTTATACACAATTTATTACTCGTACGGTACCTGTGTGATGTGAGGACCACAGCTCGTTTGTCCTGAATAACACTCATAATGGAGTTCCACAGAAAGCGTCGAGACAGAGGGTCCATTCCTGTGGTGGGCTCATCCTAAATATAAAATATTAGGCAGTTGAAATAGCAGAATAAGTCATTTTGTATTCTCTGTTTGTTTAAGGCCTCACCAGCAGTACTAGAGCAGGGCAGCCGATCATGGCGATGGCTGTGGACAGTTTCCTTCTGTTTCCTCCGCTGTAGGTTCCAGCCGTGCGACCTGCGTCCTCTGATAAACCGAGCTTTTGGATGGCCCATTCTGCCACCTGTGCATAAAACAAAGATATTCACAAATACATTACAAACATTATTCATTATTATCGTAAAATATATGGGAAAATTAACTGCTGCATAATAGAAATCAAATAATTATATCAATATTATCATCAGATATTATTATTATCTATTGCATTGGCATGGACCATTTTTAATTTTTAATAATCAAGGTTAGTATATTGAGTTGGCAATCACAAACAAGCTTACAGAGATTCATAGCAAAAGACTGTGCCAAGTACCATTGTACCATCCAAAATAAATATCAGAATTTGCACTAAATGGAATAAAATGTTATATGCAATACCAACCCCTCAAAATAATGCATCAAATCTTACTCTGATAGTAAATACCCTGATAATAAGTATATTTTATAAGCAATACAATTTTTTTTTTAAATGTTTTTTTTGACTTGCTTATTTATTTTGTATGCTTTATTTTATTCAGTGTGTTTATTTACAGTATATTGTGCCTACTCTGTGCAGCACTTGGAAGACTTTGTTAGTAAAATGTGGTATACAAAAAAGTTGGGTTGCTACTGTATGTAATATGAATAAAAATATGATAATGCGTTTTGTAAGAATATAGCACTTATACTTACACCATCCAAAATAAATATCCCATTTACCAATTAAAATGTTATTACTATAAGCATTACAAACCATTCAAAGTAATGAATCAAATCTTAACAGAAAATACCTTGACAATAAGTATATTTTACAAACAATACTATGTTTCTACAATTACTTCCTTATAACACCATTACTAGTATTTGCTATTATGAAAATATGCTAATATGTGTATGTGTGCGTATACAGTACTGACCCTGCTGATCTCATACTCTGGCACCCCTCTGAGGCGGGCGTACATGTGCAGGTGCTCTCTGCCCGTCAACAGCTCATCGATGGCATCAAACTGAGGACAGTAGCCCATGTTCTGGTGCACGTCCAGTATGTTGGTTAAAATACTGCAAGTTTCATTACAAAAGTTTAATATATTATCATCAGTGATACGGGTAACGTGTTACTGTAGTCGGACTACTTTTTTCAGTAACGAGTAGTGTAACGCAACTACTATTTCAAAACCAGTAGTCAGATTAAAGTTACTTATCTAATACACCGTGCGTTACTATTTCTGCATTTCGGGGGAACGTAGGTTACATTTATTTATTCTTATTTTTTGGCTACACGTTTCTTACGAGGTTACGTCATCTCGGCTCCGTGGCGCCAAAGTCAGATCAAAGATTCTATCTCGTCAGATGTGAACAATATGGAAGGAGAGAGGTTTGCCTTTTCCAGCTGGAAATACAGGCATTATTTTGATTTTATTTCGGCTAAGGATGACAACATTAAGGTCCGTTGTACACTCTGTGCTGGTGACAGAGTGCTGTCTACCTTCAAAAACACAACGTCAAATCTGAAAAAACATCTGGAGAAACAGCACAGCACAACGAAGCTAACAGAGCAAGTCCCGCCCGATGCGAAAGTCACAGGTGAAGGAGGTCCCAGATCTAGCAAGAAAAGGAAGCTGGATTTCGGTGTAAAACCAGTAAGTGGGGCGGAGTTGAATAGGATGTTTGGGCATTATGTGGTTGACGAAATGCTGCCTGTGAACACTGTTGACTCACCATCATTTCGTGCTATTGTATCTAAGATCCCTACAGTAATGATACTGAGCTGCCTCACAGAACATGCTTTTCTAGTTACCTGGACAAGCAATATGAAACGAGTAGGAATAGGAGGAAAGTAACTAAAAATAATCTAACTTAGTTACTTTTAAAAGCAAGTAGTCAGTAACTTAACTAAGTTACTCTTTAAAGAAGTAGTCAGTAGTCAGATTACTGTTTCAAAGTAACTATGGCAACACTGATTATCATCAAGTCAAGGTAGTTTAGTTTTTACACCAACAGTAAAAAAAAAAAAAAAAAAAAAAAGTTTAAATTTAAATCAAAATAGTGAAATAGCCACTGACCTGTATCCAGAGACTGATGCTTCTCCAGAGGTAACATCAATGTCCCCTGTCAGCATTTTGAACGTGGTGGTTTTTCCTGCTCCATTCACTCCCAGCAGACCAAAGCACTGGGAAGGTTTACATAAGATTAGATAGAACTGCATCAATTTTCCAATTTTATTTAATACACGCTAATGTGGGGCTACAGAAAAAAATCTAAATGTGCATAGAGTCAAAATCAAAAAACAAGGAATTATATGAGTATGATACAATATTGTATTATATAAGTAGTGAGGGCGGTTGGTAGACCATTTGTCTACTGATCCAGGTGTTGGCGGTTCGAATCCTGCTCTTGACGGGTTGACCGCGTGTGATCCCAGCTCCCACAGATGAGCGCTGCCGTTGTGTCCTTGGGCAAGACACTTGGCCCACCTCGCCCCCAGTGTCTGTGGACACTGGTAGCCCCCATGGCAAAAATGCATCAAGGGGGTCGTCCTCCCATGGACCCACCACCCGCGGGAGGATCCATGGGGGCTGGTGCATTGTGTCCTGGGCAGCAGATCTGCTTGGACTGCTGCCCCCACGAGGAAAAGCGGAAGAAGATGGATGGATTATATACGTATAAAATATAAAGTCTGTTTTACTATAACTCAAGTCCTGAGGGGCTATTGCTGGCTTTGCAGTAGCCCTATGGAAAACGCTACTGGGGGATCATATATCCTAAACTGCTATGGCGTAATACAACAGAGAGGCCTGAGAGGCATTGTAGGGGTGCCCCAAAGGTCGTTCAAACAACAAGCATAAAAGAAAACTGAGTTTGAAATCGGCTTTACATAATATATTTGGTTACATTTACAACTTTGTATTAGTTTGAAGTCTATGGGTATTATTATATTGTTTTAACATGTTTTTCTTAGGAAAAAAACAAGAACATTTTGTATTAAATGCAGTGTAAGGTGTCGCGGCACAGCAGACTTTAGGAATGGCTGCTATAAACGTGTAAGGCCTTAGATGAGTCATGAACATGCTTCAATTTGATAAACTTTGAAAAAATAAAAATAAACAATCATATGCACGCGTTAAATCTAAAATATACAAGTGCGTGAAAAATAACATTCACTTTTGAGGCCCCTCTTCTCCATGTGGAACCCTCTGACTACATTGATTTAGCTTGTAGCTTGATGGTTTAACGGCTCTGTGCTCTGTATTTACAGTACAGTTTGCTTTTACTGTAATTACCTGTCCAGGTGAAACTCCAAGACAAATTCTGTCAACAGCTGGGATTACTGTTCCAGTGTATGTCTATAACCATGGAAAAACACAACAGAGATAAATTCACCTTATATACACTATTGGACTACACGGTTTACCTTGGACAGGTCTCGCACTCGTAGAATATCATATGATTTGTCACTTTTGTAAATCCTCTGCCTCTCTTCAGCCACATCAGCATCTTCATTGGCAATGTGGTATCGAGGGGAATCGGAGAGCCTGACAACAAATAAACCACAACTGACAGTTAATTAAAAAACATCACATGAAAATTTATATTAGTTAAAATGACTTGTGTGCACTATGCCACCTTTCTGTTGGAATATCTAACACCTGTCTGGAATGTTCCACAGTATGGCATTAAAATAATCCATCTTTATTGAGACAAGCAGGTGACACCTCTAGGCCAAGCTACAGTTCAGATCTGTGGAGAGGTGACTCCCACTCACAGTAAGAATATTTAGAAAATTATTTTCTAAGGACCTGTAATTGACTGAATGCAAGACAGATTAGTTTAAAGCCATATTGTGGAAAGAAATAAAATTTCCATGGAGACAAGCAAGTGGCGAACCCCCTTCAGAAACGTTACATAGTGCAATAAATGATCTAAATGATAATAAATGATCTACCCCTACTAACCAAAACACAAAATATTTAAAAGCTATAACTGAACTCAAGTCATATTCACTAATGTACCAGGGGACTTACCAGTGATCCAAGAAGAAGCGATACTGGATCAGAATATTTATGGCAAAGTAGATGAAGCCTTCAGCAGTCATACAGCACATGTTCTTGCCCAAATAGTGCCAGCTGTAAGGGTCTGGACTGTGCTCTTCACCTAAAATAACACACATGAATCCTCTCAAATTAAATAAAAAAAATATCTCATTAGCATATTGTAAATTATATTGGCCTATAGCGCTGATAATATTGTGATTTTGATTTGAATATTGTTTTGAATTACCAAAGCGAGCAAAGACATCAGTTACAGCCTGGTTCATTGCCATGTCAATAAGTCCACGGCCCAGACAGTAATGTGGGAACAGGAGCAGTAAGGCTTTCAAAACCTGGTTCAACTTGTATAAGGCCTAAAGAAAAGGGACATTAAATAAGAATGAGATTTAATTTACAGATAAACTGAGAGAGGTTAGGGTTAGGGTCGTACCGAGCTGCTTTCAAATAAGTCCAGAATAAACGTGATGGCGCTACTGTTGATGCCGATGAAAAGGTTTATACAGGACAGGGAGACGTAGGCTGTGCTTGGGATGCTGAACAGATAGGACAGTGGGTACATCATGGGAGTCACTGACCACCTGGAAAAGAAAAAAAAACATATATTTGATTGAGTGTTTATAAAGAATTTCGGCTTATAATTAGACATGTCAAAGAGAGAGAAACATGTAAAACTGGTAGAAGAGCCACATACAAAAATCCAGTTATTATAATTTTATCCCTAGTTTGAGCTAGTATTAACTGCAATTTATTCAAAAGAGAGAGATACTTTAGTGATTGATTTATTGCTTAATAACCCACATAATTATACTGAGGGACTTTTCACGCACATAATTATAATTACTATTTATTGTGTATTATAAATTTGGAGCTGAAAATGTATCGTGTGAACAATTTCTTTGTGAAAGTGGAGAAATTTGGGGTACTTTTGTTGTAATACCATAAGATTTGAGATGTAGAGGGTTCAAAAAAATAACTTCTGTGGCCAGTTATTACTTGATACTGTCTATTTAAAATGGTTTACTGGTGTTATCCAGTCTTATTGTTATTGTGTCAGTGGCATAATGTAGTTTCAATATTATTGTTTATCAGAGTATATCTTTGTAGCAATATATCATGCCTCAATTATTGTGAAAGGCCTCTGATTTAACACAATTTGAGGGTTTTAATATTGAACAAATTTGGCTGGGAATACTAATTTTAATATTAATTTCTTGAACATAAAAATACAGACTTAATCATTTTCATTTAACACATAAAATAACCAAATTTATTGAAGTCGGAACTCCACAAACCAGATGCTTTTATGGACAGAGAATGAACAGAGGACTGGCAGTGGAGCTCTCAATTAAAAAGACATCATGATTAGAAATAACTAAATCTCTCCTTGATTAAAATGAGATTAACTGCACAGAGCTACTTACCCATAGAGCATGAGAAGAGAAATCAGGGGCTGTAGATTTGTGGGCGAGGTGTAGCACTTTTTATCAAAGAACTTGAATATTTCCACCATCAACATTGCGCTGACGGAGTAATTCAACTGAAGAAAAAACAACAATTAGAAGTTAGGCAACAGTTTCTGACAGAAGTGAGGCTGTCGATCTGTGCATTCTGGAAAAGTCCAGAATGGCTATCCACCCCCCCCCCCTTTTTTTTGTTTTTTTTTTGTTTTTTTTTGTTGACCGCCCTGTTCAATAACCAAAATGCAGAGTCTAACACCTAACAGCCAGAGGCGCTAATACGATAATTTGTCAATCAGTCAAACTTAGCAAGAAGAGCAAGGAGAAAGGTGGATGGCAGAAGCTGAGAGACAAGAGAGCAAAGTTATTGGAAAATGAAGCATCCAAATGTAGAAAGCTCATCGAGCTTTTTGATCAAACTGCGCTGCAAGTTCATTTCTGCATACAGTAGCCGCCTGTAACCTAACAAAACTGCAGCAGTGATAACTTGTAATGGAAAAAATGGTAAAACTTTCATTTAATCACAGTAAAGGTTGAAATTAGGTTACATATAATACATACTGAATTTACATTATCAAGAAAAGTAGGATGACGCTCTCCAAATTTGAGATCAGATGGATGAGTTTCGAGAGTTATGTGTGGAACAGACACACAGACAGAATGGTTCCTTGCATTAATAGATAGATTTTCCATCTCTTACTTGCCACTTGCGCCTAACAATGACTCAGGATATATGCACCTTAAATTTTATTTATTTACACTCACTAATATGCGTGGGTTTTCAGTTTCACACATATTTTCCCCGGTCAGTTAGTGGGCCTATTTGGGGAAAAAAAGTCCAGGGCTGTTTTTTGGTGCCAGTCCGTCCCTGATCACCGATCACTCACTCACACACTCATACTAGGCAAGATCGGTGCAGTGTCTTGTCTAAGGACACAACAGTATGCATTAGAGACCCTGCTGCCCCACCACAGCACTTGAGAAGAGAGAACCAAGTCTAAAATGAGCCTTTAAGACTGTCCAAAAACTGCAGCTAAACACCACATATAACTTCACAAATTCAAATACACTTTTTTATTCTAAACACATCTTGGCCTTTGTCCCATCAGAGTAAAGGTTGCAGAGTCACTGTACCATGTCCCAGAGGAAGTTGGCAGTCCAGTAAACCAGAGGGCTGACTCCGCTGACAAACTGCAGGTGTTTGGCCTGAGTGACCCGTTCCTGGATCAGATAAAGGACGAAGCTCGCGGGCACAAAGGACATGGCGAATATGACACAGATCGCCACCACAGCGTCGACTGAAGTAGTCAGGCTGTTGAAGAGGAAAGGAGAATTATAAAAGTCCCTGTTATAATGTTGTTACCTCCTCAGAAATATCACACGAGTAATCCTTTATTATTATCTGTCTACATCTCCAAAGCTCAAAATGCAATAGTTCCTTTTGCCTTTAGCTCAGTAGAGACTGGCAACTCCAGGGCTGAAATTATACAAATGATTCTAGTGATGTTGTATGGAGTTTAAAAACACAAAAGAACACTTCCTATATTATCACATGACATCACAAGGTGGAACAGAGTGTTTTGCATTTGAGAGAAGAAATCAGCCTAAATATGCAGGATTTGTGTTTTAAACATGTGTGAATGAACCAAAACACAACTCGAGGTATGTTTTTGATGACGAAACAAAATAACAAGAGTTCAAAAAATATTCTAATATGGACACTTTAAAGGGATATGCCACCCCCAGGTCAAATTTGGGCATCTCCCCACAGTCCAGAGACTAAAATAAGTGGTGGAAAGCGTTTTCCTGCTCACCCAGCCATTGTCCGAGCCTGTCGCCACTGACCGCCGCGGTATCTGCAGCTCCTCCGCCTTAGACTGGAGTCTAACGTCGCCAGAGAAAGATTTCGGCCAAAAGGAATTAATTTGCTCGATGCGTTTCCCAATTACTTTATGTGTAGTGCGCATTCATATCGAGTGCAAATAAATGTGCAAATCAACACGGAGAGCTTGCCTTGGTCATTTTGGGTGGGAACTATTTTCCAGTGTGGAAGAATACAGTCGAATCACGCACCACGTTGTGCAACAGGGGAACTCCCTTCCCGGTGCGTAACAGGGATTCCCCTGGCAGCGTACTGCGTGATTCGACTGTATTCTTCCGCACTGGAAAATAGTTCCCACCCAAAATGACCAAGTCAAGCTCTCCGTGTTGATTTGCACATTTATTTGCACTCGATATGAATGCGCACTACACATAAAGTAATTGGGAAACGCATCGAGCAAATTAATTCCTTTTGGCCGAAATCTTTCTCTGGCGACGTTAGACTCCAGTCTAAGGCGGAGGAGCTGCAGATACCGCGGCGGTCAGTGGCGACAGACTCGGACAATGGCTGGGTGAGCAGGAAAACGCTTTCCACCACTTATTTTAGTCTCTGGACTGTGGGGAGATGCCCAAATTTGCCCTGGGGGTGGCATATCCCTTTAAATAAACAATAATTACTGTATATGGACTCTGGTAGAATGATAACAGATAGAAATAACTACATTTTTCACTTAGTTTGGATTATTCATTGTTTAAATTACTGTAGTTATGACGCACACAATGTTTTAGTTTAGTTCCCAGTTTAGTCCTGATGTAGACATAGTTTAGTCTTGGTGTAGTCCTGGTTTCATTCAAAGTTTAGTACTTGTTTAGTCTGAATGTGGTATTTGTGCAAGTATGAATCCCAAAAGGACAAATATTTTCTTGGCTGGTGTTAGGAGAGAAAAGTTTGAGAACCAAAACTTTACTGAATATGAATTGAAAGTTTGTATTTTATATTTTGTTGCCATATGACTATTACTACATTCCCTGCACTCTTGACTTCCTCCAGCTCTGTCTGTGCAATGTTTTCTTACACAGTGATCTCAGACAGCTGTTCCTTGGTCAGGTTCAGAGGGTGATTAATGGCAGTGATCCCATATTCAGACAGAACTGAGGTTTTGGGCAGGTTTACTCTAAGAATAGCATTGTTTGCCACATTCAGGAAGGAGACCATAGAGTGCCAGCCCTTATTGTTGTACCACACCTGCAGGAAGAAAACAAAAAACATATATTATAGGGCTATTACTTGACTCTTTACACTTAGACAAACTTTAATGATCCACAAGGGAAATTACTTCAACACAGTAGCTCACACATGACAATGTATTATAATGATAAAGAGAAAAAATATAAATGGTACTTGACTCTATGGCACAGTGACTGTTAATACTACAGGACTGCATTCATAACACACTCCATACAACCTTACAGCAACAACTCACCCTTATGTATTAGATAAACCTCCTGTCAATCACCATTTCATCTTTGCATTGTTTCTCTGCACCCACCTCTTGTATATAGCAAGATATATTTTGCATTACTATATTTTTGTATATTTTATTATTACTTTTACATATAGATTTGTATAATTATGCCTTATTAGTCCTGGTGTAAATTCCAGGTAACAAGAACTAGTAAAAGCATAACTGAAATATTTGCCATACCTTAATGTTGTTTTCGGTCTCCATGTACTTAAGAAATACCCCAATATCTTTCAGGAATTGTTTAGCGTTTGGACCCTGCAAACAGTTGATGGATAACACAAAAAATAAGAAAAAGGAAAAAGATACAATATACAATATAATAAAAAATAATTTCATTTCTTACCCCTGTAACATTTAATAATTGTCCAAGTTGAGAAGCCAAATCCTGGATGACTTTAGGGTTGATTTCTAAAACAGGAAGTTGTCCACCTACCGATATGCCGCCGTACCTGAACAAGCATTTTAACTGCTATCAATAAGAAATTCCATGTGAATGGAAACAAAACAAGAGAAAGAGTACCTCTGTTCATTCACCCAGTACTTGCTCTTTAAGCTGGAAAAGATGTTACAATAATGGTTTAGACAAATATATTATGCAAATGTTTTGTGGAAGAAAATTACATCATTTTTGGTGCCTGTAATCTATTTATTTTTTACTTTATACAACATTGACTGAAAATTACCTGGTCCTGATGAGACTTGGGTAGGTCTTCACCAAAAAGTCGGGGATGTTCCTCCCAGTTAGATCCATGAGAACATCTCCTGTTGGCTGAATCCTCTAAAACATAAAACATATTTATTTTATTTTAATATTTTCAGCCTGCTCCCCATGTTAGAATCAAAATTTCCTACTATCATCTTTTGCCTAAAATAAAAAATAGACTGTGTATGGGCTGCTGAGTGTAAAATCAAGTAGACTTAGTAAATTAGCACATTTTAAAGATCCCATGACATGGTACTTCTTGATGCTTTTATATGGCTCCTTAATGGTTCCCTAATACTGTAAATGAATCCTTCTTCAAAATCAACACTCAGTGCATGAGAAACAGAGATAAGATGAGAAAGAGTATTTTTTCTCCTTCAGAACAGGTCATGATGGGAGTTGTTGCTTGAATGCAAATGAGGAGAAAAAAGCTGGCCAATAGCAGAGGGTGGGGGCGTGGCCAAAATCTCCGCTCAGAGCTCAGAGCCGACAGCTGATCCATTTCCTTGTTTTTGCACGGGTGAGAGATTTCAAGCGTTCCATTGAAAAACACATTTCCTCATAAAATAAAATTAAACCACTGCTGTTCAAAGGTCCAGAGGCTCAGATAAAGGACTTCCGAGCCTAGAAACACTCGGACGTGCCTCCAGGCAAATTAAAAAACGCATTTCGCATTGCGTAGCGCATTCACAGTCCAAACTCTATGGGCGGGATATACAGGGACGCTGAGCGGAGACAGAGGGAGGGGCTGGAGCTGCATTTGCCGATCTGACGTCAATAAGGTGCCTTGTCCGAACTCGCCCGTTTGAACACTGGTTTTGTGTAACGCAGAAAAGGACCGCAAATGCTCAGTTTAGACATTTCGCAACTTTTAGCCATGGGGGGGGGCCTAAACAGGGTAGGGGAGCTCACATTAACGTTCAAAAACCTCAGAAAGTGAAAATTTCATGCCATGGGACCTTTAAAGGCCCTATATTACGCTATTTTCTGATCTATGTTATGTTTCCTCATCAGTAACATACCGGGAGTTGTGTTTTGTGAGAGAGAGATCCTGAGGGAAATGTAGCAACATTTAGGTCGTATTAACACTAGGAAAGTCCGATAGTTCACTTGCTTTGGTCCGGACCAATTTTTTTATTTATTTATTTATTTTTTTGGTGCGGTCTGCTTTCACACTGTACTTTTTTTCTAAGTGGACCAACATCTGTAAACAAAACCACGTGTGCTGAGGTCACTCAGCCAATGAGCCGTGTCAAAGCGCCGCGTCCAAACAAGTGAAGGAGTAGATTCATGGCGTTGCGTGCTGTTTTCAATCTAGCCTTAGCGATATGGTTTGCTCAGTTTTTACAGTTCTCACAAATGTTTGAGCAGCATCGTGAGGTTTACACTATTTTACAATCAATTTCCAAACGACGAAGACACACGGCAAGACGGCTACGGAGGACAGCCCTCATGTGCGCACAGCAAGTTGTGACTCTTGTTCTTCAAGCAAAATGTAAGTAAGCCTCGTTAGGTTTCATTTAGTTTCGTCAGCCTCGGTTTCCCATAATGCTCGACATACGACGGGAGCTCATTAAGTACAAAAAGCCAACTTGTGTCGGATCGAGTCCGGTCTGCATTCTCCCCTCAAACGAACTGCACCAGGATTCGAATGGAACTGTGCCGAGACAGAGCTTTTTAGGTGGTCTCGGTTCGCTTGTTTGCTCCGGATCGAGATTTTTGGTTTTTATTCACACCAGCCCAAAAGGTCCAAATCAAAGGAGCAAACGAACTCTGGTTCGTTTTAAACAAACCGAACAAGGCAGGTGTGAATACACCACTGTGCTTCTCAGGAAACACTCTGTTCCACCTTGTGATGGCATGCGGTAATGCAGAAAATGCTCCACTGTGTTTTTAAACTCCATGCACCATCACTAGAATCATTTGGATGATTTCAGCCCTGGAATTGCCAATCTCTACTGAACAAAAGTTAAAAAGGTAGCTGTTAACTTAAAAACTACCACTGCTTGACATCACAAGGTGGAACAGAGCGTTTTGATCTTTGCAGATGTAGACTAATATTAAAGGATTACTCAAATGTGTGAATGAAACAAAACACAACTCCAAGTATGTTTTTGATGAGGTAACAACATTATAATGGCTTAAAACTCAATAATCAAATAATCATATTTGTGTAATATAATGCCTTTCATTGAGCTAACTAACTTCCCTCTGTATCCCACTAAATCTTGTCCCACTTTTCTTCTTTTTGGAAGTAGTAAGTATCAGAGACTGACCTGTGGAGGAGGCAGTCCCCCCGCCCCCTCGGGACACACTGGGAGCATGGTGAGTTTTTGGGCAGTGCTGCACTGACATTCTGGAGAGGGTCTGATAGAGTCCCACTGTGGACTCTCGAGCATCTCAATGAGAGCAGGATTCACCAGAGGCATCTCCCACTCTGTTGTGATGTTGTGACATGGGAAATCTCTGAACACAAAATAGTAAAATACATTTTTAAAAAGACAGAAAATATATACGTATGAATTTAATAAGCAATATACATGGATGGCCATTCACATAAATAAAAGCTATTTCTGCTACATGTTGTAATTATTTTCAAAGGTATTTTGGAGCAAACACCTGTAATTGAATTGAATACTATTTTTTGGGTTTTTTTTTTTCACTAAATATTAACTCTTCCACTCTATTTCCCCTGCAGCAGTAAAAATACCAGCCACATCAGCCACTCCTCTTTATCATCAACAGTGTCTTTATAGGGATGGGATTAATACATTTTCTTCTTCCCACTCCTTTTGGAGCTTAAATAAGAAAAAAAATGTGAAAATGTACTGGTACATTTTTACTTACTTCTTGTGTTAATTATCTGCTTTAAATACATAAATAAATGAAATGAAAATGAAATATATTGTAGCGTTTATAACAAAAGCAGACATTCCCTCCTGCTGAAGCTTATCCCATCTTCAATTAACTTTTCTTTAATTTTCACATATTTGTCCATCCTGGTTGAAATTATGTATAGTTTAACTAACATTACTACTTTAGAAAATAATTAACTTACTCAAGTGGTTCATCCATCATGCATCGGGTCCCAAAGCCTGGTTTGTCAAGCAAAACTTCACCCAAATATCTCATCTTTGCATCTGTTGGCCGCTCATTACTGAAATAATGAAATCAATATTAAGGAGCAAAACAACTTTACATTAGATGTGATACTGTTTCTGCATTTTGTGGTACCTGAAAAATGTGTATTGTCTTCCATAGACCCAGGGGCTTAGGGTCAAACTGGGATACTCTCCAAAAGGTGGGACTATAAGAGTGAATGTTAAAGCCAAGAAGACAAAACTAGCCGGTAGCACAATCTAGAAAGAAATATAATGCATTTTAAATAAACAAGCATACTTCCAACATTAAAGTTGAACTGTGTAACTTTTCTGCTCAGAGGTCCATCAGCTGTTAGTGTCCAGATGATATTGCTCTGTCTGGAATGTTTTACAGTATGACATTAAAGCTGTCAATCTCCATCGCCAAGGAGGTGATGCTACCAGACCAAATTACAGACTGGATTTGTGTTTTATTTTTAAGCAAGAAAACAATTATAATAAACTGCAACGAAGACGGGACTATCAACAAGAACGGGGTGATTTGTCAAAAAGAATTTTCCGATCACCGAAGCTGCTCCAGCCTGATGGGTCATTTGAACACTCAACACATCCGTTGTCACGTCACGTTCCCTTGTTACCGGTGATAGTGCAAGCGTGAGCGCACTTCAACAAACCAACAAACCACTAAACCACGCTTGCAGAATTTGGGAAACGAATGAGCAAAGAGACCACAGAAAAACTGACAAACTCAATCGCAAAGTGGGTTGCCTCTCTCTCAATCTCTCCCTCTCTCTCACGAGATTAAATGTGATTAATTAGATTAATTAATTACAAATCCTGTAATTAATTAGATTATTTTTTAATCACCTGACAGCATTAATAATCAAATAAATTTATGGATTTCACCTTTTTGTTAAATGCAACATTTTGAGAATTCTTTTCCCATGATTCTTTACTTTAAACGCTATGGAAATGGTGTTAATTTCTCATCATTCTGAAATCCCTGAATAGATTTGTTTTTTGGGATATTCCAGGCAATAACATTCCAAGCTCCCAGAAAAGTTACATGATCGACCTTTAACTAACACTAACATTTGTACCTGTGCGAAAAAGTCTTTGTAGGACCTGGTTGCGTGTTGGAGTCGTTTGATGAGAAGGGCAAAGAACTGTTTGAAGATCAGGCACAGTCCTCTGACCTGGTATGACCCTCTGCCTCCATTTTCTTCATTAGAAAAACATGGTCCTGAGCCATTAGAGGCCGCTGTCCCATCTTTCTCTGAAATAAGCAGTAAATGAAGCATGTATTAGATCAAAATGTATCAAAATTATAATGGGTATAACATAGAGAAGCCAGCAAGCAAAAAGCCTGAGTCATTTGAAAGAGCATTAAGATTCCCTACATCCTACTATAGGAACATTAAACACTTTTCAGATATAATGTTTGTATTTTCTTATTTGGATCTCAATCCTCACCACAGGGTTTTTCATAATTACATCTGAAAGTGTGTGTACGCATATAAATGTTACTATTGTCTTTGAGGGAAGTTAAAAATAGACATAAACAAAATCCTTGCATGCATAGGGTTATAGGCAATATAATTCTGCATGAACAAGCTGCTACCTCTGTACATTATAAAGCTTTGAAGCGAATACGTTATGTTTTGGTGTAACAGCAAGCTTGAGTTCAAATTAGGGATGTCAACAATTAATCGATTAACGATTAATTGTCGATTAAGACGTTGGTCGAACAAAATGCATTAATTGTAATTAATCGCTAATCGCGGACACGCGCACCCGCGTGGTCACGAAACAAGGCAACCGCACACCGCGCTGCGCCAAGCTCGACTCATAGCCGGCCGCAGGCGCCAATGGCACTGCTCAGCAGCCCTGGTGTAAGCGTGAGGCGAGATCGAACCGCGGCGCCCGGAATGCGTAGTCTCAGCCCGAGGCTCGGGCTGCTGGTCCCGCGCGGCCACAAACCAGCCGCACAAAACCAGCAGCGGCACGTGGTGGTTTAATCCTGGTCTAGTCCAGGTCCAGACCCGGCCGAGCCCCGGTCCGGTCCAGTCCAGACCCGGTCCAGACCTGGTTTAGTCCACGTTTAGTCCTGGTCTAGTCTTAGCCAATCAGGACAGAACACAATGTTACACTATAAAAAAAAATCTGCGAACCGCGATAGAGCGAGGGATTACTGTATTTTGTTATTCAGCATCAATACTTTTGTCTGCTTTTTACTAAGGAATAATTAATTGAGGAATATACAATATAATAATACTATGATATATTTATGACTCAGTGTTATGTAAACTATAGCTTATATTCTTAAAGATCCTATTGAAACACTCAAATTCAGGTGAAAAACGCCGCTTATCAGTTAATCGTTAATCGATCGATAAGGTCAATCAACTATCAATTAATGAATTAATCGATAATTTGCATCCCTAGTTCAAATAGATTTATAGTTCAGCTTCTGTTGATACTTTGCAGCTGAAGTCATCAACATTTTCCGAGGGTGTGACGCTAACTGTAAGCACACTCTGTCTGATGCTTTGTTAGATTTTAATCTGATCTTTATCTTAACACAGTCTGACCATAAAGAACTGACTTAGCTGGAACTGCAACAGGTGAGCTGACCGCAAACACTTGTATTGATCACAAGTGCCTGAAAATGTGTTGTTTAAATCCATCCACCCTCTAACGCCACTCTGTTTAATCCACACAGACAAGCTAAAGAAATCGTCTGCACTGCTTTCATATCAGGAAGTTGTCATAAAAAAGACCACAAATCCAATAATAAAAGATGGATAAGACATCACAATTCGAAACAGATACAAATGTGTGTATGCTTATTACCTTGCATGCATTTCCTCTTGGTTGCACTTCCATCGGCAGTGACTTTTAGGAAAACCTAGCAGATGAAACATTATTTTTCTGTGAGGACACGAGATTAGCAGATGCTCTCATTAATCAAAGCAGTGGAGCAGCCTTACGAAACAAAACTTAATTGCCTCAAAGGTGAACGCCAGCCAGTGGCTCTATGACAGATTGCCTGAGTTAATCTCTTGTTTTCTCTCACGCCCACATCTTCAAATATTTGTTTTGCAATGAAAATGAGATATCCGTTCGTGCTTTTTCAGCCATAGTGATGTATTGCCTCATTTGATAGAATCCAAGGGTCCATAACGTTAGCTGTAAGTGGTGGTCTAGGCCTGTCATGATAATGATATTGAAACGATATATTGCTATAAAAAGATTGTGATAAACAATATTAAAACTACTTTATGCTACTGATAAAATAATAAAGCAGAATATTTAAAGTAAACAATTTTTAAATATACTTCATCATTAATATACATGAGCTGCAAAAACTAAATAATAAATGGCGAATAATTAGACCTTAAAGCTACTTATTCAACTCTGTACTGCTTATTATATTTAAAAAAAATAAAATAACCACGACCTTCCCACTTTTGCAGGGAAAATGTATATGCAATCAATATTGAGCCCCAAAATATATTGCTAAACCTTTCTTATAAATTGGTAAATGGTCACATTTTATACAGCGCTTTTCCAGCTTCAAGGCACTCAAAGCACTTGACATCAAGGAACCACTCACCCATTCACACAAACACTCATACCAGTGTACACAGAGACTGGGGGTGAGGTGGATTAAGTGTTCTGCCTAAGAAGTGGAATCACACCACCAGCCTGTGGGTCAGTGGATCTGAGCACTAAACCAATTTTAGTGTCTTTCTTATTCTTTAAAGCACTTTGGATTACTTTGTGTACAAATTGTGCGATACAAATAAACTTGCCTTGCCTAGTAATTATCGTGTCAAGCTAAAGAAAAATCACAGAATGCATTCACCTCCTCTAGTGAAGTGTCTGACACTCCAAAACTGCTCAGTCCAATGTCCGTCAGGGTTTCCTCCAGCTCTCTGAAGAGACTGGCGTAAGCTCGGGGCTGGAAGTCTCGGTTTGGGAGCAGGAAAGTCACCTCCTGACCAATGGCCTTGATCAGACGAGCCTGTGGGACGTGATGATGCACCAGAGCAGTGATCCTTTCAATGTTACCTGAAGGAGAGATGTTTAATTAACAGTAAAAATGGATGGATACAAAAACTTTTCCTATAATACCTATCCACATCATAATTGCTACAAATTTAACCTAAAATGACTTTACATTTACATTTTACATTTTAATTAAATGTCCTATATCAAAGAAAATTGACTCTTGTGAGCTATAGGCCATGTTAGAATGTTGTTACCTGTTTTGTTTCATTCACACATGCTTGCATTATTAGTGTATTTAGTATGAAAGTGGAGTGTGCATGAGTGGTGGTGGTGGTCGGAGGGGCCGATGGCGCAGATTGGCAGCCTCGCTTCCGTCAGTCTGCCTCAGGGCAGCTATGGCTACAAAAAAGTAGCTTACCACCATCAAGTGTGGAGTGAATGAACAATGAACTGTAAAGCGCTTTGGGTGTCATGAAAGGTGCTATATAAATGCTATGAATTATTATTAATTATTATTATATATCCAAAGCTCAAATCGTTCTGTTCCACCTTGTGTTGTCATGAAGTGGTAGTTTTCAAGTTAACAGCTACCTTTGGCCTTTAGTTCAATAGGAATTGGCAATTCCTGGGCTGAACTAATCCAAATGATTCTAATAAATGTATATGGAGTTAAAAAAAAAAACAGTGGAGAGCTTCCTGTACACATGAGTGTTTGAGAGAAGCCTAAATATGCAGGGTTTATGTGTTACACATGTGTGAATGAAAACACAAGACAGATCAGAAAATAGGATAATATAGGTCCTTTAAAATAATTTTGGACAACTGTCTGGTGGGAAGTCTGCCATCTGAGTATCTTTATAGAGGAGCTTTTTTCCAGGAATGTTTCACAGTATGGCAATAAATCTAGCATTAAATGAATTACAGGTGTAAATTATTGCTCAAAAATACCTTGAAAAACATACATTCTTATTTCTTACTGCAAACGGATTCACACACAGATCTGACCTCTAACCTAGTCTATTCTCTTTCTGAATATGTCTCACATTTGTATAGATAATTAAATGTATGGGTACAAATAATGGACTTGCTTGACTATTCTGTTACATTTTCTCTACAGACAAGTGAAAATGATGTGTATTAATACTGTATACCCATAATATACCCGTAGTGACATGTATAATCCATATTAATTAGAGCTTATGACAGACTGTGAACTGGGCCTCACCGTCCATCTGTCGCTCTGGAGCTGCAGTCTCCTTCTGAGTCACTTTATACTTGGAACATTCAGAGCATTTACAGGAGCAGTCCTCAGTGCAATGACAGCTAGTCTGCAAAAACAAAAACAAAAACAAAACAAGGGTATTTACATTTGTACCATGCGCAGAATTGACTACATATTTAGTACCGCTTAATTAACAAATGAACAAAAAAAGGAATGGCTTGACTACAGCTGTGTCAACTAAAAAAAAGGTGACCAGTAGCAATATGACCACTCACCCCTTTGGATTGTGAAGTCCAGTCTAAAATTTTTGTCAAAAATCTAGTCACTCATATATCCATATATCAATATATTTTAGTTAGCTGTTTCTGATTGAGAACTATTTTCCATTTTTTATTTTCGATATTTGAGTGATCAATACTAAAAATGCAGTGCAAATTTGAAAAAAGTTGTTAATGTCTGTTTGTTAAAGGCAAAATGTATTAATTATGTTTTAGAATATTGCAGGTTCCTAGTATTTCTGAGCTATTTCTATAAACCTTAATAAGGACATGAGACAGCATTAATAAGAACACACCTTTGGAAGTTCATGTTTCATCTTTTGCACGAGGGTGAGGTAAAATCCAGCTCCAAAACAGTTCTTGAGGAAAATAGGAGAGCCGCAGCAGAAGAGTCGTCCCTGAGAGATGATGGCCACACGGTCGCTCAGTAGGTCAGCCTCGTCCATGTGGTGTGTGGACATGATCACTGTATGACCTGGGAGAATAAAAGAGACAAAAATTATATTGATGCTTTAAAAGATGTACTTTTTGCACTTTTTCAAGGTATTTTAGCAAGACAATTCACATATACTTTAATACAAGTGGCCCTTCCCCTAGAAAGTTACATAGTGCACCTTTAAAGGAGGTTAGCTTGGGTGGAAGGTTGGACATTAAAATGATCAAAGAAAAGACTCACTACTTTAAAAAACAAGTGGTAGAATAGGGCAAATAGACATTAAAGTCACATAGCAGCCATTGACCAAAAGATGTTGAACAAACTGAAAAAGAAATTGTTAACAAATAGCTCTACAAAAAGGTTTAAAATCTGTAGTGTAAATACACTTTGTTATTTATGGGATATTGGATAAAGTAGGACAGGACTGTTATATAACATTGCCAGCAGGTGGCAGTGTTACCTGCGCGATACTTGAGCAGCAGGTCCCAAATGGAGCGTCTGGAGTAAGGATCGACCCCTGATGTGGGCTCATCCAAAATCACAACTTTAGCCCCACCCACGAAGGCCAAAGCCACTGACAGCTTTCTCTGCATCCCGCCTGGAAAACAACAGTTTCACATAATATTTAGTAAAATGATAATGCTTGAGAATAACTACACTTTTGATAGCTTTAATACACTGCCTCTTGACTCTTGACAAAATGCTCTGTTCCACCTTGTGATGTCATGTAGCTGTTAACAGCTACCTTGTACCTTTTTTTCAACAGAGATTGACAATTCCAGGGCTGAAATTATCCAAATGATTCTAGTAAACACACAGTGGAGCACAGGAGCATGACATGACATCACAAGGTGGAACATCTCTTTGAGAGAAGTCTAAGTATGCAGTACACCTGTGAATGAAACAAAACACAACTCCAGGTATGTTTTTGATCAGGAAACAAGATTGAAACAGATCAGAAAATAGTGTGATATAGGGCCTTTAATAAACAATTTGCTCATTATGAATTTATTTTTTATTCATGCTTTATTAAGGTATTTCTTTATATAAAATGTCACCAATAACATTTACACATGGACTAAAAAAAACTTCTACTGACCTGAGAGGTTCTGGGTGAGTTCATCTCTCTTATGGGGCAAACCAAGGTCTTGAAGCATGTTTTCCACCTCCTCTTCAGCTTCTGCGATGGGACGACCTTTTAACAGAGCATAAAAGAGGATATGCTCCGCTACAGTCATGCTGAAGGAAATATGAAGAAAGAAAATGTGTTATAATACAGGTATAGTTCTTCAGTGAGTCTAACCCATCTGTTGTTTTCCCACAATATGATGTTCAAATTAATTCTTTATTCTTTGAGTTGACATAGTTTTGAGGATATAATAAAAATGCTTTGCTGAATACAGATTATCTCTTGCATGTAAAATACTGCAATCTTGTTTTTACCAGCTGACAAGCATTAGCAATAGCAGTATCCATTTACATGAATGGGAAGCCAAGTCAAAATGCCATGTAGTAACATAGTCACAAGGACTTCTGCATGTTTTTCATTTATTTGTACATTGAAGCAGCTGCTTAATTAATTAATCAATCTGTGGATTTCTATACCGCCCTTCAAGGTGCCCAAAGCTCTTTATAATGCTCTATTCATTCACTTCACAGTGGTGGTATGGTAATATTGTAGCCACAGTTGATTTGGGGCAGACTGATGGAAATGAGGCTGGCAATCTGCGCCATCAGCCCCTTCGACCACCATCACTATCACCACGTAGTAACTCAGTAACTTAAAATCCTTTTTTTTTCTCTTCATGGTCCCTTTGATATCAGATTTTGCTGTTTGCATGTCATTAAAATTATCTTAAAGGTACATAAATTGTATTAGAAAGAAATACTAAAATACTAATGCCTTGTGTCAGGCCTTCAAATAAGCCTTTTGTGACTTTTGTGCCCCAAAGCAAAAACTGTATTCCCTTTGCTATTACAACTTCATGCAAACTCAAAATAAAAGTATGCACATTAAGTATACTACTTAAAATTAAACAAATTTAACTGCTATTATAAATCCTTGTCTCTATAAAACTCCATGTCATTTTGTAAACATTTAAGAGATCCTACATAAATTCCTTTTATTATCACATCAACATGTTTTGACCAGTGTTTGTTGAGAATTCCAAGTACATACTACTGAAAAAGGATGTTGTGTTGGGGGCACATTCCCAGAGACAAGCGGATCGCGTCCATGTTCGAGCAGATGTCCTTTCCATAAATGGTTGCTGTTCCTGAAGTCGGAGGGAACATCCCGGTCAAAATAGACCTGGGAGAGACGGAGATAAAAAATAAAAAAAAAGAAGAAATGCAGCAATCAGAGGCCAGTGATAGGATAACTCTGGGGTATTTTCTGCTGATAGGACGTACATGGTGGTAGTTTTCCCAGCTCCATTTTGTCCCAGGAAAGCAGTGATCTGGCCCTCGTAAAAATTAATGCTAAGGCCGTCCACTGCAGGTCTGTAGCTGCTGCCAAAGACCTTCACCAGATTCTTGATACAAACGCCCTTCTCCAAATCGACTGGCTCTGCTTCGAAATATTGTTGACCTGAAACACAAATGTGCAATGAATATTGTGTTAAACTTTCAGTCATAATGCAAAAGGATCTACAAATAAGATAAGATAAGACAAGATAACATAAAATACGACTTTATTGATCTCACACAGGAGATATTCACTTGCCACATTAGCTCCAGGCAGCTTAATGCAAAAGACAATAAGAAAAAATAAATATATATATCAATCATTGTTCTGTTTTGTGGTCTAGGTTATTTCAAAAAATTAAAAAAAACTCATCTGTGGTCTGGATCCAACATGAATTGCTCTTAAAATAATTTCTGTATTCTTTAGGCAAACTATTGTCAGTATTTAGCCATTAAAGGAATATGATAAAGTAGGTATTCATTTTGTTTTAGCAGTTGTGATTTTTATATTTATATTTATTTAAAGGGCCTATATTATCTAATTGTAAACATTTTAATGCTCATGTGCCTTGTGTGCTTTGGCAGTACATCCCAGCTTAACTTTACTGTTTGATAAAACTTTACCAAAGAGTTTGAAAGAGCTCGGGTTGAGTTAAATCAGACTAAACATAGTTTCTCCTTTCATGTTTTGAAAGTCAGGTACCACAGCTTAAGATAATTTACTTTTCTCAGTATAATCCGATCAAGAATAAGATATCTTGTTCCGGCCATTTCATATCTATAAGCTTCTCTATCATGCATTAAAGTAGGAAATGGCTGGAGACATCATGAGATCAGAAGTCAGGAATGTGCCCAGTGTAAAGAAGCCATCACATATTAACCAAGCAGGGACATGAGAAACCACTAATGTGTGTGTTCCCATTTACCACAAAGAGTAAACACAGATCAGACCATTAACTACAAAACCAGTGTACCTACCATCTATTTCCTCAGTCTCTTTGCCTTTGCTCTGAGCCTGGTGTTCACATGAAGTCATCTCCTCTGCTTTCTCCGTCTTTCCTTTCTCTGACTGAAGCTCCTTATTTGAACCGTTATCAAAGCTGTGTTTGATCTCCTGTTTGACTAGAATTTACAGATTTGAAGAGGATTGATCTTTTAAAGTAAGCAGTTTTATGAGTAAATGCTTATTTACCTGGTGCTGGAGCCACAGTGTTGAACCAATAATGAGGGCGCAGAGGAAAGTAAAACGGTTGGCCAATACCATACTGTCCTGAAAAACAATATTAAGTTAGCCAGCTGCTTGTCACCATGGAGATATTATTAGTTTTATGGAATGTTCCACAGTATAGCAATCTATCATTTAATAATTCACAGGTGTTTTTACTGCTAAAAAATGTAAACGTAAATATGCATTCTTACAGTTAGTGGCTCAGCTCTCCACAGTAAGTACATTTAATAAACATTTTACAAAGCGCACCTTTAAGTCTATATAACTGACATTAAAATACTGACCCTTGCGCGTGACATTACTGCATTAAAAATGAACAAAGTCTGTATTCTTCCATCAGTATGCAGTGACATCCCATTTACACAATACTTGATTATAAGCCTGGGTTTCATAATGACTGTTGCCAGAGCGTTTAACAATCAACAAATTATTATATCTTTTGAATATAACAGGAAGCTGAAACCCATGAATATATTTGTGCAGCATAAAATATTAACTTCTCTGCCTGTCGTTGACTGACCTGGGAAGACACTGTCCAGGTACCAGGCCAGTATTCCATAGAGAAGAGAGTCCAGAGCCATCATACAGATAGAGTTATAGAAGGAGAACTCGTCCCCCTCTAAAGGACTGGTCTGAATATTGTCCCACTGAAGACCAAGTCCCTGCTCCTCGTATCGTGACAAGTACTCTGTCCCAAAGCCAAATGCAACCTGGGACAGCAGACTCTGAAACGAAAGGAAGCATACAGTCTATGTACTAATGTGAATAATTACTATAGCAACATACAGCTCTGGAAAAAATAATAGACCACTGCATTTTTTCTGAAATTAGCATCTCTACATGTATTACAGCCATTCTATTCCAGCATCTGTTGAATTCCAACACAAACACAAAGCTGAGCTACTTCAGTTCTTGCTCCAGGAGTGGAATAAAGTCACCCAAGAACAATGTGAAAGACTTGTGGAGAGCATGCCAAGACGCATGAAAGCTGTGATTAAAAATAAGGGTTATTGCACCAAATATTGATTTCTGAACTCTTCTTAAGTGTAATCATTAATATTATGTTGTTTTAAAATTAATTTGATCTTGTTTCTTTGCATTGTTTGAGGTCTGAAAATATGTATCTTTTCTGTTATTTTGACCCTTTGTCATTTTCTGCAAATAAATGCTCTAAACGATAATATTTTTATTTGTAATTTGGGCAAAATGTTGTCAGTAGTTTATAGACTCAAACAAAAATGTTCCTTTTGCCCAAATACATACCTATAAGTAGTACAATCAGAAAAACTGATAATTTTGCAGGGGTCTCTTGTGTATTTAAACTAAAAGTTGTCATGAAAAAATTGATAAACTATTGGGTTTTGTATACTAATACTGTTGGATATTATAAAAGCTACTGAACCCACCACTAGTAGTTTCATGTCTTTGGTAAGGTATTCTTGCCAGGCAAAACAGAAGATGTGAGGCAGGTACAGGGTGAAGTAGATGATGCCACAGCAGGCTGCAGCCAGATTGGCCTGATTAAAGAAAACGCTGAGGAGGAAGCACTGCATGATGGTTGCCGTGGTGAACGTGAGTAGAAAGAGGAAGAGGATGATGGGGTTGCTGTAGTTCAAAACTCTTCCTCCCTGTGAATAATAGAGACATGGGTATTACAGCTATCCAACACAAGAGGGCACTCTATCCTGCTTTTATCACTATAAAAGAGTAATTCTAGCGTTTAAAACAAGTGTTTAATAAAAACAACAATGGAAAAAAATTACAAAACAGGACAATGTCAAATAAACCAATAAATAAATAAAATTAAAGGATTAAATTAGACTTAATTAGGTGGTAAACAAGGTCTAAACTAAGTCTCAATTAAGATCAAATCAAAGTAAGACATAACTTATCAAATAAGTCTTAAATATAAACTCAGATCAGTTCAATAAATGTTTAGAATGACTTTAAAGTCCCAGACTGTAGAACATTTCAGGCAAAGTAAAAATAAAATCTCCATGGAAACAAGCAGGTAGCAAACCCTCCACCAGAAAAGTGACATTGCATTTTTAAAATACATTTCTCATTGTGTTGCAACATTACAGCTGATAATTTTCAACAAACTTTTACTGACCTGAAAATAAGATATTAACATTTTGCTGGAAAAAAAAACAAAAACAAAAAAAGCAAAAACTTGAGTAACACTAGAGTAATCCATGTACCAGCAGGGGCACACAGTTATAGAAGCTGCTATTGTCTTTTACAGTGTACTTGTTAATGACTGACAAGGCTATTCCTGAAACCTCATTCATAGTATAACAATGATGTCATGTTATCCCAACACCATTTACTGATGATTTATTTCTATGCAAATATAGTGAGATAACCCCTGGAGTAAAAGATTTATAAATGTTCCAACCACTACAGGAAATCAATGAAGCCATAATAATTAGCACATGACCAAATAAACTAGGGATGTGTCATCGAGGTACAAAAAAAAAAATCACAGTTACAGTTACACAAGAATTCAAACATTGTGTCATTTCAACTATGCAAGTTTTAAACATGCTGTATTGACATTAAATTAAATCTAATGTAGTTAGTGGTTTAGTCCTGCATGCATGTTAAAAGGTGCACTGCGTAAAATTTCTAGTGGAGGGTCTGCCACCTGTTTGTCTCCATGGAATTGTTATTGCTTTATTGCCTAAAATGTTCCACACTATAGATCAGGGGTCGGCAACCCGCGGCTCTGGAGCCACATGCGGCTCTTTGATCCCTCTGATGCGGCTCAGTACAGTGGTCCCTCGTTTATCATGGGGGTTACGTTCTAAAAATAACCCACGATAAGTGAAATCCGCGAAGTCGTCAGGTTTATATTTTACAATTATTCTCTATGTTTTAAGGCTGTAAACGCGTCACCACACACATTCTACACTTTGCGATCGAACATATAAATCTGGCAAACTGAACACATTCTGTACAGGAGACACGGAGAATGACTGACGAATCGGCAAAGGTCTACAGTTCCTTAGCCAATCAGGACACAGAAATACGCGTTGATACACTATAAAAAAAATTGGGGAAAAAATCCACGAAACAGCAAGGCCACGAAAAGTGAACCACGATATAGCGAGGGACCACTGTATTTAATTAAAATGTATTTTATTTTAGTTCATTCATTTTCAAAATGTAATTCTATGACACAAAGGCAAAAAAGTCGTTATATGCAGTGTTATTTCATTTTAAATTTCAAAAGGGTTTTGTGGCTCCCAGTGTTTTCTTTACTGTGTGAAACGGGTCAAAATGGCTCTTTGAGTGGTAAAGGTTGCTGACCCCTGGTATAGATTAAACTTAAAATCTATTGGGTGAGAGACAAGCAGGTTACAGCACTACTCTACATGTGTATGACTGGTGGTATCCACACTTTAAACTCCACCCTGCAGCCATGTGTTTGTAATCAGAAACAATAAACAATTAATGGCAAAAGGATAAATTCAATTTGTCAAATGGATAAAAGTTTATTTGGTCGAATACGTTTCGCAGCTCATCCAAGCTGCTTCTTCAGTTCTGGCTAGAGTGGGAGTGGAGTGTGGGGGGTCTGGTTAGCATAGCCATTCAGGGCCATAATGGTTGCTAACCAGACCCCCCACTCTCCACTCCCACTGCATATTTAACAGGCTTACCTAACTAACAGAAACTGTAAACAAATAGGTGTGATAGTTTCATAGTCATTTAATTGTAGTTAGCTCCTCCCTGCAGACAGTTATAAGCAGTGTCCACCAGCGTCTGAACAGAACTGAAGAAGTAGCTTAGATGAGCTGCGAAACGTATTCAATGAAATAAACTTTGTCCAGTTGACAAACTGAATTAAAATTACCAAAATTAGCAATCAGAGGGGCAGAGGAGCTCATTGTTTAACAGACTCCTACAGCTCCACTCAAACAGTGAGAGATACAGAACTACATTCATACCATATTCCATATAACTCACACTTATATAACAGATAATACTCCCTACAACTGTACAACAACTCACCCTTACTGTATGTAACAGATAATCCTATGTCCTGACAATCATATCATCTTTGCACTGTTTTCCTTTCCTTTCTTGTATATAACTGTGATATAATGTATTCATATTACTATAATTCTGTTTTGCTTTATTTGTACATATACATTTATAGTATAATTAACACCAGTCCCTTGCAATTTTTATTGCTACTTATTCTGAATGTATTATTGGGGCCAAGCACCGAAGGTGCTAGGCACCATAGTGTTTGTACTGCGTTCTCAAAAAGGTAAGGGATCTCGTTTGCGTAGGCAAAAATATCAAAATGTAACTGCCTTAAAAAATGACAAGTATGGAGCTACAGTCCAATTAAAGAAGGCAAAATCAAAGGTTCACGTCGGCCTTTGCCAGCATTGTAAAGATGTTCTTGAATGGAAGGTCAAATACAACAAATACAAGCTTCTAACACAGCCTCGCAAATGTGTTAAGTGTTGTCAGAAGACTATAAAGGATGCATATTACGTAACCTGCAAACCGTGCTCTCTTCAGCTAGAAATCTGCTGCAAATGTGGCAAGAAGGAAGAAATTGTTATTCCAGTGAATTCCCATCTGGAAATTAAAGAAGAGGAGGAGGAGGAAGAAGAAGGTGATTGTAAAAAGAAAAAGAGTCAACGACAGAAGAAAGATGAGCTGAACAGTGAGGAAGAAGATGATGACTTTGACTTTGGAGATGATGAATGCAGTGAGGAAGACTTTGATAGACTCAGATTTAAAGAAAATGAAGGACAAAATTTGCCTTCCAGATGTCTCTAAAATACATGTAAAAGACGGAACTGACTGATAAATTGATTAAGATTTGTTTGTTTAAAAAAAAAAAAGTGTTTGTACTGCGTTGCCTAGCGACGTTGCCTAGCAACCCTTTGATCTTGTCTTTGATGTGTCTTGTCTCCTGATTCTTCTTATTATTATTTTATATTCTCCTCAACATAGGAGTCTATGGCAACCCCTAGAACCGTCTGGTAAAAAGTTGTGAAATTTTGCATGCACATTCCAGCCAGTCTCCTCATTACCCACAGCAATTTATAAGCCCCCAGCCCCAACCGTCTAGTGCCACCAGCAGGTCAAAGTTGCAGAAATTTTCAGGAATTGCCTAGCAACGCACCTAGCAACCGATCTGTCTTTGATGTGTCTTTGATCTGTTAAACCTTGTTAGACCCTGTTAAAATCTGTTAGACTCTGTTAGACCCTGTCAGGCTCTGTTAGACCCTGTCAGACTCTGTTAGACCCTGTCAGACTCTGTAAGATCCTGTCAGACCTTGTTAGACCCTGTTAAACCCTGTTTCTGAGTCTGACAGGGTCTAACTACCCTGTTAGACCCTGTCAGACTCTGTTAGACCCTGTCAGACTCTGTTAGATCCTGTCAGACTCTGTTAGATCCTGTCAGACCTTGTTAGACCCTGTCAAACCTTGTTAGACCCTGTTAAACCCTGTTTCTGAGTCTGACAGGGTCTAACTACCCTGGTAGACCCTGTCAGACTCTGTTAGACCCTGTCAGACCCTGTTAGACCCTGTCAGACCCTGTCAAACTCTGTTAAACCCTGTTAGACCCTGTTAAACCCTGTCAGACTCTGTCTATCTAAACCCCAGCACCTGCAACAAGGTTATTATAGTTTATGAAAACTGTCAGACTCTGTTAGACCCTGTTAGAACCTGTCAGATTCTGTTAGACCCTGTCAGACCCTGTCAGATTCTGTTAGACCCTGTCAGACTCTGTTAGACCCTGTCAGACCCTCTTAGACCCTGTCAGACCTTGTTAGACCCTGTCAGACTCTGTTAGACCCTGTCAGACGCTGTTAGACCCTGTCAGACCTTGTTAGACCCTGTCAGACCCTGTTAGAACCTGTCAGATTCTGTTAGACCCTGTCAGACTCTGTTAGACCCTGTCAGACTCTGTTAGACCCTGTCAGACCCTCTTAGACCCTGTCAGACCCTGTTAGATCCTGTCAGACTCTGTTAGACCCTGTCAGACGCTGTTAGACCCTGTCGGACCTTGTTAGACCCTGTCAGACCCTGTTAAACCCTGTTAGACCCTGTCAGACTCTGTTAGACCCTGTGAGACCCTGCATGCGGCCTACATGCTGAGGCCTACATGCACCTTCGGTGCTTGGCTCCACATTGCTGCTTGCAGCTATATTTATTTTTGATTTTACTCTTTCTTATTGTAATATGATGTGATCTCTAAGTCTAAGTCTAATTAAAATGACCAAAAAGGACAAGAGATAGTACTCAGTACGATAAAAACACCATATACAGAATTTATACAGAATATACAGAACACATAAAGCAGATTTCGTGTTTAGTTCCACTTTAACCTCACCATGATGATAGCAGTGAGCAGAGCGGTGCTGGTGCCCATCATGAGGAAGCTGTCAATGAACCACGTGGTCCAGATGACGCTGTTGGTGACGCCTGCTGCCTTCAGAGTCTCCTTCAGTCTCAACTCTTTCTCCAGGACGATGCTTTTCACCATCATGGACACAGAGTAAACCCAGGCCAGCACCATGAAGATTGGAAAACAGCGATTCAATGTCAGCATGAACCTGGACAGGAACAAAAGCATTATTTATCTATATTTTGTAATACTGCAAATGACCAATATTAAGCAGTAATGAAGCTCTTTAACTAAATGTGTATGGACTGAGAAGTTCCACTGATGTTTGTTGAGTAAACTGCTATCCATTGGTTTCGGATTCATGACAATTTTGGACTGTTTCCATAGCAACTAATACAATTAGTACTAGTAACAAAATCCTCTTTTAGATGGTGGGAAAACCAGTGAATATGAGGTAAGCAATTGCAATGTAGGCCTATAGCTTTATTGATTGAATATAAAAAATAGACTTTTATTTTCTTTATACCAAAATATCAAAGAGTACTGGAGTGTAAATACATTTTAAAAATAGGTTATTATTGTTATTTGCTTATTCCTAACTAATGCTCTGTTTTTTATATAAGATAAGGGTTTCCCATAGATTTAGATTTTAGATCAAGGTGTTGCAAATAATTTTTATTTTAAAATCTCATTCATTTTGGAGAATACAAATATAACTAATATAACTAACTGCTTATAGTTAATCTTTAATAAGTTTTTTAACCAATCTATTTTATAAGCTTATGATAATACAATGAGCAAGAAAGTCTAATTTTGTTATTCCAATATAGTCCAATTTGTTTTTAGACTATGGGGGGCCACCACAGTCTCCTGTATCAATGGGAAACACTGTATTCTTATATAGCTCCAGTAGAAAACACTAAGGGCAAAAGGTTACATTGAAGGCACTCACAGGTCATCTACATAACAAGGGTAGGGCATCTGCTGGAGGTACACGCCCATCGGCCACTTCTTTCCCGTGTGAGTCTTTATTACGCCGTGTTCTATTATGTCCTGGAGGTAGGCAAAACCACCCCAGACGTAACGCAGGTCATCCATGGGGTCAGCCCTGGGGCCCGGATCCCAATACCTGCAATTAATTGAATAGTTAACATAGCAAGAAGGAACACATTGAAGTGATATAATTTTGTAGGTATTTTTAAAGGTAGCAAATAAAAGCTTTTTATTTTTGAGATCTGAAAATGTTTACATAATGCATAATGCATAATGATAATGATAAATACATGATTTTACAAGCAACAAGACAGCCATTTAATCTATAGATATGCGCTGATCCAGACTGATGATTCTATCTATTTCCTTTAAACATAAATGACGTATTGTAAATAATTATCCAAATGTGGTTTGCAATTGTTAATTATCATGTAAAGTAGCAACAGAACAGCTTTGAAAAAATACAAGTTCAATATTAAAAGGTATTTTGGGGCCAACATTAACAGTAAATAGTCATATATATTACAGAAGTTTTTAGACCCAAATGGGATGTAAATTGAACCAAAATCTTGAATCCATCCAAATTTTTAATATTTGTGCCTATATCCAATACCAGTATCATTTTGGTGCATCCCTAATTTAAAAGATAACTGTGTAACTTTTCTAGTAGAAGGTCCACTCACTACTTGTCTCCATGGAATTAATACTTTGCTTTAAATTGTCCAGAGTATGGTATTGAGCTACCGTAATCTGTCTTGCATTTATTCAACTACAGGTGTTATTTACAGCTCAACAATATCTTAAAAAACATCATTTTTTACTATGAGTGTGGTCACCTCTCCATAAATCAAACCTGGATTCCAAGACTCCATGAAAATTCATAACTTTATGGCAATAATGTGGAACATTCTAAGCACAACTCCACGTAGACATGCAAAGTGACGGACCCTCTACCAGACAAGTTACACAGTGCACCTTTAAATCCTTGCTACACAAAATATTCTTCCATAAGAGTTTGAACTTTTTGAACTTTCAATAAAGGCCCAAACTGATCACAGGAATTTTGAAACAACTTGATTGAAATTTACTTAAATGCACATTGTAATTTGGAACATTTCCTGAGTTACTTAAAGGAAAAGTAATGTTTTTTTACAATCTGAGCCTTATTTCGGTAATAAAACAAGTTGTTTTACTCACCCATAGCACTTTGGTATCATATGGAGCACTTCCGGAGATGTTTTAGATTTGCGATCTCCATAATGTGAGTTCTCGGGGCCTGTAATCCGAGATTTAGCCATAGTTTCGAGTAGATGAGGACGCCAGTGCGCATGTGCGGAGTGTGCTCTCAGCTCCCGGGACCCAAACATGAAACGCAAAGCTGTAAACTATGGCTAAATCTCGGATTACAGGCCACGTTTGATTCAAACGAAATCGTAGACTAAGACATTGAACTTCTATGATTTGAAGTGCTAAAGTTTGTGTTATTTGGAGACCGCAGGGGGCATATTACATGCTCGGGGAATATATTATATGCCCCGAGCTATGGCTAGAAGTCACGCTAGGCTAACGCAAATCTAAAACATCTCTGGAAGTGCTCCATATGACACCAAAGTGCTATGGTGAGTAAAACAACTTGTTTTATTACCGAAATAAGGCTCAAATTGTAAAAACGTTACTTTTCCTTTAAGCCCTGTACAAAACCTGCACAAAACATGACTTATATCACCCTCACCTGTCTTTGATCTTATTGGTGCGCTCCACTGAGTCGATGTCCATGCGTATTTTGAACATGACGTGAGGTGGGACATGATTGGTCCATGAAAACATGTTTGTGAAGACCAGACCTGCCCAGAATTTACCCTCCTCCAAAAGGTCCAATGCTCTGTGCGTGACGGTGTCTTCATCAGACATGGGCACAAACTTATCCAGCAACACACACTGAAACAACAAAAATAATTTAAGTCTTATATTACTTAAGGTCCTATATTACACAAAATTGATTCTTGTGAGCTTTAAGCCATGTTATAATGCTGTTACCTCCTCAAAAACACACCTGGAATTGTGTTTTGTTTTGCACATAATGCTCTGCTCTACCTTGTGATGTCACGTTTTAAAGTGAACTACCACATCTTAACTTTACGTCAGCAGAGATGGGCAACTCCAGGTCTGAAATAATCCAATTTATTCTAGTGAAGGTCAACAAAGTGAAGCTTTTTCTGTATTACCACATGACCTCACAAGATGGATGGAGTGTGTTCTGTTTGAGAGAAGGACACGGTCTAAATATGCAGGGTTTGTGTGTTAAACATGTGAGTGAAACAAAACACAACTCCGGATATGTTTGTGATGAGGAAACAACATTATACCTAGACCATAAAATTCCATAATATGGGCCCTGTAATTAATAATGTCTGCTACATTGTATTTGTTCACAAGCAATTATAGTGACACAATAAAAAGGTCTGACACACCCTTACAGTACGCAATTGGTATAATGAGTCCATTTTGGTCAACTAGTTATATAACATTAAGACTATTCACTGATCACTAGCCCAGAACATCTTAGTGTTTGAATTTTTATTTATACAAAGCTGTTCTGTAGCTACATGAGAGATAAATAATAGCTACATGACACATTTCGATCAGTTCTGTCTTATTTTATTTTGTTTTAAAGGTGCATTGTGCAACTATTCTGGGTCCGTCAAATGATTTTTGCCATGGAGGTATTATTGCTTTGCCTGGAATGTTTCACAGTATGGCATTAAACCGTTCTATTTTCATGGAGACCAAACTGGACCAAGTTACAGGTCAGACCTGTGGAGAGGAAACCCTGCTCACAGTCAGAATGCTTGTTTTTCTAGGTATTTTTTAGCTATAAAACCACCTGTAATTGAATAAATGTAAGGTAGAGCTGTTTAATGTCACACTGTGGAACATTCCAGACAGAGCAATCACATATCCATAGAAACAAGCAGGTGAAGGACCTCCATTCAAAAAGTTACACAGTGCACCTTTAAAAAAATAAATCTTATTTTCAGTCACTGCACTTGTATCAGTTTATATCGGGTGTCAGCATACACTAAAACCTATAGTAACAAAATCGGTGTCAGAACTAAAAAAGATGGATCCCTACAAATTACAAACAAATATTACATGACCAATATACAGTAAACTGACAGAAGACAAAATGTAAGAGCCCTTTTTAAATTCTAACGCCCCCTGAACGCCACACACATGCCACAAACAAACAACCAATGAACCATCAAGCCCACTGCCATTGTTAGTGCCCCATAGCGGACTGTGGAGTGACAGCTGTAGCTAATCGGCCCCAATCCTTCCCACTCTTCTTGTCAAACTTAAGTGCTGTAAAGCTTCAACTTGGACAAAAAACAAAAAGCACCAACTATCCATAAATCCACCCATCAATGCCCCGAGGTCTCCCCCGTGTCACCCCCCCAGAGCGATAGGCCCCTCATCCCGATTAGCTGGAGCAGGCAAGGGCCCCAAATTTAACTTTGTTTTTAATCCAACTACTTAATAAAACAGATATAAACTAGTTATTTTATATATTTTTCTGCACTTTTCTAACTGTCTGCATTACTCTCTTCACATTAGGAGCAGTTTTGAGCACACCAAAGTTACATAACCAACATAGTGAAATGCACTTATCCACTTGTACACAGAAGACTGGAGACGTTCTTTTTATCCCAGCTACTTGATAGATTTAAACTTATTTAAACTAGTTAATTGATGCAAATTTTGAGACTTCCAGGAATAAAGCCCCGTTTACATATTATATATATTTATAAAAATGGAGACTTTTCCCTTCGTTTACACACAAATGGAGATTTGTCCTTTGAAAACAATTCTTTCTAAAAACTCCGGCAAAAGTGAAGATTGTGGAAAACTCCGGTTTCGCATTTGCATGTAAACTGAGTTTTTGACAGCTGACGCACCAAAAGTGCGATTCTGATTGGCTTGCAGAGCGTTCTCCTTCATTTTCAGAGACGAATTCGCCGTTTGCGTGTAAAAGATGGGTACAAACAAAGGGAAATGTCTCCATTTTTAAAAATACCAGTGTACGTGTAAACGGGGCCTCATTTTGGAAAAAGGAGGGAGACAAATATTCGTTTCTCTACATACCCGGCTATGTGTAAACGTAGCCTAAGAGTTTTATATTATAAGTGAGTTAAAGTGAAAACAACTGGAGTCCAAGTCCAGTTGTTCTTGTTTTAACTCACTTGTAATCCAAAGTAGTTGATTTTTTCTACATATTTCCTATTTTTAGGAAATTAGGAAATTTTCTAAATTGTCACTGCACATTAGGAGTGGACAAGAGTTACACAACCACTGATTAAAAGCACTAATCCACTTGAATATAGCCTAACCCTAACCCTAGCTATTTTTAAGAATGTTTCTTGATTTTCGCTTCACATTAAGAGCTTTTTTGAGCACAGAAGATTTACACAACCACCATTAAAATCCACTTAAACATAGGAGCCTGAAAGCTGGAGTTTTTGCTTTATCCCAAATAACTTAATAAGAAAAGATTGCCCACTCGCATAAATATCCAATTTTTAAACACTTTTCTATCTGTTTCCTTCACATAAGGAGTGGTTTGAGCACACAACCACCATATTGCAATACATTTGAACATAGAAGACTTGTTTTTATCCCAACTGCTTAAAAAACAGATACAAACTAGTTACTTTCCTTTGGTAATGTCCCACTTGCATATATTTCCTATTTTAAGCGCTTTTCCACACACATTAGAAGCGGTTTTGAGCACTCAAGAGTTACACAACCCCCGCATTGAAATCCTTAAGGACGGGGATTATTTTGTGAATAGGTCTGCCCTTGAACTTGGCATTTTAGGTGCATTCCTCACTGTCCCACATGATAAAAGATACTTAAAATGTCCAAACAAAGATCGTTCACGCTTTATTGAAACTCAGAGCTTTATTTTAGGGGCCTAGTTGGATGCTTTTGATAAAATACCTTTACAGAAATTACCACACATGATCAAGAAATTTCTATAGGAATTAGAAGTGGTTGGTGTTTTAAAGGTTCTATATATATATTATGCAAAATTGATTCTTGTGAGCTTTAAGCCATGTTATAATGCTGTTACCTCCTCAAAAACATACCTGAACTTGTGTTTTGTTTCAATCATACATGTTTGAGTAATCCTTTATTATTAATCTGATTATATCTTCTAGGCTCAAAATGCTCTGTTCCACCTGGTGATGTCACAAAGCAGAAGTTTTAAAGTTAACTAGTTAGCTACTTTTTATCTTTAGTTCAGTAGAGATCCAAATGATTCTAGTGAAGGTGTATGGAGTTTAAAAACACAGTGGAGCACTTCTTGTATTACCATATGACATCACAAGGTGGGATAGAGTGTTTTCCGTTTAAGTAAAAAGATTATAACATACTGAAGATCAGAAAACAGGTCTACCATAAGGATATTTTCAAAAAGATGCACATTTAAAATAATTAGCAACTTTTTGAAATTGGTAATCTTCCAAACAAGAGTATAAAGTGCTATTCATGCTGATTGATTCATTATTTTATAATAACCTTTATATGTGCAATAGAAAGGCGCTTTGTGTTACATTTTGTATGAAAAGCGCTTCATAAATATTGTTTGATTGATTGATTGATTGATTGATTGAGAGAGCATGGAGTGAGTAAGCTGGAGTTTTGGTAGTAGTAACTGGACAGTTTAATCTACCTTTTCACTCATAAAGATATTGTTAACTAGTACTTCTTTGTATTGATACTTTGCAGTAGCATCACACTGGGGGTGTTCTACATTTATCTTAACGGCCAAAAAAGTTTTAAGACTGTCTGAAAATGCAAGAAAAAATACGAAATGGATTTAACACATTTTCAGGAGCTTGTGATCATTATGAGCGTTCATGGTCCGGTTTAGGTGTTTTAAAGGTATTTTAAATAAAAATGGTGAGAGTGAACGGAAAAATTGTTGGCTTAGCTTGTGACTGCAAAGTTATTTGAGAGAGACTTGTTTAACAGCACAAATCGGCTCACCTGTTGTTTTTCCAACTAAAGCAGCTCTTCCTGGTCAGATGTTGTGTTGTGTTGTGATGTGTTACAATAAAGATCAGATTAAGTTTAATAAAGCCTCAGACAGAGCAGAGCCTACAGTTAGCATCACAGGAAATGTTGAAAGTATCAATGCATAGTAGTTTGTCCATGAGCTCTCCTTTTGTGGTTCATTTTTAGTCCTATAGCTGAACATCAACAGCAACATTTACTGAGAGGAAATGTTTGACAATTGTTTTTTGCCATAATTAATTATACTTACATCTCCATATTGGTTGAGCATTCGAATGACTCTATCAATGAGGTGGAACACGTCTCTCCAGTCAAACTTTGGTACGCCCTCGGGCCTTTCCTCAGGTGGGCCGTTGTACAGGAAGTTCAGGATGTGTTTGGAGGAAAATGGCGCCTTGTCAAAACTCTTGTTAATAAAATCCATCACTGAAGGATTGCAGATGGTGTCCTGGAATAAAGACACAATATTCGTTTTATGAATTAAATCCTGAGAATGTGGGAAAGAACATGCTACAATATATGGTACATAATAACATTTAAATGTGTGGAATTACAACAAAATCTGTATTAAATATAAATGGCTGTTGTTAGTTTATCTGACCAGCCAGAACCACATGCTTTGAAAAAACTACACAAAGACGAGTGGATCTGGATTAACTAATCAGAGAGGCACATGCTCTGTTTCCAAAACAAACATGACTGCTTACATGTTAAAAGGAGAAAAAAACTAAATAAAGGACTGAGAAACAGTGCAGATTTTTGCAGAATCAACAAGTACTTAACTATTACTCATCTCAGGTAACATAAGTTGTATATTTTGTCTTTTGTATTTGAGAGTAACGTGTTACAAATTAGCAGCTGTGGTTGGATTGTCTCAACTTTGGACGGAGGATTTTCACACTCTGTTGTCCGGTTCCATTCTCTTCTGGATTCAGACAGAATGTAAAAGGAATTGGCTGGTCAGACAAATTATAAATATTATGTTAAGTCACAATTCCCAAGTTAACATTTTGAATCTAATTAATTATTCACACAGTAGAATGCATATATTTCTAGTGATTATTTTATGCTGTGGAACATTCCTGGGAGTTACACATTGCACCCTGATGTAACTATAGCTGCAAGGTCATTTGGTCAAAGAACAAAAGAGAAAGCAGGGTGTGAACGTGTAGAAAGTCACAAGTCAAATAGTATCATTGACAGGAAAAGGAGGTTATAAGGTTAGAGATGAATACTGGAAAAACTGTGACAAAAATGGTCTGGTCTTTAAATAATTTGAAAAACAGGTCATTATGAAAGAGAACGATAAATTGAAAGAGGAAATGGTGACAGATTTGCTGAGATAAGCGCATGTTCAAATTGGAAACCTTTTATTAAAAAAGGTTTAGGGAAAAAGATGAGAGCAAAATAACAATGTAATTAGGTGTCAGGAAAAAGAGCAAAAAGATCAGTTACAAAAGGTGATAGTTTATCTCTTCACATTAAATTAATTAAAGAATATAATATTACAGTGGTACCTCACCTTACGAGTGACCCAACAAACGAAAATTTCAAGTTACGAAACGCCTTCACGGTAAATTTTGGTCTCTAGATACGAAAGAAAATTCAAGTTACGAAACGCGAAATCTCAAAAATTCAATTAATGCGCGCTCAGATGCACGCCCCGAAACGTAAATACACTTTATCAACACACACGGGGTTAGGTTCCAGAGGTGGCCCGCGGTGGGAGAGGTCCACGAGGTAGGACAATTTTGTATTTTGCAATTGTTCTAGGGTTCTAGATATAATGTTTTAGGGCTGTAAATGCCTCACCACACACATTCTACGCTTTTCTCAGACTGGAGTTGGGCTTTTCTCGCATTTCTCTCTCGTTTGAACACTCGAACTTTCATAGATTTTCAATGGAATGTGTTGATAGTGAAGCGTGGGGGGGGGCACGGCTCAATATAGCGCCGAACGTGCGAGGGGAGCGGAGACACAGGATTACTATTGCAACAACACATCATCAGCAGGGTAAAACTCACCTGTCTCACGACGGTCTAAACCCAGCTCACGTTCCCTTAGTGAGTGAACAATCCAACGCTTGGTGAATTCTGCTTCACAATGATAGGAAGAGCCGACATCGAAGGATCAAAACGCGACGTTGACACGGCGCCGCGGCATCCGGGCCGTGCCTCCCCCTCGAGGCTGCGGGCCCACGCGGCTCGGGCTCACAGCTCACAGTGTCAGCCGCGGTCTTGCCCGCCGATAGAGCACCTTTCTCGGCCTGTTAGCTCACAGTGTCAGCCCCCAGGCTCTGGAGGTCAGATAGAACCAGACCCCGCCCCGCTCTTAAAGAGCCCCGCTGAAAGAGCGTCTTTCTCGGCCTCTTAGCTCTAGCGCGGAACGCGCAAGGAGCGCGGAGACAGGAGCACCGCGTTCCTCCAACGGCACTGCCCTGTCCCGGGATAATCCTGGTTTAGTCCAGGTCCAGTCCAGGTTTAGACCTGGTTTAGTTCTGGTCTAGACCTGGTTTATTCCAATCAGGACGCAGAACACAAATGTTACACTATAAAAAAAAGTTACACTATAAAAAAAAAACCTTGGAACGGATCAGGCCTTTTCCATTGAAATAGCTACTCAACTTACGAAAAATTCACATTACAAAACCACTTCTGGAACGAATTAATTTCGTAAGGTGAGGTACCACTGTATACAGAAAATGATTTGACATATCGGCCCATTTCAGGGCTCATTTACTTTTTATATTTTCTGATCTATGTTATAATGTTGTTTCCTCATCACAGACATACCTGAAGTTGTGTTTTGTTTCATTCACACATGTTTAACACACAACTCTTGCAACTTTAGGCTTCATCTTTTAAATCAAAGAAACACTGTTCCACCTTGTGATGTCATGTGGTAACACAGGAAGTGCTCTACTGTGTTTTTAAACTCCATACACCTTCCCTAGAATAATTTGAATGATTTCAGCCCTGGAATTGTCAATCTCTACTGAACAAAAGGTAAAAGGTGGCTGCTAATTTGAAAACTACCACTACATGACATCACAAGGTGGAATAGAGCATTTTGAGGTTTGGAGCTCTAGAAAAACTAAAAATAAAGGGTTACATGTGTGAATGAAACAAAACACAACTCCAGGTATGTTTTTCATAAGATAACAACATTATAACATGGCACATGAGTCACCTTTGGACCTTTAACCAAAAACCTCAATTTAACTGCAAAGTTTAAAGTATTGATCGAATTGCATGATGTGCGTCGTACCCGGATCATCTTGACCTGGATGCCATCTTGGAAGAAAGTCCAGATTTGTGGAGCCACCTCCTCCCAGGCCTTCCCCAAAACCTTCAGCCTCTCCAGCTCCTCAAATGTGGTGTTGGCCTGGAGCAGATAATCACATAATTAACTTTAATGACATTTATGTATGTTACCGAGTATTTAATTTAGAAAAGAAAAAAAAACATCACAGATTTGTGTTTATTATATGCAATTAGCTGGGTTTACTCTGCAATAGAAAAGTTAAATCAAGCTCTACATTGTGACCGATATGTCTTTCCAGAATACAGTGACAAAATCCGGACTAAACCGGGCTTAACCTGGACAAAAATAAAACTGTATTTATACACCTTAATCATGACTAATTTATCAACATGTAAACTAGGAATAAACCAGGGAATCTAATGCTAAGATTAAAATATAAATAAAATGTATCTAATTGAGTAAGATAAGGCTGTGTGATTTTGGAAAAAAATGTTTTTAAATCATGATTCAGTTCACATAGCAAGTTTCAAAACTCATCCAGGAGCACTAATAATTGAAAGATATGAAAAAGTAAACACAAGAATCACATGCATTTCAGAACACGTTTGTAAATATCTAAACTACAGGGTTAGCAGTTTTCTCCCCCTAAAAAGACTAATTTGATGTTTAGAGAGAACAATCTATTACTTATATATGCTGAGAAATATGCTACCACACAATTTAAAGCAAGCATTTAAACTTTTACTTAATCCCAATTACTTATATTTCCTGTTAATTGTACAATAGTTAACATTTGACATTTTTTGATGTTGCTATACTTCTTTGAAAAACACTGATTTTGCTCAATGCGCCAGTTTTAACCATTATAAGTGATTATACCAGAATTTATACTATACGGTTAACTGTTTTCTCCTCCTAAAACTACATCATAATTTGTTGTTTTGAGAGAACATTCTACTTTTTATACAAATGCAGTTTTTGCCATTTGTATTTTAACCCTCCGGTCGTGTTCGCCTCCAGCCCCCTACTTTAGTGTTCCCGGTCAAAATTGACCGGTCTGTTTTAACTGCTCTTAAATTAGCACAATTTTTTTTTTTTCAACACCAATTTTTTTATTAAACATTTTTTAGTTGAGAACAATGTTTCAAAGTAGTGTCTAACAACAATTTATAGAAGTAAACATTAAATAACATCAGTTAAAATACAATTAGGCACTGAAAATGAACTACAATATGAACATATAATACAAAAAATAAATGGAAAACCAAACACCAAACTCAGCAGGGTGTGTGTGTGTGTGTGTGTGTGTGTGTGTGTGTGTGTGTGTGTGTGTGTGTGTGTGTGTGTGTGTGTGTGTGTGTATTCATGCACATGAGTGGCATGTGACACTCAGGTCAGAGTGGGCCTTGCAAACATAAGCATCACATTTGCAGCATGTCAGGCTCGTTTTGATGTCTCTAGGGGCACAGAGGCCACAACGCTTCCTTTTCTGCCCATGTCCTTGTTGGGGAGAGCAGCCAGGGCAGGGGCTGGAGCTTGCATGCTCCTAACCAGACTGGCGGAGGCTGGTGTGCGGGGAATGTGCTGGCGTCGCTGTATAAGAGGAGTCACCAAAGTGAGGAAAAGTCTCCTCTTTTCCCCTGATTCCAGGTTGGGTTGATTGCTGTCCACACCACATACGTGTTGAAAGCTGACACATCCAGGATGTTGTGGAACAGTGCCACAGGCCAGCGAGCCGTCATCCGCTTACAGGTGTATGTACCAGTAAGTTGCAATAAAGGAACAATAAATAATAAGAGATTAGGAACAATATTCAATCTGTCGTACACAAAATGCTATGATTCACCTAGATAAAAATAAAATAAAATGCATGATGAGACTTTACATTACCTTATCAAGGCAGTCAACGCCTCCCTTGTTCTTCTTGTAGTCCTGCATCATCAGGGGCTTCCTGTCCTCTGTGGTGCTGACAGCGGCATCTTTGTGTACTGTGCTCATCAGGATGACATTTCTGTTCTTCTTGGGAACGTATGACACAAGAGTGTGAGTGTCAGTGAATGCAAATTGTGATGAGAGTGCCTGTCTTCCTCTGGTCGATACCAGCGCAGGGGGAAGTTCGGGCTTGTTCTTCCTCACTGTCCCTACCATGGTGAGCTTTCTTTTCAGTAGCTCCTGACCAAGAGCATGTGATGTGAGGAAGTTGTCACATGTGATATTATGCCCTTGGAGACCGGTTGTCATGTCCAGCACAACACGCATACCCTGGTTTGTATGTGTGTGTATGTGTGTGTGTGTGTGTGTGTGTGTGTGTGTGTGTGTGTGTGTGTGTGTGTGTGTGTGTGCGTGTGTGTGTGTGTGTGTGTGTGTGCGTGTGTGTGTGTGTGTGAGCTGGGGCAGTGTGTATGGGGATGTTTTCTGTATGTTGAATGAATTTACTCTGGATACCCATTCATTTCCTATGGCGGTCACTTTTGACCGGGAACACCACAGGTGTAACAAGGTTGATTAAAACACTCAAAATTGAACGAAACAGGTGATCATCACTTTTATATGTTCAAGTCCACAGTGTGGAGGATATCATAAGGTCTTGAGGTAATCAGATGAAAAACATAATATTTATGAATATTATAAGTTGTAAAACGGTCAGATTTGACCCGAACACGACAGGAGGGTTAATATATTGTGCAGCCTCGCCCTACTACATTTTGAGAACTACTGTAATTTTGAATGTGAGAAAGAAACGCTGATAAAACCAATCACTTTGACCTTGTGTTCCTCTCAATGTCAAGCCCACAGAGTGTCACAGGTCTAATCTGCAGCTACATACCATTCCCACAATAAACCGCCGAATAACAGGATTGACAAAGAAAACACACACACATTCCCACACACAGAGCAGCGTTCCCGTGGCCCTGTCCTGAAAACAACCAACCTACAACTAAATACAGTATACTAAATACTACAGACCAGATAAATATTTACTAAGAGGTGAGTAGAGGATCCAAAAATGTACTGAAGTATGTGATGTAGGTAGAACTTAGACAAACTTAATTGATCTGCAAGTGAAATGATTTGGACACAGTAGCTCACAAATCACAATAGATATAATAACAAACAGCAAAAATATAAATGACAGTTTCAGCCCTGGAATTGCCAATCTCTACTGAACTAAAGGTAAAAGGTAGCTGTTCACTTGAAAACTACCACTTCATGACATCATAAGGTGGAAAAGAACATTTTGAGCTTTGGAAATGTAGACAACCTAATAATAAAGGGTTCCAAACATGTGTGAATGAAACAAAATACAACTCCATGTATGTTTTTGAGGAGGTGACAGTATTATAAGTAAAGTAAAGTAAAAAGTAAAGTAAAATATTATTTATACAGCACCTTTCACAGACAAGAGCCACAAGGTGCTTCACAACAAGACTTAAAATACAAAATATACAAAATACAAATATAAAAATATAAAAAGGTGGAGACAGTGATTAAGATCAAGACAACATAAAATCACAGCAGCACAGAAACACTAACCAAAAGCTTGCACAAAAAAGAAGGTCTTAAGTTGGCTTTTAAAAGCGTCAACAGACTCAACTGAACGCAGAGAGAGTGGAAGATCGTTCCAGAGCCGAGGAGCAACAGCCTGGAAGGATCGATCTCCTCTGGTCCGAAAACGCGTGCGTGGAACCATCAGTAGATTCTGATCCACAGACCTCAGAGCCCTCACAGGGGAGTAAGGCTGGATCATATCCCTGATGTATGAGGGAGCCTGGCCATGCAAAGCTCTAAAAGTTAAAACCAAAATTTTAAAATTTATCCTATAGGACACTGGCAGCCAATGAAGCTCCTTTAAAATAGGGGAAATGTGAGTCCTCCTATTTACACGAGTCAGAATTCTCGCTGCAGAGTTTTGGACTAATTGCAGTCGAGACAGCTCCTTCTTGTTCAGACAAGAAAACAAACTATTGCAATAGTCCAAACGTGACGACACAAAGGCATGAATGATCAGCTCCAAATCATTTTGTGACACCATTTTCCTGAGTTTTGAAATTTTCCTCAATTGGAAATAGCAGTTCCTTATCAGCTGATTGCAGTGCTATAACATGGTCAAAAGCTCACAAGGGTCAATTCTGCACAATAAAGGCCTTTTAAAAGATTTCCAACTGACAAAAATCAAATCACAACCCATTTTTCTTCCAGTTTTAAACAAAGCACACACCACTTATAACTTTGAATATATAAATGTTCCTAACTCAAACAATTCAAATACTTTCTTTAAAAATTTTGTCTTTTTTAATGCAAAACATATTTATAATTATACTACCAACAAGTATCTCCTTATAATTGACAGTGTTTGTACAGTGTTTTGCTGTGGCTGCATTAACTACTGGTTATTTTGGTATTCAGGCATGTGCAGTGGGGGATGAAAGCCCTTAAGAGTACACCCAATTAAACGCCTTCCTCTTGTGTGTGTCTGATTTTGGGTGACAATGAGGACAATGGGACCCGCGTGACAATGGAGGCGGTTGGTGAAAACTGGGTGCAGTGCATTCAGCGTGGCCACTGAATCCCAGGCAGGTTCCCACCACACAGAGCTTCCTCATTCCCAGAAGAAGTGGTTAAAAATGGCAAAGGCCACAATAACATTATAGTGAGGGTTTTTGATAGTAACTGGCTCAAAGGGGCAACTCAGGTCGTTCTGTACATAAGAAAAGTAATTTTGTCTGCATTTAAAGGTTTGTGTTGGAGTCATTGTTGTAATTTGAATAGATGATTAGAAAAGAATCCGTTTTGAGGATGGAGGAGGTTCTTACTATGTCATAAAGCGGTAGTTTTCAAGTTATGAGCAACCTTTCGTTTAGGGCTGAAAATAAATCAAGTAAAGGTGTATCGAGTTTAAAAACACATTGGAGCACTAAGCCTAAATATGCAGGTTATGTGTGTTAAACATGTGAGAATGAAACAAAACACAACTCCAGATATGTTTTTGATGATAAAACACCATACTAACAAAGATCAGAATATAGCGTAATATGGCCCTTTAAAAGTCCACTACGTAACTTGGAATTTCGTGGATTTTCTGTCTAAATTAAATGTATCTATCTCCATGAAAATAAGCAGGTAGTGTTACAAAAATTAAATTAAATTCCAGGTCAGAACTGTGGAAAAGTGACTCCACTCACAGTAAGAATGCATGTTTTCATGGCAGAGCAATAAAACCAATTAATGACTGCTAGATAGACATGTTTAATGCCATACTGTGCAATAATATCTCCATGGTGACAAGCAGTTGGCAAACCTCTACCTCTAACACAAATATTGGCAGCAAAAATTAATTAAAATGCAGATTTCTGTTGCATTACAATGAGATGTATGTTGTAGTCATGTCATGTTTGTGCATTGGATATCTCATGGCAAAGTACAATGTAATCAACAGGAAAAAGTAGTGTCTTGTCTCCCACCTGGGAATATGACATTATAAATTCTGAAAACCAATAAGCACAGTGCAAGAGACAAATTTGAGCTGCATAAATGTATAACTCAATGAATTTGTTGATATCTTTTAAATAAATTGTGTATTTCATTACAGTTTGGTTATTCACATCAAGGAGTAATTCTATGTAAATCAATGCCACCTCCTTTTGTGTACAAAACATGTTTATATAGTTTGATTTCCTATTGTTCGTAAGGTGGAATATACTGAAAAATGTACTATGGCAGTGTCCATTTTGGAAATATATACAGTTGTTTTAAATATGCTGCGGAAAATAAAACAAACTTGCAGTGTAATTCTTCCAATAAGCATAAGGACTATATTTCTGCACTCTTTTCAATTTGATCCTCCATACACCTTTTGTACGATACTTGAACCTCAGTAACGTAATTTATACTATTTACACACATTTTAACATGTGTGATGGATTGCCATACTGTGTCAGTTGAATATCGTCATTGGAAAAATTCTCCAATATAAAGATATTCATTTGTGTATCGCCTTGGCCTAAGTGGTTTCTTACATAACTTTTCCTCATACCTCTCTCTCCACTGTGTCCATTAAAGGCAGCCGAGCAAGTAAATAAATGACTGTTTAAAAGTGTGTGATAAGAAGCAGTGATAAGATGAGCTGCTCTGTGTCACATAAAAAACAAAACATTATATAAACCTACTGTAGCTATGTAGGTATGTTGCTTATAGAAAAGGCTATGAGCTGCAAAAAAGGACCCTTGATAGTCTGTCTTTACCATGTTTTGAATGTAACTTTTTGGTTGGGGGTTTGTCACTTACTTGTTTCTATGAATATGTCATTGCTCTGCTGGGATGTTACACAGTATGACGTTAAACAGCTGTATTTTACATTTATTCAATTACAGATGGTTTTATAGCTCAAAAATACCTCGAAAAACAGGCATTCTGACTGTGAGCAGGGTCGCCTCTCTACAGATCTGACCTGTAACTTAGTCTGGTTTGGGCTCTATGAAGATAGAAAGATTAATACAATCCATCCATGTATCATCTTCCGCTTTTCTGGTATTCGGGTCACGGGGGCAACAGTCCAAGCAGATCTGCCGCCCAGATCTCACTGCACCAATGCACCAGATTTAATACCATACCAGACAAAGCAACAATATTTGACAGACTCTGCACCAGAAATGTTACACAGTGCACCTTTAAAGTAACAGATTAGCCTCTCAGCCTCTACTCTCTTGGTGCAATTAAGATCCCAATCTCTTCTTCAAATCTTAGAGAGAGAGGAGAAAACAAAGAGGGCATTGCAGGTCGGAAAAGAGGAAACTTGAGTGTGTAGATTTCTTTGTGTGCGGGGTCTTTTAGGACAAACTTCACTGCTTACATAACAGTGAAAAACTCTGGCGCCACTAGTCACTACAGCCGATGAGCTTGTGTGCCTCTATAGCGACTTACCCATCCATGACTGCCTATCCCCTATAGACCATTGAGGGGCACGTATCAACATCCACACACAAAGAGCTGGACACGACCGGAGGAAAGCTGATCTTCTTTTTTGGACAAAATGTGTTGAAGTGTGGCTTTAACTGAAGCAAAGTTGGAGGTAGCTGTGAGCACTATTGCAAGTTTTTTTTTTTTTTTTACTTATTTACAATATTAGAGAAGTTAACTTGTTGATATAATAGAGGAGACTAAGCCAACATGTGATTGTGCGGTGACCAGTCAAGGTGGTCAGTGTCATTCAACAAAATAAAAACAGTAAACAGTAAAATAATGGAAAGTGCATCTTCAAAGACAAAATATTTCATACAAAACGTAAGGCTCCATTTGACTTTCAATTTTTAGTTTAATTTAGGTATGTAAATGAACAGGAAACATTAAAATTACACAATTTATGTATGATCTTTTATTCTTAAAAGCCATATAATTATTTTGGGTTAAAAACCTCAACGTAATTTGTTTATCTTCTAATTTTATAAATGATATTGCTATCCCTTAGCCCCCTACAGCTGCGTTCACCCTTGTCCTGGTTTGGTCCTGTTCTAATCCTGGTTTAGTCAAGGTCTTGTCCAGGTTTAGTTCTAGGTTTAGTTCTAGTTGCAATTTTGATATAGTGAAGTTTGAAACCATCTTAAGCTTCATAAGCTAAATTAAAAACAACTACACAAGTAATAGACCACTGAACATTTTACCGTTTTAATTAGAGCAGTAACGATTTGACACTTACATTTTTGATGATCTTCCTGACAGCTGGGGAGTCTGGTGCATAGAGGATCTGCCCCATCAGCATCGGCTTCACCAAGTTCCACACAATCCTGGTTGCAGGGTCTGACTCCAGTTCTCTCATCATGTTGTTACAGAAATGCGCTGAAAATATATTTTACAAAGACTATTTTAGTATTAGATTTATTTACTTTAAGGTTTGGTTCTCCAACTGGTGGTGAAAATTGCTTAGGATAATTCAGGATCCTGCAGCTTTAGACCTGCTCTGGTTGAGTTTACTTCTGTTTTAACTGGGTCATAGTTTGAGGATTTAGTTTTGACTGTGTTTAGGCCTGGGTGTCTTCTTATGGATTGTTCAGCACTTTGGTCTCCACTATCAAACTAGACCACCTGGGGCTTCAGACCTCACTCTGTAATTGGCTGCTGGACTTCCTCAGTGAGAGGCCACAGGCAGTGCGGGTCGGCAGAAACACCTCAAGCTGCATTAGACTGAGCACAGGAGCCCCCCAGGGCTGTGTGCTCAGTCCGATGCTCTTCACTCTGCTGACCCACGACTGCTCACCAGCGTTCAGCACCAATCACATAGTGAAGTTTGCGGACGATACAACTGTGGTGGGTCTCATCTCTAATAACGATGAGACAAACTACAGGAGTGAGGTGAGCCTTCTGACCCAGTGGTGCAGCAATAACAATCTCCTTCTTAATGTTGAAAAGACCAAGGAGATTGTTATTGACTTCCGGAGAGGCCCCACCCAGCACCCCCCACTGTCCATCAATGGTGCTGCTGTAGAGAGGGTGAGCAGCACCAAATTCCTGGGGGTGCACATCAGTGAGGACCTCTCCTGGACAGTGAATACTGTATCACTGGCAAAGAGGGCTCAGAAGCGCCTCTATTTCCTCCGCAAACTGAGGAGAGCTGGAGCCCCTCCACCCATTATGACCACCTTCTACCGAGGCACCATTGAGAGCGTCCTGACCAGCTGCATCACTGTGTGGTACGGGAGCTGCACTGAACAGAACAGGAAAGCCCTGCAGCGCATAGTGAATGCAGCTGGGAGGATCGCTGGTGTCTCTCTCCCCTCCCTCCTAGACATTTTTAACACCCGGCTCACCCGCAGAGCGTCCAGCATTGTGGGTGACCCGAGCCACCCCGCACATAGCCTGTTCAGCCTCCTGCCCTCGGGGAGAAGGTACCGGAGTCTCCGGGCCCACTCCACCAGGCTTTCAAACAGCTTCATCCACCAGGCTGTCAGGAGGCTGAACTCACACCCGAACTCACACCTTACCCATCTCCCTCCCCCCACCCCCCATATTGGCATAACCTGTATTCCATAAAAAGACCTATCACTCTAGACACTTTAAAAAAACTGCTGCTAAGGACTACTGTTGCACTGTTGCACATTTACATTTACTACTGGATTTTACTCCTGTTGCACTGTTGTTTACTACTGTTATTGCACATTTACATTTACTACTGGAATTTTTAGTACTGTTGTTTACTCCTGTTATTGAATTTTACCCCCGTTGCACTGTTGTTTACTACTGTTATTGCACATTTACTACTGGAATTTTAGTACTGTTGTTTACTCCTGTTATTGCACTAGAATTACTACTGTTGCACATTTATTTTTATTTTATCTTAACTCCTATGCACATTCTACTGCACATGACCAAGTCACTGCTGTATCTTCCATTGCACATTTTGATGCACACTGCACACTTTGGAAATCTGTATATAGTATAGTTTATTTATTATGTTGCACTGTTTTAAGATTTTAGACCGTAGACTTTAGTTTTAACTTTAGATCTCTGTCTTAGATAGTTTTTGTTGTGTTTTGTCTTCATATTGTATTTTGTACACTGTCTTTTTCCACTACCTGGCCAGAGAGAAACAAAATTTCGATTCACTGTATGTTGAACACATATGGCAGAATTGACAATAAAGCTGACTTTGAACTTTTTGAACTTTGAGCTAAACAGGTAATGCCACGAAGCCAAGTTACAAGTCAGAACTGGGGAGACAAGATATGGCTCTGCTCACAGTAAGAAGGCATGTGTTTTAATGCATTATTCTAAGCAATAAAACACCTTTAATTGAATAAATGCAATATATAACTTTAATATCCTGTGGAACATGTCTGGCAAAGCAATAACATCACTATGGAGACAGGTTGGTGACGGACCATTGAGCAGAAAAGTTACACAGTGCATGTTTAAGTACTATTTACATTGATTTAAACCCACTCACTTGTACTGTTGTCATAGGCGTATTGTCCCTGGTTGCTTTGGCTGCTGATGCCCAGAAAAGCTTTATAGTTGTTGTCTTCGTACCAGTTGTAGGAGGTGACTCTGGAGAATGCCCCCTCGCTGTACCCACAGACCAGGCTGGAGGCTACAGATGTCACCTCTCTGAAGGACACGTCGCTTTGGAACAGAGGAGTCAAAACCTGTAGAAGCTCCTGGGAACTACTCCTCTGGAACAACTGTGGAACAGGCCAAAGAGTTAGAAATATATTAATGCTGTGATGTGCTTTTTAGTCTAATTATTGAAGAGTTAACTGCTCTGTACCTGTTTTTTATCATCTTAAAATGTGAAAAACAGAGCTACTTTTTAAAGGTGCACTATGTAAATTCTAAGGTAGACCGTCCGCTACTTGCTTGTCTCCATGGAGATGTTATTTCTTAGCCTGGAATGGCAAAGGAGAAATTTGCCTGGAATGTTCCACAGTTGGGCATTAAACTGATATCCCTTGCATTTGTTCAACTGCAGGTGCTTTATAGCTCAAAAATACCTCAAAAATATGAATTTGTACCATGTGCAGGCTTGCTTCTTCACAGAGCTGTCTCCATTGTGATTGCCGAGTTTATTTCCCTACTGTGGAATAACCAAGGAAAAACAGTAATATCTCCCTGGAGACGAGCAGGTGGCGGAATTTCTATAAGACAAGTCACACAATGTGCCTTTAATGGTTTACAGTGGTCCAAAGTTACTACTCACTTACCATATGCATTCTGAGCATCCTAATTATTTACAAGTCACAACGATTAGTTTATAAGCGCAAAACCAGTTCCCATGACAGTAAAGCTAACAACTATTAGCATGCTAACATACACTTCCTGATTATCGGTCAATACCACGCTTTATAATTAGATGCAGAGGCTTATTTTGACCTCAAGAGTAAGAGTATTTTTTTTATTTCGAATATTTAGAGTTACTGCTATGGATTCACTGTATAGTACTGTACTGGGAAGTTAGTTTGACATGTTTACATTAATGTTCCAGCATTATAAAGAAAGCAAAGTGGGCCAATGTTGTTTCTTAAACTGATAATTGCCTTTATCTTTTTTGTGGTCAGTTCCATTCATTTTATAGTAATAGTAGTAGTCATATTTTTCTTCTGATGCTAAGCCATTACTGAGAGCTACAAATAAATCCACTATTGCATTGAGTACAGGTTTTACACCAGATACAAGGGTCAATACATCACAAACATTATCTTGGTTTGGGACATTTGGAGTTTACAGGTTAAGCATAGTGGTAAATTGACTGACATGTATATTTTTATGATAATTTTAGATATAAAAAAAATACCCTGTATAATTCCTCTATTGTCCAGATAAGTTCCATCACAAAATAAAAATACAAAAAAATCTTTCAAATGGACAAAAGTTTCATCAAGATCACAGATTAGTTACAGAAAAACATTATCAAAATAGTAACTTTGAAAGCACCAAAACAAACTGCATCCAGGAAGACTAATAGGAAACCCATATTTAAATTTTTATTGAAGATTTCACTTGTTTATTTTAGGCGTTGGTGCTGTTTCCATATTGTTGATGAATCTGTTATGAATGTGACTGAAGCCAGCTCTGGATTTAGCCTTCCTCATACGCACTAAATATGTCCCCACTGTCTGCATTTGCGTAAAGACCCCGTAGAGAGGAAGCAACTGTTTCCTGATCATCTAAAAATAAACCAAGGTGAACTTTTGAATGAGGCTGCGATGGTTCAAACTCACCTCACGTAGTTTTTCAGACACGGCGGAGATGACATGCACCCACAGACGAATGTTGATGCCGCTTGAGTGGTTGTCCAGAACACGAGGAAGCTAGAAAGATAAAATAAAACAATAAGAAACAAAAGTCATTATGTGGGACATACTACCTGAAATCAATTAAACAAAACCAGACAGGTAAAAAGGCAGGATGGTTGCCATAGTAATTAACAATTCCAAATGAAATATCACATCTTTTGAAAGGTCAACAGTCCTCAAAATGGCACCACTGGAATCCCTGAATAGGTCATATTTGTGGTGGAGTTTGAATAGACGTATTAATATCTGTTAGCAATTTTTTAGATTACAGTGTTTTTGTGGGATTATTTTGTGGGATATAAGATAAGATAAGATAAGATAAGATAAGACTTTATTGATCTCACACAGGAGAAATTTACTTGTCACAGTAGCTCCAGGTAGGGACAGTTTGAACAAGAAGACAAGTGCATGCAGGCAAAAAAAAGGCATAAAGATAGGTGATAATAATAATTAAAAAAATAAGTAATAAATCGAATAATAATAATAGTAGTGATAATAATAAAAAACAGTGACAGGGAGAGTATTGAAAAAATTGGAAAAACGATATTGCACGATAGGAGTATTGAAAAAACAACAATATTGCACATTGGGAAAACGATATTGCACGGTAGGACTATACGGTAGGACTATACAGTAGAATTATACAGTCAATATTGGAACCCAATATTGGAATTACACCATCATTGATTCTTATAGCAACTGATTTGAGCCATAACTGCAATAATAAATTACAGCCAAATATATAATAAACTTTCTAAAGAAAAGAAGTTTACTGCAGACTCTCTTGACTTTATTCTTATTCCTTTATTGGGTTTAGAGCGAATGATTTTCGCTTCTACAGCGTCATCAGGTTCACCCGAGTAGTGCCAGGTGTGACTAAATACCATCCGGTCACATGTTCTTTCTCTTAGAGTTTTTTTTTTTATTTTTTTAATGCAATATATATTAAGATAAGATAAGATAAGCCTTTATTGATCTCACACAGGAGAAATTTACTCGCCACAGTAGCTCCAGGACATTTGGACAAGAGGGAAAAAGTGCATGCAGGCAGGGAGGGGATAAAGTAAGTAATAAATAGTACAAATAGTAATACGTAATAATAATAATAATGGAAAGTAGTAATAATGATAATAGTAACAACAAGCATCAACATGAAAAGGAGGATATTGCACGTCTGGCCTATATGTTAGAATTATACAGTCTGATGGCGGTGGGGATGAAGGATCTGCGGTAGCGCTCCTTCTTGCACTGGGGGTGTCTTAGTTGGCTGCTAAAGGAGCTGCTCAGCTCCTCTACAGTCCGGTGCAGAGGGTGAGAGGTATCGTCCTTAATGGACATGAATTTGGCCAGTACCCTCCTCTCAGCCACCTCCTCTACACGGTCCAGAGGACAGCCCAGGACAGAGCTGGCCCTCTTAACCAGCTTATTCAGTCTTTTTCTGTCTATATATGTACATATTATGTATATATTACATATATACAGTAGAAAAACAGACATATCATCCAGTGTACATAATATATATATTTAAAAAATGTAAATAATTTAATTTTTTTCTTTTAAATTATTCATTATTATTATTATCATTAAAAATGACTTTAAGAGAAAGAACATGCAACCGGATGGTATTTAGTCACACCTGGCACTACTCGGGCGAACCTGATGACGCTGTAGAAGCAAAACGCATTGTTCGCTCTAAACCCAATAAAGGATTAAGAATGAAGTCAAGCGAGTGTGCGGTAAACTTCTTTTCTTTGGAATTATTCATTGTTCCTGCCGTTACCAGCCCCTGGAAGCTGTGCATGGAGTCTTGAACTTTTGAATATAATAAACTTTGTCAAGAGTTTTAGAGAGAAATAACTGTTTGTTTGTTTTTTCAATGAAACCTATTGTCATCCCTAGTTGTTGCTATGGTTAATCTTAGTCTAACATTATAAATAAGATGCACATAATACAAGCAATACAGTATTTTCAGTTTAAAAGTTGACATTATTTCAATATTGACAATAAATCTAGGCATTATAAAGTTACTATGTCAGTTGCAACTTGAGTAATTGATTAATATTTTTCTTTTCTATTAAGCTAAGCAGAGCAAAAGAGCACAAATATAACATCTATATAACCACTAGACATCTAAAATGGGCATATTATACTGTATCCACTGTATGTTTATCCAGTCAGAAAGCACTGGAAGGAAATGACTGAATCGCTCCATTCATATGTGCAGTGTTTGTCACAACAGAGGGAAACTCTATCTGCTGAGTGTGGCTTTCTCCCGAGGATCTGCAGGTTTACTCAGAGATCTTCCATTCAGCACAAACACAATGGGCTAAAGGTCCAGGAAGCAGTGCGAGGCCAAGGAGCACAGACCAGGAAAAGACATCCTTCCTCCTCAATTCCTCACTCTCCGAATATGTGGGAAAGACGCATCAGGGACTACTGCTTTGGGCAAATATTGAGTTTAGGGTGCATGGAGACTACAAAGAAGGAATATACAAAAAATTACCTGAAATATTATCTGTATCCATAGACTGTATAAATGGGCATAGCTAACCCACTAGTTGCTGTGTTCCAAATAGGAAGTGAGCATGGGCTTACTCTCTTAGTCCACTTCTTCATACAGTCTATGTCATCTATGTAGTATTACATGTCTTACAAAATGTACCTCTAGGCACTATTTTGGTATGAACTGATTCATTTGCATTAGACTATTGTTTTGAAGATGACTTTGTAATGACACTTAAATGACACTGACACTGCTGCTTAAATTAAACCATTTGAGCTGTATTACACCACACATTGTGTGTTTTACACTTGTACTTGTATTACATACAAGTTTACTGTACTTTTGCTACAGGTATATGTGATGTTTAGTCGGCTGGTTAGCTCAACTGGTAAGTCACTGACTTTCCCCCTGGGGGTTGTGGGTTCAAATCCTCCCCGGGCAATGAGCTAACCAGTGTGGGTCCTTGGGCAAGACCCTTCATGGTACTGCCCCCCGGGCGCTGAAAAAGATGGCTGCTCACTGCTCCTGAAAAGGATGGGTCAAATGCAGAAGTCAAATTTCTCCCGTGTGTCACTGTGTGTCATTGTGTGTGAGACCAATAAAGGCTTAATCTAATCTTAGTCATTGGGTTTATTGTCTTGTACTTTGGCTACGGGTATATGTGATGTTTTAGTCATGGTGTTTATTGTTTTGTTTATCAGATGTTTTATGTTCACTGTGGGCCTAGGGAATGCTGCAATTTCAAATCCTGTGTGTGCAACCTGTACATATGGTTTTTGACAATAAAGCTGACTTTGAACTTTTTTCATTGTATTGTCATATAGTGAGTAACTGTGTCCATGAAAAAATTCCCTTGTGGATTAAGAGTCTGTCCTATGCTTGTTTCCATGGAGATGTTATTGCTTGGAGATGTTATCTGCACGGTAGCAGAGTGGTTAGCGCTCTTGCTTCACAGCAAGAAGGTTCCGGGTTCGATCCCCGGGTCGCCCAGACCTTTCTGTGTGTGTGTTCTGTGTGGAGTTTGCATGCATGGTCTGGGTTCGATCCCCGGGTCGCCCAAGCCTTTCTGTGTGGAGTTTGCATGTTCTCCCCGTGTGTGGGGGGGTTTCCTCCGGGCACTCCGGTTTCCCCCACCAACCCAAAACATGCACCATAACCGTGGCCATAACCTGACCAAACCGAAGCAAGAAGATCATGGAGATGGTCCCCGGGCGCCCTAATGTGTGTGCTGCCCACTGCTCCTAATATATGTATAGGATGGGTTAAAATGCAGAGAAGAATTTCTCCAGTGTGAGATCAATAAAGTTCACTTCTTCACTTCTTCTTCTTTACCAATAATGTTTACCTCCGAGGATACACGTAGATGACACCACCAAGCCCAGTTATAGGTCAGATCTGTGAAGAGGCGACCTCAGCCACAATAATAATGTAATGTAATAAATGTAATTAAATAAATAAGTATGTTTAGATTTGATTTAGTCCTGGATGAACGGAACTTTAAATATTTAAGAGGGACTTGTTTAGCAGCGTAAATCAGCTCACCTGTTGTAGTTCCAGCTAAGTCAGTTCTTTATGGTCAAATTGTGTTAAAATAAAGCTCAGATAAAAGTCAAACAAAGCTTCATAGAGAGCAGTGCCTACAGTCAGCCTCACACCCCCAGGCAATGTTGATGACTGCAAAGTATTAATATCTGGTATAGATAACTGCAAAGAAATCTGGAATTAGTGCACATTAAGTTAATTATATCAGAAAGAAAAACATGAAAAATATATACACAAGAAAAATTATGGGGATTAATATATGAATGTATGTGCAGTGTTTACCGTACTGACCCACAAAAAAACAACAACTTAGAAACTGATCACGTAACAGCAATCTCATACTTTCCAGACTGTATATCCTCCATAATAAAGTTTAGGTTAAGCTACATATCGAGTGAATACAGCCAGATGGAAAATACTAGACACTGTTTTGGCTGGGTGCCCTCTCATTGTCTCTGAGGCTAGAGTGATCCTGTAGCTGTGTTTACTTATAGTCTTGTCTACACCAAACAGAGGAGTGTGTCTGTGTTGAGGAGCTGAGCTACTTACAGAAAGAGGTCACGTCTGTCTGCAAGACTAATGCAAGTTTCACAAGTTCACGATCGCTAAAGGCTACATAGGTGAGTCTTAAAGGTGCACTGTGTAACTTTTTGGTTGGGGGTCCATCACCTGCTCGTTTCTAAGGATATGTCATTGCTCTGCCTGGATTGTTCCACTGTATGAGATTAAACAGCTCTACCTTACATTTATTCAATTACAGGTGGTTTTATAGCTCAAAAATACCTAGAAAAAACAGGCATTCTGACCGTGAGCGGGGTCATCTCGCCACATATCTGACCTGTAACTTGGTCTGACTTGGTCTCCATGAAGATATAAAGGTTTAATGCCATACTGGGAAACAATCCAGGCAAAGCAATAACATCTCCATGGAGAACAAAGTTACACAGTGCACCTTTTTAAATACTGTATTTTCCACACTATAAGGCGCATCGGATTATAAGGCGCACCTTCAATGAATGACCTATTTTAAAACTGTTTTCATATATAAGGCGCACCGCATTATAAGGCGCATAGAATAGAAGCTACAGTAGTGGCTGACTACGGTAGCCATGATTAACCAATATTGATCCATATATAAGGCGCACCGCATTATAAGGCGCATAGAATAGAAGCTACAGTAGTGGCTGACTACGGTAGCCATGATTAACCAATATTGATTCATATATAAGGCGCATCGGATTATAAGGCGCACTTTCGGCTTTTGAGAAAATTCAAGGCTTTTAGGTGCGCCTTATAGTGTGGAAAATACAGTACTTGGTAAATATTTTGAGTTTTACCATTGTATATTATACTATGAATTGTCTGTGTAAAGGGTGAATAATATATACAAATATGCAACAACAGAAAAAATAGAATACCTGAGACCTCTTTCAAAACATTCAGGCAGCAATTATGGTTATGATGGTGATTTTTTAATTTTTGAAAGACCATTTTATATGATAAGTAACTGTCTATGTAAAGGGTTAATGTACCAAAATATTCAACATGCAGAAAAATAGGGGGGGGAGCAGAGAATTAGGTAATTAAAGATCTGTCAAGGCATTGTCTAAATTGCATAGGACAGGAACTGAAAAATCTTCCAAATAAGAGGTAAATGGTACAGGGGGTCCTCGGGTTACGACGGTCTCGGTTTACGACGTTTCGTGGTTACGAACGCGCCCCCATTAAAAATATATATAGATATATTACGCGTCATTCCGTCTTACGCGGTTTAGCGTGGTAAGAGATGTAAACAAACGCGAATGGCGTGCGGCGCACGGTGGAAGAATACGCTTTGTTGTGGTTGTAGGGAGAAGAAGACAGTCTCGTGTGCGTGCCCAATGTGGGCGGAAGTACCTGATGTGGGCTCTGATCTGCTCCTATGAAAGCGGCAGTGATAACCAAGCAGCGTAGTGGTCTAATTATTGAGATGGAAAGGTTATTGGTGCTTTGGTTGGAAGATCAAAGGCAAAATCCGACTTACGACGAAATTCGGGTTACGACGCGTCTTAAGAACGGATCAACGTCGTAACCCGAGGACCCCCTGTATCTCTGTTACACCACAAACCCATTATAACTCAAGAAGAAACATACTAAATTATACAAACATGACCACAAAAATAAACATTAACTGATATGAGATTTTGTAGTGAAAATAAAATAGATTTCCCTTAAATTCAGGACTTCATGATCTACAAAGTGATCTAGAACTACAAGAAAACCTATGGTTGTGTTTTTTTTAGAAAAGACAACAAAAAACAAATGTAAATACAATTCTGTTTTCATAGTAAGCCTTCAACTTGAAGGAAATATGTGTCTTCTCACGTGAGTCATGAACCAAAACACCTGTGGCGGTTTTTATGTGTCTCTTGGCCTGGACACAGAGCCTGTAGCAGCTAGTTCAGTTTGATACAGTTGATAATATGACATGACCTCAGAGCAGCAGCATCCAACGTAAATACTGATAGAACATCCTGTCCTAGATTTACAGCCAGGATTATACAATATCTCATTTACATATTTTTAATAAAGCATGAATAAAATACAAAGGGTAATGATTTTAAATGATTATCACTCTTTGATATGATTATTTGATATGATATGATTATGATTATCACGCTTTGATATCATAGTCTTAACTGCCAACAAATTAGACAGAACGTGTTGAATGTTATGAACTACGCATATGCAAAGCAATTGTTGCCATCTTAAAAATCTTATCCAAAAATGAGATCACCTGATTTATTTTCAAAACTGTTTCATTACATTTACTACTACCACTATTACATACTACAACAATTAGAAAGCATTTAAGTGTTGCGTTATTATAAGAAATTGTACTAACCAGCTTGAAAACCTTGAAAAAGTCGACATTGGCGTAGAACTTGTCTTCAATAATCTGAAGTCTCTGTGGGGTGAGGATGCACATGGCGTTGCGGACGGCGTAGAGACCTCTGCGACTCGAAAACACAAGAAATCTCTCCAAAAGGTTCAAACTGCAGGCAATGTCTTTCAAATGGACATCAGGAACTCCAGAAGCAAACTGGATGTAAACAGAACATGAAAAAGTGTAAATCATGACAATACTATTCAAAACATATTCACAGGTTTCAGCTTTCTGTTGTAGGCGATGTTTTGAGGACAATGTTTAGGTGTGAATAGTGTGAACTGTGAATAATAATCATTCTGAAATGTACATGCATACTAAATACAGTACTAAATACAATGCATAATACTAAATACAGTGCATAATATATCGTGAATGACACTGAGAGAGAACCATGTTATAAATGAATTATTAAAAAGCATAATTTCATAAAACACAATTGCATGCAAATTGCTGCCAAACATAACTTTGGAATTTTTGTTTATTTTTTTTTTACCACATTTTAATTTACTTATATTTAGTTTACAATATTACATGATTTCCTGTGACCTGATTTAATGACCCAAACAACCAAAAATATATGTATAAATTTCCTCCTAAAGTTTAATTACAGCCTTAAACGTATCAATTTGAACATAGAGGACATAGCGTTGTTTTGTCTGTGTTGTATAATGCTTCTGCTGTTGTTTGTGAAAGGGCTCTCTGAGTGTACCTGCTCGGGCCTGATTTCTGCAGTGACCAGATGGTTCACTACAGTCTGCGTCAGGGGGATGTCTCTCAACAGAAATGATGTCAACATCTCGTCATCTTTCAGAATGCTTTCCACCTTCACTCCACGACCTGTACAAGAGAATTCAAACAGTCAAATACTTCATTCAATTCAATACAATAGATAGTTGTAACAAATATATGAATAATGCATTGTAAAATGCTTTGAGAATTGCATAATTGATGCACAATACGAAACTGATAACAGCGGCGTTATTGAATTTAATCCTGTTCCAGGATATTGGTTCAGTTGATATCCTATTTGGTCATTAGTTTACAAAGTTCTGTAGTTACTTTAAATGATAAGTAACAGTTACAAAACACATTTGGATCTTTTTTTTTTACCATAAGCCATTTGTGTTGAAACAAAATAAATATTATGCTTATTTGTTTGGTATCGGTTGATATCGGGTATCTTACTTACAGGCAAAGTAACAACATTTCTTTTTTGTTAGAGTGGGAACTGGAGTCTTAATTTTAAGCAACCTGTGAATTCAAATAACATTTTAGCACATTTCAGATGAACTGCTCACATAGTAGCCCTGGTTTGTCATTATAAAGAATATTTTATCTTATACAACTTCTAGTGATACTATTTGAGTCAGAATTGCCCAGCCTTTTAAGCACACAATACTATTTCACCAGTTTATTTGCAGAAAGACCCCTTGACTTGCTGTGGTGAACTGTGAATGACAAACCCTTTGTAGTTGTGAAACTCGCAGTATTAAAGGACTTAGAAGCAAATGACAGGTCGGTTTGTTAAAATGCGTCATAGTTTCCCCTGGCAAGTCTATGCAAGAAATAGGTTTCTACAGCCAGGCAAAGTGCTCCTATGGCATTTATCCAGATACAAGACCTGAATAACAGAATTACAATGTTTCTGTGCTCTCCAATGGTAACAACAAAGCACTGCGCACACAATAGAAGAAAGTTGGAAAGACATAACGGAAACTAAAAGGAAAAAGCTGGAGATTTATGAAGACTTTATAAACTGTGAAAGACCATCCTTCCTGCAGCTGCAAGACACAAAACCAACTTCAAACAATAATGTGCTACAAAAATATCATTAAAAATCGAACACTGCTGTATGCTTTGCTAATCTTGACTGGCTATTGCCTTATATAACAGAATAAAGAATATAAAGCTTAAAGGTACAAAGAATTCTAGTGAAGGGGATTCCACCTGCTTCACTCCATCAAAACATTATTGCTTTGCCATGAATGTTCCATGGGATGGCATTAAACTGATCTATCACCATGGAGACAAGCAGATGATAACATTAGACCTAGGAGGCAGAAGATCGCTCACAAGAAAAGTTGCATAGTGCACCTTTAATGAATGGTTGATTATGCCATCAGTTTGAATTAATTAAGTTGATACAAACCAAGATGGTATATTTAAATAAAAACTTTCAATTAACATAACTTAATTTAAATGGTATTTTAAATTTTTGTGTGTAATAATGTCTTGGCCTTTACAACAGTAACTAGATAGGTGGTAACGGTGTCTTATTCTCAAGCCACATTGAAATTACATAAAAGGTAAGAATTTGTGACCCGATATTTTTTTTTTTTACTATAACAAGCAAACATATACAGTTATATAAGTCTTCTTAATTTATTTTCCTTCAGGAAAAACTAAGGAATGTGTGTGGCTATCTCCCTGTTAACTATGTTTGTCCAATCACATTTTAAACTATTTGAGTGTAGACAGACTTAATGATTCACAGACAGGAATGCACCAAGGGCCAGTGTTAAGAGCCTCAAGATTTATTTTAACACCAGGGAAACACATGTCAAGGCAAATAAATACAAAAAAAAAAAAACTGATTGTATATTTTCTTGGTCTTTGGGGAAAAGCGGAGGGTGATGGGGCGTGTGAACCGTTTTACTGCTAAATAAACAACACAGAGTGGCAGAAACTAAGGAGCTTTGGTTACGAGCAGCCTTGCTTAAACCAGGTGATGTAATCTTGTTACAGTGGACAGATATACAGCCAGGCAGACGGGACAATGACAATGACAACGCTTACTGGAAAATGTGTTTATCAAAGTAAGATACTGAGGGAAGTTACGGTATTTGGAAGACTGTAATGTGGCAAAGACAGAAAATTTGAAAGGTGCACTGTGCAACTTTTTGGTAGGGAGTCTTACTTGCTAGTTTTTATGGATATGTCATTGCTCTGCCTGGAATGTACCATAGTATTACATTAAACAGCTCAACGTTACATTTACAAAATTACAAATGGTTTTATAGCTCAAAAATACCTAGAAAAACAGGCATTCTGACTGTGAGCGGGGTTGCCTCTCCACAGATCTGACCTGTACAGTAACTTGGTCTGGTTTGGTCTCTATGAAGATAGAAAGGTTTAATAGCATAGTGTGAAACATTCAAGACAAAGCAATAATATCTCCATGGAGAATGTACTTGATGAACCCTCCACCAGAAAAGTTACACAATGCACCTTTAAAGATTTAAAGTTATTTTAAAATTCACTGTCTTCTACAACAGCTACTCTAAAAATCCATTGTCTAACTGATACACTGCATGTTACCAGTTCTTTTTGATAATTATATTTCTCTTGTGCATACAAAAATCAGATCTAATAATTGGATTATCTGATTATTCCAGACTCCAGATTATTTAGACTCACCATGTTATTGCAACTTCTGGCCCTTTGCAACTTCAATTATTGCAACTTCCAAGACTTAAAAAGGGCTTATATTGCAATACATGGTTGGAAAATAGTTTACTTGAGTGTGAAATTAAGAAAAAAATAAAATTTAAATAATAATTTCAGCCAACCCCTTAAATAGACCTCTATATCAATGGGTTTATGAATGATGAGAGAGATACTTTATTGACCCTGAGGGAAATTCAAGTTTTGCTGAAACAACATTTATACTGTACTTCTCAGTCGCCTTTGTGTCTCTTTGTGAATCTAGGGCCGTTGCCATAGCAAACAAAAAATAAATAATATATCTTGTGAATGGATCAAAAAGCCCTCAAAATGTCGCATATAACAGGAAGCTGAAATCCATTATATAAGACATAAAACAATTTACTAAAAAACACAACTCGAAAAAACATCTATATTACTTTTACAAACACCAAAACTTGGACACATCTGTTTTAATGTCATTGCTGTTAATGACTGACCTGAGACTTGCTCTGGATGTGTGCGCAGAGTGTCCATGAAGTTGCTCATGGCATTGAGTTCTCTCCACATTTGTCCGAGCTGCTGGAACTCTGGATCTGAGAGCAGCAGATCCTGGGCATCTGAGTACAACCGGGCCAGACTGAGGGAGTACAGCAGGATTCAAGTTTTTATTATTTTATTTATATTATTGTCATTGCAATAGAAAAAACTACGGAATTATGTTATGTTAGTGCATCAAACACTGCATAGTTTTGTTGTAAAGTGCAATACGAAAGGTGCAAGACCACATGATCCAATAATCCCACAAATAACCCCTGTTTGTATTTACGCAATAATGACATTCAATAAACAGTAACAGTTTTTATATACATACATTTACATTTAGGACAGTTGAGAATTCTGATGATAGTACAACGCCAAAGTGTTTTGCACTGAACCCATATGAACTATGAATTCAGTCAAGTCTAAACAGGCCTAAACCTGGACAAAAACATGCGAAATTGTGAGTCAATGAATTGAACCCCGAGCAACGAATGGATTCTCTACCCTTGTGATAATTGTAGGAAAATAGAAGAAAGATTAATTTTCTGCAAAAAAAACCTATAACTGAATTTTAGCCTTCCTCTGGTATTTGGTATAGTGGTAAAAACTACAAATAAATATAACATTCAAACTCTGTTTTGACTGTTTGACCAATTTTGTTAAGGTGTATTTCTGTATGGTATGATTTGAATGCATTTCCATGGACTTCTCTACACTGAATCGACACAAAGAGAAGCATTGTCAAAGATGTGAACTACCTGCACAGTCCCTGAACTTCTACATTTGTGTCCTGGAACATTAGTACAGGCACAATGGTGTGTTTACATGGAGTTGTTGTAGTTGGACACGAGGCCGGGAGACTCTCCGCGGGTGGGAAACTGGAAACATGGATTGTTGGCGTTGCAGAAGATTCCCTGGATCCATGGCAGGACCCCAGCGGACGGCATGGCTTTGTTTGGGAAGTGGCCTAAATTACAGTACATGCTATCAGTACCAGCTAACTGAAAGTATTCGTCAACAAAGGGTCACATAGGGCAATACATTTGTTCCTGTAAAATGCTGATTTCTTACATTCATGTTGACGGTAAAGAGGATTCACTCTTCTGAGCCAAACTAGTCCCATAAACAGAATCACAGGCCACATGATCTCCATCAGGAATCGCACCTAAAAAATATAATTAAGGATCAAACTTTGCATCCACATAACTTTTCTGATGGAGGGACCTGTTTGTCACCATGGGAATAGATAAGTTTTATTCCATACTGTGGAACATACATCAATAAAACACATGTCAGTGAATTAAAAGTAAAACAGATATTATTTATTATTTAAAGGGATATGCCACCCCCAGGTCAAATTTGGGCATCTCCCCACAGTCCAGAGACTAAAATAAGTGGTGGAAAGCGTTTTCCTGCTCACCCAGCCATTGTCCGAGTCTGTCACCACCGACCGCCGCGGTATCTGGTGCTCCTCCGCGTTAGACTGGAGCGCACCACGCTGGCAACAGGGGAACTCCCTTCCTGGTGCGTAACAGGGATTCCCCTGGCAGCGTGCTGCGTGATTCGGCTATGTTTTTTCGCACTGAAAAATAGTTCCCACCCAAAATGACCAAGTCAAGCTCTCCGTGTTGATTTGTACATTTATTTGCACTCGATATGAATGCGCACTACACAGAAAGTAATTGGGAAACGCATCGAGCAAATTAATTCCTTTTGGCCGAAATCTTTCTCTGGTGACGTTAGACTCCAGTCTAACGCGGAGGAGCAGCAGATACTGCGGCGGTCAGTGGTGACAGACTCGGACAATGGCTGGGTGAGCAGGAAAACGCTTTCCACCACTTATTTTAGTCTCTGGACTGTGGGGAGATGCCCAAATTTGACCTGGGGATGGCATATCCCTTTAATGACATGCTGTGGAGCATCCAGACACATTAGTAAACACAAGAGAAAAAAACGTTTTAAGAAAATGTCCATCCATCCATCTTCTTCCGCTTCTCCATTTCTGGGTCGCGAGGGCAGCAGTCCAAGCAGATCTGCCGCCCAGAACACAATACACCAACCCCCATGAATCCTCCCGCAGGTGGTGGCCCACAGGAGGTTGGCCCATGTCACAACTGGCCTTGATGTACTTCTGTCATGGGGGCTAAGAAAATGTTTTGAAAAACAATTTAAACAACTAATATTCAAGAGCTTGTGATAAATATGAGCATTCATGGCCCTGTTTCAGTGTTTCAAAGTTCAAGTTCAAAAGTTCAAAGTCAGAATTGACCAAGTCAGCTCTTTCTGGTCAGATTAAGTCTTGAGTAGTGCTTTATAGTGCTATAAGTGCTTTCACTTAGCTTCACACTCCCAGGGAATGCTGATGACATCAGCTGCAAAGTGTCAATTGATCAATTTGAAATGTGGTAACCTATCTATTTACCCCACTACATTTATCAAATAACTGTCAGGAAACCGGTTAAGCCATGTTTCTGGTTATTATAACAGATCAGCATTATTTGTATTGATTTAATTGGCTATACTAGAAAAGCTTTTACCCTCTGTCTCTTGCGGACAGTCCAGTTCTTCCACAGCAGGAGCCTGAGCTGCCCCCTGGCCCCCATGGCTGCTCCTCTTCACCCCCACAGAGGCTGGCATCCACCGGGAAGAAACCTAAACATCCAACACTCTTATTAAAGGGCCAATATTATGCTTTTCCTGATCTGTTATAACGCTGTTTCCTCATCAGAAACATACCTGGAGTTGTGTTTTGTTTTTGTTCTTCTCTCAAACACAAAACACTTCCACCTTATGATCACATGTGGTAATACAGGAAGTGCTCCACTGTGTTTTTAAACTCCATACACCTTCACTTGAATTATTTGGATAATTTCAGCCCTGGAATTGCTCATCTCTTCTTGAGCTAAAGGCAAGAAAGTGGCTGTTAAGTAGAAAACAACAGCTTCTTGACATCATAAGGTGGAACAGAACATTTTGAGCTTCGGAGATGGTAGATGTAGACAGACTAATAATAAAGGGTTACAAACAAGTGTAAATGAAACAAAACACGACACATTTTTGATGAGGTAACAACATTATAACATGTCTTACAGCTCACAAGAGTAAATTTTGCGTAATATAGGACACTCTATAATACACTCTATAATGCAGAAGCTAAACCAAATATGTCTCAATAGTCCAGAATAGTATAGGTTACACTTCTCTGAGTAAATATAGCATTTCCTAATGAGCTCAAGCTTTTCACATGGCTAGCGTAACTATTTTGAGCTTAGTTTGTACTGCATTTGGAAATATGTAGCTAAATAGTTTCATTGTGCCAATTTGCATATTTGCTAACCAACAATACACACGTAAGCAATTAGCATGATTAGCTTATTAGCTTATTGGCATCAGTTCAATTGCAATGCAAACTAACAAACAAATCTCCAAAACTAACAATTCAAAAATAAGATACAGCAATAAACTAGCTGGTAAAATTGAAGTAGCTCACCTTAAATTAACAAATATATCGCAGTTTCCAGAGTACTTTCTGCAGTAGCCTTCCTCATGTTGGTGTAGTGGAGTTTGCTAACACACAGCTAGTTAATAAGGCAGACCTTGTGAATAGTTAAGCAGATTGATTTAATCTCCTTTGCCGGTTGTTGCAGTCTCCTAACACCTCTCATCCATCCAATTGTTGAGACCTACATGACCTAACCAACTGCCCTCCCTTTATGCTGTGTTTACAATCATACCACAGTAAACTACAGGTGAAATACAGTATGTGAACAGCACAGTGTTTCTGGACACAAATCCAAAACAGTGAGACAGGCATGCAAGCTTAAACTAGTACACTGTTATATTTATGTATTTAATTAAGATAAGATGTTCATATTTCATGGAGACAGGTGAGCAGGTTATGCCACATTAGTATTTCTTCTGCAAAAAACCCAAAAAAAACACTAATTGAGTAAGTGCAAGACAGGCCTACACGTTTAATGCCATACTGTGGAAATTTCATAAAAAGCAATAACATCACTCTTCTAGACACTTTAAAAACTGCTGCTAAGGACTACTTTTGCACTGTTGCACATTTATTTACTACTGGAATTACTACTGTTGTACTGTTGTTTACTACTGTTGTACTGGAATTACTACTGTTGCACATTTATTTTTATCTTTATTTTCAATGCACATTCTATTGCATATTACTGCACATTTCACTGCTGCATCTTCCATTGCACATTTTGATGCACACTTAGGGTGACCATTCGTCCGGATTTCGTCCGGACAGTCCGGTTTTAGAGATGTCTGTCTGGCCGTCTGTCACGTGTCCTCCTTTTTTACATTTTGTCCTCCTTTCGGACCCTCATCGGCCACCCTTGCATAAATCGTCATAAATCCCCACCCATTATTTACACTTGCTACTCTGCGATGTTGTGTCGTATGCAAATATTCTGATACAGCCCGTCAGCCCCTCGTATTGTCCGCTCTCTATCTGCGCTATCAGCCACTCTTTGAGGTGCAACTTGGCTCCTTCTTCCATCTTCATCGCCTTATTACTGTCCCTTAAAATTTTGTTTTCTTTAGTGCCATGCGTATCAGGTTTCGCTTACGTTTCCTCTCAATGTAGACAGTTAAAATACGTTACAATATTTACATTACGGCTTTCATAATTGCAAATAATATTTTGGGGATTTTGTGCGAATTACACAAATCCAGGTAGCGAGATCTTACCTCTTAAAAGTGAAATGCAGAACTACTAGTTCTGCATTTCTTCTTTCTTCTTTGCCATGGCATATGATGGCATGACAAAGACTGTGTTTTTTCAGTGAATTAGTGATGATATTGTTTTTTGTTCATATCATCTTGACCATAATTTGCCACATTTTCTTTTTGATGGGTGTTCCATGTTAATAAATATATGTTGACGTCATACATTATTCATAAGTTGTTTTTCTTTTCCTCAACCCAGGGAAAAAAAAAGAAACAAAAAACAAAAAAAACAAGGTGTCCTCACTTTAGGGCCTTTGTCCTCCTTTTTGGACACAAGTGTCCTCCTTTCCTGTTTCATGCCAGTGGTCACCCTATGCACACTGCACATTTTGGACAGCTGTAAATAGGTATTTATTTATTCTTTGGCACTGCTTTTAGATTTTAGGTTTTAAATTTTGTCTTAGAAGTCTTTGTTTTGTCTTTATATTGTATTTTGTACACTGTCTTTTTGCACGGCTTGGCCAGAGAGAAACGAAATTTCGATTCATTGTAAGTTGAACACATATAGCAGAATTGACAATAAAGCTGACTTTGAACTTTTGAACTTCAAACATCTCCATGGAAAAAACAGTTGGCAGATCCTCCACAATAAAGTTATCACCTTTAACATCGTCGTCATTGTGTGTTGCTCAAAAGCACAAAAACAGTAGCCCGTGTAACTGAGTGGACAAACTTTGTATTAGACTGGAGGGTGACTGAGGTATTCTTGTCTCATCATATCACTTAACTCCATTTTATTATTTTATATTTAGTAAGGCCTATAGTTATTGTTAGTTGTCTGGTTCCCGGCTGGAAGTCAAAATTATTAGCAGCCACTCTTTCTCAGTCTGTCCCAGGGCAGCTGTGGCAAAGAAATAGCTTACTATAACTGTGTGAATGATTAGCAGATTGTAGGTCTATATACATAGTAATAGGTCTAATGATATAGATTAGATAGACAGACCCTCCAGGAAATCGCGATGTTGCGATTTGCAACTTTAACGCAACTTCAGCCAATCCCCGTGAATTCAAAAATTGCGGTGTTGCAATTTTGACCAATCACCGCAACTTTCCCGCGTTTTTTACTAATTTTGACCAATTATCGGTGACGTATTGAACGCCGACCAACTTCCTTCTGTGTAGGAGACATAACTGAGATGAGGTGCACGGTGCGTTTGTGTGTGTGTGTGTGTGTGTGTGTGTGTGTGTGTGTGTGTGTGCGGCAGAGGCGGTGGGTCACGTGAGTGTGGGTGTGAGCACGTACGGAAGTGTGTGTGTGTAAAAGCGCGCGCTCACCTGTCACACAGAGGAGAGAGTCAGGGTTGGGGTGTAGCTGTATTTTTTGTTGAACGCAAACCATTCATTCATCTTTCACGTTAATCTGTTCATCCTGCTGGTTTTCATGAGTTCCATTTCATCCTGCTGCGCTGTCATAGCTGTGTGCGCTCTTTTTGTAATAAATGCACAAAACGCATATCTGGATCTCAGCGTATCTGTCACCATAGCCTCCTCTTTGCGCGTCACAAATCTGCGAGCCATAGGACCCAACCTCATATTCTCGGCGGCTAAAAGGTTTGAGTTTGGAAGCCGCAACATTCTGCCTTACTTCCGTGTGACAAAACGAAACTGCGGCCGTGTCTCAGTTCCCAGAGCGCACAGCTCGGAGCGCGGCCCGAAGGGAGCTCAGACTGCAGTCAAGTCGGTGCACACTTGCTCAGCCCCGACTGCAGTCCGCGGACCGCTTAACGACTGCGGTCTTCGGACCGCGAGTTAACTGCACATGGGACAAAAAAAGAAATGGGACAGCAGTCGTCGCGCCGGTGTTCTGGCGAAATGTGTGACGCACATGCCCTTCGGGCCACGCTCCGAGCCGCGCGCTCTTGGGGACACAGCTTCTAATGGCAAAGAAACATGTCTGCGGCGCCACCTGCCCACAAAAATAACAGCAAAAGACCGCGCGAAACAGTTCCCCTCCTAGTAGTAATTTATTTTCGATATTGGTAAGGTTGTTTTAGGACCATATCTGTGATCTCTGTGTTTTCGTATTATTCTTTGTCAGTAATAACTCAGTATTCAAAATATTATTCAATTTTAATTACAAAATCGCAACTATTTATCGCAACTTTCACTTCCTCCCGCAACAAAAACCTTAAAAGCACCGCAACTTTCATCGCAACTTTTTGGAAAAGCTCCCGCAAATTCAAGCATTTTAGCCCGCAACAATCACAAAAAATGCCCCCGAAATCCTGGGGGGTCTGGATAGAAAATAAAAAAACATATCAGGCCACAATTAGTCAAAGCCTTTTTTAATAAGTTACAAAAGGGTGTGTATTTTCATGTACCTGTTTTTACATACAACATTTTAACATTTCGCCAAAACTCTTTTAAAAAAAATCATCAGCATTAAAACAAATGATGTACTTGAGATTACTTACAAAAATCTGTAAGGTTTGTGTTGCAAAACTAGTGTTGAACAAACTAAAAAATAACTTTGGCTACAAATGTGTAAAAAATACACAGATGAAGCTCATTGGCAGTTCTACAAAGCTTGTTCGGTTTTAGCTCATTTACAAGTTCAACTATTTTAAAAATGTATGAATTATAATGCCTTACGCTTGTTCCGTAACATGAAACTAACTAAACAAAATGCTATTATATGTTTAGATGTAATCCAGGTGTAACAGTTAAAAATACTATTGTAAAAGTATGGCAAGCAAGTGCAGTGAACATGGTTTCATATTTTACATCGCTACAGCTACATGCTCTACTCTGATGATTCAAACATACTTTTTGGTATATAAACAAAATATCACAAAACCAGTGAACCTTTACACAAAATATTGATACAATAAAAAGTAATTGCACAGGTCATTAAAAAAAGAGGATTATAAATATGCTGGCAGTCAGTGTGCCAGTGTGTAATGTAACAAATGATTGGCAATGAAATGGATAGTTAAAGTTTCAGCTTAATAAGTGCATCTTGTCTCTCGAGAACCAATGATACAATATTTACACATAACGCAATGCCCACAGTTTATCAGGCCTCTTCCATTGTGACAATACTACGCATTCTTGCCCATTAAAAGGTGCACAACACAACTTTTCTGGTGAAGGGTTTGCCTGGAATGTTCCATGGTATGACATTAAACATATCCATCTAGCATTTATTCATTACAGGTGTTTCTGTTGCTCAAAAATACAATAATTCCTTGTGAGAATGGGGGTGACTCTCCACATATCTGAACTGCAATTGGTGTAGTGCTGTAACCTGCTTGTCTTTCTTGTGATAGATAAATTTAATCTATACTGTGAAACATTCAAGCAACTGGTGGACCTTCTGTTGGAAATGTTGCGTAGTGAAACTTTAAGTTGGAATAAAGGTTTTTACTTGTTTTCTTGTCATGAATTGCCAAAAATGATTAATAATACTGGTGTGGATAAACAGGACCTAAACTGAAAACCATAAAATCTCATATATGGTAGCCTAGATATCTGTACTTGGATTTTAAGTTGACATTTCAAGACTATTCAAGATAACTGAAAGATTATGTTTGACACAAGTTGAAAATACCCAACTAAAAACAAGGCCAGACTATACCTTTTCCATTGTTTTTGTCATTATAGGGAAATGTATGCAATTCAAAAGTATTCCAACTTGATAGGCAAGACAGCGTATTCCCAAACTGTCCATAAAGTCCATTTTACGATCACACAAAATGCGCCTCCCTGTGTTCTACTTCCTGTAACCTTCTTGTCCGGAGTCTTGGATAAACCGGTTTGGTCTGGTTTGGACCTAGCTCCTCCGGACTTGGACTTAAGGACTCCGAAGAGGCCGCGCGGTCCCCCTCAGTGTCCTCTTCCTCCTCTAAAGGCTCATCCACAGACACCTCAATCTCCAAACCTAACTCTTCCTCCTCATCATCATCGTCGTCCTCGTCTTCATCCTCTGCACTGTTTACCGAGTTGAACTTTTGCAGCACTTTTGCCACGGATGGGGGTTTGTAAAAAGTTCCTGGTGGAGGCTGTAATGTCCTAGGTGCCCTGAATCCACCAGAAATAGGGCTACCTTTTACATTGTCGTCTCTTTTTAAACTCCGATTGGGTCGAACCGCGATCGAATAGGGTCTACTTGGGTAAATAATCCCAACAGTTTGTGAAGAATCCTGCTTTTGCTCATCCGTGGTTTCTGTGGCAACAATTTTAACAGTCCTAGTCGAAACATCGTGGTGTTTATACTGTTTGTCCCAAGTTCTCCGTAAAGTTTGAGTGTCAATAAATGTCCTACGATAATGCGAAGACGCACAACTCCGCACCTGTGTAGTTTCAGTTTCGTCCACTTCTTCAATAGACTGGCTGCAGGTACGATCCTCCAGGTTCTCATCTGGTTGTATTCGTTCGGGGGGCATGCTAACAGGGCGAGCTAAGATACCAGCGGAGATCTTGTGGCGCTGGTGGCGGAGCTGGACCCTCGTAACAGTGACGTGATGGGAGCGGGAGAGACCGTGAGCTTTGGGGACATCAGGGACACTTGAGGATAGGACGCCGCTGAAGGAATCCATCTCGTCAGCTGTGAAAGACAAAAAGAAATATTGTTAGCCAAAAAAAAAAGCTCAACAGACACATAATTCTTACTGTTTTTTAAGTAATTATTGGGTTTCATGGCTTTAAAAAGGTGCAACTTTTCTGTCTCCATGGAAATATTACTTTTTTGCCTTGATTATTCCACAGTATGGAAATAAATTTGGTAATCACAATGGAGACAAGTTAATGGTCACATCTGTGGAGAAGCAAGCCTGCACGTGGTAGGAATTCATGTTTTTCAAAGTATTTCTGAGATATGAAACGCCTGTAATTGAATAAAATGCAAGACCGATATGTTTAAAGTCCTGCTGTGGAATATTCCATGCAAAGAAATAACATCTCCATGGACACAAGCAAATAGCGGACCCTCAACCTTACAAGTTACACAGTGTACCTTTAATTGATATGACATTATTGACAACAAAAAAAATTTAGAAAGAGGATATAGATGGGATAAAGGGACCTTAACACGTTGTGAACATGTCTTAACTAATTAAACTTAATGCTTTTATTTGGTTCATTAATTTCATAATTATTATCACCCGGAAAACAGACGGATAACACAGACTTACCACCATAATGTCTAAAAACACTACATCAGACCAAACTTTACAACTTACCGCAAATATTTTGTTCAGAATTCAGAGCTGGAAGATGCACTCCTGCTCTCCTTGATAAAGTTGATAGTCAATGTTTTTTTTATTATTTCCTATTTTTTCTTCTATTAAATGTATTTTTTTATTGATTTATTTTTTTAGCTGGTAGATAATCCAGTCAGCGCAGGAAGTTTGTTTCTATCTTCTATTGATCGACTGTGGACACGCAAAATAGAGAAGATACAGAAGGGTCCATACATGGTAAAGTGTTAAATAAGGAATCCATTTGTTTAAGCTCAGATTCTTAAATCTAGAAACTGTCTTAAAGGTGCACAATGCAACATTTCTGGTGGAGGGTTCGCTAGTTGCTTGTTTCCATGAACAGTGCATTTTCTGTTCCACAATATGTCAAGCTGGCATTTATTCAATTACTGGTGTTTTCATGCTCCAAATATATATTGAAAAAGGATGCACTTTTACTAAGAGGGCTCGCTTCTCCACAGATCTGACCTGCTTGTATCCATGGAGTTAGATATGTTATGTTATACTGTTGAACACTTGAGGTAAAGAACTAACATCTCCATGGAAACAAGCAGCGGACACCTCCACCAGAAAAGTTGCGCCTTTAATATCCAAATTGAAATATGTTACCCAGCTTGAATAATGCGTTTAAACCAATGAATAACACATAAATAAGAAATACACACCCTCAAATAAACAACATGGGTTACATCAGTTTAAATAAATTTCTTTGATAACAGCTAAAACATACCGGGCTCAAAGTCACTCCCATCGGGGCTTGGCATGCTCTCTTGAACTTCAGCCAGCAGCTGTGAAGAGGGAATGATGGAGGAATGTCTCTTGTAGACCTTGGAGCTTTGCTGTGGACAAACAAAGAACAATGTGTTTAAAAACACTGAGTAAATACAAAATGTTCTGTTCTGTAACACTGCATTAGCTTTCAAAGATTTATTAGAGCCATTAAACTGGACTACAAATCCAGATATCATTGAGAGATTTGAAAAGGCTTTGTTTATTTAATTTCTATAGCTTTCATTTTGGTTAGTTACCACTCCTTTACGCTATCCACATTTGTATTGCAAATAATTGTAATAATTGAGTCAACAACTGAAAGATAAGATAAAATGCTGCTGAAACTATTTATACAATATATTTTATTTAAATTATTTGTATTACTTGAATGCCAGTATACCTAAACCTCTCATTTATGCCATATAAATCTAAAACTAGTTCACAATGTATTTATTGTGTTTTTGCTTTTATTTTACTTTATTTGCTATTATGATTATATTAAATTCAAGTTTTTCAGTTGTTTTGTGCAGCACTTTGGAAATTGGAAACTGACCGTTTATAAAAATCTATAAACTGTTTTATAAATCTATATAAATAAAGTAGATCTGGATTATATTCATGTTTACTCAGTCTTGATTATGCCCGAATGCAGTTGAATGCCTCTCTTCCAACACAAACCATTATTATCCAGTTGTCCAATTAGAAAAAAACTGCTGTTTAGAAATCCTGTTATAATCACAGTATGGTACAAATTTGGATTTCTCTATACACATAAACAATAACATAGACAGCCTTACCTCCTTGATGTCTCCCATAGACTTTGAATGCCTGCTCAGTTGCTGTTCTTTCTCCCTTGCGCTGAGTCTGGGCCTTGCCTTTATCTCCATGGGTGAGCTGCTCCCCAGGGGGCTGAGGGGGGTGTCAAAGACCATCTGATAATGACGAATGAGGAGCTCCACTATCAAAGCTTGGTATGGATAATCCACCAGGGAGGACAGGGACACCTCTGCGTCCGCCTGCCTGGGTTTGATCAGGGTGGGGCCAAAGATGATTCCAAGGTTACTGGCGGTCATTTTGTTTTCTTCGGATTTCTCTGTAACACTGTAAGGAAAGAGAAGAAATGAATGGACTAGAGTCAAATAACATAACTAGTTAAACAAGCATAATAAAATTCAAGTGCTGATAATATACATTTATATTTATATATATTTATATTAAGGATTTGATTGTGACTAAACATAGTATTATTAGAAGTATGAAACATGGACAAAATGGACTGAGTATGTGAAACCAATTAGATCGGACTTTATCTGAAAACTAATACTGTAAACACATCTCGATTGAGTTGCTCATTTCAATGAGCATCTGTAACGGCACTCTTCTCTTTTGTGGTTTTGTTTTGTTCTCTTTTGTATAATTGAAAAAAAAAGAAAAAAAGTAGTAGTAGTAGAGGTCTTTGAAGTAGTAGTAATAGTAGTCATGGTATTTCTAAATGAGTATCGTTGCAGCCCTATTCAAGTTATTCATATCTTAAATATATTTAGTATAAGCATATTTTAAAACACTTATAGCTTGTATTCTTCTAATATTAAGTTCACTTCTCTTACCGGTGCAAATGCTCTATCAGAAACTGCAGTGTCTTGTAATGCGTGGGTGGCAGCTGTCTGAGGAGGTCTTTTATTTTGAAAAGGACCCTGTTGAGCTCCACACTGACTTGAGACGAGGACACAGGGGTGGGACTGAGCCTCAAAGCCTCCAACTCTTCCACTATGATCCTCTGGCTCTCTTTGGCCAAACCGATAAAGTCGTTATAGTAGCGAAACAGGATGAGCGGCTCTGGAAGCTGTGGAGGAGATTATGTGAGAACAAATAAGCAAAGAAAAGTGCAAAATAAACGTGGATTACCAAAACAGAGTAAATAGACAAGAGGGACAGAATAAGGAACAGACAAAACAGTTGAAATATTAGCTCTGGGTTGTAGGGAGCTACAAAAATACACAAATGTAACTTAATTAGTTGGCAAGTCCATGTATCTTGGTGGTTTTATGCCGTCAAACAAGCTAATTTAATCACAAAAGGTCATAAGCAGGTATGTCACTGTGAGTGCAAGAACATATTACAGATATTACAATGTTTTTTTTATATTGCCTATTTTAAAGGTGGAGGGTCTGTCAAATTATTCTTTTAAGTTCTTAGTATTACTCAAATATTTTCTAATCTTGAACAGAGAATCAATGTAGTATACCCCAAAATATAGAAATTACTGTACACTAGATGCTGACCATTTGTTGTAACTACCAGAGGTGAAAAAAGTTAAAAAGAAAGGTATCATTTGATGTTTGTGTACCTAGTACTTTTGTGTCATGTGTGGAGAGTGGGGTGGAGTGTGGGTGGGTTTTTGTATAATATTATATTATGTTAGCTTACCTGTCTCAAATACAGCTTAAGTACGTTGCTGATGTCGTGTGGATATAGTTCAGAAAGCTCCACCAGATCTTTGCCATTTTCAAACGCTTGGCACAATTTCTCCACTCTGGATTTGGCACCATTGACCCGATAGATGCCCTTCAAACACAAAATCAAAACAGAATTAACCCAAGCGAAATTTTACAACTATAGTCTTTGCATTTTGAGTCTACTTACCTTAATATTGAGTGCTCTGTTCTCAATCTCAGAAGTACACTTTTTAATAATGAAGGGAATGCAGTCTGGACTGTTTTTCGCTGCTTGGGTGAAGTCAATACCAAAAAGGTGAAGTCTTCCCTGGAGTTTCTTATGGCCGCATTGGATCGCCAGGGTTTCCAGGCACTTCTTATGGCAAGCCAGTGAGCACTGTACAAGAACAAGAGCATTTAAAAGTTATGCAAAACACTGAAGACATAGTATTCAAATGCATAGTATAAACATTTACATATGTATAGCCATAGTCTGACTGAAAAAGCAATGCATAGTTAGGCAAACAATATACATCTCCAATGAACCTAGAATTATTGATTATTTTTGCCTGCTTTACACAAACAAACTCTATTGTCTGACAAAAATAATTGATCATTCGAACTTTAAAACTGAAGACAGAATGGACCTTTACCAAAGAATATCTCCAAAGCACAATGTTTACCAATAACAACATTTGTATGAGAAACAACTCAACTGCAACTTAACAATTCAGAAGAAGAAAATTGGAGTTGAAATTTGATTGTGAAATGGTCGACCAGACTCAAAAGATTTAGTCAATTAGATAAAAGTATATTAGAAGTAATTAGAGTATCTTGCAATAAAATAAAAGGCCAATATATATATACTGATCTACAAAAATATACTAGAAATTTTGAATGCCGTAACCATTTCTAATATTCTAATAAACTCTCTGGGGTTAAACTTTTGAACCACTAAGTTAATTTAAATAGATAACAAACCATAGTCACATTCCTGTGTCACTCACTTGTCATCATGTTAAAGGGGCCATTACATAATCTCAGGAATTCCAGCTCCATTTTGTTATTGTCCATGAAATTTGGACAGAAACTTGAAGCTAAAATAAACACTCGCAAAGGGACAGAAGAGGCATTTGGGAGATGAACAAAAGGTCTTCAGTTTCCCCTGCTCCTTCACTATACCCACCAGTGGGTGAGATTGGGTCCCAGTATTGCGCTAGTCGCCAGATTCGACTTTCTCTTTTATTCGGATGTTTTGAGGAGACGAGAGGTGGTCCTTGCTGTTTTGTTTTTGTTTGATTTCTGCTCAACATGAATGATAAAGGGCCCACTGTGTGGAGCTTTGGCAATCTCCAAATTAAGCTTGCCATGGACAGCTCTGGAGGCTAGACAGGGAATGTAGACACTTTTATAGACATTATTATGCATACTACTATTCACTGGTAATGCTAAGATAACATTTTTGACTACTTTATTTTTATTTATTATTATTTATTTATTTATTATTTATGTTTTATTATGTTGTTTCCACCTCAAAAACATACCCGGATTTGTGTTTTAATTAATTTTCACATGTTTAACACAGTCTAACAGTGTTCTTCTCTCAAACAGAAAACAATCTTTTCCACCTTGTGATGTCATGCGGTAATAGAGGAAGTGCTCCACTGTGTTTTTAAACTTTACACACCTTCACTAGAATCATTTGGATGATTTCAGACCTGGAATCACCAATCTCTACTGAACAAAAGGTAAAAGGAGCTGTTAACTTCACTTCATGACAGACTAATAATAAAGGTTTACTCAAAAACAAGTGAATGAAACAAAACACAACTCCACTTGATGATGAGGTAACCACATGGCTTAACGCTCAGAAGAGTCAATTTTGCATAATATAGGACGTTTAAATATGATTGTATTTTTAGTATTTTTTTTAAACATTGTAATGAAAATCACGCATGGATATTTTTCTATAGGGACAAACCAAGCTGTATCCTACTAGTAATACTATGTGTGCTCTTTTGTTTTTATTTCTGCTCAACATGAATGATAAAGAGTGCATTGTGTAGAGTTTTGGCAATGTTCAAATTAAACTTGAGGTGGGCTCCTCTGGAGTTTAAACATGGGATTCTTTTACAGCTTTTGGAAATTGGAAAAATAAAAGAAACCGTGGTTACCTCCTCGCACTCTGCCCCGTGAAACACCACCAGGCTATCGCATTCACGACACTTGGAGGGAGCGCGTAGTTTTCGGAGTTTGTGTGTTTGAGCTGCTTTGGACATCTGTGCGTTTCGGAAGGGTCCCGGGGAGCTGGCCGTCTCTATTACGATGTCATTCAGGCCTGGAGGGAGACAGAGAATACAATATGTCCCCGACTTACATAAGAAAACATGGCAACAGTGTATAGTATGTACATACAGTGAGCAGTCATGCGCGGGGCAATAAATAAGACTGCTGTGAAGGTATGTTAAACTTTGTGAACTCTGGGTTTACTCTAGTACAATATAGAGAGCGTTGATAGTAATATAAAAGATATAATTTTGGAAAATGTTTAACAAAAATAAATAACATACTTTAAAAAAAATGAAATAAGTGTATTTACAAATCATTAATTGAACCAAAACCAGGTTAGTAAAATCAAGAAATATGCATTTTACTGTATAATAAATATAATAAATAATTGCTTCAGTCTACTCCTTTGGGGCTATGCATGCTTCTATTTAATGTGAGGATGTAATGTAAACAAAAAGTAAATTCACTGACTAATAAACTATGGGTACTGGTGATGGAAAGATAGTAAGTAAAACTAGTATTGAACATGTATTGATATTAAAAGAAACCATATAATGAGGACAATATTTGACCTTTGCAGAATAAGTCCAGTTTGGTCTTGATTTATAGTATAGAATGACATATTTTTCTGTTGTATAAAATTGTAATCATTGTGGTATCAAATTCAGTAGCAGTTGTAGTAGCAGTAATTTCGTACTGCTACTACAACTACTACTTCATATCAATTAACAATGTATTAGTAAAGCATGTTCTCACATAAGATGCGTGAAGAGTCCCTCAGTCGTCCAGGTAGAATCCATGATAAAAGGAGAAATTCAATTTGACAAATTGAATTTCTCCTTTTACCATGTTCTCTCATTAATAATGATATGAAACCCAGTCAGTATCACTCACCGTTGTCAGATGGAGATGGTGGCTCTCTCTCATCCAAATCATCAGCAGATGACATTGTCCCAGTGGAGGGAGTTCTGGGTAATCTCCTCTTGAAGTCCCCTGAACAGTAGGGCACAACACATAAGTACGTCCACATTTCGATCTTCATTTTGACCTAAAAATTCTCTAAAACTTCTCTCTGTATCTATCTCTTTGGCCACATTTCGCTGGTTGTTAAAGTTGCTTCTTCTTCTTCTTGTTAACAGATAACTGACCATCACTGCAGGTAGTTTTCTGAATTTAAGCCAAATACAGGGTGTGGTCGACGTAACTGTTGTTAGTCAAATTTGAGGAGATGGATGGTGATTCACACTTCCACTCACAGGCCCTTGATTTGTAAACTGACCCCATTTTAATACCCATTAAAAGGTGCTCATCCCTAAATGCAGGTGACTGTAAACAAGCGGGTGAGGGGTTTAGGGACTTTTTAAATTAATGAAGGGCTGTCAAGCAGTCCTTCAGTTTACTGCAGTTCATTTTAAGTCAAAATAAATAACATGTATGTATTGATAATCACAAGTAAAAGGACAATCTGGTAAATTAACACCAAATATTAAAATATGATGACAAGAAAGTTTTAGCTTTTTATTTATGCATCATCTAAAATGTGAAAATTATCATTAAGGGAAAAAAGTGAACTAAACAGAATGTCCTAGGTGTAACTTAAGATTAATCCAGTTTAAAGGAGCATTATGTAACTTTTCTGGTGGGTCCACTACCTGCTTTTATCAAGAGTGTTTCATAGTATAGTATTAAACTTATTTGTCTTTAATGACACAAGCAGGTGACTTGACCAAGCCATATTACATGTCAGATCTATGGAGAGACAAACTGGCTCACAGTAAGGATCCATGTTCTTCTAAGATATTTTTGAGATATTAAATAAATACATAAATTTGATGCCACACTGTGGAATATTCCAGGCAAAGCAATAACATATCTATGGAGACAAGCAAGCGGCAGATCCTCACCAAAAAGTTACATAGTGCACCATTAAGCTAAGACTAAAGAAAACTAGTGATTTACAAACTTCAGTTATTTCTTAATCAGGGTGGAGCCAACACAGGAATCTAGCTCTGAAAATGTTACTCCGCATTGACATCACTAAAAAGACAACTGAATGCCTCTAGCAAACCACCTTTAATCGATTGGCACGTTAAATTACAACATTGTATACCAGTCGAAGTGTTGCTTGATATTACACAACCGGTAACTTGTTGCTATGTATTTAAATTCCCAAATAACATGGTAACGTCTGGATGAATACCAAGTTCATTGAAAATATGTGGGCATGCCTCTGGAGCACGTAGACAGTATGCAGTGTCCCTTTTATCAATGACATTGAGCCAAAAGACATATTACAAGGATTAGCTGTGTGACAGGTTTTTGACAAGTCGATACACGTAAAGAATTTACAAAAACCTCCAACACTGACATTAAACAAGATTAAAGGTCCCATGGCATGAAATTTTCACTTTCTGAGGTTTTTGAACGTTAATGTGAGCTCCCCTACCCTGTTTAGGGCCCCCCCCCCATGGCTAAAAGTTGCAAAATGTCTAAACTGAGCATTTGCGGTCCTTTTCTGAGTTTGAAAAAAACACAGCTCAAATGGGCGATTCTGAACAAGGCAACTATGTGACATCACATCGAAAAATGCAGCTCCACCCCCCGTCTGGACGTCTACCCACCGTCTCTGTAAATCACGCCCAGAGAGTTTGGACCGCGAATGAGCTACGCAATGCGAAATGCGGTTTTTTATTTGCCCGGAGGCACGTGCGAGTGTTTCTAGGCTCGGAAGTCCTTTATCTGAGTCTCTGGACATCTGAAACAGCAGTGGTTTGATTTTATTTTCTGTGAAAATTTGTTTTTTTCATTGAAACGCCTCTCATTTCTTCCTCCGCGCTTAAAACGCGGAAGTGGGAGCCAGCGCACAGCGCACCGCTAAAACAAGGAACCAGTGGCACATTTTGCCCCCACCCCCACCCCCACCCCCCACCCGCTCCTCTAACCTATCTCTGTCCTTCTCATTTGCATTCAAGCAACAAGGCCCAGAATGAGTTGTTCAGAGAGAGATTTTCTGACTCTGACTGTGTACATGTGTCTTTCTCATGCACTGAGTCTTGATTTTGGAGCAGGATTCATTTACAGTATTAGGGAACCATTAAGGCACCATATAAAAGCATCATCAAGTACCATGTCATGGGACCTTTAAGAAGTTGATAGATGATGATACTGTATAGGAAGAAACTCAGTTATGTATGAGTGACTGCGTAATAGACATGTCTGGAGTTTATCAGATTAAACGTCAAACAGGGATCTCTACCTGGGCTGGCGGTTGGAGAGTCCATAGACCGAGACTCACTGCTCCCTCCGGCGCTTTCAGAGTCACTGCACATCCCGCCGCCCTGATTCGTCGAATTCCAGGGGCGATAAGGAGTCTGGATTCGAAGAGCTTTTAAAACAAAAAAAAACAAACAAACCACAAAATCGGAATGAGACTAGATCCAACTACTCCAAAATATGTTATTGGATTCATAATACAGTACCACATCTGATTATCTTGAGTGATAAACTGCTTAGTGGTTCTGAATGCTTCGGTTTACTGCTTACAAATGATTTTGTGGGTTGGCATAACTTCTAATATAGAAAGTTAGAAATATTTGTCAGTAGTTGAGCATAATATACTGCCCATCAGAGTATTTAACTTTGTGGTTTGTGAAGTCCTATAAAGGTGACTACAGTTTAGAAAAATTGATTGATTTTTATTTTTAGCTTGAGGTCTAGGAACATAAATGTAAGTGAATAATTTGCTCTGTGGTTCTTCATCTGTTTACAACCACTTTTCTACTAAACATAACTGAGAGAAAGTTAGAAATATTTGCTGAGCGTGGACAAAGTGGCAAGTCAATATATATTTTTCAAAGCAATACCTTGAAAATAATAATAAAATAAAATTTGATATAATCATGTGCCCAATCTGTGACCACATTACTGCTAAAAATTATATTTGGTACAACATTTGAAAGTTCATAATGAGATATTATCCAAACGTGTCCTTTTTTGGCCTTGGAAAATATACATATAATTAATTTGCTACTATTGACCTATTACAACGCAGTATTCATGTGTACAAAAAAAAATACTATTATTAAAATTGGCAATGACTTTTAGTGAGAGTTTAGTTACAATACATACAGTGGTACCTCACCTTACGAAAGACCCTACATACGAAAAATCCAAGTTAAGAAACGCCTTCACTGTAAATTTTGGTCTCTAGATACGAAAGAAAATTCAAGTTACGAAACGCGAAATCTCAAAAATTCAATTAATCCGCGCTCAGATGCACACCCCGAAACATAAATACACTTTATCAACACACACGGGGTTAGGTTCCAGAGGTGGCCCGCGGTGGGAGAGGTCCACGAGGTAGGACAACTTTGTATTTTGCAATTGTTCTACATGTTTTAGGGCTGTAAATGCCTCACCACACACATTCTACACTTTTCTCAGACTGGAGTTGGGCTTTTCTCGCATTTCTCTCTCATTTGAACACTCGAACTTTCATAGATTTGCAATGGAATGTGTTGATAGTGAAGCGTGGGGGTAGACACGGCTCAACACAGCGCCGAACGCGCGAGGGGAGCGGAGACACAGGATTACTATTGCAACAACACATCATCAGTATGCTAAAACTCACCTGTCTCACGACGGTCTAAACCCAGCTCACGTTCCCTATTAGTGAGTGAACAATCTAACGCTTGGTGAATTCTGCTTCACAATGATAGGAAGAGCCGACATCGAAGGATCAAAAAGCGACGTATGGACCTGATCCGGTCCTGGTTTAGACCTGGTCTAGACCTGGAAGTCACATAGAACCAGAGCCCGCCCCGAGCGAGACCCCGCGGTCTTGTCCGCCAATAAAGCACCTTTCTCGGCCTGTTAGCTCACAGTGTCAGCCCCCCGGCTCTGGAAGTCACATAGAACCAGAGCCCGCCCCGCCCCCTCCCGCTCTTATTCCCGCTGAAAGAGCGTCTTTCTCGGCCTCTTAGCTCTAGCGTGGAACGCGTAAGGAGCGCGGAGACACGAGCAACGCGCTCCTCCAACGGCACTGCCATGTCCCGGGATAATCCTGGTTTAGTCCAGGTCCAGTCCAGGTTTAGACCTGGTTTAGTTCTGGTCTAGACCTGGTTTATTCCAATCAGGACGCAGAACACAAATGTTACACTATAAAAAAAAAAGTTACACTATAAAAAAAAAACCTTGGAACGGATCAGGCCTTTTCCATTAAAATAGCTACTCAACATACGAAAAATTCACGTTACGAAACCACTTCTGGAACGAATTAATTTCGTAAGGTGAGGTACCACTGTACTATATAATTACAAATGCCTACCTTGAATGTCTGTGTTGCTGTTGGACCTCCTCTCTGCGATCTTGGGGTGCTGAGCGTTGGAGGGACTGTCCACGTCGTCTGGACTGATGAGGTCAGAGGTCACAGAGTTCTGGGACAGGTTACTATGCGACGAATGGCTGCCACTGAGAGATCTCTTGTTGAAAGTAACACTGGCAAAACAAAGAAAAATCGTATTAAATCAACATTACGCAACTCGATGTTTGTAGTAAATAGTAGCTCATCTAGTCCAGCCAGTATTTGTTAGTACACATAGTGGTAATACACTGTGATTGCAGAAAAAAATATTTAGAAGTATGTACCTGTAAGTTTAAATTACTTGAATTTGAGATTATTATACACTTTACACATTTTCTCATGTTGAGCCTACTGTTCATTAGACTTAAGACTTAGACAAACTTTATTGATCCACAAGGGAAATTGTTTTGGGTACAGTAGCTCACTCATCAAATATAATATATAACATATAGCAGAGGGTTAAAAAAAATAGATGGAATAGCAACCAAAGAGCTATAGAACAGTGTCAGATGAGGGGGAAAAAGCCAAAAATGACCAAAAAACATGGCATTTATTGGACGGCTAAAGTAAGTAAAGTAAGTAAAAATAAAATAAAAAATAATATTTAAGTGCAAACAAACAAGATTAACTTAAAAAGGTAGTTGTTGAAAAAAAGAAGGAGCTACCGTACCCAGCTGCCACTCTCTCAGGCGCTCGGGTGTGAACTTTATAACTTAAAGATCCTGTATTATGCAAATCTGTCTCTTGTGAGCTTGTTATAATGGTGTTACATCATCAAAAACATACCTGGAGTTGTGTTACGTTTCATCCACACATGTCTGAGTAGCCCTTAATTATTCGTCTGTCTACACCTTGTGATAACTTGAAAAACATTACTTCATGACAACAGCTGCTTTTTACCTTTAGCTCAGTAGAGATGGGCAATTCCAGGGCTGAAAACATTGAAAGGTGCATGGTGAAGGTGTATGGAGTTTAAAAATACAGTGGAGAACTTCCTGTATCACCATATGACATCACAAGGTGGAACAGAGTATTTTCTGTTTGAGAACTCAGCCTAAATATGCAGGGTTTGAGTATTAAACGTGTGTGAATGAAACAAAACAATTCCAGGTATGTTTTCTTATTTTACGCAAAATTTCCTGAAAGGTAAATATCAGAAATGTCATGAGACAATCATAAGTCTACTCAGGAAAGTCATACAAGTAAAATAACAAAAACTCAAAACTCAAAAAAAGATAAAATTTCAATAGTAGTCACTTGTATGTCAGTATTGATTTTTTCCATGATCATTGTGGTAAACTATTCTAAATTCATCCCTAAACCTCTGTTATGTTAACATAAAAGCAGAAATATTCACTTTTCCCACATAAAAGGGGTCCTTAAACTAGCTCAGCCTCTCCATCAAAGCCTGCGGTTGATTAAGGATCAGTGCTGATTAACAGATGATGATGGAAATGGCCCATGTACTGGCCCCTCTTTGTCCCAGGTCACGTGTCATTGTAAAGGGTTTAAAATATCACACAGTATGGGGAATATAGGTCAGCGATCTATATTTAACCGAAGACCTGATGCGCACGTGTTATTTTGCCAAAGTTTCATTTCCTCTCTCCCAGGCTCAGTCCGTTTGATCACCAGGATCAGAGATGGGGGCGGAGACAAAAAAAAAAAAGAGAAACTATGAAAGAACAAAGCTCCTTCTCATAAGCATCTGTTGTGTGCATGTGTGTGGTACTGCAAATCTGCCCAGCATCTCCAAAGGAAAGTGGCAATTTTGAGTAAATGCCAAATAACTGTAATAACTGGGAAAATACTTAAAAGCTCCACACTGTAACTTTCTGGCGGAAGGTCTGTCATCAATGGAGATGTAACTGCTTTGCTTAGAATGCTCCACAGTATGGCATTTAACTTATCTTGCATTCATTCAATCACAGGTGGTTTTATTGCTCAAGAATATATGGAAAAACATGCATTTCTATTGTGAGCGACATTCGCCTCTCCACAGGTCTAGGCTATAACTTGGCTTTGCTGAAGAGATAGGTAATGCCATACTGTGAAACACAAAACAATAACATCTCCATGGAGACCAGCAGGTGGTATTTTATGTCTTGATTTACACTAATGGTAGAAAAGTGATGAGTTGACAAGAATTTGTTGCCTGGAAGAATCCATGACTCATCGCTGTACCAGCGAGAGAGTCTGGTAACGCTTGGTCCAAAATGCGCTGCAGTTGCGCGTAGACAGACAGCTAAGTGAACCAATCAGAGATTGCGCCATCTTGATTCAAAACTGAGGAGGAACTTCCGCTGCCTAAGAGTGACTTTGCGGGCAAAGGCGGGTGCACTGACGTCACCATCTTTGAACGAATCAGAATCGCGGAGTCCGTTTTTAACCGGAGGAGCGAGGGTGGAGCGAGGGTGTCCAAATGGTATCGCGCTGTATAGGAAATACAGAGAGATATCATTTGGCTGGCCAGGTAAAAGAATTTGTAGAATGTTTTACATTGTTCAGACTATGTAAAGTTCAAATTTAGACTTGATTTAGTTTTAGTTCAGTGGTTCAGATTGCTCAAAATATCCTGGTTTATTTACTGGAGTTGGATTTGTCAGTTTAACCTTATTTTAGTAACCTTATTTAAACCCGTTTTTGAAACAAATTTGAAAAACACCATTTTGTGTGTGTTGCCTCAAATCAGTCCCCAACATCTCAAAAACAAAATGGCAAATTCATCTAAATGCCAAACACCATTGTAAAGAAAATACTAACCGAGGCCTGCTGTTTTAACCTAATTTGAAAAGAAAGGGTTTGTTGTAGAAAAACATCTAAAAAGGTCATTTTCAAAAGGTTTAGTGACTGCTCCTGCTCCTCTCTCCCGTGACCGGGGTAATTTCCGCAGGAAGTTCTGAGCAACTCAATTGTTTTACAGTTTCCAAAACAAGCTGCCACACTCAGTCCCTCCACCTCTCTTAAGTGGACTACAGTAAAGGCCTAAAAACACAACTCTGTTACTTCCTTGATCTGATCTCATACTACAAAAACATGAGTAAATGAGCTGGAAATCTGGGTGTATTTTGTGCAATAATGTTTACAAATCGTCACATGCAACAGTGTTTTAGCAGTACAACGCAAAAACAGCATGATCGCTAAAAGTGTAATTACAGTCAAGGCCGTGGAGCAGATCTTATACAAGACCACAAAAAAAGCAATACATGAAAAGGAAATTTGTCTGTCACATGCAGTAATGTTTTTAGCTCGTGGGCAAAACTCACCTTGTGTTTTGTGTGTTGGTTGAGTCAAATGAGTGGCACTCCAGGCGAGGTCCGTCGGTGGGTAAACTCTTCACAAAGTCAATATAGCGCTGCCCAGGCTCGTAAAGTTTGGCATTTTCACACAGGCTCTGATGGTTGACAGGAAGAGACACCACCTGGGCCTGCTGTAGTTGGAACCAGTTCACGGTCACCTAGAATAACACAAAACAAGATTAACTTACATTTAAATTCAAACATTTCTACATGAAATTGGTCTCTGTGACGGACTTACTGCTTTGAGGGTGAGGTCACATTGGGAGATCATTTCTCGGAGTTGGGTGACGATCACACTTTTGGTGTTGGCCAAATCGACTCTCTTCACTCCAACGTCCACCTGACAGGCTTTGCAGTGCTCCCGGGCCTCTTCAGCCTGAGCATACAAACCCAGAGTGCAAATTATAAGGGGTGACATAGGGAGAGGATTCCAAATACACGAGAAGTCTGTATTTGTACATGTAACTATGAACTTCCACAGACCATAGTTTCTTACCTTTTGCAGAGCTTCGTCCTCCAGTCTGCGTCTCTTCTCGAGCTGTTTGACCCCCGTGGTGCCCCCCGCCCCTCCTTGCTCCTCCTCCAGGCGACTCGTGGACACTTTGGCCTTTTCATACTCCTCCTGCCGCTGAGCCTGCAGCAGCCTCGCCTTCTTCAATGCACTGTCTGCCTCATTCTGAAAATACACAGTTGATCCAGGTTCACGTCCATATACTGTACATAACCGTAGCCATAGCCAATGAATGTGCATAGTAGTTTTGTAGCTTTATATCTTTACTTTACTGGCACAGTGTTGTTAGATTACTAATATTGTAATAGTTATTTATTTTAATTTTGTTGCATACTCATTTTACTGGATTTAAGTGCAGCCTTTGACACAATCACTCACACCATCCTCATTGACAGACTGATCTCTATTGGCATCTCACACACACCTCTCCACTGGTTCATTTCGTATCTTTCCTCCCGCTCTCAGTACATCCAACTCGGTTCTTACTCCTCCCAGCACTACCCTCTTTCCTCAGGTGTCCCCCAAGGCTCAGTCCTTGGCCCCCTCCTATTCATTATCTACCTCCTTCCCCTTGGTCACATTTTCAGAAAACATAACATACACTTCCACTGTTATGCAGATGACACCCAGCTCTATATCTCCTCCAAACCATCCAACATCCTCCCACCCTCCTCCCTCACCCACTGTCTTCAGGAAATCAAATCCTGGTTCTCCTCCAACTTTCTAAAACTAAACAGCAATAAAACTGAAGTCCTACTAATCGGCACCAAATCTACACTAAACAAAATAGACTGCCTTTCAATCACTGTGGATAATTCCTCCATCTCTCCCTCCCCTCAGGTAAAGAGCCTGGGTGTCATCCTGGACAGCACTCTCTCATTCCAGTCACACATCAACAATATCACACGCACTGCCTACTTCCACCTCAGAAATATCAACCGTCTCCGTCCTTCACTCACCTCTCACACAGCCGCCATTCTTGTCAATATCCTGGTTACCTCACGCCTTGATTACTGCAATTCCCTCCTGTATGGTCTCACCCAAAAACTATTCATAAGCTACAACTTCTCCAAAACTCAGCTGCCCGGATCATCACCAGAACTCCCTCTATTCACCACATCACCCCGGTCCTGCAGCAGCTTCACTGGCTCCCCATCCACTATCGCATTCAGTTCAAAATCCTACTCCTCACATTCAAGTCCATCCATAAGCTGGCTCCAACTTATCTCACAGAACTCTTTCATGTCACCACACACACCCGCTCACTCAGGTCCTCCTCCTCCATCCACCTCACAGTCCCTACCGCTCGTCTCAGGTCCTCCTCCTCCATCCACCTCACAGTCCCTCCCGCTCGTCTCAGCACCATGGGGAGCAGGGCCTTCAGCCGCTCTGCTCCTCATCTATGGAACTCACTCCCCCCAGACCTCCGGAACGTTCAATCACTACCAATTTTTAAATCCAGACTCAAGACCCATCTTTTCAAAATAGCTTACCCCACTTAATCATTTTCCCCTGATGACAGTTTCATTTTACTTGTATTGCTTTGTCTATTCTCTTAGTTTTATTTTGTATATACTGCCTGTTTTTAACTGTTTTTAATTGTTTTTTTATTGATTGTCTTTGTGCGGTGTCCTTGAGTGTCTAGAAAGGCGCCTTGAAATAAAATGTATTATTATTATTAATATTATTATTATTATTATTATTATTATTATTATTATTATTATTATTATTATTATTATTATTATTATTATTATTATTATTATTATTATGTTTCCTTCTCTCCTGCTGTTCTTGAACTTTGCATTGAAACTCTGGAATTTCCCCCTTGTGAATAAAGGGTCTCTCTCTTATCTTATCTTATCAAAAATATGCAATTAATTATGCCATAAATGCAGATGAGACTATTTATATAGCTCCGCATACCAGGGTTATTTAGGTAGTTAAATTTAAACCATTAAAATGTGAACTACCTTTCCTTCCTTAGAGCTGAAAGATCAATTACAATAAAATCAAAAGTGCAATTTGAATGTAAAGCAAACCACCATATTACCATAGTTTCCTCCACAAACAACAAAATATCCTGTATTATTCTACATAAATACTGCTAACCCTGTAGTTTAGACCTACACAAACATGTTCTGTTGTGATTCTTGTATTAGTTTGTCAGTTAATTTTCATTCATTCATTCTTGTTAAAAATGTAGGCTTTTATTTAAAGAGGAAAAGAATCCAAGGCACTCCGACTGCATTCAAAAGTCCTTTAATGTATAATAGGACTCGCTTTATAAGTTAAGTTTTTCCACTGTGATCCTGATGAACCACTGACACTTAACTGACCCACTGAAGTGCTCTTATTCCTCTCTTTAACTGTAAACCTTTTATGCTTACCTAAACTCTTAAAATGGCAGTCAACTCACCATTTTCTTTAGCTCCCTCTGCCACTGCTCTTTGACCTCTTTTCGTAGTTTGTCCAGCTCATTCTTTCGTGCCACAAGAGGCTGAAAAACAAACAAAACCACACTCAATAATAAGAAATTGCCAGTCACGTCTACACTATATAAGATGTTTCATCTTATTTAAAAATACCTGGATGAACTTGTGGGTCTGAAGTATGGCGGCTGTTTGCAGTACCAGCTGACTGTACTCAATGTCGTTCTTGAAGGCAGTGGTGTAGATCTCCCGAAATGGCATGAATTCCTTAAACAAAACAAATAAATCAATCCTTAAAGGTATATTGTGTAACTCTTCTGGTGGAGGGTATGCCTACATTTTTGTCTCCATGATGATCTAATTGCTTTGCTTAGAATGTGTGTTTTAGTCATTGTGTTTATTGCCTTGTACTTCTGCTGTGAGTATATGTGATGTTTCAGTCATGGTGTTTATTGTCTTGTTTATCAGATGTTTTATGTTCACTTTGGGCCTAGGAGGTGTTGCAAATTCAAATCCTGTGTGTGCAACCTGTACATATGTTTTTTGACAATAAAGCTTTGAACATTGAATGTGTAACTGTATGGTATTAAACTTAATAATTTCCATGGAAACAAGCAGGAGATGCCACCAGACTAAGATACTGGTCAGATATGTGCAAAGGGTGGCCCGCTGACTGTAGTTGTGCATGTTGATTGAGCAATAAAACCACCCATAACGGAGTGAATATTATGGATTGTTGCCACAATGTGAATTTTTTTCAGACAAAGTGATACCATCTCCATGGAGACAAGCAGGTGGCGGACCCTCTACCTGAAAAGTTGGTAATATTATTTAACTTTTGTGTTGACTACAAATTTAATTACCTGTTGACTTGCAAGTGTTTTGGCCGACTCAGCCATTTTAGCGTAGCTCTTTGCACACTCGATGTCTGTAAACATCACATTTCATTCATAAACATATCGTATTATACATCACACATACAAATTATTGAAGCTATACACATTATTCATCCTTTAGATTTATGTGATTCTTGTATTAATTTGTCAGTTTATATTACAGTCTTTTCAGTCAATTATTCACGACAACTTCAGAATCCTATTAATAAAGCATAAATCGTTAATATCGTTCAGCCCTATATTTTACATTCTTTACTTTTAGGACAACCTTGGCCACAAAAGATAACAAATAAGTAAAAAGTATTAATCAAAATAGAAAACATTTTGCTTTATCTGATAACAGTGTACAGATATACTGAACATTGGCATGAGACAGTATTTATTCATAAAAAAATTACAAAAAAACAATTGTATTGATTAAATTTCATCAATGGTAGCAACAGAAGTTAATCTTTTCACTCCCTGCTCCCAATAAATTCATGTTGTTTGCACTATACGAGTACAGTTTCATTCTTGCCGCTGTGTAAAGTCATACCATAAAGATAGCGTTATCCACATAAGTTTAAATACACTACTTCCTATTATAAAAAGAATGGCCTTGACACCACTCTTCAAAGCACCACCACCTTACTGTTATGCCCTATAAAATACAATATGATAAAAAGCTGCTGCGTATTTGTTCTCCATATTCCTTACCCATACTGAGCCTCTTCTCGACCCAAGCCAGCAGCTCCTTGGTGTATTTGGACCAGGCTTTGGCGTAGAGCAGCGCAGACTCAACCCCACTGTCCTGTCTCTGCAAAGTCTTGTCCACTTCTTCAGGTCGGACTGGTGGAGATGGTCCTATGAAAGAAACAGTAATATTTAGTACTGTAGCATGTATAATAAAATGTAGTAAGGTCAAATTTGTAGAGATGCAAGCCTGCTCATGTTTTTCAATTTCAGTTTCATCAACCTTTTGGCTAAAAAGTTACACAGTAGGGCTTTGAATACATTTTTGTTGAATGTGGCTGTATCCCTTTTTGTTTATGAAGTAAGAGATCCTAACTGAATTGCCATTTTGGAATAAATATATAGATGAACTGATAAGTGCCAGGAGTACAAGACAAATGGTTATATAGCGCCTCCACCTTCCACCTTCAAGGCACCCAAAGCACTGTACGCAGACACCTGGGGGCGAGGTGGGTTAAGTGTCTTCCCTAAGGACACAACGGCAGCATTCATCTGTGGGAGCTGGAATCATACCTGCCAACCTGTGGGTCAGTGGATCTGACCGCTCAAACCGGCAACCTTTGGATCAGTGGACAAACACTACCAACTGAGCTACTGCCGCCCTCACCAAAACTCACCAAAGTGCCGTTAATTTTTCGTGTTACCAAATTATTCTTGATATTTTCTTTGTTTCTTGGTTTTAATTGTTCTGCGAAGAGCCCTTTCATTTGAGTTTATGAGACAAATGACTGAGAGTTTGACTTTGCTCTTTTGTAATAAATATATACATTAATTGATAAGTACCCGCAGTACAAGACAAAAAACTTCCTACTTATAAAGCTATTACTTCTTATAGTAAATCCTATTGCCAACACAATCAATATAATTACTACAGGACAAGTATTTTAATAGTTATTTATTTTGATTTTGTTGCCTTTTTCCTATTCTCCTGCTGTTCTTGAACTGTGTTGCAACACTGGAAAGGGTCTCTTATCTTATCTTATCTTATTACTTATCTTAACACAAATATGCAATTAATGATGCCATAAACAAACTTTTTAAAAACTTTTTTGACAGCGTTTGCAATTGTGTGCATTCCGTCACCATGGTAACTGTTGAATATTCCATTAGTGAGATCCATGTAGAACACCCCCAGAGTATTAATTTTATTTTTTCCATCTGTGAATGCTTTATTCTTCGACATATTCCTGGATTTGTCTCTCCCCAGGCTTTTCTCAGAGCAGGAGTACAGTAACTCTGTGTCACAACAACAAATCATCTTTACCTGGAGGATCATCTTTCTCTGGACCGGATACTCCAGATTCCACAGACAGGTTTTCAAAAGACTGGAAAAAGAAAAAACACAAAATGCAAGGAGTTTGATTTCCCCTTAAAGGCTCAAAAGACTATTCATAAACACTTAAAATTAGCTTATCTGAAATTCAGCTTCCTCAGAGCAGTTACACAACACAGAACCGGAAAACAACAATATATCAGATCAATTCAACCCTAGCGGAAAACATTTTAAGGATATGCGTCACCTGCTAAAGTTCACGTGAACTTTGAACTTAAGGCTATGCATTGCTTGGGTACAATCTAAATCATAAACTTAAACAATTCAGGGATTAGGTCATATCCTATACTAATTTCTGTCTATGGACAAGAAGTGGATGGAGTATTCAAAACAGAATTATGTGTATGGAAAATTCAGAAAAACAAAAAATAGTCAATATTATTACCTGAGTACAACTACTACTGCTGCTGCTCCTACCACTACCACTAGCAGTTCTTATATTTGGTTATTTTAAAGTCAGTTTTATCCATATTTTTGTCCTCCTTTGGGATAGCGTTTTTTAGATTGTAGAAATGTGTGTAGTCCTATGTTCGATCTGATATTCGTTTCATTCATTCATTTAAGATAAATATAAAATAAAATTTGTGATATTACATACATCAATGGGAAATGTGAAAAGGAGCAGAAACAATTATAAACTTGTAATAAAGTTATAACCCTTGTTTAAACCTAGAATGGTCAAGTTTTAGACCTGGTTTAGATCTGGTGTGCATAATTTGAGAACCACTAGAATAAAATGCAAAGTTCTGAGTAGTTAAACCCTTACCAACTCTTCACAAGTTTCCAATTTAGAATAATTTAAGATCCACTACTATATTGTCTTGCATTGTATTGTAAAACATGTATTTAGTGTTAGTGTTGATAAAAGCATTATTAGAAGTATTTTCTATCTCCACTACTTGATTGCAGACCTGTCACCATTGTCACTGTATCGACTTCTCGCTCAGTATATGAAAGCTAGAAAAAAATTTTTGGGGTCAGTATTTATCCTGTGTATTTTTTCATTACACTACTGGGAATCTTTTGTTTTTGACTTATATACAGCTCTGGAAAAAAAATAAGAGACCACTGCATTTTTTTCTGAAATCAGCATCTCTACATGTATTACAGCCATTCCATGAATTCCAACACAAACACAAAGCTGAGCTACTTCAGTTCTTGCACCAGGAGTGGAATAAAGTCACCCAAGAACAATGTGAAAGACTTGTGGAGAGCATGCCAAGATGCATGAAAGCTGTGATTAAAAATAAGGGTTATTGCACCAAATATTGATTTCTGAACACTTCTTAAAGGTACAGTGTGTAGGATTCGTGGCACATTCGTGTTGCACTTCCTCTTTTGGCTACGGCAGACCTCGAGGGTCACCCGGGCGCGCCGTAACTTGGACAGCTCGCGTACCCACGCGCACCCGGGCTGTGCGAGCCCTCGCCGACAACTACGGTATAAATAAAGTGCGGTCCCGTTCACTGTTTTTTTTTTTTCTTTTCGCATGAAAACACACATTCCTGATCGTGTACCATGACAATCTACACATCAAATGAAACCTTACAGTCTCCTCTTTTTGACTATGCAATTCATTTCCCGGCACAACAATCACTCCCCGAGCACATGGGGCTTTTATACAGAAAAGCACAAAACGAGTTTGTTACTTAGCTTACCTTTGAAGGCTCTGCACAGGTCAAACTCAGTATTTCACCATAAACTTGGTCTCAATCTGTCCGTAACGATCCAGCGAATAAAATCCAGTAAAACAATTTAGTCCAAAACACGTGTTAGATCCATTACGACGTTGCTTGCTTGTCGTTGTTTACCCAAAACCACGAGCCTTGCCGAAGGCGAAGGCGGAGCCCAAATGTCCTTCTGCAGCTCTCGCATTCAAAATGGCTGCCTCTATATGGGGAAGATCCCCCTTTTATGTGACTATATCTAAGTCCAAAAGAATACTTTGATTTCATGATGGAAGTGAAAAGGCTTGGAAAACAATGTATTTTTGTATGGGTATCTTCAAATTCGGTAATTAACGGGTAAAAATCCTTACACACTGTCCCTTTAAGTGTAAACATTAGTATTGTGTTGTTTTAAAATTAATTTGATCTTGTTTCTTTGCATTGTTTGAGGTCTGAAAACTTGTATCTTTTTTGTTATTTTGACCATTTGCATTTTCTGCAAATAAATGCTCTAAACAATAATATTTTCATTTGGAATTTGGGGGAAATGTTGTCAGTAGTTTGGAGACTCAAACAAAAATGTTCCTTTTGCCCAAACACATACCTATAAGTAGTAAAATCAGAAAAACTGATCATTTTGTAGTGGTGCTTATTTTTTTCCAGAGCTGTATGATCAAATTTAAGCTGTAAAATTTTTAATTAATGACTCCTATTATAAACTAAACTAAGTACTGTGTTTGATTGTGCTGTTTATTTATTGTAGCTTGTGATTTCTTAACAATATTATACATTATACATGAATATTATACTTTCTAGTCTATATTTACTTCAGCAATATATCAAATTTCAAAACGTGTTATCGTGACCGGCCTACTTCATTCCAATCATAATACAGCTCTCCAGCACACCCAGGTCAACAATGTAAGGCATTATAATTTGTTCTTAATGTTCTTGCTGCTGAAATAAAGGTTAAAATCGCACTGAATTAAAGTAGATGTGATTGTTGCTTTAGTTCTTACCCTGCTTCTTTTAGTCAGGGGCAGCCCCAACACCGATCCATTCTCTACATCTCCCATAAGGAAGTCAGACACACTGAAAGTAAAACATAGCCATTTACAAAGTGGGATAGAGAAATGAGCAAAAAAAAAAAAAACATATCAAATTCAATGGAGAAATCAAAACATTAGTTATAAAGGAAGCTGGCTCTTTGTGTTGTACTTACACATTGCCAAAGGTGAAGGCCAATGTATCAATGGCTGTGTAGATCTCTCCAAATAATTTCTGTTTGTTGTCCTCGTTCACCTCCTTGAAGTTCACTCCTACAGGAAAAGCAAGATTTATTAGTTTATCAGAATAGACAGATATCATAGGCCACATATAACAAAACAGGTCATGTAAATTTGTCCACACAGCTGCAGATCAAACGGCAAATTCAAGACCAGATGTTAAAGGTTCACTGTGTAACCTTTCTGGTGGAGAATCTGCCATCTGGTTGTCTCCATGGTGATGTTATTGCTTTGCCTAGGATGTTCCACAGTAAGGCATTAGACAAATATATCATGTATTTATTAATTTACAATTTTTTTTTTTTTTTTTTCAGAACATTACCAGCAAAACATGCATTATTACAGGCCTACTTCTCCACAGATGTGACCCGTAACAAGGCCTGGTGTCCTGGCCTTGTCTCCCTGGAGATAGTTAAATGAAATGAACATTCCAAGAAAAAAATAAGAACATCTACATTACATGGAGTCAAGCAGATTGTAGACCCTCTACTAGAAAAGTTACACAGATTTATTCAAATACTCAACAAAATGTTTAATTATTTCAGAATTAAAATGTTACAGTTTTTATATTTATTTCACATTTTTTTTATATATTTTTTAATTTAATATTGTTAAAAAGTACAATAAATATCTTTTAGAGGTCCCACATCACCTGCATGATTCCATGGAATTAGAAAGTTGAATCATACTTCACAACATTCACCATAGAGATAGATATGTTTTATGCCACACTGTGGAAAATTATTGTCGTAGGAACATGCTTGTTTTCGTGATTTCCAAGGTACCATGGAAACGGACAGGAGGCCAAATAAGATTCAAGTTTGTGGAGATGCAAGCCCACCCACAGTAAGGATCTATCTTTCTATTCTATCTTTTACAACCTTTTATTTTAGTCAATTTTTTGGACAAAACGTTACATACTGTGTGTAAATAAAAAGGGTGAAATGGCGTATTCTATCTACAAATGACAACCAAACCACTTTTCAATGAACTAAGCATGTTTAAAACTTACAATGTGGTTCAATAACTATCAATGAGTCAACAAGGTCAGTAAAAACAGCTTTAAGTCTACTTCCCTCAAACAATCAAAATGAAAAATCAGCTTTTTGTGTTAAAATCCCCATAGTGGAATCCAACAACAACTTTGTACCTTAATTTGGCTCAGATAAGACCTGTATGTTTAGGAGTATAATCTAGACAGGCAGTAGTTTCCTTTAAACAACAACAAAATGGACAAAATGAGCCCAAGTCGCCAGGGTAAATATGTCCGTAATCAGACTGGACAATACACTTCCTGCTTCGTCCAAACAACCGGGAGAATAAACAAGAGAGGCAGGGAGGGAAAGAAAGATGCGCCCAAAACTGGACCTAACCCGTAAATCAGTGATGTCATTATGCTACCTTCGTCATTTCCTCGGCCCTTCCTTTGCACGAACAATAGACTTTTCTCGAGTTCAAAGGCTGAGATTTTGAATGAGAAAGCTTAAGTAGGATTTCGAACGTTAAAATATCCACTTAAAATACAGATTAGCTATGGGTATTGGAGATACAAGCAGTAAAATCCAAAATAATTAGCCAAAAATTCTAACTGCAAAAAGCATTTCTTGAAAAGTCCACTGCTCATTCTAAGCTCCGGAATTGAGGATTTTATATCTTATGAATTTTTATCCAGTAGAATTTGTATTATCGAATACACAGTGAAATGGTTGTGGAGATCTAGAAAATATTAGAAGACATTTTTTGTTTCAGAGTGATGCCAAAATTTTAAGAAGGAAAAGGAAAATGGAGCCTAGGAAGCACTGTGTTAAGAAGGTTATCAATTAAAAGATGTATCTCAAGTCATTTCATAAGAGCCTATTTTATTGCAGGCAAAGTTTTTAAAAAGATAACATAATAATAATAATAATTTAAAAAAAAAATAATTATAATAATAATAATAATGCACAATGGATACCAACCAAGGACTGCTTTCTTCATCAATAAATCCAGTTTAGGGAAGAGAAAATTCCTATAGTATAAAAAAAACTATGAAGACCTACAGAGGTCAATGAGATCTTGGTTCAAAACTTCAAGCTCAAATCAACAGTTGTTATCATTAGAAGAAATATTCCCAATAAATCCATTTCAGAAAAGTTTCTTCAGATATGTTTCGAATAACTTGAAAATCCAATAAGGCTTCGGAGCTAGTGTCCACCGAAACCAATGACGGTCGATTGTACCATTAAAAATCACGGGTCTACCATCTCCCATCGGCCTCCTCTTGTCCAGCCCCTATACCCCAACAGGACATCCTGACTAGCTTCAACACAATACGGCTCTGGCCCAGGCCCCAAGCAGTGGACTCAACACGGAAGTTACATCATGGAGGAAAAATGGTATTGTTTCACTGGAAAAGCACCAACTACTCTCCAAGCAAGCATAATCTGCAATATAACAAAGTAACTCCTCATTTACTGGCAAGGAGGATAAGTGACTAGATACAAAGGAACTCCTGTATATCATGTAAACATTTCCAATCATGAAGTAGGAATGTAAGATAAGACAAAATTTTTGCATTTTAAGTTTCACAATTTCCTCCACAAACAACTAATATCCTTCACAAAAAACACTAATCCTGTAGTTCATATCTGTACAAATACAGTGGTACCTCACCTTACGAATGACCCAACAAACGAAAATTTCAAGTTACGAAACGCCTTCACGTCAAATTTTGGTCTCTAGATACGAATTAAATTTCAAGTTACGAAACGCGAAATCTCCAATCCAACTTTATTTATAAAGCACTTTAAAAACAACAAATCTCAAAAATTCAATTAATCCGCGCTCAGATGCACGCCCCGAAACGTAAATACACTTTATCAACACACACGGGGTTAGGTTCCAGAGGTGGCCCGCGGTGGGAGAGGTCCGCAAGGTAGGACAACTTTGTATTTGGCAATTGTTCTACATGTTTGAGGGCTGTAAATGCCTCACCACACGTTCTACACTTTTTTCTCGCATTTTTCTCTCGTTTAAACACTCGAACTTTCATAGATTTTCAATGTGTTGGGGGGGACACGGCTCAATATAGCGCCGCCGAACGTGCGATGGGAGCGGAGACACAACAACACAGTATGGTAAAACTCACCTGTCTCACAACGGTCTAAGCCCCGCTCATGTTCCCTTAGTGAATTGGTGAATTCTGCTTCACAATGATAGGAAGAGCCGATATCGAAGGATCAAAACGTCCATACGGCGCAAGGCCGCGCTACACCGGGGCTGCGGGATTGAGCTGCAGCGCCGCGTGCCTCCTCCTCGGGGCCGAGCCCGCGCGGCTCACAGCTCACAGTGTGAGCCGCGCTCTGGAAGTCAGATAGAACCAGAGCCCACCCTGAGCGAGACCCCGTGGTCTTGCCCGCCGATAGAGCGGCCTGTTAGCTCACAGTGTCAGCCCCCCGGCTCTGGAGGTCAGATAGAAGCAGAGCTCGCCCCGCCCCGCTCTTATTCCCGCTGAAAGAGCGTCTTTCTCGGCCTCTTAAAGGTGCGCAGACACGAGCAACGAGCAACGTGCTTCTCCAACGGCACTGCCATGTTATAATAATAACAGGTCCAATCCAGGTTTAGTTCTGGCCAGACCTGGTTTATTCTACGTTCTTTTAGTCCTGGTCTAGTCTCTTAGCCCGTCAGGAACACAACGTTACACTATAAAAAAAATGTAAAAAAAAAAAAACTTGGAACGGATCAGGCTTTTTCCATTGAAATAGCTACTCAACTTACGAATTTTTCACGTTACGAAACCACTTCTGGAACGAATTAATTTCGTAAGGTGAGGTACCACTGTATTCAATTATTAAGCCTTACTTCAAAAAGGTAAATATGATCCATTCAACATTTACAAGTCATGGTTAGTTTAAAAGTGCACTGCGTAGCATACTAGTGGAGGGCCCACCACTTGCTTGTCTCCATGGAAATGTCATTGTGTCATTGCTTTGTCTAAAATGTTCTACAGAATAGATTAAATCGATCGCTCACAAGAGAGACCAGCAGGTAACAGCACTCTGCTACATTACAATTCAGATCCCTATTCACAGGAGGAATTAATATATTTTTTGAGGACTAGAAACACCCATAATGAATAAATGCTAAATGGATATGTTTAATGTCATACCATGGAACATTCCAGGGAAAGCAATAACATCTCCATGCAGATAAGCAGATAAGTTATGCAGTGAACTTTTAAATCAACTTATTTAAAACAGAAATCACTTGGCCTACTTTGTAATTGCCGTATTATGCATTTTCTATTGTGCTATTTTGTTCACTCAATAGCTATAGAAAACTGATATCACAAAGGCCCTTGCATATACTGTAGCACTGGCCCCCTAGTGGTGAACAATGTATTTGTCCAACTATTCTTCAAAACATCGAGATCTTCCTAAATACTAGAAATCTTGGAGAGCATTTAAATGATTGTGATCTGTTGTAAAAAATAATTGTATTTTTACTTACTATGATTTTCCTTTTTTTTTGTTGTTTTGTTATCTTATTATTATTGTCTCAGTTTGTCGCAGTTCTTCTGGTAAATATCTTGTACATATTGTTCATACATATTATATTTATTCCCTTATATAAAGCACACCTGTATACTGTTCATAGCTTATCATATACTAATAGCTCTACTGTATACTTGTTTATAATACATCTGTTTATATCCCCTACACAGATTAACAACAAAGTACCCCCACGTGTTCATATTGCTCTATTTATTTGTACATAATTCACTACAACCATACTGTTTATATTGTATATATTGTATATATTGCACTTGCTGCTCCTTGCACTTCTGATTACAAGCTAAACCACATTTCGTTACCTATATTTATACATCTGTAATGACAATAAATTTGAATCTAATCTAATCTAAAATTGTCAAGCTCTTTTGTTCAAGCTTGATAACTCTTGTAATACATGTACAGTGACTTGGAAAAAGGAGAAAGGGGACTGTAGATGAGGCATTGTGTATGTGTACAGCTGTGTACATATTTTATGTGTACATATTTTCTAGTAAAAATGTACACCTGTTACTATAATTGCAGTTATTAAGAGATAAGCAATTAACGGATTAAAAATGTGCATATTAATCCATCAAAAGTTGGTGAGTTCTGCCAAATAGTTTAAAATGCAAACTTTGTACAGTGAACCCTCGTTTATCGCGGGGGTTAGGTTCCAGAAATAGCCCGCAATAAGTGAAATCCGCGAAGTAGGACAATTTTATATTTTACAATTATTCTACATGTTTTAAGGCTGAAAACGCTTCACCAGACACATTATACACCTTTCTGAGACTGGTATTAACATTTTTCTCTTGTTTAAACACTCAAACTTTTGTAGATTTTCATTAAAATATATTAATAGTTGGGGGGAAAGTCGAGTGGAAAGCGACCTGGATATCATTTTGGGCAAGACTCAAGCCAATGCTAACAGTCCCAAACCGCTAACAGACGCCTCTGAGCACCAGTCCTCACCACAAGACCAGGTAAGACTAACCTGCGCTCACAAGAGTTGGTTGCATTTCACCCCGGCTCCAAAATCAGACCGCTATCAATGCGTCGCCAATACTCCACAGCTCTCTAGGACGGGGTCGGGTTCGTGAGGGGAAAAGACCCACTGTCTCCTCTGTGCGCGCGAGTGTCCTCCCCCCGCTGCGGCTCCCCCGGACGCCGCGCGGCCAGGCGCCAGGCCCGTCCATGTTGATTCTTGGCTCTTCCATTTGTCCGGCTCGCACTCAGTCTCTTCCATGGCTCGTGCAAGTAAACAAAGGCCACACCTCCTGTCACCCAGAGACTCTGTCCCTACCATCCCTGGTCTAGACCTGGTTTAGTCCTGGTTTAGACCTGGTTTAGTCCTGGTCTAGTCTCTTAGCTAATCAGGGCGCAGGACAGAATGTTACACTGTAAAAAAAAGTTACACTATAAAAAAAATTGGAAAAAAAAAAAAAAAAAAATTGAAAAAAAAAATCCGCGAAACAGCGAGGCCGCGAAGAGTGAACCGCGATACAGCGAGGGTTCACTGTATTTGAAAAAAAATATGCAAATTAAGCTAACATTGTGGAAAATACAAAGCACATTACTTACATATTAAATGTCTCAAATAGTCAGTGCCAAAGGAAAATCTAACTCTTTAAAGGTGCATTGTGTAACTTTTCTGGTGGAGGGTCCGTCAAATGTACATATTTTCTCAATGGAAATGTTACCTTGTCTGGAATGTTTCATAGTATGATATTAAACCTTTCTACAGTATTTTTGAGCTATAAAACCGCCTGCAGTTGAATACACATGAGGTAGATCTGTTTAATGTCATACTGTGGGACATTCCAGGCAGACCAGTGACATCCATAGAAACGCCTATCCCTGCCCCCCCTCGGGAGAGGCTGAAATCAGCTGAAATCCTAAGAGACACTGACATGATCCCAGACACCGACATGATCCCAGACACCGACATGATCCCAGACAGGACAGCACTTTCTGCAGGAGATGTGCACAGTAGAGCACCAAGTGACAGGGTGCAAGAGTGAGACAGACAGGTGAAGACAGACAGATGAAGAGACAACGCGCTGAGGAAAATGCTAGTTTGATTTTGTTTTAAACTGTTATTTTGCGGTTCATGCACACACCCTCCTCATGGAAAATACACGAAGAAATGCAAAAGATGCAGCTTTTAAGCTAAAGGCAATCGATCTGGCTGTTGAAGACGGAAATAGAGCTGCTGCACGTGAGCTTGGCATCGATGAGTTGATGGTGAGACGCTGGCGATGGCAGCGCGACAAACTGACTCAATACAAAAAGACGACAAAAGCTTTCAGAGGCAATAAAAGCAGATGGCCTGAACTAGAAAATGTTCTTGAAGACGTGGACACCTGCGTCTTACAAACAGGTGCAGCCTATACATATGTATAAAAATAAAATTGTTTTAAAATTTTGTTGATGTGGCTTAATAGACCGGAAATTACGGTACTTACTTTGCAGTAATAGTCAAGTTGCAACATGGCAACCACAACAACATACATGTACACACCTTATAATTATTTATCGAGGAAGAAAGGCAGCATACACCCAAAGAATTCATGGCTCTGGTCCAAATATTTCAGTGAATCTAAACCACATTTAAGAAGTTAAGCCGGAGAGTCTTTGTTCACTTTTCATGCCACGGTTTCTTATTAAATGAGAGCTTTGAAAGTTCAGTACAGCCCCTCTGAGACCCTCTTCTTTACCATGCAAATTGAGAAGAGGTATAGGGATTCTTGTGTGGCAGCCAAGTTAAGAATTGACCTGCATGCCAGATCATAATCTCAAAGAAGAGGACCCTCTCAATAGGATTCCTCAGTCAGTCCCTTCAGACAGAAAGCACAAAGGACACCCTCTGCTTTTTGAACCAGGTATCTGACTCGCAAATATTATTTTCACAAACTATAAAAATGAGACTCACGCTGGTGCATTTCAAAGCCGTGATTTTTGAAGTGTTGAGCAAAAACTCCACAGGACATCTTTGAGAAATTTTCAAAGGAAGGAAGAACTTTTGGATAACTTTCAGGTCATTTTGAATTAATTAGATATCAAAACAGTGACAAGGGAATGCACACAGAGGTTTTTGACTAAATTCTCGCAATATAATTCTAGCAAATATACAATTATCCATATCCATTATGATAATGCCATTGCTATAAATAAGTGGACTAAGGGAGTGTGAGGTCACCCATAGCGTTCAGCTCCAGTCAAAGGAAGCTCATCAAGAGTGGCCGTTATTGCAAATTTGGAGCCGAGTTCCATAGTAGGAATAGGAATTGATTGAAGAATTGGCAAAATAGCAGCAGCTAGCGGGTTAAATATTGTCCATCAGTTTCTGACTGAAATCCATAGTGATCAGCAAGACTTTAGCTGGCCACTATATTCACCCTTTATTCTTTAGACTCACTTTTTACATGGGAGGCAATGGACAGTGTCACCAAAGGAGCCTGTAATGCCTTTGGCTCGTGAAGCTGCTGTGACAATGCAGAGAATCCGGAAATCCAGTGAACTAAAACTAAGCAGCAACAGGTCAAAACATCACAAAAACCACAAGTAAAAGGGACATTAAAAGTGCACTGCATAACTTTTCTAGAGGAGGGTCCGCAATCTGCTTGTCACCATGGAGAAGATAATACTTGTTTGCTTGGAATGTACAGTGAGCGGTGAGCCTGGTTAGAGGTCAGATCTGTGGGGAGGCGAGTCTACGCATAGTAACGATGCATGTTTTCACTTACTCACTCACACTTATAACTGAATACATGCAAGATAGAAATCCATAGTGTTAGTGTTTTGAGGGGCAAAAATGACGGCTGCAAGACAGTTATTAAAGGTGCATTGGCCACCACCTGCTTGTCTCCACGGGGATGTGATTGTTTGCCTTCAGTGTTTCACAGTACGGTATTAAACTTGTATTTTGCATTTATTCCATTCTCCTTTCGGCTTGTCCCTTTTTTCAGGGGTTGCCACAGCGAATCAACTTTTTCCATCTCATCTAAAATGCTTAAAAATACTGAGATGCTTCTCAAAACCTAGTTTAGTTTCTGCTCATCTTCATGGAAACAGATGAGTCTAACGCTTTACTGTGGAACATACCAGGCAAAACAATAACAGCTCCATGGACAAAAGCAGTTTGCGGATCCTCCACCAGAAAAAAAGTTGCAAAATGCACCTTAAACCTTAAATTGGAAAACAAAAATGTAAAAGAAAAAACAATCTTTATGCAATCTTTATTTAGGTTGTTAATTAAATTGCGTATTTCTTACATAACTACAAAACTACTCCTTAAATGTCTGAGTTTTTAAACAGTACAGGCTCCATATAAAGTAATGTTCTATAGACCTGTAGTTTAAATCCATTAAGTCCAGGGGGGTGTGAGAGAAAGTGTGCAGTAATAGTCAAACCCTGACAGTCTCTGATACAGATAAAGAGAGAGGGAGAGATAAGCAGAAACACAAAACAGATGCACAGAGGAGTGAAGGACTGGGTAGTATAACTCACTGGGAGGCTGTAGATGTTTAAGAACAATGTTGTCAATGTTTTTTGTGAGGACTGAAACCTAGATACAAGAACTGGCTGCTAGAGGCTGCACTATTTTAGGGAATAAACTTTCACTTCAAGCAACCAAGTATTCTGTCTCCATGGGGTGTAAAACCTGCAACCCCTGTAATCTATAGTCTAGAATGTGTTTTAGCAGTTAGTAGTTCAGTCTTCTCTCAAATGTTAATGCTTTTGGACTGTAAATTTAAAGACAAAAGCAATATTTGTCACAAAAAAGTGTATTAAGTAGTAGTAAGAAATAGAAACAATTGGCTATTTCATTCTATTGAAAAGGAGACCAAAATGCAATTAAAAATAACTCAAAAGGCCATGTAACTAATGTTCTTGTGACTTTTCTGCTTGTAACCCTAACCCATGGAGATTTGTTTTGGTTAGAATGTTTCACAATAGGCATTAAAAATAACCATCTCCATGGACGCAGGAGAGATGTTACCAGGCCAAGTTACAGGTTGGATCTGTGAAGGGGAGGGCCAACTCACATTAAGAATGCATGTTTTTGAGTGACTAAGTTAATGGAAAATATTGAAGTTTAATACCATGCTACTGTGGAACATTTCAGGAAAAGTAGGAATAACATCTCCATGGAAACAAGCAGAAAAGGGACATAGTGGAACTTTAATCTCTGCACCATAGCTCTTGTTTCAATGAGAGCTTGTTGTACGGTCTCACCTTTGACAGATGCGATGACGGTTCCTGCTGTGCTCAGGATGTCCACAGAGTTCAGACTCTGGTGTTTGTTGATGATGGCCTTTAGGACCCTGAGGAGCTCCCCCAGACGCTCGTGAACCACATGGTGCAGGCAGTCCTGGTGCTCTGGAAGATACAGAGAGACAATGGTAACTCTTTATCTACAAACAACATTCATTCATTATCGACTCACAACAGAGGCTGAAATACATGAAGATAATGTTTTGTTCTTTGCAATTTGACCCAAATAAAAATATTAGGGTTAGGGTTAATGTTGTTTCCTCATCAAACATCCCTGAAGTTGTGTTTTGTTTCAATCACAAATGTTTAACACACAAAACATGAATATATAGACCAAGATCATCTCTCAAACGCTCTGTTCCACCTTGTGATATTATATGGCAATATAGGAAGTGTTCTGCTGTGTTTTTAAACTGTATATACACTCACTAGAAATATTCTGATAATTCCAGTTTTAATTGCCAATCTCAAGGGAACTAAAGGATAACATGAAAACTACCACCATTTGTTTCTGGTCAGATTGTGTTAAAATAAAGCTCAGATTAAATCAAACATGATTAACAGGAGCTTTTAACAGAGTAGTGCTTTCAGTTAGCTTCACACCCTGATAGAATATTGATGACACGAGCTGCAAAGCAAGCAGGGTAGAGCAGGTGTAATTAGCTGTAGCTTTCGTAAACAGAAAAATCTTAAGGTACCAAGTGTCCTTTCCTCAGTGATCACAAGTCAACACAGCAAACATGTACTGCAATAAAATTATAATAACATCCTGTGTAAATGTCAATAAAAACACTATGGTACTTCATGAACCCAAACAATGTTGCTGAATACTTGAGAAGGCTGAGGCTTGGGGGCACTTTTTAAATGCCCTTGCCTTCTTCCCCGCTTGTAGTAAATAGTGGATGGTCATTGGCAACAGGATTACTACAGGGCATACTCGTGCTCTGTTGGTTTAAACGCGTTACCCTAGCAGCGATGTCAACCCACGCCATCCATTCAGACCAGTCAACACTGTAGCAGTCAATGGTCTGTCCAGGCAACTGGACCACCAAACAAAGGGTAAGGGAAGAAGAGTACAGGCTGTGATCGACTAAAGAAATTCTTGTCCGATTAAAAACATGTTCTGCTGACTGACTGGCCGACTAGAAACGAAGGCGTGGCAAAAACTTTCAAAACGATTGTGTATCTCTATATATCTGACCCAAACTGCATAGAGGTTACTGCAAAAACAACTAAAAAGTACTAGGAAACAATGTATTTATATAAAGACAGATTAAACTTGTGACTCACTTGTCTGCCTTTTTTTTTTTTACATATAAATATCAAAACATACCATATCTTCAGCTAACTCACTCAGTAACCTCTCCCTTCTGTTGTCTCATACAAATCCTTTTAATCAAAACATAACATAAACAAAAATATTAGTCAGAGTCAGAGTGGCAGCCCTACTCCATACCCTTTCCCTTCTTCTGTTGTGCATATATGTCCTTGTAATTTAAATACAATATTTAAATGACTAATACGATTTTTGGTCCACCACCATTGACTGATTTATCTAATAAAGGAATGAAGGACTAAAGCTCTACTAAAAAAGGATGGGGACATTAAACTCCTAACCAAGCCCCTCATCCACTATAAACAAACCTAAAGTGACCAACTTTGTAACTAGCCCTGGCCCGTATAAGAAAACTGTCTGTTTGTATACAGTTATTATAGCATTGACTTTTATGGAGTGATTCACAGTGTTTACGATGCTTCTGTGCAAACCTGGGGCTGTTTCATCACAATGGAATGTGGTCATGATAAACATTTTAGATGCTAGTAAAACGCAATACTGTGAATGCTGCCAATTTTAAGTAATTTAAGTATAAATGCATACTTTAAATCAAGTAAGCCTGTCATGAGCACACATTTTGAACCATAATATATTGCTACAGAGAAATATAATGATAAAAGATAATAATGAATCCCAGTAAAAAAAAAAATAGACAGTATCATTAAAAGACACAAGCAGCTATGAATAAATAGCAGAATGAATAGAAGAATTTTCCATAGAGGTCACTTACTTAACCTCAAACAGCTCAAATGTCATTCTGTTAAAGGCAAATTAACGTTTTTTTACAATCTGAGCCTTCTTTCGGCAATAAAACAAGTAGTTTTACTCACCCATAGCAGTTTGCTGTCAATTGGAGCAGTATCGCAGAACTTATGTTGAGCCGTTCTGTTCTACTAATGATCCCGTATCCGTTAACTTGGTGCTCGTATCATATGCTCAGGGCATTACTTTGAGGTGTCCAAATAACACAAACTTTAGCACTTTTCAAATCATAGAAGCCCGATGTCTTAATGTAAGATTTCGTTTGAAGCAAAAGTGGCCTGTAATCCGAGATTTAGCCATAGTTTCGAGTAGATGAGGACGCCAGTGCGCATGCGCGGACTGTGCTATCAGCTCCCGGGACCCAAACATGAAACGCAAAGCTGAAAACTATGGATAAATCTCGGATTACAGGCCACTTTTGCTTCAAACGAAATCTTACATTAAGACATCGGGCTTCTATGATTTGAAAAGTGCTAAAGTTTGTGTTATTTGGACACCGCAAAGTAATGCCCCGAGCATATGATACGAGCACCATGTTAACGGATACGGGATCATTAGTAGAACAGAACGGCTCAACATAAGTTCTGCGATACTGCTCCAATTGACAGCAAACTGCTATGGGTGAGTAAAACTACTTGTTTTATTGCCGAAAGAAGGCTCAGATTGTAAAAAAACGTTAATTTGCCTTTAAAACCAGAATACCCCAAGTCTCCTCCCTTTTACAAATAAATTCTAACATGATAAATATTGAGCCCCATATTGTTCCAGCTTTCATATATGGAAAGATAACTCAGTATAGTAATTATCATGACTGGTCTAATTACAAGTATTGTTTAAAATCTGGTTCAATGCACACACACAATTTTAATTATTATCATTCTGTTCAAGGTACTGCAAGAAGAACCATCAATGCATTCTTTATGGCTTAGAAAAGTACCCTTGCAATGTGAAATGTGACAATATATTATTTGTTTTTCAATAATCATTACATCTTAATATAGTAATTATCTTTCTTTAACTTTATATGAACTTGTTGCCTCTCCGGCCCTAGTCCTGCAGAAGGGTACCAAATAATTACATGTTATGTCAAATGAAGCAATTTTCATAAGCTGTAATCACCTTAAACATACCATTTAGTTTTATATGGTCAAATACCAGGCATGCAGTACTGTCACGTTTTGCTCCTCATTTTTCAAAATAAGTTCAAGCCTGTATGCTGGTCTGAGCAGAACAGTGAAAATAAAAGTTGAACCAAAAAAAAAATATGAAAACCTAACTGTCCGTCAGACATGTGTGGAGCAGTTGGAAAGTTAAAGCTACAGTTTGTGCTGACGATCGGGCCTGGATTAGCTCTTCATGCAAACAGGGATCATCAAGACTTTAGCTGGCCACTATAGTCACCCTTTATTCTTTAGGCTCACTTTTTAACATGGGAGGCAATGGACAGTGTCACCAAAGGAGCCAGTAATGCCTTTGGCCTGTGAAGCTGCTGTGACAATGCAGAGAATCCGGAAATCCAGTGAACTAAAACTAACCAGCAACAGGTCAAAGCATCACAAAAACAACAAGTAAAATGGACATTATAGTCGCACTGCATAACTTTTCTAGATGAGGGTCCGCAACCTGCTTGTCACCATGGAGAAGATAATACTTGTTTGCTTGGAATGGACAGAGAGCGGTGAGCCTGGTTAGAGGTCAGATCTGTGGGGAGGCGAGTCTACGCATAGTAACGATGCATGTTTTCACTCACTCTTTAGCTGTAAAAACACCCATAACTGAATACAAGCAAGATAGAAAACTTCAAAGCAACACTGTGGAACATTCAAGGCCATGAAATAACATCTCTAAACATAAGCAGATGGCGAACCCTCCACCAGAAAAGTTACAAAGTGCGCCTTTAACAAGAGAGTCTAAGTATGTAGGCCAGTCTGCGCCAATCTACAGAGGACCACACTCGTAGCAACTTACACTACATGTCTTCTTATAGGACTGTGCTGGCGTCGCCCTGATTGTAAAAGACAAAGGAACCATATATTCTTGTGATGCTATACAGACAACTTCAATACAAGCAATCAGTGAAGCCTAAATATTACCCATGCACCACTGAGCCCAAATTCACAGCCTGCAGTTGCTGGCTCTGGACTGGAAAATAGCGCTGTAGCGGGGGTCAGGAGGTGACTGCAGTTTAGGGCCAAGCACGTCCCAAAATACCAGACTATTTAACAATTACACGCAATGAGCCAAAATGAAAGGGCTTAATTGAAGTGTGGTTATTTGGTTCAATCTGAGCTAAAAATAGTTGCACAAACCATAGATGCTGGGAGTTCAGGGATACTTAACCAATTCTGGTCAACGGTACGGAAGCCGTCCAGAGGCCATGTCCGTAATGATTATTTTCCACCTTAATAACAAGAAAATTAACTCGAGATCTCGAGAAAACAACACAATTAATTTGTGATCTCGAGAAAACAAAACTGTTATTTCAAGATCTCGAGAAAACAAAGAGTTATTCCGTGATCTCGAGAAAACAAAGAATTATTCCGTGATCTCGAGAAAACAAAACTGTAAGCCGAGCCAGTCTTCTGCGGAGGTGCCGCGGACTAATCTTGAAATCATCCCGAATTAATACGTAATGCAATCTCCCTGTGTGTCAACCCCTGATCAAAATATTGCCTTATCAGCTGATCGATTATTATTCCAGACATTCTAATGACCAAAAACTCATCTTTTCAGAATGAGAAATAGCCCCAAAGTCAGTCTGTCACAACGTGGCGGTAGACATTTCAGTTGTTTTCTCGAGATCTCGAAATAACGGTTTTGTTTTCTTGAAATCTCGAATGAATTATCTCGTTATCTCGGGATAACAAGGAAAAAAAATATTGCTTATGAATATGGCCTCTGTCGACTTCCGTACAACGGTGTCAATAGGAATGAAATTCTTAATTTTCTTATGAATTCTGTGTATTTATTTTTATTTGTTGAAAGCCGAAGTTTGAACTCAAAACCTTTTCTCAGCATGTTACCACAAACATGATAAAAATAACCACTAAAATCATATTTTACGTTTCAGTCCAGTTAAATAATGTAGTGGAGTAGAAAGTACCTGCTCTCAAATGTAGTGAAGTAAAAGTAAAAAAGTATCCACTTTAAAATGTACTTAAGTAAAGCAAGTTACCTCAAGCTTTTACTTAAATACAATACATTACTACTTATAATCTTTACCTTCCACCACTGGCTCTAAGAAACTTTTGGGCCTTGCTTAGTTACAAAACAATCCAAGCTACAAATCACTGCTGGCTAAAGCAGAACCTCCCTTTAATCTATTATGTGAATAAGTGTCTAGCTAATTGAGTGTGAAATCCAAAATCCCTATACACATCCTATGGGATTGGACATTAATAGATTTACTGAGGTCTTGCTGCAGAATAGATAAATAAGGTTGGCAGACTAAGAGAAGAAAATAGTGCAACAAAAATAATGGCTTTTAAATTGCCCGCAAAAGACGAAATTTATCAAAAACATCTTACATAATTGCACAAGTATACAGGCTAATCTGTTCTTTAAAAACTACACTACCTCCTCTATGCTAACTCGCCCCATTACTCCTGCCTTGCCAAAGCCTCTCCACAGGACCTGGAGAGCCCTATTCTCCAACATGGCAACCATTTTCATTTGTCTTCATCACATGTCATTCCCCACTATGTCCAGCAGGGGCTCTGACGTAAGCCGCGAGTGCTTTTATTTGGGGATTGTACCTCAGGGGGCAGGACAGGGCGTTTTAGAGAGACAAGTCCATTCTGTACAAGAAGTGCCCAAGCCTGCTCAATGTATACACAAGCACAAGTTACACTATAGATGGCCATATCATTAGACGTAGATAAAGACAAATTGATATTGCTGAAAGCTATATATATTTTAAATGGAATCAATGGACACAACGGCTAATATTTGATCAATCTGATAAAATGCCAACCAGAGCAGATTCTTAAAGCAATCGCCTCCATTTTATTTCCTATCTCCTCTGCAAAAGTTTCTTGGGATGCATCGATCTAATACCGTTATCAGCTATCGGTACAGATACAGAAAAATTAGCTGGATTGGATATTGGCTTCCAAATATCAGTTCAGCGGACATCCTTTTTGGACATACAAATATACTGTAACATGACTATTTACTGGCACAGAAAGTCTTATAGTTTGAATTTGTATTGATATAAAGGCTGTAGTTACATGAAGGTTAAATAGCAGCTACTCGACACATTTGTCTCGTTTTATTTTATTTTAAAGGAATTAAACTAGACTGTGGGGGAGAATTTCAGACTACATAAAGGAAATAAGTAGACTTGCATATTTCTAGAGCATAGATTTGTAAGTAAAATAATACTAACTAGTCCCGTTCCCATAGTATAAAAAGGACCCCAGCTCACAATGATCTGATAAGGGCCAATGTTTACAACAGGCCCATTCAACCCTACAGCCCTTAATTGGTCCTGGTCCGTTTAGATCCCATTTGTGAACATTACACAAACAATGGGCGAAATCATCTCCATGCAGTCTATACAAGCCATTCACAAACCGAGTAACCCAATATTAAATCCTGGAGCCGTCACACAGTACAGCAGGACAGCAGTGAGTGAAGGCATCAATGGATATTTGTACAGAAAGGGTCGTCCTCTGAGTTTTTTGACATTCGGTATAAGTGGCGTAGCCAGCTAGAGTGCACTAAATAGAAGGTAATTAGCAAGACAATGTGACACAACAGGACAATACAAGCAAGAGACATTATTTAACCATGAACCATCTAAAAATGATCAATGGAGAAATGATGTGTCAAAAAGGAATGCCACAATTTCTCAAAATGTTAACGGGTCAATATTAAGCTTTTTTTCCCCAATCTGTTACAATGCTGTTTCCTCATCACAAACGTACCTAGAGTTGTATTTTGCAGTGTGTTTTTAAACACCAGACATCCTCACGAGAATAATTTGGATGATTTCAGACCTGGAATTGACAATCTCTACTGAACAAAAGATAAAATGTTAACTTTTAATGTACTGCTTCATGACATCACAAGGTGGAACAGAGCGTTTTGAGCTGTGGAGATGTAGACAGACTAATAATTGTTATGTTCATTCACACTCAAACGTGTGAATGAACATAACAACTCCAGGTATGTATTAGGGGTGTGCAAAATAATCGTCATGACAATGCATCGCGATACTAACTTTCACAATATACTGCATCGATTCTTGATGCCAAAAATCGATTATTATAATTAATAATTTAATGTTTAATAATTTAATATTTAATATTAATAAATAAATACATTAATTATTAGTTTTGTTTTTTTTTATAAATCCTATGCACTTTTTTCTTTGTGAAAGGGTATTGTTTGTTATGATGGTAGCTACCTCCAAAATGGCAAATGTTTGAACATCATTTTTTGTTTTAGAAAAAAATCCTATGCACTTTTTTTGTTATTGGTTTGGTTTATTTGTTTTTGTTATTCAATAAATTCAGTTATGAATTGAGTTGCTCAGAGTTCTGTATCAACTGAAGACACTACCCAGATACACAGCCACTGATATTTAAGTTATCCTCTTTTTTTTTTGGTACATTTTCACTGAAGTATGTCGAATATATTGCAATGCATCGCAATAATTCAAGTATCGTGATGCATCGTGATAGTATCGCATCGTGGCATATGAATCGTGATTCTAATTGAATCGTGACTTCTTAGCCAATACCCACCCCTAAAATGTATCTGAGAAGATTAGAACATTCTAACATTGCTAAAAGCTCACAGGAGACAATGGTGCATAATACAGGACCTTTAAAGATGTGCAACTTTCCACATTCCACAGTATGGCATTATCCTACATTTACACCATTGTGTGTTTAGTGGTGTTATCTTAATGCTACTATTGTAATTTTACACTGCATTATTTAGTGGCTCTTCTTACAATAATTAGTATACAGTCAACTCATGTTATTTCTCAATTTGAAAACACTGCTTCATTCTACAAAAGGAATAACAAAGTAGTGATAAACATTGGACTGAGGATATCCAGTAAATCTATAGTCTATCATACATGTGCATCTGATATGTGAACACAACTTGATGATCAGTCCTTAATGTTGTTACCATGAAAAGTAAAGATTAACAATAACAGTGTGACAGCACAGTACTTGTGGTTAAGGTGCCAGTAGTCAGTTTATCCCAAGGCAATACCGCAGAGTTTCGAGTGAGGAATTTGTATCAGTGACGAAAACGCACTGTGTCTCCAGGGCCAACAGCTGGAAACAGTTTTTAGTAAGTCTTTAATACTAATAGTAGTATTGGTAGTAGTAGGCTAGTAGTCTAGTAATATTAGTAGTAGGCTAGCAGCAGTAGTAGTAGTAATAGTAGACTAACAGACTGGTCGTAGTAGTTGTAGTAGGGTAGGAAGTCATATTAGTCAAAGTACTTGTACTACTAGGCGAGTAGGCTTATAGTATATCAAAATAATTTCTATATTACCACACTATTTCAACTTTTGCACCCGTATTTTAATTCACAAATATTAGAACTGAATCTGAAAAAATGTCAAAAACACTCATCAAACTGCTGTGAAGCCTGTCTGGTTTTCCCAAGGGAATACCACTGCGTTTTGAGCCGGGATTTGTTTGAGTGCTGAAAACTCACTTTTGTCCCTGGGGCCAATAGCAAACAGTGGGGCTGGTCGCCTCATGGGCTCAACACATGAAGCATTTATGGAACAATAAATCACTACGGAACCCTTTCACTTGAACGGGACAGGATGGCCGTGTGGATATGGGCGTCTTTGTCTGTGTGCGCTGGTTTAGGGGAGGGTCTGTTGTAGAGTTGATCAGGGAGGAGTTTGAAAGAAAAAAAAACTAAAAAAAAGGGGGTTGTGTCCCAAATTACCCCGAAACCCCACTACCCCTCTCCACAGTGGGGGCTACGCATGAGAGACATTCCTGGGCATAATAAGCTAAGAGTGAATGAGCTCTACACGGGGGGATCAGACTGGAGGGAGAGGAGCGGGAGCATTGCCAGGTTTTTACTTCATCAGCGTCATGGAAACCTCACATTCCTGCCTCTTGTTTGGGATGGGGAGGTGGAGGAATGAGGGCCAGAGGGAAATCCGAAATGAAAACATGCTGTCAGATCATTCGTGATCAGGATGACGCCTTCGTACTAAAATATCCAGGCAACGCTGCAAATTTTCAAAGTAATATATACACATACCTTAAGTCAAAAAGTGTCTTATTTTGCATGTGTTGCCAGGGCGATTTTGCACAATTTGCGTCATCCAAAAAACACACCTTTTAAGGAGGAAAGACTGATGCTATTATCAGAGAGAGAGACAGATGTGAAGTGCATCTCAGAGGCTCATGGCAAGTCTAAAGCTTTTAAATTCTTTGCAAAATAACAAACAAGGAAAGATCAATCAAAACATTGCGTCAAAAGGAATACCATGATTGATAAAGGGCTCATATTATGCTATTTTCTAATGTTATGCCATTTCCTCATCAAAAACACTCATACTTTTGTTTCATTTACATGTTTAACACACAAATGCTGCATATTTAGGCTGAGTTCTCTCAAAATAAAAACATTGCGTTCCACCTTGTTATGTCATGTGGTAATACAGGAAGTGCTCCACTGTGGCACATAATTTTCACAGATTTCTCAGACCCATTCTTCAATTATATACAGTGGAATGATGAGGCATTTCAATGCAAATCTGCATCTTAATTACACTGTTTATTATATAGTTGTATAATTATGCCTTTGAAACCAGTCTCTTGCTATTTTTGCTACTTTATTATTACCGTTTATATTGTTTCACTGTTATTATATTGACTTGTGATGTGTGAGCTTCTGTGTCCAAATAATTTCCCTTGTGGATCAATAAAGTTTGTCTAAGTCTAAGTACGTAACGATTTCCATCAGGGATAGGAATTTTGACAATGCTAAACAAAAAAATCCTGTTTTAGGCAGACTTCCATTGCTTTGACAAAATTCCAATTATTATGACATCAATTTCAAACTATTTCATAAAATTTGAGCAATCCCTTCACATAGAATGACTTGGCAACATTCCTCTCTTTCTGACCCTGGCTATGTTCAGTCATGCATTGCAAATGATGGGAGCAATGTATTATTTATGCTCCGAAACATTTGGGAGAAAGGAGGGCTCCGTATTGCCACAAAGCGAGTGTGAAATCACTAAACATGTCACAACTGGGCAGGCGGGGGTCGGATCAAAAGGCAGAAGCTCACGGTCAGGGGAGGACAGAGGATGCGCGACAGGCTGGCCAGAACAACGTCAATCAAAATCACTCAAGGGACATTCCTAGAAACGGTGGAATACCTAACTCTGGTAGTCAGCGCAATCCATGGATGAGGACTTGACTTTTGTTGATTTTCCTTATTTGGCTAATCTGTTTAACAAAAATTCAAAACTAATAAAACTATAAGAGATGATTTTCAGACAAAGAGTACATGAATGGATAAGGACCACCTGCTTGACTGCATGGAGAAGTTTATGCTATGCCAGGAATGTTTCAAAGTATGGCAATAAACATATCTGTCAACAATACCTTGAAAAACATCAAAAATTCATTCATCTTCTTAACTGTGAGTAGGTTTGCCTCTCCATAGATCTGACCTGTACCTTGGCCTGGTGGCATGACTTGTTTGTCTCTATGGAGATGAGATAAGATAAGATAAGATAAGACTTTATTGATCGCATGCAGGAGAAATTCACTTGTCACATTAGCTCCAGGCAGTTTAGTGCAAAAGAAAGTTAAAGCAAAAAAAAAAAAAAAGTGCATGCAGACAAGATAGTAATAAAAGACAGATATATTTAATGTGACATTGAGGAACATTCCAGCTAAAGCAATAATATTCTAGTATATTGCTCATGAAGGCAGATGGCAGACCCTCCACTCGAAAAGTTACATAATGCACCTTTATATTAAGCATATAGGTTCCATTTAAGTTAAATATTGAATGCGTGTTAATTTAAAACTGCTCGTGAGATGACAATATGTTTTTGGTCAAATGTGAATGATGCCCACATTTCTAGAGTTTGCACATTCTTAAAAACACTGAGTCCTGATACTTAATCACCAGGTGACACAAAAACCTTTATTTTGTTCAGCTGGATTCAGCTTTAATTGGTGGAGGTGAAATTCCTTTAAAGTTTCCTGGCCTTTAGACATCTGAAAAACTGACCATCTCAAATCACATGAGACCCGTACAAGCCCTGTCCAAATGAGTCCACTTAACCTTTCACTCTTTGGTTGTGATCATTGCATTGGGTGGCCTACATTGCTTGTCCCCCCTCCAAGACATGCTTCCTGGTGCCCCCCTTCCGTCTGATCACCGGTGGTCCACTCTCCGGATTAGCAGATTACAAGGAGTCAGGAAAAAGCCAGGGAAACTTTGCCTTTTGCAGACCTTGACTCTAAGGACCAAAGCAACCCCTGCTGGTGCACCTTTGAAGCCTTCTTTCCCATGACTGAAATGAACTCAAAGAAAGACGGAACCCTGGGGCAGACACACAGCACCTTCTGCCCAGGTGGGGGGCTTTCATGTCCCTGCTACAGGCTATAGGGCTATTGTTAGGGCTGGTGTTGACTCAGGAAGCTATAGACCATGCAATGCAAATTATAGAAAATGAATGTAGGTTTTGCCAAAGGTTTTTTAGTACCCAAGTAAGTTTTGACATTCACTGGTGGGATAGTACAATATTGGAAAATCATGTATATGTAAATATGTAATCTAATTTCAGAGGATGTGTGTATTTGTGTCAATCCCTATGACCAAAATAAATGGAGGGGGAGGGTTGCTTTGCATCATTTTATACCAGATGCCCATCCTGAACGACTTTTTACTCTATGACTCTAAAATAAGGTTTTTTTTTTGGTGTTTGTTTTTATGTATTTTAATCAATATCCAGAACACATTGTGGCATATACAATATATTCTCAATACCTTGTCTATCTATCTAAATGGAATATACTTGATATTGTTATTAAAATACGTAGACAAAATGTATTGATCCACAATGGAAATTACTTGGACACAGTAGCTCACACATCATAATATATTATAATAACAAAGAGTAAATATATAAATGGTAATTAATACATTTTAAATAAGTAGCAAAAAGATAGCAAGAGACTGGTGTCAAATACAATACATAAAATAGATACAATTATTGTGAAATAAACAAGAGTAATATAATGTGATTCTCATATGTTTACGTTTGGGTCTTTTTTTTCATACAAATCGAAAAGTTTTTAGTTCCTTTTTAGTCTTTTTTTGAAGCTGCCTCTCAACACTGACAAAAAACAGGCCACATGTCTGTCAAAGATCCCTCATCTCCTCAACCATCACGCTTCCTGTTTCTCCACCGTGCAACACTGGTATCCCAACTATGCTTCATTAAAAAATTAAAGTTTGTAGCCCTTAAACTAAACTGAAGATGAATGAATAAAAAGGGGTCTACAGCATTCCCGGGATGAGGAAAATCTACCTAATAAGTGTGAAGTTTGGCCTCTTGGAGCACACCTGTCAGGATGAGGGACAGAGAGGTGAGCCGTAAACCCAGCTCCTAGAACAAAAGGATACTGTTAAGCTCCACTATAATCCTGGAAGAATGGTCTCTGTGTGCTTTAACAACACAAACCTTCACATGATGGCAAAATCCTAAATAAATATGAACTCTACATAGAAAAGAAAATGACTTAAGGTGAATTTTATTTTATTTCGAAATTTGAGTATATAATTATTGACCTGCCTGACTCTAATCGATACTTATACTAATAGAAAATTACATTCTATTGTTTAAATAAAGAGCGGAAGAAGATGGATGGATGGTATCAGAATTGGTATTGAGTATTGAATCTATTCCTTAGTATCAAGACAACACCAACTACTATAACTTGGTGTAGCTTTAGTATCAAATCAATTAAACTAAAAATGTACTCTATATTGTGAAGCTGTGAAATTAGAAAGTGCATTTAATGATGGCTAATCTTGCCTTAAAGAGAAAATTCTTAAACTTTGCACCACCATTTATACATGTAAAATGCAAAGAGGATTGTGTACCAAAGAGGCACGGCCACATGCTAATGCAATGCCTATAGAATAAACATATTTTCATTCACAACTGGTGACAGGTGAGGACACAGATATGTCAATAATACAATAAAGACAACGCAACAGATGGTAAAATGATCCCATCTTAAGTAGCTCTCAAATCTGTAGTCCATTCTCCTATTGTCATTTAAATCGCCCACTTGATCTGAGTATTTCAATGTTGAAAATCACATTCTATTGTCTAAAAAAATTGTGTTATTGAGTATGAAGTCTATTCTTTGGTATCAAAATTGAGAAATTTTAGTATGATGACACTATAATGTGCTCAAAAGTCAAAGTTGCACAGAAGACAATGAGATAATGCTGTTAAATGTTAAGATCTACATCCCTACCTACTATCACAGGAGGGCTTCTGAAAACTGACTACTAAAATAATAATAATCATTTAGTGAGTAAAGCAACATCCAACAGCCTTTCCCTTATGTAACTTAAGTAATTTTACACATAATTATAATTTTACATATACATATACATATACATATATATACATATATATATATAATGATCATTTAAAAGGTCAAGCAACAGAACAGTTGTCCAATGCCTGTGTGACCTTTTAAAAAACATTTAATGAATGTGATGTGGGTTTGTCAAAAGTATAAAAAAAAAAAAAAAAAATCAGACACTAATCAAGACTAAAACTAATATAAAAACTATACCAATTTCACTGGGCTTTTGCTAAAAAAAGAAGGTACCATAATTTGTACTATTTATAGATGAAAATTATATTCTGTAAGTAAAAAAAAAAAAACGTCTTTGTGGTATCGCAATCAGTATCAAGTATTGACTGAATTCCTTACTAAATCAAGTTTGAAATTTTAGTATCGTGACAACACTACCTAGGTTATCTTATAAACAACAAATATTCAAACTAATTAAAAATCACTAAAACATCTGCACATTAAAGTATAATTTTCTCATTCATGGCTCGGTTCAAAACGGTAATTGTTGAAATCGATACCAGAAGTACTCTTGTGAAGTGAATAAGTGAATAAAGCATGAATGGAGCAATATAATATTTTGTCCTTTTATCTTATGTTGCCTTTTAAACAGCAAAACATCACCTAAAACATCTGGACATTAAAACAGCCTTTTATACTTTTTATACAGTTGGGTTCAGTGGGTGTCTGTGCACCTCTCTGGCCTCCCCTGAGTCTGGCCTGGTGTGGCTGGTGTGTTTGGGCTTTGACTGCTCGTGTGTGGGAATTCTGGATCTGAATCAAAGTGAGCAGCAGACATTGACAGGCGTCTGGAACAATACAACCCAAGCAGAAAAAACACAGTGCCCAGAAGTGTAAATCTCTCCAAAGAGAAGGAAAAAAGAGAGAAGGAGGTAGAGAGAAAGAGCTCCCTTGTAAACAATGTACAATTCTGCTATGATATTGGGCTGCAAGATTATTCCTAATAGTAATTTTATTGACACAAACTTCAACTACTACAATTTTTTCCACAAACAACAAAATATTCTGTCTTTTTCTGCATACAAATCTCAAAATCTCTTGTTTAGAGCTGTACAAACAGGCTCATTGGAACTTAAACAGTGGATGGAAATAATTGAGGAAATTTATTTGATGGAAAAAATTACTTACTGGGGTTGAAAGCAAGTAAATTTGAGAAAAGATGGTCCAAATGGATCGACTATAAGAATAAGAGAAATGTATGTAGCTTTTATGCTTTTTGTAGAACCCCACAGATTTTTTTGTTCTATACCTTTGTTTTTGAAAAAGCATAAATAAAAAGTAAAAAAAAAAAAAAAAAAGAAAAGAAATGTACAAGCAAAACTGAACAAACATCTGCACAACAAATGATTCTTGTATTTGTTGTCAGTTCATATTTCAGTCAGTGTTTAAAATGTGAACTCTGAACATCCATCCATCCATCCATTTTCTTCCGCTTATCCGGGGCCGGGTCGCAGGGGCAACAGTCTAAGCAGGGACTCCCAGACCTCCCTCACCCCGGACACTTCCTCCAGCTCCTCCGGGGGAACCCCAAGGCGTTCCCAGGCCAGCCGGGACACATAGTCCCTCCAGCGCGTCCTGGGTCTTCCCTGGGGCCTCCTCCCGGTGGGACATGCCCGGAACACCTCCCGAGGGAGGCGTCCAGGAGGCATCCGAAACAGATTCCCGAGCCACCTCAGCTGGCTCCTCTATACGTGGAGAAGCAGCGGCTCTACTCCGAGCTCCTCCCGTGTGACTGAGCTCCTCACCCTATCTCTAAGGGTGCGCCCAGCCACTCGGAGGAAACTCATTTCGGCCGCTTGTATCCACGATCTTGTCCTTTCGGTCATTACCCAGAGCTCATGACCATAGGTGAGGGTAGGAACGTAGATTGACCGGTAAATTGAGAGCTTCGCCTTTCAGCTCAGCTCCCTCTTCACCACAACGGTCCGGTACAGCGACCGCATCACTGCCGACGCTGCACCGATCCGCCTGTCAATCTCACGCTCCATCCTCCCCTCACTCGTGAACAAGACCCCGAGATACTTGAACTCCTCCACCTGAGGCAAGGACTCCCCACCCACCCAGAGAGGGCAAGCCACCTTTTTCCGGTCGAGAACCATGGCCTCGGATTTGGAGGAGCTGATCCTCATCCCAGCCGCTTCACACTCGGCTGCGAACCGCCCCAGTGCACATTGGAGGTCCTGGTTCAATGAAGCCATCAGGACAACATCATCTGCAAACAGCAGAGATGAGATCCTGTGGTTCCCAAACCGGATCCCCTCCGGCCCCTGACTGCGCCTAGAAATTCTGTCCATAAATATAATGAACAGAACCGGTGACAAAGGGCAGCCCTGGCGGAGTTCAACATGCACCGGAAACAGGTCCAACTTACTACCAGTAATGCGAACACAGCTCCTGCTCCGGTCATACAGGGACCGAACAGCCCTTAGCAAAGGGCTCCGAACCCCGTACTCCCAGAGCACTCTCCACAGGACCCCACGAGGGACACGGTCGAATACCTTCTCCAGATCCACAAAGCACATGTGGACTGGTTGGGCAAACTCTGAACATAATCCGATTATTAAAGGGCCCATTTTACGCTATTTTCTGATCCATTTTATAATGTTTCCTCATCAAAAACTTATCTGGAGTTATGTTTTGTTTCATTCACAAAAATACAGTACACAACACAAAAATCCTCCATATTTAGACTAAGAAAACACATTGCGATATCCATGTGGCAGTACAGGAAGTGTTCCACTGTGTTTTTAAACTCCACACACATCTCTACTGAACTACAGGTAAAATGTACTGTAGCTGTTAACTTGAAAACTATCATTACATGACATCACAAGGTAGAACAGAGCATTTTGAGCTTTGGAGATGTGGACTGACTAATAATAAACGGTATATATGTATGTTTTTGAGGAGTAGCATGGCTTAAAGCTCACAAGAGTCAATTTTGCAGAATATAGGACCTTTAAATGCTATGCTAATGAACTTACATTGCATTGGTTAGCCTTGTACTTTAATTGCCCCATTCTGCTTCACTAAACAAAGTCTGCAGTGGGCTGAGAATAATTTGAAGCCTTGTTATGTCTCAGGCAGATAAAGCCGGGGATGCCATATGTCACAACTGAGTACACTTTAATCTTTGAAATCCAACTGCTATGCTTTTAAACAAGGAGCGGGCAAATCGCTTAAGATAATGTAATAAATCCTGTTGGACAGATTAGTTAACAGGATAAGTGGGCAAATGATTAAATCTTGCGGTTTTCGGGAAATTAATTTAGGATGAGAAACACAAGAGGTAACTTGAGCTTCAAAACTTCAAAGCAATGGAGTTGACTTGGGGCCTTGTGGGTAATTTACAATGGGTTTTAATATAGTCGTTGCAAATAGGACCATAAAAGGAACATTTTTGAGGCAAGAAGAAGCTCTGACATGTTTTACAGCAGATCCCAGACCTATTACGGAAGACTGTCCAAACACAGCATAGTTTAAGTCATTAAGACAGTCTGGAGAGGGGAAATAACCAAGTATAGGGCTAATTTTAGGATGGTATTTCACAAGGGGGGCATTAGAAAACAAAACAAAAAAAAAAAGATTGTAGCAATTCTCTGAGGACTTGACTTAGATCCAGTTTCCCACAAAGCTTTAACGTCATAGCTGGAATTCAGAATGAAAACAATAATTTTCTCACAAACACATGGCATTAGCTGATATAGACCAAGAATTACTTGTTTATTTCAACTTCAATGAAAACAAACCCTGACCAAGAGTTTTTGAAAGCAATACAAATGCAATATATGGTAAAATATTATGTGTTCACAAGCGAGAGTTAAAGGGTCCATACTATTCTATTTTCTGATCCATGTTATATAATGTTTCCTCATCAAAAACATACCTGGAGCTGTGTGTAGGATTGTAGGATCCCTCAGTCGTCCAGGTAGAATCCATGGACAAAACTGGACAAAAGTTTACTTGGTCGAATACGTTTTGCAGCACCAAATGGTAAATGGTAAAATGGTCACATCTTTATATAGCGCTTTTCCACCTTCAAGGCACCCAAAGCGCTTTACAACAAGGAACCAATCACCCATTCACACACGCATTCACACACCAGTGTACGCAGACACTGGGGGCGAGGTGGGTTAAGTGTCTTGCCCAAGGACACAACGGCAGCATTCATCTGTGGGAGCTGGAATCGTACCAACCAACCTGTGTGTCAGTGGATCTGACCGCTCAACCACTGATGTTTCTTATGTCAAGAGCGGGATTTGAACCGCCAACCTTTGGATCAGTGGACAAATGCTCTACCAACTGAGCTACTGCCGCCCTACCAAATATACTTTTGTCCAGTTGACAAATTGAATTTCTCCTTTTGCCATACCTGCAGTTGTGTTTTGTTTCATTCACAAATGTTAAACACATAAACCCTGCATATTTAGGCTGAGTTCTTCTCACAAACAAAAAGGAAAAACATTCTGTTCCTTGTGATGACATGTAGTAATACAGGAAGTGCTCCACTGTGTTTTTAAACTCCATATACCTTCACTAAAACACTGGGATAATTTCAGCCCTGGAATTACCTATCGTTACTGAACTAAACGTAAAAGGTACCTGTTAACTTCAAAACTACCACTATATAACATCACAAAGTGGAACAGGGCATTTTGAGCTTTGGAGATGTTGACAGACTAATAATAATAATAAAGAGCTACTCCAACACATGTGAATGAAACAAAACACAACCCTAGGTACAACATTCCAACATGGCCAAAACCTCCCAAGAGTCAATTTTGCGTAATATAGGACCATTAAAAAAAACAATCTCATATATTAGTCACAACTGAGTCAATACTTAAACGTTTTATTATACATTACATCACACTGAGAAAAGCTATTTTAGTGACCACTTGTTAATATTTACCAAGCAGTGGCCAGTCATTCCCAGTGAGTAGTGGACCTCAAAGCCAAAATACTGATTAACCAAAGACACTTATGACTCACCTTTTGTGACAGAAAGCAGTACATGCAGCTGACAGAGCATCAACGCGAATAAATTACAACTGTGACTAATGGCGATGGAGGACTGACAAAAGTGGCCTACATACATTAACACTGATCCTTCCCAGAAAGAAAGAAAGAGAAAGAAAGAATTGTGCAATATACTAGTATGAGTCCTCCAGTGGTACCACGCTGTAACTGAGTACAGACGCTGGTATGAGCTGTTACAAGCCACTAAGCAGGCAGGAATTCCAAGAAAGAAAGAAAAGAAAAAGGTTAATAGATATGTGTCTGTGGCAATGGTTTTACTTGTTCACCTAATTATAAATAATTCTCAAATCAAGGTGTATCTTTCCATGATGTATGACAAAAGTGAGGAAAAAAATGGGCTGGATTTTTAACATACATCATTCAGGTTTTCTTATTGAGAATCGTTTTAGCAACTTAAAAGTGCACTATGTAACTTTTTCGCTGGGGGTCCGTCACCTGCTTGTTTCCAAGGATATGTAATTGCTCTGCATAGAACGTTCTAAAGTATGAGATTAAACAGCTTTACCTTACATTTATTCAATTACAGGTGTTTTTGTTGGTCAAAAATATAAAAAAAAAAACCAAAACAAAAAAACGGCATTCTGACTGCGAGGTTGCCTCTCCAGAGATCTGACCTTTAACTTGGTCTGGTTTGGTCTCTGTTAAGATAGAAAGGATTAACACCACACTGTGAAACATTCTATACAAAGCAATAACGTCTCCAAAGGAAAAAGCATGTGATGGGCCCTCCACCAGAAAAGTTACACAGTGCACCTTTAAAGCCAGTCATAATCATAAAATCAATCCTGAAAGTCATTTTTATTTTGTTTTTTAAAAGAAGAAACAAGACGGAATCAAAAATCAAGAGGACTCAATCCAAATAGATATTTTTGTTTATTTCTCGCCCAACCCTAAACCGTAGTATGTGTAACTTGACTTCACCAGTGATTGGTCAAACACTCTGTCGTCATTAACAAATCCAGATTCTACAAAGTCATTATGGTAATTGCTCGGCCCATTCACTGTGAGGTTTGGAGCACCCGCCTTGCTCAGTGGCAGGTGTAATTGTGATGTTAAGCTGCTGAAGGAGTAAAGTGGTGCTCATCTTTCAGACAGAAGTGAAGCATGAGAGCAGTGATTACACACCCGTGCATAACATAACAACAACATAATAAGAAAACGCTAAATATAGATGTCCTCCAATCATCTGTTGCACATCTGAGGTGGAAGAAACAACCATCAGGGGCTTTGTATTCAGGTCATGGTACAATGTTAGACACAAAATATTGTTGTTAAGCATCAAAAATCTGACTGAGACTGAGTGAGAATCTGAAACTGAGACTAGATAGTAATTTGAGCAAGTATCAATACTAAAGAAAGTCACATTTATTCTTATTCTTTGCACCGCTTTTAGATTTTAGATTTTGTCTTAGATAGTTTTTGTATTGTCTACATATTGTATTTTGTACACTGTCTTTTTGCACTGCTTGGCCAGAGAGAAACGAAATTTCAATTCACTGAAAACATATGGCAGAATTGACAATAAAACTGACTTTGAACTTTAAAGTTTTGAACATTCACAGGACAGAAATGAACCTTTCCTGAATAGCTTTAGAATAATCTTGTACTGTATCAGAACAAGTATAAGAGCAAATAGAGGAGTATACGCACATGGACCACTATGGATCCTACCAAGACCACTGAGGGATTACACAGATATAAGACCAGATGGTGATAAAAATTAAAAAAAAGAATTGTGATTGAATGTTGAAAATGCAGCTCTGTTGTCTAAAACAAAAGTCACTATGGTCTTGGAATTGAGTATCAAGTATTCTTTACTAATGAAATCGAGTTTGAAACTTTAGTATCGTGACAACACTAATAGATGAACTATAGTGTGTACATTAAGATGGGTCTGTATGGTTTAAAGAACAATTTTAGCACTTTAAATTAGCACATTGTAGCTTTTCTGATACAGGGTCTGCCGTGGAGGACAGTGAAGATGCTTTGACTACTACAAAACGGCATTAAACGCATGCATCTCCGTGGAGTCGAGTAGGTCAGATCAGTGGAGAGGTGAGCCCTCAGTAAGAATGCAATAAAAACACGTGTAACTGAATAAATGCAAGATAAGCAAGTTTAATGCCAGGCTTGTATTTGTTGTGTATTGTCATGATAACAGACTTATAACAGATTTTTTTTTTAATCTAGGCCTTAAAATCTTCATGGACAGGCATTATTTAAAGTTAATATCTTAATTATCTTAAGTTGTATTTATGTGGTTGAACAAAATAAAAAATAAACATGCATTGTCTCATGGCAGTCTATTTGGCTTCTGAAATTCTTTATTATATTTGGGAACATCAAAACAACCCCATTCCACGCACACATACGCATGCACGCACACAGGAACACACACAGCCTGTTATTGACCAGAATGAAGACATGCTAAGGGGGCCACATGTTTGGGAGACTAATCTTATGACGGAGAGGCTTTGGAGGCCCCTATTCACCATAAAACACAAAAGGCACGAGAGGCACCTTCTCCAGCAGTTCTAGTCCTGGTCCTCAAAATATCCTCCGTGACCCTGCTCCAAGGACCCACCTCCCAATAATAATCCTCACCAATTACAGCCGTGTCCATCACATGTGATCACTGGAGCGGGCTTGGGCTTTGAAAATCAGGGTGGAGGTGGTGTTAGTAAAGCTGGCAAGTTCAAACAAGACTCGACCATACAAGGAGCTATGAAAACTAATGGCTTCATATGGCTGCATTGCCACTAAACATATTTTACTGGGAATGTAGATAAGAGCTTGACTTTTTCAAAATCAAGAGTAGAAGAGAGGTACAACAGGTCTTAATCTGTGAAAAGATTAAATGTAACTAGTGTTGTCACAAAATTACAATTTCAGTGTTCAGTGCTATAGGCTCGATGCTCAATACAGTTTTGATGATACATGTTATATAAATATCTATTTTTCTTTTATAAGGAAGCATTTTATGGAGCTATATTATTCCCTGATTGTGGGAAAGATGGACTGGAGTGGGTAGTGTTGTGTTTTAGTTTTAGTTTTTCCTCAAGTGTGAATGTTCATGTATGTTAGCTTTATTCATTTTAAAACTGTTGAGGAAAGGTAAAATTTTGGTCTGTGAATGATTTTTTTTTAATCAATAGTATTTGATTTTCAATACTTTCGACAACACTAAATGTGACAACTGTGAAAAGTTTCTTTTTTAGACAATGTACATTTTCAAAACAACAATACTTTCTTTATGTTACCATGTGGTCTTAAGCTAGTTGTGATAAATCAAAAATATTTTAAAACTGTTCAGAAAGGTCATTTTGGTCCGTCAATGTTTTTTTGTTTTTTTTATCGATACCTGCTCAAATTTTGTTTTGTATAATTATATATTTATATTATTGATTAGTATCTGATTTAGGGATGGGCATTCGGTGAAGTTTTCTTCATCGATCGTCGGCAGAATTAATGAGTAATAATCGGTTAATCATTAACATATTTTGTATTAAAAAGACAACAACCATTCACTCATGTGTGTCCGCTTATACCATGTCTGTCGAGGCTGTGGGAACAGGCGCTTCTCCACGGGAAAGTAAATCTGCAAATCAACATGCGTAGAGGTGGATTAAAGCGAGGCGACACGCATCCTGCAGCCTCTGCTAGCGCGCTCGGAGTTAGCCGCTTTGGGATCCAAGCTAACTGCTGCTAGCCCGCTGTCTCTGTCCTACCTCCTCCACACAACCCAGCCGTATCTGCAGCAATATTTTATTAAGTCGTGAAAACCTTTGCCCTCCACGGCACTGATGGGGAGCATGTCTGTTTTGATCATCTTCGCTATCAGTTCGGTGACCTTCTCTGCTCGTTGAGCACTGCAGCTCCTCCCGGTCCGTGCTAGCACCGAGTCCAGGCTAGCCTGTGATAGAGATGATGAACCGCCGCCACCTTCTTTTACCAGACTTGGATGCACGGTGTACAAATAATAAATAATTTGTGTTGTCGATGAGGTATATTTGTATGCTGCATTGCAGTGCTTGCAGTGCGCTTGGTCATTTTCTAAATTAAAGTGGTCCCACACTTGCCTGGAAGAATCCATGACTCATCGCTGTACCAGCGAGTGAGTCTGGTAATGCTTGATCCACAGAATGCGCTGCGGTTGCGCGTAGACAGACAGCTAAGTGAACCAATCAGAGATTGCGCCATCTTGATTCAAAACTGAGGCGGAACTTCCGCTGCCTAAGAGTGACTTTGCGGGCAAAGGCGGGTGCACTGACGTCACCATCTTTGAACGAATCAGAATCGCGGAGTCGGTTTGGAACCGGAGGAGCGAGAGTGGATGGAGAGTGTCCAAATGGTATCGCGGTGTATAGGAAATACAGAGAGATATCATTTGGCTGGCCAGGTAAGTCCCACACAACAATTCGCCGCGACCTCTTCATGTTTTGGCCATTGACCTACGGAAGCTCGCATACATCAACTGAGGCGCGCCAACTGAGGCGATTGTTGTTGTTTTTTTTGTTTTTGTTTTTTTTTGTTTTTTATCAGTTTGTCGAAGAAAATGAACTTGCTCGGTGAAATTCTTAATGATCAATTATCGGTTAATCGATTAATTATGCCCATCCCTAATCTGATTTAATACTTTAATACTGACAACACTAAATGACAACTGTGGAAAGATTGTTAAATGTGACTAGTGCTGTCACAGTATTAAAATTCAATGCTAAGGAATCGGCTCGAGGCACGATGAGAGCTCTTTTTTTGGACAATATTTTCAAAACAATAGTACTTTCTTCATGTTACCATGTGGATTTGTAATTTAATGTGTTTTTTACTTTTGACAGCACTAAATGTAACAACTGTGCAGAATTTGTAAGCCAAAACCAACCATGGCAAATGTTACTAGAGGACAACAAACAATGAAAAAATATCATCCAATTTACATAACACTTTTGATAACCTTGAATAATATCACATGTTTAATTTACACTGTAGAAAACACAACCAACACAAACCAGGCACCACTTTACCATTTATGGCTGGTATTAGGGAACCCCAGGGGGACCAATCCAAAAGCTATTTCTGTCTTGGGAATGGAAAATAACATTTTTTCAAACTCTTCAAACATGGCCGATTATCTACAAAACGCTATTTTGTAGAAGTACTGGGTCAAGGCATGAGAGTCTTATAACTATGAAAGCATGGTGTGGTAGGTTCACTGCTTTAGACCCACTTTTGGCCTTTGCTATTGGCTCGTTTCAGTTTAAAAGAGGTTTTCCCTTCAGCTCCTGTGAAAGACCAGAGTAATGAGAGGTCTGAACTATTGTGATTGTGGCTCAGACAATATGGCCATAAATTAGAGGAGGGATTTAAATCGTCTCCAATCACATCTCAAACCCACAGCCCTTGACAAGGCGTTAGAGCTCTGCTAATGCCCTGAAGAGCTACAGACAATGACAAGGTGCAGATGTTTCCTCGTGACAATAACAGCTGATTGCCTTAAGTCTAAACATGACAGACTATTCTTTAATGTATGTATTAGTCTATTCATTACCAGATATTATTTTATTTGTATAGCACATTGTATCAACTAGGGACAGGACGAGACAATTTTTACGAGACATGTCACGAGATTCAGCTCACGAAAACAAGATAAGATGAGATGTTGATACAATTTTTAATACGTAAATTAAGCCATTCAGTCCACAATTTTGGCTTTACCATTTTTAAAATGTATTTTAATTGTACATTTTTTGTGTTGCACTGCATCTTACAGCTTCTCAAGAGTTACTCACTTTTCTATCCAAGGCAAATGTAAAAATATGTGGAAAAAACATAATTTTCCTTATATGTGTGGCACAGACTTAAAGGAATGTGATGTCACCTACTGTACTCAAATGAAGCTCATGATGAAGTTATAGGAGAGAATTTGGAGACAGGTCCATGCTAGGAATAGGAATTTATTAACCAAGAAAATGGCAAAATAAAAACAACAGGATCATACGAACATTTTAAAGGTCCCATGGCATGAAATTTTCACTTTCTGAGGTTTTTGAACGTTAATGTGAGCTCCCCTACCCTGTTTAGGGCCCCCCCCCCATGGTTAAAAGTTGCGAAATGTCTAAACTGAGCATTTGCGATCCTTTTCTGCGTTAGAAAACGGGCAATTTTGAAAAAAGAAACTTATTGACGTCAGCTCGAAAAAAGAAATGCAGTTCCACCCCCGTCTGTCTGTACTCAGCGTCTCTGTAAATCACGCCCAGAGAGTTTGGACTGCGGAGGAGCTACGCAATGCGAAATACGTTTTTTTATTTGCCTGGAGGAACTTGCAAGTGTTTCTAGGCTCGGAAGTCCTTTATCTGAGCCTGTGGATATCTGAAACAGCAGTGGTTTAATTTTATTTTCTATGGAAATGTGTTTATTTTTCAATAGAAGGCTTCTCATCTCTCCCCCCGTGCAAAAACAAGGAAGTGGGTCACAGAGCGGAGCGGAGAGCTTGGCCACGCCCCCACCCCCTACTATAGGCCATCTCTGTCCTCCTCATTTGCATTCAAGCAACAACGCCCATAATGGAGTGTTCCAGAGTGACATTTATGACTCTTTCTCATCTTATCTCTCTTTCTCATGCACTGAGTGTTGATTTTGAAGAAGGATTCATTTACAGTATCAGGGAACCATTAAGGAGCCATATAAAAGCATCAAGAAGTACAATGTCATGGGATCTTTAAGACCAAAATCAGGGTCATAGAGTGCCTCCATAAACACTTCCAATATGAAACGCCATTTACAGTCTATTCGGTCTATGGTCCAACCAGGATATCATCTGAACCGATATTTGGCAGCCAATACCTAATCCAGCAAAATGGACCCTACTATTCATTTTTCACTCTTCTTCGATCTGAAATGATGTATTCTATGGTACATTTTCGGCTTATAAACAGCTTTATATTTTTCCTTAATAAAATATAGTGTTTCCATTGAACTGACTTGAACTTCAGTGTTGTGTGACAGCTACTAATTTGCCTTCTTGAAGCAAATATGATAATACTGTTACAACTCCCTGTCACAAAATCAAATGGACAAAACCGGTTCTTAAAAAAACAGAAAAAGTCTAGGTGTTAGCAATCCTGTCTTATTCCATTACTAAACAATGAATGTGTTTTTAATGACATCAAATTGACTCCTACAAATGTGAAATTATCTAATTAATCTATTATATATGCTGAGTTTCCCATTACATCATTATTAAGACAGGAATATTCCAGACTGGTGCAGGTAAAATGACTAACTGCTTTGAAAATATACTTACAGAATACTGAATATTGAGTACTTGAGGTAAAATGTATTTTGTAACATATTCTAAAACATGGTCCAATCAGAGTACTGTATTCTGAATAGTTTGAATACTTTCAGACAACAATCTAAATTACAGTGTAAACATGGAACGGCTTTATATTCATTTCACCATTTGTTATGCATTTATTAGTCTCTGATCAAAGAAGGAAAAAATCCATCACACTTGCACGCATCACAAGAGCAGGGTTTTATATATTTCTCATTAGTTAAGGGCAGTTTTAAGCCTAACTTGAGCGACCGCCATGTATTCCTTTGTTTTAGAAAAGTAAAACTGAATCTCACTAAATGAAAAAAGTAACTGTACCGGAATACAGTTACTCAAAATTAGTATTCTAAATATCTATTCTCTGTACATGTATTCAGTTACTTCCTAACACTGAGGATTAATGGTACTATGCAGACTTTTGTGGTGTGATTGGACTAGCAACTAGCAACAGCAGAAAATTGATCCAATTATAAATACATAATGATGAAGATTATAGCTAAAGAAACAACATTTCCATGGAAACAAGCAGGAGGTCCTCTTCCAGGCCAACTAAGAGTAAAGTTTGTGCAGATGCAAGCCCAGTACAGTAAGGATAAGGATGCGGCTGATTTTTAGCAGAATAACAACACATATAATGAAAAAAAAATGTTTTTTTTAGTTGAAGCTTTGGCAAAAGTTACCTCCTCAGACTTTAATTTATTTTTACATGGTCAATATGGATAAGAAGACATCACTCTCCCCCATTACTCCTTGCTTTGATCTTGTGCATGCTGACAGCCCACTACAGAGTCTTTCAAGCTTAAAAAAGTGTCTGTTGCAATTCCCACTCCACTCTCTCCAGTGCCAGCCTGTCCAGCCAGGGTCAAGCACGTTCTCTGACCTCCTCGGACAACAATGGGAAAGCTCGGAATTCCTTCTTCCAGGGTTTGGGTGTCATGGATGGCATATAATAAGCAATGGTTGAAACAAATCTGCTGATAAGTCTAAACAAACCATAGCAGGAATGTAGCAACCACCCACGATAGGTGTGCATGCAAAAGGTAACATGTCTAGGCCGTGTTCCTTTATTTGGTAACAGGCAACCGGATGAGTAAGGCAGGGCATCATAGTAAGTATAGGGTAATCTAATCTTTAAGGCAATTAAAGAAGCGTCAAAAGAATATATCATTTTCTATTATAACTGGAGAGTACAGTAGCCTCCCTTAGTCATGTTTTCTCACACAAACAATCAAATTGAGCCTATTGCTTCTTGTATTAGCATGCAGTAACTATAGTGTTGAAAAGGTAGTCTGGTTAACACCTGACCATATCACAAGTGAGATATGGGTCTGGAAACTCGCTTCGAAAAATCCCGTAGCGGAGGTGTGGTTAGCGATTGCCAACGGCCGTTTATTGGGCGTTATGAATGTCTATCCTTGAGCGTATACGTAAGTCCATAGCCAATCATGTCAGTTGTCAGTTCAAACTACAAGCTTCCGTTTGTCATGTAGTACGCGTCACCGTCTTGCCACACCTCCCCCGCTCTCTGATTGGGGCCCTAAATCTGGGACTCTCGCTTGGACGAGTTTCCAGGCCGCCTTCCAGTTCGAAATGAACGGAAGCGGCCTGGGAATTCCCAGGCTATTGAAAAGGAGTATTATAGTTAAGACGTGCACAATAACCAGGACTATATCAAGACCAACTAAAGTGAAGTCTGCAAAATTCTCAAAAATTGTACCACCTGTGGGATTAAACTGGTAACTAAACCTGGACTAGACCATGACTAAGCCAGGATTATATCAAGACTAACCTAACTGAAGGCTACATATGGACCAAACCAGGATCAAAAAAGTAAAAATTTGTGGGAATTTGGAAACAATGTATAGTTTACAGTGGAAAAATTTGGAGGCAGGTTGAGTGACCGCAGAGCCAAGGCCACAAAGGGACAAAACAGCAGATAGCACTGGCACTGTGTACATTGTGGTAACAACATTATTTACACTAGATTTCCTTGGTAGTTAAATTCCATTAGAAAGCCCTTTGCCCATACTTCCACTAGGCAGCTAGTGAGACTCAAATCTCAAGAGTGCATTGTGTAACTTTTCTGGTAGAGGGTCCACCACCTGCTTGTCTCCACGAATTGTTTACCTGCAATGTTCCACAGTACGGTATTAAACTTCAATTCAATTTTGAATTTATTCCATTACAGGTGTTTTTATTGCTTAAAAATACCTAGACAAACAGCCTTTCTAACTGCCAGCGGGGTTGCATCTCCACAGATCTGACCTGTATCTTGGCTTTGTTTCATTTCTGCTCATCTTCATGGAGACAGATGAGTTTAAAGCTTTACTGTGGCACATACCAGGGGCAAAACAGTAACAATGGAGACACGCAACTGACGAACCCTCCACCAGAAAAGTTACACAATGCAGCTTTAAGTATTCTTTGTGCCTGTAAGCTTAAGATTATGATACAAATCAAACGATCCTTTTCAATACAGTGACAGGGAAGGGGGGCATGATTTCACCTCGAATGAATCAGACGCCTAACAAAGACATACCCACATCCAAAACTATTGTGGCAACATGAAGCTGACTCAAGACACTGATTTTCCAGCCTATAGCAACAGATCCAGCAAACTGCTTTAAACTAGTACAGACAGAGGGTAGTGAGCTCATTGGCAAAAGTTCATAAGTGGGTGTAAAACAGAAATGGGTAGGGTAGGGCTGTAATTTAAAAAAAGAAAAGAAAATGAGACCAAGAAAAATGGAGATGATGAAGTAAACTCAGTCAACTATGCCCAATCTTTTTTTTTTCATACAACTAAACTACACTAAAATCTGTACTATCGCAATTTCAATCTTATCTCCTGTCTTATTACGTGTAAACTCTGCTAACCCATGGTCTAAAAATGCATGGAGTTCTTGTATTGGTTTAGCAGTTCATATTTCATCCTTTTTCAAATGTTAATACTCCTGGATGTGCTTATTGTGAGCAGAATCCAACTACTGAAAACACCAATCGCATATAATCACTGTGCTTATCATAAAATATGTCATTACTGTACAGTGTTTCCTATAGATTCTAGGGAGACTGGTGGCACAAATAATTTTGATTTAATTTCATTTTATAGAATTGGTGGGGAATAAAGCAGTCCTTTTTGCCTGGTAGTTACTTTTACATGTTTATAACAGGACAATGAGCAACAAGTAATTATTTTGTGATGCCAATCTATAGTCCCGGTTGTTTTAGATTATGAGGGTCACCATAGTCTCCTCTATTAAGATAAGATAAGATAAGATAAGATAAGATAATCCTTTATTTGTCCCACAATGGGGAAATTGCAGTGTCACAACGCAAGTTTCAGAAACAGGAGGAAAATATGAGCATGCATCAAAATTAAGCTAAATAATAATAAGTATGTACTAAAAAGTACTAAAAGTACTAAAAACACAACACTGTAAGGTTAAAAGGCACAGGAACGTTGCACAATAAATGTCTTTGATTCTGTGCAGTGAACAAACAGCAGTTAAAGTGACTCCAGTTCAGTAATATATAATATCACTACAATAAAGTGACTCAGATGATTGTGTACAGTGCAGTGATGGGCAGTGGTGGTTAAATAAATAAGTAGTATTAATGAGAAACATTGCTGTAAATACTCCAAAACTGTTCAGCCTAGAAATGCAGCATATACAGTGATATTGATTTCGATACTACTGCTTGCTTTAAGTATCTACCAATACCCAATATCAACCGATACCAGTGCAGAGACTGACAACAGAAGTTATTTCCTTTTTAAAAATATGAAAAAATGTGTTATGTAGCTATTTAGGTAATATGTTCAGACTGTTTCTGTAGTTATCCCTCAAGTAACTACAGAACAACTTTGTGTAAATGAAACTCTTTGGGTCAACTACAACCAGAAATAGTCTTATTACATCAATGTATAGGCCCAGCCAGGATACCAGGTGCATCCTTAGTTCAGACATACTGTAAACCATTTATATAATTTGCAATCATTTAAAGGCTTCTGACAAAATTAGTTATTTTGCTAAATGGACCTGGCTTGGGCCATGTAACTGATTAGGATAATAGGATTTTGTGATTACCGTATTTTCACGACCATAAGGCGCACCTAAAAGTCTTAAATTTTCTCGAAAATGTATGCTGCGCCCTATGGTGCGGTGCGCCTTTTGTGTTGTTGTGAGACGCGGACGTAGTAGAAGACAAGGGGCGTGGCATGAACGTGCGGACGTGAGCGAAGACAGACCCCGAATAGTACAAAAGGGCAGGTATGGGCGGTATGCGTGGTATGCCGGGCGAGTTACGCCGCAATTTGTGAATGGATTGTAGATGCTTGGGCTAATGTGTCTACTTGTACTGTTGTTCGGGCTTTTGCAAAAGCCGGCATCATTCACGAGGAGACGGACGGCAACGAGACAGACTCTGACTGTGACGAGAGAGAACCTGGCGTGTTTGACTGTCCTCTAGCCCAGTTGTTCTTCTCAGATACAGAAGATGAGGACTTTGATGGATTTGATGATTAATTAAATTGATAGAATGATTGTAAAAAATAATGTGAGCACTATGCTAAATACGGTACTTATTACGCACTCAAATAAAGCACAACCGAACTCATATTTGCTCCCGCTGCCTTTTTTAATAAAACACAATTCAAATCGCACTATTTTCTTAGGCCTATTAATAACACACATATGATTTTGTTCGTGTGGAAAGTTTATGTGGTTAAATCCACCAACTAAACACATTCTGAACTTCAATACAGCATCAGCGCATAAGAAGAGCACGAGCCGTCAGCGCACGCAATGAAGTGCACGTGCGCTCTGAACCAGGACTAAATCAGGTCTAAACCAGGTCTGGACCACCCGCGCCCTATGGCCCGGTGCGCCTTTTGTATGTGTTAAATACCAAAAAGACACCCGTAACTGAAGCTGCGCCCTATAACACAGTGCGCCTTATGGCCGTGAAAATACGGTATGTGTTTATGTATTGAAGTAGATTATGCCAGTCCTTACCTTTAGAATTAAACACTTCTTTGAGTTGTAGAAGGACATCAGCAAACTTGCGCACATCGCTAACCAACTGCATGATGTAGTGAGGGTCAGACACAGGAGCACTGTCTGGACTGTCCGAACCAACTGACCCACTCTTGTTCCCTCTTCCTGATACGTATGGTCCCACATTTCCAGAGCCAGAGGAGCCAAGACTGGAGCTGGAAAGTCTGGAGATTCCCATTGTAATTTTGGCCCCACTACTCGTGCTGTTGCTACTACTGCCACCTCCAGACCCACCACCTGAACTCTGGCGAAGCATGGCGGCTAACATGTCTTCTCGGAGTTCAGTGGCCCAGAGGCCGAGTGAGGAGTTATTCCAGTATTCAAGCCAACTTTTAGACACAACGCTGCAAGACTTCAGGGAAGGATGACACTGCAAGGAGAAGAAGAGAAAGACTCAGATTTCCCTTGTAGTTGAATGGGCTTATTGTTTGGTGTTGTTATTAAAGAAACTTAAGTATAAAGGCATATCAAGTCCCTCTTTTGAGAAGTACACAAGATGTTTTATCACATTCTAAGATGCATATTGGTTTTACGAGTTAACGCGTTCATTACATAAATGAATAGACATAAGAATTCACCAAAACTTACAGACTTACTAAACTGCTTGTATTAGCATGCAGTAACATTATAGTTACGACTTGCACAATAGTCAGTAAAAAGTGGGATTAACTATAAACTAAACCTGGACTAGACCATGACTAAACCAGGATTATATCAAGACCTACTAAAGTGAAGTCTACAAAAGTCTCGAAAATTGTGTCACCTGTGGGATTAAACTGGTAACTAAACTTGGACTAGACCATGACTGAACCAGGACTATATCAAGACTAACTGAAATGAAGATTAAAATTAAGATTAAGATTAAGCCTTTATTGGTCTCACACACAATGACACACAGTGACACACAGGAGAAATTTGACTTCTGCATTTGACCCATCCTTTTTCAGGAGCAGTGAGCAGCCATCTTTTTCGGCGCCCGGGGGGCAGTACCGTGAAGGGTCTTGCCCAAGGACCCACACTGGTTAGCTCATTGCCCGGGGGGGGATTTGAACCCACAACCCCCGGGGGGAAAGTCAGTGACTTACCAGTTGAGCTAACCAGCCGGCTACATATGGGCCAAACCAGGATCAAAAAAGTAAAAAATTATGGGAATTTGGAAAACAATATAATTTACAGTGGAAAAATATGGTATTGTTATTAAAGAAACTTAAGTATAAAGGCATATCAAGTCCCTCTTTTGAGAAATACACAAGATGTTTTAACACATTATAGACTGCATATTGGTTTTACATAAATTACATAAATGAATAGACATAAAAATTTACCAAAAGAGACTTACAAAATAAATAATATTTAGAGGGAAGCGAGAGCTATTACATTGTTGTTAACCCTCCTGTCGTGTTCGGGTCAAATCTGACCGTTTTACAACTTATAATATCCATAAATATTATGTTTTTCATCTGATTACCTCAAGACCTTATGATATCCTCCACACTGTGGACTTGAACATATAAAAGTGATGATCACCTATTTCGTTCAATTTTGAGTGTTTTATTCAACCTTGTTACACCTGTGGTGTTCCCGGTCAAAAGTGACCGCCATAGGAAATGAATGGGTATCCAGAGTAAATTCATTCAACATACAGAAAACATCCCCATACACACTGCCCCAGCTCTCACACTCACTCTCTCTCACAGACAAACACAAACACACACACACACAACACACACACACACACACACACACACACACACACACACACACACACACACACACACACACACACACACACACACACACACACACACACACATACACATACACACACATACACATACAAACCAGGGTATGCGTGTTGTGCTGGACATGACAACCGGTCTCCAAGGGCATAATATCACATGTGACAACTTCTTCACATCACATCACATGCTCTTGGTCAAGAGCTACTGAAAAGAAAGCTCACCATGGTAGGGACAGTGAGGAAGAACAAGCCCGCACTTCCCCCTGCGCTGGTATCGACCAGAGGAAGACAGGCACTCTCATCACAATTTGCATTCACTGACACTCACACTCTTGTGTCATACGTTCCCAAGAAGAACAGAAATGTCATCCTGATGAGCACAGTAACCAAAGACGCTGCTGTCAGCACCACAGAGGACAGGAAGCCCCTGATGATCCAGGACTACAACAAGAACAAGGGAGGCGTTGACTGCCTTGATAAGGTAATGTAAAGTCTTATCATGCATTTTATTTTATTTTTATCTAGGTGAATCATAGCATTTTGTGTACGACAGATTGAATATTGTTCCTAATCTTTTATTATTTATTGTTCCTTTATTGCAGCTTACTGGTACATACACCTGTAAGCGGATGACGGCTCTCTGGCTGTGGCACTGTTCCACAACATCCTGGATGTGTCAGCTTTCAACACGTATGTGGTGTGGACAGTAATCAACCCAACCTGGAATCAGGGGAAAAGTTTCAAGAGGAGACTTTTCCTCGCTTTGGTGACTCCTCTTATACAGCGACGCCAGCACATTCCCCGCACACCAGCCTCTGCCAGTCTGGTTAGGAGCATGCAAGCTCCAGCCCCAGCCCTGGCTGCTCTCCCCCAACAAGGACATGGGCAGAAAAGGAAGCGTTGTGGCCTCTGTGCCCGTAGAGACATCAAAACGAGCCTGACATGCTGCAAATGTCATGCTTATGTTTGCAAGGCCCACTCTGACCTGAGTGTCACATGCCACTCATGTGCATGAACACACACACACACACACACACACACACACACACACACACACCCTGTTGAGTTTGGTGTTTGGTTTTCCATTTATTTTTTGTATTATATGTTCATTTTGTAGTTCATTTTCAGTGCCTAATTGTATTTTAACTGATGTTATTTAATGTTTACTTCTATAAATTGTTGTTAGACACTACTTTGAAACATTGTTCTCAACTAAAGAATGCTTAATAAAAAAATTGGTGTTGAAAAAAAAAAAATTGTGCTAATTTAAGAGCAGTTAAAACAGACCGGTCAATTTTGACCGGGAACACTAAAGTAGGGGGCTGGAGGCGAACACGACCGGAGGGTTAATGCTCTATTTAGCAAGTTATTAGTAGTTTACTACAGTCACCACCTTATAGTTTGCATCAATAGAAAGCAAAGATCAAGTTTAGTCTGTTTCCAATCCCCTGTACACTACTTCAATACAATTTACTAGCAGGGCTCTCAAGTTTTGAAGTTTGGTAGGAGTGAGATTATATAGCAATTTATGGGAAAAAGATTAGATAAACAGACTGTTTACGTCAGCTGACAACAAATCTTTTCCATCATGCATGAGTTGGATAATAAAACGTGTTAATTAGTAGTCCAATTCAATGAGTTTAATTAAACAAACTTAGACTGAGACAGTTGCTAGAAAACATTGGGAAAATCCACGTAGCCAAAATCATCAAAATAGTACTCAAATACCTGTCCATATGTTCTGTATACATCGGTACTTTATGGTTAAGAACAGTCTGGTTTGTTTAGATGTAACCAGGGTTAGAAGAGGAGCAGACAACGCGTTCCTCTTGGCCACAACTCCTCAATAAGTGCCACGCGTAAAGCTCAGTCTCCAAATCCAAAATCTTGTGCGACAAACTTACCTGTCGTGGTGTAATTTATCATCGCCACCGAGAGAAATCCGTAATAAAGTACGTAAAACCCGAGACCGGGTCACCAAAACGGTGGATAGTCCGCGGTAGTGCGTTATCTCCCAAAGCCGCGTCCCAAACTCGCCACTCTCCGGCTGCGCGCTGGATGAGTGAGCTCCTCTAACCACGTGACCGCACTGTGACCTCTGATTGGTCCGCGCCTGGAGATGGGTTGGTGTTAGAGTCACACCCCACCCCCTGTGCAACAGGTGTAGTGTAAAGTTCTTAGACTTAGACTCAGACAAACTTTATTGATCCACAAGGGAAATTGTTTTGGGTACAGTAGCTCACTCACCAAATATATACAATATAAAACAGAGGGTAAAAGAACAAGAAGAAAAATAGATGAAATAGCAACCAAAGAGCAATAGACCTGTGTCAGATGAGACACAATTATATACATAAGATAATGGTAATACATATATATGTACAATCAGATTTAAATAGAAAAGTAGTAGTCACAACTCCACAACTCTCCCAAAATCAAAGCAGGTTGTGCAGATTACAGCTTTTATAGTTAGAAAGTTAATAATAAATCAGTTCCATGAACAATTCCATGAACATTCCATGAATTCCATGAACATGATTCAAAGCTTTTATTGTCATATGCACGGTAAAGAAACACGTTTCCCTGTACAATGAAGTTCTTACTTTGCTGCCCACCCTGGATGCCAAGAGCATGCAAAAAAAATAAAATAAGATAAAGTACGGAAGTCGACAGAGGACATATTAATAAACAATATTTTTTCTTCCTTGTTATCCTGAGATAACGAGATAATTAATTCGTGATCTCGAGAAAACAAAACAGTTATTCCTTGATGCCACGTTGTGACAGGCTCACTTCGGGGCTATTTCTCATTCTGAATAGACGCGTTTTTGATCATTAGAATGTCTGGAATAATAATCAATCAGCTGATAAGGCAAAATTTTGATCAGGGGTTGACACAGGAGGAGATTGCATTACTGTACGTCTTTTAATTCGGGATAATTTCAAGATTAGTCTGCGGCACCTCAGCAGAGATAACAGTTTTGTTTTCTCGAGATCATGGAATAATTCTTTGTTTTCTCGAGATCACGGAATAACAGTTTTGTTTTCTAGAGATCATGAAGTAATTGTCGTTTTCTCGAGATCTCGAGTTAATTTTCTCGTTATTAAGGTGGAAAATAATCATTACGAACATGGCCTCTGTCAGCTTCCATAAAATAAAGAGAAGCATGTAAAAATATATATATATAATCAAATAGAAACAATCTTTACAGAATATACATTATGAAAAATATAGGTTTGGTGCTATGTACATATTTACATGTTAATGACATCCAAAAAAAATGTTACACACACTGATGTCCATGCAGCTTTCAGCACTCTTGCACTTTACAAATTGCACCTTCATTTTTGCACCTTACATATTGCACATTTCATTCTACCTCGAACGTTCCTTCTTGTTGGAAGCGTATATGTACCTGTATGCCGTATGTCTATTTATTGTTGATGTATGTATACACTTCATGTCCATGAGTGTAGCTGTGTGTTTGTGTGCGTGTGGGTGTGTTTTTAGTTTTTAGTTTAAATGTAGCACTCCTTCTTGCACTGAGGCACCCTCAGTGCAAGAAGGAGTGCTACCGCAGATCCTTCATCCCCACCTCTATCAGACTGTATAACTCCACTATATAGTCTAAATGTGCAATTTTTCTACTATTTTCTTATTATTATTATTACTCTTCTTGTCTATCTGCACTTTTATGTTCTAACTTTCTTTTGCACGAAACTGCCTGGAGCTAATGTGGCAAGTGAATTTCTCCTGTGTGAGATCAATAAAGTCTTATCTTATCTCATCTTATCTTATCTTATCTTAAATTGCACATTTGGTGTCTGGTGAAACGCAATTTCAGTCCTCTGTGTAATGTCTGTTCCATAGTGAATTGACAATAAAGTACACTTTGACTTTGACTTTGAGTTCTTAAGGAGGTGAAAATGTTTTTTTTTTGCTCTCTGTATCTTTATATTTTATTGTGATGTGTGAGCTACTGTGTCTAAATAATTTTCCTTCTGGATCAAGTTTGTCTAAGGCAAAGATTTATTTTTCTGCTATAAACTCAACAACACAATGTGATATTTTTAAGATAACATAAAGAAGATTAAATTATTCTTAAAAATGGAAAATCAGTTGTTAATTGTCTATGGCTGAAATTAGACTTAAAGGTACACTATGCAACTTTTCTGTAGGTAGGATACGCCATCTGCTTGTCCCGGCTGGAATATTCCACAGTATGACTTATCAATTTTGCATATATTCAACTGCACTTGTTTTTATTGCTTGCGTTGAAATATTTGCATTTGCTTGCCTCGCCACAGATATGACCTGTAACTGTCTGGTGGCATCATCTGCTTGGTCATCTGTCTCCTTGGAGATAGGGGAGTTTAATGCCATACTGTGGAACTCTCTAAGCAAAGCAATAACACCTCAGAGGAGACATGCAGGTGCTGGACCCTCCACGAGATAGTTTGCATAGTGCACAGTGAAAAATAGTATCAATTACCTTCTGTTACTTTATAGTAATCCTACTTACTCACAGTCTGATAACAAAACTGATAAAGTCACAATAAATGGAATGGAAGTAGCTAGTGCCATTATCACAGAAGATAAGACTGCCAATTGTTTGCTTAGGCTAAAACCCTATGATGTCAATAAATATATCCCTTAAGGTATGTGAGAAATCTGGAGTGTTCATAAACTACACAAGGCTGACATCTGTTGGTGAAAGAGGAGTAGTGTGCGCCTGAAAACATTTAATTCAATTGTTCAGATACGTACTTTGTTTTAGGTCAGATAATCCACCAAAAACAAGTGGATTTTTACAGAAGCACTTAGAGCTTTTCCTTATTGCCCAAACGAACCAACCAAACAGACTGAGTCTCTACCTGTTTTTAAATCATTACTAAAAACTCACCTTTTTCATTAGCTTTTAAGAGATGAGATATATATTTCTTGTTGTTAATTAACTTGAGTAACGTGTGGTTTATTGTTTTCTTTGTTTTTAATACTTGTATTGTTACTTTGATTATTCATTGTTTTGTGTTGTGTTTTTGTCCATCTCTGAAGCTTTAAAAGTGCATTATGAATAAAGTTGGTATAGTATGGTTATATTTTCTCATCATCATTTCTCCTATTTAAAATATAATAATAATAATAATAATAATAATAATAATAATAATAATAATAATAATAACAATAATAATAATAATAATAATAATAATAATAATAATAATTTTTTTGTGTGATTTTCTCTTTGGAGGTAAATGAACACCTTAGCGTTTACATTTTGTTAATTTTATTTTTACTCATAGTATTGTAACATATCCTCTGTAATGGAATGTAACAGCGTTAAATCCATGTGAAGTTAAGTTGTGTTTTCTTTTTTTTTATGACCAGTATCTCTGCTGACCAACATCAACTTCTACAGTCGCCTCAAAACGTTTTTAGACTCCCTTTTAATTTCTTATTTATTTATTTATTTTTTAATCATAGTGCAACCACAATCTAGAGTCTATCTCAAAACACTTAAAAGATAGACTGGTTAACTCCATGTCCACAAATGAATGGGCCGGGTCTCAGGAGGATTATAATAATAATAGCTCCTTATAGCTAACAGCTCCTTCAGTAACCGACTGAGGCACCCCCAGTGCAAGAAGGAGCGCTACCGCAGATCCTTCATCCCCAGTGCCATCAGACTGTACAACTCTAATATATAGGCCAGACGTGCAATATCCTCTTTTCCATGTTGATGCTTGTATTGTTATTATTATTACTATTATTACTTATTATTATTACTTTTTTTTAAATTATTACTTACTTTATACCATTCCTGCCTGCATGCACTTTCTCTCTCTTGTTCAAATGTCCTGGAGCTACTGTGGCAAGTACATTTCTCCTGTGTGAGATCAATAAAGTCTTATCTTATCTTAATAATAATAATAATAATAATCATAATAATAATAATAATAATAATGATAATAATAATAATAATAATAATAATAATAATAATAACGCTCAAAGACGCAGTTCAGTTCAAAGCAACAAGATGGTTTTACTTTGAAAATCACAGGGCACTTCCTGTACTCTTCCTGATGTGTGAGCGTTCTGCTGATTTTGGAACTGTGGCGGCGAGTTTCATACATTTTGACCCTTCTCCATCCTTTCTGCAAAAACAATGCACCGTTTTGCCCTAAATCTGGTGTAAACACGCGCAATCATGTCTTCGGCTCCCAGCTCCACCGCGGGAGGGATACAGGGACTTCTTCTCAAACTTCATGAGTCACTTTCAGATGAAGATAAACGGGGTGCAGCTCTCAGATGCCACGATATTGTTGGAGACCTGGGACAAGAATGCATGCTCACCCCGTCCGACAATGAGCTCGGTAAGAAAGTCTAAATCTGCTGCGTAAAATAAGCCAAATGTGGTCTTTCTTGTCCTATATACGCGCCAATTCTCAATTCAGTTTTGCGTTAAATTGTTTTCATCATTGCTATGACTTGGTTGATGCTTTTATATGTAGGATTAAACGCTTTTCACGTGCTTTTATTGTCCTGTCAGTTTGCGCATGCATTGTTTATTCAAATGATTTCATTCGCCAAAGTTGATCCATGGCTGGAGTGGGCGGTTACGCACAGGCGCACCGCAACAACCACGTGGTTCTGAAAAGGCAGGTGTTTACAGTTGGCTACAAGAACTTATTGTACAGTTAAAGGCGAAATTGCCCTTCCTTTTTCTTGTCTTTTTTGTTTTATTTACCAGCTTATGTATTCATGTTCAGGACTCATTTATTAAGTTATTTCATCATTACTGTATACACTTTACAACTCACCAAAATTATGATATTATATAGAATTATATATTGTATTAGCTATTATTAAGAGTATACTTAAATGAGCTATTATTAACTTTTTGTCTTTGTTTGCTAACATTTTTTTGTTTGTTGATTTTTAAAGCTTTGCAGACCTCATTGTTGTTCGCAAAAGATTTTGGGCTCCTTTGCTTTCTCAAAAAAACCTTGGGATCTGATGAGGTAAGATAAAAACAAAAATAAAAATAGTGCAGAAAAGAGAGAATTCAGAGATTCAAAGCTTTTATTGTCATATGCACAGTAAAGAAACACGTTTCCCTGTACAATGAAATTCTTACTTTGCTGCCCACACTGGATGCCAAGAGCATGCAAATATTAAAATGGATAAATAAGATGAAGAGAAGCGTGTAAAAAAAAAAAAATTCAAATAGAAACAATCTTTACAGACTATACACTATGCAAAATATAGGCTACATATTTACAGATAATGTGCAACATTAGTTTTATGTGCAACTGTCAGTAGTAAAACTGTGTGCAAACATGGTTGATATAGTGTAGAATGCAATGCCTAATACGCAAGCAAGGATTTTTTTGTTGTTGATTTATTATGATTTTTGTAGCTTCGTGATGCTCGGGTGGACATTGTGGGTTTCTTGGACAAGTTTTTGGATAAAGTTTCTCCAAGAGTTCATGGCTGGGAGAAGACTTATGCAACAGACATCAGAGTAAGTTCTCTTGACTAATTCTACTATTACAAAGAAATCGCTTTGCTTAATAATGTTTATCTGCCCGTGCACAGGACACTTGCATGCTGGTGTACACAAAAGATAAAGTGGCCAAATGCAGGGCTCCAGTGCTAGAGCTGCTTATCAAGGTTTGGCTTTCTCTGATTTTTCTCTTTTCAAAATAGTTTATTTCACAAAGTAGTAAGCCAACAGCTTAGCGGGTTTGTCTATGGCTCTTTTGTTTACTTTTTAACAATGTTGTGACTAATGCATTTCAATGGACCTTTTGCATTGTAGTCAGAAAAATGGCAGATTTTAATATTAATGGTTGCCTTTAGATTAGGGATGCAAATTATCGATTAATTCATTAATTGATAGTTGATTGACCTTATCGATCGATTAACAATTAACTGATAAGCGGGGTTTTTCACCTGAATTTTAGTATTTCAATAGGGTCTTTAAGAATATAAGCTATAGCCTAGGATACATAACACCGAGTCATAAATATATCATAGTATTATTATATTGTATATTCCTCAATTAATTATTCCTTAGTAAAAAGCAGACAAATGTATTGATGCTGAATAACAAAATACAGTAATCCCTCGCTCTATCGCGGTTCGCGGATTTTTCAAAAAATTTTTTTTCTTTTATAGTGTAACTTTTTTTTATAGTGTAACATTGTTTTCTGCATCCTGATTGGCTAAGAGACTAGACCAGGACTAAACGTGGACTAAACCAGGTCTAGACCAGAACTAAACCAGGTCTAGACCAGAACTAAACCAGGTCTAGACCTGGACTGGGCCTGGACTAAACCAGGACTAAACCAGGTCTAGACCTGGACTAAACCAGGATTAATCCACTACGTGCTGCTGCTGGTTTCGTGCGGCTGGTTTGTGGCTCGGGCTGAGACTACGCATTCTGGGCGCTGCGGTTCGATCTCGTGCTCAGCAGCCCCGGTGTACGCACGGGCCTCGCGCGTACACCGGTACACAGTGCCGTTGGCGCCTGCGGCCGGCTGTGAGTCTCGCTTGGCGCAGCGCGGTGCGCGGTTGCCTTGTTTCGTGACCACGCAGGTGCGCGTGTCCGCGATTAGCGATTAATTACAATTAATGCATTTTGTTCGACCAACATCTTGATCGACAATTAATCGTAAGTCGATTAATTGTTGACATCCCTACTTTAGATGTTTGATTCTGAGGTATATATACAAAAATTGAAAGCCTTCTATATTATTTTCTTATGGTATGAACAAAACTACTATATTAACATTGACCCCAACTTATTGTCAAAAAGCTGTGATATACATATGTGAAGTATATTTTCAGTCGTCCCCCTTTACTGTATCCATGCTTAATCAAAAATACAACTGTCATAATTGTATTGTATTTGTCATACTATAGACATTATAGTAACTTTTCATATTCACAGCTCCTTCAGACCACAAAAGCATCCACTGTTGCTGCTAACTTCAGAGTCCCAGAGATTTTCAACAAATTTTACTACGAGTTATCTCAGAAAAACAAACTCCCAGACTCAGGTACGAATTTTAATATATTCCCATATATAAGGCAAATTAAGATTCATTTATTTTGTGTTTTTGCATGCTTACAGTGCTTGGTAAAATCTATGAGTTGCTGGGGGTTCTTGCGGAGGTCCACCCAAATGAAATGGTGAACAATTCGGACAAGCTGTTTAAAGCTTTTCTGGGAGAACTCAAAGAACAGGTATGCAAGATAATGTAAGATAATGTTAAATATGTGTAGATATGAATATAGCGTATAAACATTATACACTGCCTTATTTCAGATGACCTCCTCAACAAGGGAACCCAAACTTTTTGTTGTTGCTGGATGTTTGAGAGGAGTAACTGCTTTAATGGTCAATTTTACCAAGACAATGGATGAAGGTTCGTGGTACATGCATGTTTTAACTTTTATTCATCAATGGCTGCAGTCATTTAGAGTTATAAGACTATTATTAAAATATCATGTAAACAGAAAAATCATTGATTTCTTTCTAGTATGATTGTCCCTCTAATAACTCACATCAGAGTTTGCTGTTTGCATGCCATTTAAGCCATCTTAAAGGTTGAGAAATCAAATAAGTTGCTTTACCATTTTGTGCATTATTTATTCCCTCCATACTTATTGGTGGTATGATACTATTGGAGCCACAGTTGCCCTCGGGCAGAATGATGGTAGTGAGCCTGCCAACACACACTACTTTCATACTAGGGACACAACAGTTTTTACCACTGGCGGCCTACTGTGGCACCTGGAATTCCCAGTGGACTCTGTTAGCCCCACAAATGTAATAATCCTCACTAACGTAATAATCAAAATAATAAATAATAAACAAACTTTCTGAGTCAGGAAAATAAGATTTGAGTTTGTAGTCATGGGTTTGTAGTAATGTGTTTGGCACCTTTTGATTTGAATTTCACAAATTTTAATTCTTTGAATACTTTGTATGCAATATTTAGTTGAAAAGTGTATACACAATTTATATCTTGACATTGTTGAAAAGATGTGATTTATAAAAGTGCAACAGAAAGAACATTCATTTCCGGGCTCCAGAGGTCAGTCTGGGACTGCTTCTGAGTGAGGCGATTCGGTCACACCCACTAGAAATTATGTTCCCTGAATTCAGGCACAGGATGGGGTTTCTGAACCTGATCACGTCTTCATGTGGACTTCTCAAAGAGAATAACTCCCAGTGAAGCTCTACAGCACGGGTTTATAACACTGGAGTACTTTGAGGAGAACCATGCAGACTCTGTGAAATGGGCCAGAGACCTTATGGGCCTGGTTTAGAGGAACATCTTCAGAGACCCTCAAAATCACATCACTGAAGAAGTCCTATAGGAGATATCTAACATGGTCAAGCAGGAGGTGAAGGGGATGCCTCCATCACAAAACCATTCCAGCTCACAGTACCAGGCAGAAATGATTCAGGAGGACCACCCAGAAGAGGTCCAGGAGGAGAACTGCTGGATAGAATTTGACCACCAAATTGAGTGCATTTTTAAGAACTCTGAAGACCCTGAGAGTCAGACGAGGGATGCATCTCCCCCCAGTTCGATCTTGAAGGCTTTGGAGATTGACAATGGAGACAGGGAAACACAGTCCAATCTCCCTGAGAGCCCTGAAGACCCTGCGAGGCAGCGGAGGATGTGTCAACCCCCTGGAACAGTCCAGAAGATGTGGTGAATGACATCAGTGAGGAGGAAGAGAGTACCAACTCCAGTTATTGCTCTGGTATCCACCACGTGCTTACAGCAGCCAGGACCTTCTGGAGAAATGTGACCGTTTCACCTAGAAAGTGGTTTTCATGGTCCAGGATGAAGAAGATATTTAGTCGTGAGACTCACAGTTCAACCTCTAGGGAGCACTAAGCAACTTTAGTTAGTTTGTGGGGCTTACATCCAAGTACTATGTGGGCCCTGCCATCCTTGCCCTCTGACATCTGATAAGATCAGGCTTTGACAAGGAGGTTTAGCCACTCAAATTTCTATTACAAATGCCTGTTGTAGGGGTAATTTATTCTAAAATAATGAGGAATACTGGTTAGATTTATGCGATTTATTTCTACTTTACAGACCCAACAACATCCAAAGAAATCTTTCAGTATGCCTTGAAAGCAATCAGCCCCCAGGTAAATAAGATGTACTCAAGTAGTGATGACCATGCTATAAACATATTAAATAATGCATTTGGTTTTGTTTATTTGATTTTGTGATTTGTTTTCATATGGTATAGATGGAAATGACCCGATATGCTGTCCCAATTGGTAAGTCATTCATTGACCAATAGATGGTAGTAATAATAGTTTCTGTAATAGTTTTCAAGTCATTCAAAGTGCTTCACAAAAGTGCACACAACTTTTCTCTTACACACATAAATACAAGTTGTAGTAAGTAATAGTAGTGAATATTAATAGTAGTACATTTTGTTACATACATAGTAGTAGTGAATAAGTATCCTCATCCCCCTCATTGTGATTGTGTGATTTAATAGCTGGATTGAAACTGTTTGGGAGACATGCACCTCAGTTCAGCACCTGCCTAATGGACCATTATAAAACCATATTTGAGGTGATGTCCAAACTCTGTGGTCACATAAATCCAGAGTTGAAGAAGACCAGCTACTACGCACTGGAAGCCTTTCTCAAACAAGTAAAATAATTATAATTTTTAAAGTATGGTCCAAAATACTTAAAGATCCTATATTACACCAAATTTTAGTCTCTTTAGAATCCTGTTACCTCCTCTAAAACATGCCTGGAGTTGTGTTTTGCTTCTGTTCAGCCTAAATATGCAGGGTTTGTTTGTTAAACATGTGTGAATGAAACAAAACACGTCCAGGTTTGTTTTTGATGAGGAAACGGCATTATAACAGATCAGAAAATAGTGTAATATGGGCCCTTTAATTGTAATCACTTGTGAACTATCTTTTCTAGGTTGCCATGTTGGTGGCTGATAATATTGAGGAGCATAAAGGCAAACTCAAGTTCTTTATGCAGAGGTTTTGTGGCATCATTAAAACAATGGACTCTACACATAAGGAATTATCCATCGCCATTCGAGGATATGGATTATTCGCAGCTGTAAGGTTTTTGAATAATTATTGCATGTTAAAGGTGCACTTTGTGACTTTCCGGGTGGAGGGTCCATCACCATGGAGATGTTGTTCATTTGCCTGGATTTTTTCACTGCATGATATTAAACTTTTCTATTTCCATGGAGACGAACACCATGCCAATTTACAGGTCAGATCTGTTGAGAGGTGACAATAGAATACATAAGACAGTAGAATGCATATTTTTGAAGGTGTTATTTTATTGTAAAAACAACTATAATTAAATAATAAGTACGTTTAATGCCATACTGTGGTACATTCCAGGGAAAAGCAATCTCCCAAGCATATCTCCACTTTCTGGGTGCTGGACTCAGTGTTGCATAGTGCACCTTTAAAACACAAAAACCCAATTTGACCTCTGGTCTAGGATGTATGTTCTGTTTGGACTGTTACTTCCATGCATTTAGACTTAGACACTTAGACAAACTTTATTGATCGACAAGGGAAATCACTTTGATGCACACATCACAATATATTACAATAACAGAGTAAAAAAATATAAAAAATAGTAATAAACTTAAACCTAAATCTTCTTCTTCTTCTCCTTTCGGCTTGTCCCTTTTTCAGGGGTTGCCACAGCGAATCAACTTTTTCCATCTCGCCCTGTTTTCTGTATCTTCTACTCTGGCTCCAACTACCTCCATGTCCTCCCTCACTGCATCCATAAATCTCCTCTTTGGTCTTCCTCTTTGTCTCCTACCTGGTAGCTCCATCTCTAACATTCTTCTGCCAATATGTCTACCACTGTCCCTCCTCTGAACATGTCCAAACCATCTCAATCTGGCTTCTCTAGCTTTTTCTCCAAACCTTCCTGTCTGTGTTGTCCCTCTGATGACCTCATTCCTGATCCTGTCCATCCTTGTCACTCCTAAAGAGAATCTGAGCATCTTTACATCTGAGCATCTGAGAATCTGAGCATCTTTACATGCACCATAGGTACCTCCAGCTTAGGTCCTGACCAAACCGAAGCAAGAAGATCATGGAGATGGTCCCCGGGCGCCTTAATGTGTGCTGCCCACTGCTCCTAATATATATACTGTGTATATATATATATATAGGATGGGTTAAAATGCAGAGAAGAATTTCTCCAGTGTGAGATCAATAAAGTTCACTTCTTCTTTTAACTCTGCTATCTCCAGCTCTGCCTCCTGTCTTCTGCCTATTGCAAGTGTTTCTAATCCATACATCATGGCTGGTCTCACAATGTCCTGTAAACCTTTCCCTTCACCCTAGCTGGCACTCTTCTATCGCAGATCACTCCTGACACTTTTCTCCAGCTGTTCCATCCTTCACTCTATTCTTCACCTCTCTTCCACAGTCTCCACTGCTCTGAACAGATGATCCTAAGTATCTAAAATCCTCCACCTTCACCACCTCTGCTCCTTGTAACTTCAATAAACTTAAACCTTAATAAGTAGCAATAAAAATGGCAATAGACATGAATTAGTAAAAGTATGTACAGTAATATAGTAAGTATAAAAACAAATGTATATAACTGATATACTGTATTTATATTATAAGAGATTGTAAAGAAACAATTTCTTTCTTCTTTCTTTCAGTTAAATATCTCCCTTTGATGCAGAAATAATATGATAAATATGACTCACCCCATAAGAAAGAGAACGCGGTCACCTCCGATGTAACTACAGTTTGCCGCGTTGTCCGATAATTTGCGTATTCACGGTCTTTCAGGCCGAATGTGTCCTGTGTCAAAGTAGTATTTACAGTCCATTTTCACTGTCCTTATTCTGTGTGAAGAATCCCTCAGTCGTCCAGGTAGAATCCATGGTAAAAGGAGAAATTAAATTTGTCAACTGAACAAAGTTTATTTGGTCAAAAACGTTTCGCAGCTCATCCTCATCCGGCTCATCAGGATGAGCTGCGAAATGTTTTCGACCAAATAAACTTTGTCCAGCTGACAAATTTAATTTCTCCTGTCCTTATTCTCTTGAAATGCAGCGTAAATATTCAAGAGCTGCTCACAGCTGTTAGGCGAACAGGCCAGAACAAAAGAGCACTAATTGTCACATGATTGGCAAGGAGTGCCAGCGTGGGTAATTTACACATGCCCTGTTTCTTTCCGAAAAACAAGCCAATTTCAAAGACAAAATGTATGATTTTAAAGCAGCCAATGCTGTTATCTGAAACATGGAGTGGCTTCTTCATGATCTCAACTAGCACATTCAGAAAAAAACAAAAATCACGGTTTTCACGAATCCCAAGTTGTCGTGGTTTTGTCGTGGCGGTCCACATATGATAGACAGCAACATAGGCTTATCTGTTACATTTAATGATATGCATGCAAATAGCTGAATCTTTGGTCCCTAAAATAAAATAAAATGGTGCCATATTCTTCTCTTGAACTTTACTGCAGCCGTGTAAGAAGGTCTGCCCCCAGGACGTGGACCTCATGTACACAGAGCTGATCCAGCGCTGTAAACAGATGTACCTCACTGAGTCCGACAGAGAAGATGACTCTTTCTACCAACTGCCCAGCTTCCTCGACTCCATTGCCAGTGTTCTCATACATCTGGACAAGGTAACTTTCACGTTCATCTGCATTTCCTACTTTTTATGTATAGATACTGGCTTTTCCACTAAACTTTTGTGGTGGTATCACATTTTAGAACATAAAAGCTATTTGTATTAACTTTTTTTTACTGAAATCGTCTGAACAAGGTAACTTTCACATTCACAGATCATATTAAAATAGGACTAAACTGGAACTAAACCTGGAACTAAACTTGAACAACACCAGGACCAAGCTAAGTCTACATCAGGACAAAACCCAGATCATACCTCAATAGTTAAACCTGTTACTGGGGTTCAAATTATAAAAAGTCTGTAGATCTGTTGTGTTCATTTTTAAAGCCTAAATAACATTAACATTTTTTGTTATGTGTTTTGAAATGGATATAGTATTAAACATGGTGAGATTATGGATGTTGTCACTAATATAAATGATCATTTGCTACACTTTGAATATTATTTTTGTTCAAATTTTGTTCAAGTAATGGACTTTCTATCTACTTTTCAGCAAATCCTGTTTTTTTCCATTAAGATTGTGTTAGTATCGTATTTTAGAACGTAACGGCTACTTAAAGCTATTTTAACAACAAAAATCATTATATTTTCAGATCCCAGAGGTGTACACTCCACTACTAGAGCGCCTCCTTGTGGTGCAGATTGACAGCTTCCCGCAGTACAGTGAACGGATGCAGATAACTTGTTGCCGGGCGATTCTCAAAGTGCTGGTTGCCATGGCTTCCAAAGGACCAGTGCTATGGAGTTTCATCAGCTCTGTGGGTACGTTAAAAGGCATTTATTTAGATTTTATCCACTTGAAACAAAACACAAATTAAAACTTATTTTCAGTTCACCAGGGTTTGATCCGAGTCTGTTCGAAGCCTCTTAATATTGAGGTAATTTGGGAGAAATGTAATGCTATAATGAAAGTAATGTATTATATATTATAGATGTACTATGTAACTTTTTTGGTGGATGCTTGTGCTTGTCTCTAGGGAGATGTTATTGCCTTGCCTGGTATGTTCCTCTGTAGAGCATTAAAAAATTCAGTTTGTTGCTAAAAAAAAAAAAGCATTCTTACTGTGAACAGTGTTACCTATGCAAAGATCTGATTTGTAACTTGGTATTGTGTGTTATAACTTCTCCATGGAGACAAGCAGGGACCCTCCATCAGAAAAGTTACATAGTGCAACTTTAAATAAATGTATTACTCATATTTTAGGACAAAGATGCAGACACTGGCCCAGAAGCTCAAATGCGAACTGGAAATTGGAAAGTTCCTTCGAGTCAAAATTACCTCGCTCTGTACAAAAGTCTTCTGGACTGTGATCAGTTAAAGGTACAATATCAGGACATCCATAGGTCTATTTTATATAGTTATTAGTTTGATTGAACCTGGCTTCCATTAACTTATGATTATTCTTCTTAAAAAGGATACTGGATACTTGGATGGTGCTTTCGAAAGCCAAAATGCTGCTCTTGGATCTTTAAGTCGTCTGATTTATGATGAACTAGTGAAATCCATTCTTCGTATTGTGGAGAAGCTGGACCTGTCTGTTCAAAAAGTTACTCCTGGAGAAGAGGTATATCTTATATTAAATAATAATGAATCATCTATTTTACTGACGAGTATGTTCTATTAATTCAACCCCAACAATATTTTCCTCCAAAAATGCCCATATTGTTATAGTATTGCCCATACTATATTTTTTATCATCTATGATATAGATTCTATGTCATAATATTGTTCATCAAATACATACCTGGAGTTTTGTTTTGTTTCATGTTTAACACACAAACTCTGCATATTTAGGCTTTAGTTCTTCTCTCAAACAGAATATGTTCCACCTTGTGATTTCATGTGGTAATACAGAAAGCTCCACTGTGTTTTTAAACTCCATACACCTTAACTAGAATCATCTGGATAATTTCAGTCTTGGAACAGCTGATCTCTACTGAACTAAAGCTAATAAGTAGCTGTTAACTTAAACTACAACTTCATGACATCACAAACATGTGTGAATGAAACAAAACACAACTCCAGATATGTTTTTGATGATGTAACAACATTACAACATGACTTGAAGCTCACAAGAGTCAATTTTGCATACTATAGGACCTTTAATGTTTCTTCTATTTGTCAGGGCTCTGAAGATGTGTCCCACGCTCTGCCCTCCTCTGATCCAACTGCTCATCTGTTACCAAACAAAGTCAAAGATTTCACTGCGTTTATCAACCTGGTGGACTTCTGCAGGTTAATACCACTAAAAGCCCTAATATACAGTATTTATAATCAAACCCAAGTTACTTAAATTTATTCTAATAGGATTTTCTTTGCAGTGAATTGTTGCTGAGTAAACACTTGGAGTATTTTGAATCTTGGATGTATCCTTTAAGCCATGAACTCATCCTCCACTCCATTAGAAACCCTCTTGTCAGTGGCTTCTATAAACTCCTGTCTGTCACAATGAAAATCGGAAAAAGAATCAAATATTATCAGGTAAAATGTTGTTCCAAATTTAAAGGTGCATTGTGTAACTTTAAAGGTCCCATGACATGGTACTTCTTGATGCTTTTATATGGCTCCTTAATGGTTCCCTAATATGTAAATTAATCCTTCTTCAAAATCAAGACTCAGTGCATGAGAAAGAGAGATAAGATGAGAAAGAGTCATAAATGTCACTCTGGAAGAGTCCATTATGGGCGTTGTTGCTTGAATGTAAATGAGGAGGACAGAGATGGCCTATAGTAGCGGGTGGGGGCGTGGCCAAACTCTCCACTCTTTCCTTTTCAGCTGTGCCCTGTGCGCTCTGACCCACTTCCGTGTTTTTGCGCGGAGGGAGAGATGAGAAGCATTCCATTGAAAAATAAACACATTTCCACAGAAAATAAAATTAAACCACTGCTGTTTCAGATATCCACAGGCTCAGATAAAGGACTTCCGAGCCTAGAAACACTCGCAAGTTCCTCCAGGCAAATAAAAAACGCATTTCGCATTGCGTAGCTCCTCCGCAGTCCAAACTCTCTGGGCGTGATTTACAGAGACGCTGAGTAGAGACAGACGGGGGTGGAACTGCATTTGCATTTCTTTTTTCGAGCTGACGTCAATAAGTTTCCTTGTTCAAAATCGCCCGTTTGAGCTCTGATTTTTTCTTACGCAGAAAAGGATTGCAAATGCTCAGTTTAGACATTTCGCAAATTTTAACCATGGGGGGGCCCTAAACAGGGTAGGGGAGCTCACATTAATGTTCAAAAACCTCAGAAAGTGAAAATTTCATGCCATGGGACCTTTAACTTTTCTGGTGGAGGGACCGTCAAATGCTTTTCTTCATGGAGATGTTATTGCTTTGTCTGGAATGTTTCACAATATGGCATTAAACCTTTCTATCTTCATGGAGACAGGTCAGTTCTGTGGAAAGGAGACCCCACTCACAGTCAGAATGCCTGTTTTCTCAGAATTTTTGAGCTATAAAACCACCTGTAATTGAATAAACGTAAGGTAGATCTGTTTACTGTCATACTGTGGAACATTCCAGGCATAAATCCATAGAAACAAGCAGGTGATAGATCCGCAGAAAGTTACATAGTGCACTTTTTAAGCTAATTACATCATATTTGGTACATTTTATATTTTTGCAGGGAGTTGGACTAAAAAGCTCTGATTCTACCAAAATTGATACAGTTAAAAATGCCTGTTTTGCCCTTTTCGCAAAGTTTGGAAAAGAGGTAATTTATAAAAACAATATTTTTTAAAACATTCTTTTTAAAAAGCTAATATTTTACAGCAGACTTTAAATTCCTTTCTACCAGGTTTGTGTGAAAATGAAGCAGTACAAAGATGAACTCCTGGCTTCCTGTTTGGCTTTTGTTCTGTCGCTACATCACAACATTATAGCTCTGGATATCAAGGCCTACTCCCCTGCTCTAGAGGTGATGTTTTTATTATTTTTATTATTAAATTGCCGAGTTATTGTCAGTGGGAAATTAAAAATTATTTTGACAAACCATTTGCCGTCATCAAACCTTATCTATAGCATTTTTTGTACCTCTCACACCTACCAAAGCGCTGTTGCCTTTTATTCATCCTTTGTCCAAATAATCTCTTCTCATCTTTTCTCTGGTATGTAGTTATAATCCAATATGACAGACAGATTCTTAATTTTTACTTTGTTAATTTCAAACTGCAATAGTCATCTAAAATTACTTAATAATAGAAACAGGTCCGCTGACCTTTTAAAATTAAGGAATGAAGTAAGTGAAGGCATTTTCAGAACAATGATACCTCCAATCCAAGAGAATAAAGATTGCTCAAACATGCGATTAGTCAAAAAACTTTAAAGTGAGATCATGATGAGAGGAAATAATTGTACAGCTCTGGGGAAAAAAATAAGAGACCACTGCAAAATTATCAGTTTTTCTGATTTTACTACTTATAGGTATGTGTTTGGGCAAAAGGAACATTTTTGTTTGAGTCTATAAACTACTAACATTTCTGCCAAATTTCAAATAAAAATATTATCATTTAGAGCATTTATTTGCAGAAAATGACAAATGGTCAAAAAAGATGCATGTTTTCAGACCCCAAACAATGCAAAGAAACAAGATCAAATTCATTTTAAAACAACATAATACTAATGTTAACCCTTAAAGGGATATGCCACCCCCAGGTCAAATTTGGGCATCTCCCCACAGTCCAGAGACTAAAAATAAGTGGTGGAAAGCGTTTTCCTGCTCACCCAGCCATTGTCCGAGTCTGTCGCCAATGACCGCCGCGGTATCTGCAGCTACTCCGCCTTAGACTGGAGTCTAACGTCGCCAGAGAAAGATTTCGGCCAAAAGGAATTAATTTGCTCGATGCGTTTCCCAATTACTTTGTGTGTAGTGCGCATTCATATCAAGTGCAAATAAATGTGCAAATCAACACGGAGAGCTTGCCTTGGTCATTTTGGGTGGGAACTATTTTCCAGTGCGGAAGAATACAGCCGAATCACGCACCACGTTGTGCAACAGGGGAACTCCCTTCCCGGTGTGTAACTGGGATTCCCCTGGCAGCGTGCTGCGTGATTCGGCTGTATTCTTCCGCACTGGAAAATAGTTCCCACCCAAAATGACCAAGGCAAGCTCTCCGTGTTGATTTGCACATTTATTTGCACTCGATATGAATGCGCACTACACAGACAGTAATTGGGAAACGCATCGAGCAAATTAATTCCTTTTGGCCGAAATCTTTCTCTGGCGACGTTAGACTCCAGTCTAAGGCGGAGGAGCTGCAGATACCGCGGCGGTCAGTGGCGACAGACTCGGACAATGGCTGGGTGAGCAGGAAAACGCTTTCCACCACTTATTTTAGTCTCTGGACTGTGGGGAGATGCCCAAATTTGACCTGGGGGTGCCATATCCCTTTAAGAAGAGTTCAGAAATCAATCATTTGGTGCAATAACCCTTATTTTTAATCACAGCTTTCATGCGTCTTGGCATGCTCTCCACAAGTCTTTCCCATTGTTCTTGGGTGACTTTATTCCACTCCTGGTGCAAGAACTGAAGTAGCTCAGCTTTGTGTTTGTGTTGGAATTCAACAGATGCTGGAATGGAATGGCTGTAATACATGTAGAGATGCTGATTTCAGAAAAAAAGGCAGTGGTCTCTTTATTTTCCAGAGCTGTATATTAATCATGTGACCTCAAGCTCTAAACTCAAACTCTTGTACATCATTTATTTAATTATTGCTATAGTCCTGTTATACAGTACAATGTGTTGGCATTGTAATCTTTTTGTTAGCTGTGTGATCAAATATACCAACAAATGAATCTGTATTAATATCTACATATTTTATAGGCAGCTCTGAAGCTTGGTCTAAGCCATGTTCCTTTGGCTAACACTGCCCTTGATGCTCTTGAGAATTGGTCCAATTATATTCCACTGGAGACGATGCAGCTGTGTTATACAAGTATTCTCCCTCTCCTGGACGGATACCTCAAAACCACCTCCAATGACAGTACGTGAAGTCAATTCTATCTCACAAAATAAGGCTTCAAGGTGCACTGTGTAACTTTTCGATTGGGGGTCCGCCACCTGCTTGTTTCTGCATAGTCATTTCTCTGCTTAGACTGTTCCACAATATGAGAGCAAACAGATCTACCTTACATTTTTTCATTGACGGGTAGTTTTGTTGCTCAAAAATAAATTGGAAAAACAGACGTTCTGCCTGTGGGCGGGGTCGCCTCTACAGATCTGACCTGTAAGTTGGTCTGGTTTGGTCTCCACGAAAACAGAAATGTTTAATATCATACTGGGAAATATTCCAGACAAAGCAATAACATCTCCATGGAGAAAAGCGCCTGATGGACCCTCCACCAGAAAAGTTACACAATGCACCTTTAAATTATTGAACTAAAACATGTAATTTATGTATTCATAGACAAAGATGACAGCAACTGGGAGGTGATGTCTTCTGTATCTACAAGAAGTGACAAAGGATACAGCAGGGTTATGACCAGACTGCTCAAACAATCCAAGCAACTCACTGTGGTAAAAAAAAAAAAAGAAAAAAGGAAAAACAACAACTTTCATTTCTTCTAGGTCAGGAGAGCATCTTTTAGTACATTGTAGAATCAGCTATTTGTGGAAAAAACTGAAATATACCGAAATAAATTGTCTATACCAGTGGGTAGCTCGTTCAGTTGGTATGTGGATTTGCCTGCAGTTGAATTTGCTGAATTTAAAGGAAAAGTAACGTTTTTTACAATTTGAGCCTTATTTCGGTAATAAAACAAGTTGTTTTACTCACCCATATCACTTTGGTGTCATATGGAGCATTTCCGGAGATGTTTTAGATTAGCGTTAGGCTAACGCCGTTAGCCTAGCGCGACTTATAGCCATAGCTCAGCATTCCCCGAGCATGTAATATGCCCCGTGCGGGCTCCAAATAACACAAACTTTAGCACTTTTCAAATCATAGAAGCTCGATGTCTTTAGTCTACGATTTCGTTTGAATCAAAAGTGGCCTGTAATCCGAGATTTATCCATAGTTTACAGCTATGCGTTCCATGTTTGGGTCCCGGGAGCTGAGAGCACACTCCGCGCATGCGCACTGGCGTCCTCATCTACTCGAAACTATGGCTAAATCTTGGATTACAGGCCACTTTTGACCAAACGAAATCGTAGACTAAAGACATCGAGCTTCTATGATTTGAAAAGTGCTAAAGTTTGTGTTGTTTGGAGCCCGCACGGGGCATATTACATGCTCGGGGAATGCCCCGAGCTATGGCTATAAGTCGCGCTAGGCTAACGGCGTTAGCCTAACGCTAATCTAAAACATCTCCGGAAATGCTCCATATAACACCAAAGTGATATGGATGAGTAAAACAACTTGTTTTATTACCGAAATAAGGCTCAAATTGTAAAAAATGTTACTTTTCCTTTAATGTCGGTTAAATCCCTATTTTTGTCCTCATTTAGTTCATATTTAGAACTAGAATAGAAATCCAACATTTTAGATCTAATTTAGACCTGGAATAGTTCTGTTATAGACCTGGTTTAAATCTGGCGGTACTCAGAAGGGCAGATATTCTTGGGTAGTATTTGGCGTGATGGGTGAGGACCTTAATGAAGCCACGACTAAGGATTGACAATTTTATTGTCAGAAACTTTGCTTGATGAGAATCACGTTGAAACGATTAACTGTGACTATCGATGTCAATTGTATCTCAGTCATGGTTCAGCATCAGAATGAAAGAAACTGACTTAGTGGATGGGCATACAGTTAATTCAACCCTTTTCAGACCATTTTAATATGCATTGTGAGGTCAAACTGCTTGATTTGCATGCTAAACGAAATTTTGATACAAGTTCATTTAAAACAAAATCCCAATTTGAATGCAGGAAGAAGCTCCCCTTGTCACCGTGAGGCTCAGAGTGGTGAAGCTGCTTGGTCACTTGGGAGGAAAACTCAACAGGAACCTTGTAACTGGTAAAACAAAAAAACATCTTATTAGCACTTCTTCTCTCTATTATGTTAAATATTTACAATTTGTGCTGGGGTTGTTCTACATGTGTGCCTATGGTGGGATGTTCAGCAGTTGTGACAGAATGTACGCATCAGTAAACACTCAAAAACAAAAATTTTCAGGAGCCTGTGATCAGTGCATATCCATGGTCATGTTTGATTTTCAGTTCCTTATGATCAGATTGTGTTACAACTAGTGCTGTCAGGTGATTAAATTTTTTTTTATTAATTACAGGATTTTTAATTCATTAATTAATCACATTTTAAGAGAGAGAGGGAGAGCTAGAGAGAGAGATTGTGAGTGAGCGAATGAACCCACTTTATGATTGAGTTTGTCAGTTTTTCTGCTGTCGCTTTGCTTAGTCGTTTCCCAAATTCTGCGATCGTGGTTTGGTGAAGTGCGCACTATCTTTTATTATTATTTTTTTTAATTCATTTTAACCTTGTACAGTGTCCTTGGGTGTTCTGAAAGGCGCTTTTAAATAAAATGCATTATTATTATTATTATTATTATTATCACTGGTAACGATGGAACTTGTACGGACGTGTTTGTCGTTCAAATGATCTGTCAGGCTGGAGCGGCTTCGGTGATCGGAAAATTCTTTTTGACAAAAGCTACAAATCACCGCGTTCTTGTTGATCGTCCCGTCTTCGTTCTTTTTAGTAAATAAACTTGCTGTTCAAATGCCCTGGCAGCAATTTGCTCGCCACACGTCAAATTTAAAATGTGCGCGCATTGACTTGCCGCTCATAAATTAATTGCGTTAATTTTTATAATGCATTAATTTGCAGTGTAATGAATTAATCTAATTAACGCATTAAACTGACAGCCCTAGTTAAAACAAAACGCAGATTAAAATCTAACTTGAGTAACAGAATTTCAGACAGAGTAGTACCTTCAGGTAGCATCACAGCCACGGGGAATGTTGATGACGTCAGCTGCAAAGTATCAGTTAATAATTTAAGTTAATGCTTTTCGATGTTTAGTTGTTTCTTCGGAGGAGATGATGAAGAAGTTTGTGGCCTGGGACTCGGAGAAGAGGCTGAACTTTGCGGTGCCTTTTTCGGACATGAAGCCCGTGATTTACCTCGACCCCTTTCTCCCTCGTATCAGTGAACTGGCTCTGTCTACAAGCGACAGGCAAACTAAGGTATGACTTTGATTTTGGCAACAACTTTTTTAACATGTTCCTCAAAATATACACGTTTTACTGTGTAGTTTTCATGGTACTTTCATGTTATCCAAAACTACAATATAATCTGTAAATGGGACTTAACTGCAGTTAAGTAATGCATTTTTGTTTGTAAAATTACATAAAAATGATCATTAAAAAATGAAACAACTATATTTTTAAGATATTATAATCAAAATTTTATCCCTTAAACATCTAGATAAAGAGGGTGATCAGTGGGTTGTTGGGGTTGTCAGTTTTGTAAAGCCTCATAGCTTCTTGTTGCAGTTATTAGTTACTATAGTAGTTTTGCGGGTCAAAGACGAATAGGGTGTTCCCAGTATCAAAAAAATAAAATGCTTAAATAGCATAGTTTTTTTGTTTAATATTGTGCATAAAAGTGTCACCTATGTAAATATATATTTTGTTCCCCAACATTTTAGTTATTTAGGGTTTTTGTTGTTGTTGACGAACAGCAAGTGCACAAAAATGTCCTTCAGTACAACATTTTTTTAAAGGAATACACACATAAGATATAATCTTAGCCATTTCAAACTAATAATTTTATTTTATCTATTAGAAAAGACTTAAAATCACAGAAGAAATTATACTGATCTTGTTTTTTGTTTTCCGTGCATTGATTGTACTCGAGTCTGTCTTGCGATTTCACTCACTTGTATACAAGATGTTTTTTCTACGAAGTCAAATTTATTTCAAAACAAGTCAGACTCCATTCTCCATTAAATAGGCCTGGATGTCTTTACATTCATATGAAAAAAAGTTAATAATGTGTTATTTTTACAGTTATTTTAAGCAAATGTTTTTGTTGTACTGAAGGACGATTTTATGTTGCACTGAAGGATGTTCTCCAAAGTATCCTGTTTCATCAGAATATTTATGAATTTATTTATTTTTAGTTATTTACTGACACAAGTAACTATACTAGAATGAAAGTATGACATACCGAAAGCATTTGTATGACATTATCTGACTGACTTTGATCTTTGATCTTTGATCTTATGCGAAACAGACTAACGCAAACACAGAGGTATACTGGTCATGAAAAAAATAATAATTCATTTTTATTTTGTAATAGAACAAGAAGCTTCAGTAAAAATGTCACAAGACAATCAGATCATGAAAAGGAGTGTTTAAAACAGTGTTGAGAACCTTTTTATAAACTGTATTAAACTGGTATTTAGAAGCGACTGTTGGCGGCTTCCTCCAAAATGGAATGATTGGACCTCAGTGCTGAGTTTGCAACCGTAATTTTCTGAAAAGTCCATGTGGACTACAGCCTCATTTTCGTGCAATGTCTCCTTGAGATTTCTGCACAGTGCTACTTGATGTAACCAGATGTACTGATGTTTAGCAAGAGCAGACAGCTTCCCGTTTAGAAGTAGAAGGAGTTCAGTCCATGGACCAGTGTAGGTTTTCTTCACAAACTGTGTGAATGTGCTGTCTCCTTCTACTGTCTTTTGTCTTTCCCACTGCTGCCAGGTAATTTTTCTTGAATAAGGTAGGGCCACTTGAACTTCATTGTGACAGCAATTGGGACACACACGGTACATGCATAGTTTGTTTCCTGCATCACACACAATGGAAGACATCATCTCCGAAGTGCTTTTGGTTTTCAGAAGGCCATTCTGATAAAATCTGTCGAGGAGCAGTGACACATTTTCGTGGTCAATGCAGGCACAAGTGTTTCTATCACTTGCCTTAGGTTCAGTGATGTAAAATGGTCTTAAGCGTAAAAACTGCCGGTATGACATGTGATGGTCTTTATCAACCTCTGAGATGTACACAGCGTGGAGCTCCTTCATTGTTTTGGTCAGGACACGCCTTTGGGTTTTCACCTTGTGTTTCGTCATGGTGTCTTTCTTTCCTGGCAGAAGACGGCTATTCTCATCTCTGCAGAGGAATCACACACTTTCTTCTCTCTGCAGCCTTCAGCATCACCTCACGTGTTTTTACAAGTATTTATTTTCTGTTTCCAGTCTTTTTCTTCAAAAGCTTCCTCAGTGACTTGCACCTTTCATTTGACATAGCCAGTTGTTTCTTGACAGCCATCAGCTCTTTCTTTAGATCCTTTTTTTCCTTTCTAAGTTTTTTGTAGCGTGTTACTCGTTCTGGTGTGGAAGAAGCCAAAGGAGGGTTTTGTTCCACCACTTGTAGTGGGACAGGCTCTGGCTCATAATAAAGCGCAGGTGGTTCTTGAAATGAAATGGGTGTGAGGTCCATTAATACTTTTTCTTGTTTTTGTCTCTCTGTTTTTGTCTGATCTTCCTTTTGTTTTCTCTCCATTGCTTCCTTCTCTTTTCAGCCTCAGTTGCAGAAACATCTTTTATGGCAGGGTGATCTGGATTTCCGCCGCTGAGGTTCTGTTTTCTTCTTTGATAACTAAATATGTAAAGAAAGACTTAATTAGAGCATGTAATTTATACGGTATACGGTACGGTTTAAACAGCATCACATCTGCAATACACCTGTTCTCTTCCTTTACTCTTGTTTAACATGCAACTTTTCCTATAACTACTTGATATTTACTTCTACTACAGATGACTTAATTCATCTTCATTCAAGATATTTCAGTTACCTTTCTCTTCTCCTTGCTAGTTTTTCCTCCCTAAGTAAATGATTTGCCTTCAATTTATCTCTGTACCTAGTTTCTCTCTCTTTGACAGACAGGGGCATCTATGAAGAAAAACACTTATTATTATAACAATTATAGCTCCTGCTAAAGATTAGCAGAGTGGGAAATGCTGTATTTATGTTTCAAAACAAGTTTAAAACAACAGTACAGCAATGCCATTATCATTTTAGTGCAGAACTGAAATGTTGTTGAAGGACAGAAATTATACTTCACTCCATTTTACAGTTAGCCCAGTCCTTGTTAGCTTGCTAACATGGATGTTAGCTTAAAGACTGTACTGCACTTATTAACATGTGTGTGTGTTAATAACATTTTTGTTTACAAATATAGCTACAATATTGTATATTCTATGTTGTACTGAAGGATATTCAGTTTTGTTTTTTATATACCATGAATGTAAAATGATATTTTTATCAAATAATGTTATAATACACTGACCTTGTGTGGGCACTGAAGAGCTCCCAAGGGTCTTCTTGTGTTGTCCAGTTGGTCACATGACTGCAGTAACTTGATCTCATTTCAAAATAAGAGTTTTTATTAATGTTATTCTGAAGGACAACTGAGGATTTGGAAAATGGGGACCAATAGTGTCTTAAAAATTATTGATAGTAAAAAAAACGTTGCATTCAAAATTATTTAATATGTTATACATGACACTTATACAAATATGCCAAAGCAGTTAAATTTAAAATATACTACAAATTAATTATTTTTTTCCTAATGTTTTTTTGCTTGAAGAGGAAGGGGGTCGTTGTGCTGAAGGATATTTTAGGTGTTTAAAGTGTAATATTTTCAAAAATCATTCTCATAGGGTAAAAAATACTTTATGCCTCAATAAAGGTGTACACATGGAGTAGACTGAATACATAATAACTTATGTTAATATATTTTCTATAGTATTTATTAAGTGGGGACAAAAAAAAGTTACGACTCGTCTTTGACCCGTTGTCAGTTTTGTAAAGCCTCATAGCTTCTTGTTGCAGTTATTAGTTACTATAGTAGTTTTGCTATCATTTTTACTTCTACATCCTTTTAATATTGCTTAAATTACTTTCACATTGTCTACAGGTTGCTGCTTGTGAACTGCTCCACACTTTGGTGATCTACATGGTTGGAAAAAGTGCTCAAATGGCTGAAGGGGAGAATAGTCTACCACCAATGTACAAACTGCACAAGAGACTTTTCCCTGTGCTACTGCGGCTGGCCTGTGACGTCGACCAGGTTTAACTCAATTTTATTTTACACCTTTTATGTTTGAAGGTCCTATATTTCCACAGAATGGATTCTTGTGAGATTTAAGCCATGTTATAATGTTGATTCTACATCAAAAACATACCTGGGGTTGTGTTTGTTTCATTCACATGTTTGAGTAATCCTTTATTATTTGTCTGTCTACATCTCCAAATCTCAAAATGCTCTGTTCCACCTTGTGATGTCATGTAGTGGTAGTTTTAAAGTCAACAGCTGCCTTTTACCATTTGTTTAGTAGAGATTGGCAGTTCCAGAGCTGAAATTATCCAATTGATTCTAGTGAAGGTGTGTGGAGTTTAAAACACAATGGAGAACGTCCTGAACTCAGTGTTTTCTGCTTGAGAGAAAAAAACAGCCTAAATATGCGAAGTTTGTGTGTTAAAGGGATATGCCACCCCCAGGTCAAATTTGGGCATCTCCCCACAGTCCAGAGACTAAAATAAGTGGTGGAAAGCGTTTTCCTGCTCACCCAGCCATTGTCCGAGTCTGTCGCCACTGACCGCCGCGGTATCTGGTGCTCCTCCGCCTTAGACTGGAGTCTAATGTCGCCAGAGAAAGATTTCGGCCAAAAGGAATTAATTTGCTCGATGCGTTTCCCAATTACTTTGTGTGTAGTGCGCATTCATATCGAGTGCAAATAAATGTGCAAATCAACACGGAGAGCTTGCCTTGGTCATTTTGGGTGGGAACTATTTTCCAGTGTGTAAGAATACAGCCGTATCACGCAGTACGCTGCCAGGGGAATCCCAGTTACGCACCGGGAAGGGAGTTCCCCTGTTGCACAACGTGGTGCGTGATACGGCTGTATTCTTACGCACTGGAAAATAGTTCCCACCCAAAATGACCAAGGCAAGCTCTCCGTGTTGATTTGCACATTTATTTGCACTCGATATGAATGCGCACTACACATAAAGTAATTGGGAAACGCATCGAGCAAATTAATTCCTTTTGGCCGAACTCTTTCTCTGGCGACATTAGACTCCAGTCTAAGGCGGAGGAGCACCAGATACCGCGGCGGTCAGTGGCGACAGACTCGGACAATGGCTGGGTGAGCAGGAAAACGCTTTCCACCACTTATTTTAGTCTCTGGACTGTGGGGAGATGCCCAAATTTGACCTGGGGGTGGCATATCCCTTTAAATATGTGTGAATGAAATAAAACAATGAGGAGGAAAAAATATTCTAACACAGATCAGGAAATAGCGTAATGTGGGTCCTTTAAACCGCAAAAACTTGCAATAATTTCAAAATCCGTTGTCAAATTGTCTTTCTGTTTAGGTGACCAGACAACTTTTTGAACCTCTAGTGATGCAGCTCATTCACTGGTTTACGAACAACAAGAAATTTGAGAGTCAAGACACAGTTGCTGTCCTGGAAGCTATTTTGGTAACTATAATGAAATGTATGCAAAATGTCATTCTCAGATTTTAGATAACTGTGATAAGCATTGTGATTAGAGTTGCAATTTATGTTTTTTTATAAGTTCATTTTGTTCAAATTTCACATTTTAAACGCATCCAGGAGTATTGACAAAAATACGTAAATATGAACTCACAAACACATTTCAGGACATGTTTGTACAGCTCTAAACTACAGTTAGCAGTTTTTATACCGAATAAGACATTTTATTTATTTATTTATTTTTATTTTTGTTTGAACAATATTTTAATTTTGTTTTTTGTACATTATCAAAGCGTAATCACAAACAATATGCCAGTTGTGTACATGAACAAAAACGGAACAAAACCAGATCAACCAGATTAAATTAAATTATAGCCATCCATATGCACATAAATCATATATTTATTTTCCCCAATATAAACACACACGCATATATAAATATATAAATATATATATATATATATATATATATATATATATATTACACATACATATTACACATACACACACACACACACACACACACACACACACACAGGTCTACAGAGTAAGCTCAGTCCTCTTCAGCACCATCCGCCAAATTAAAAAATTTAAATGGCCCCCATACATCATCAAACAGTTTCAACTTTCCTTTTCTAATACATGTAATCTTTTCCAAGGGAAAAACTATGAGCATCTGTTTTACCCAGTGCAGCAAATTGGGCCTATGAGGTTTTTTCCAAAATATTGTTATTTTGTATTTTTTGGAGGAAATTATGGTATTTGCATTTATTTAAATGGTAGGCTTTGCAATTTGCTAATTACGTGCATTCAAATTGTGTGCATTCATATTTTAAAAACATATATTAGTAGCTTTATTAAACCACTATCTGCTCAAATTTACTATGAAAAGCATGTTTTAATTATCAAACCACTGAATATGTTAAATGGATTTCCCCAAAAAACAAGCAATAAAACTATTATGATATATATATATATACAGTGGCTTGCGAAACTATTTGGCTCCCTTGAACTTTGTGACCTTTTGCCACATTTCAGGCTTCAAACATAAATATATAAAACTGTAATTTTTTGTGAAGAATCAACAACAAGTGGGACACAATCATGAAGTGGAACACACTTTATTGGATATTTTTAACTTTTTTAACAAATAAAAAATGAAAAATTGGGTGTGCAAAATCATTCAGCCCCATTGAGTTAATACTTTGTAGCGCCACCTTTTGCTGCAATTACAGCTGCAAGTCGCTTGGGGTATGTCTCTATCAGTTTTGCACATCGAGAAACTGATATTTTTGCCCATTCCTCCTTGCAAAACAGCTCGAGCTCAGTGAGGTTGGATGGAGAGCGTTTGTGAACAGCAGTTTTCAGTTCTTTCCACAGATTCTCAATTGGATTGAGGTCTGGACTTTGACTTGGCCATTCTAACACCTTGATATGTTTTTTGGTGAACCATTCCATTGTAGCTTTTGCCTTATGTTTTGGATCATTGTCTTGTTGGAAGACAAATCTCCGTCCCAGTCTCAGGTCTTTTGCGGACTCCATCAGGTTTTCTTCCAGAATGGTCCTGTATTTGGCTCCATCCATCTTCCCATCAATTTTAACCATCTTCCCTGTCCCTGCTGAAGAAAAGCAGGCCAAAACCATGATGCTGCCACCACCATGTTTGACAGTGGGGATGGTGTGTTGAGGGTGATGAGCTGTGCTGCTTTTACGCCAAACATAACGTCTTGCATTGTTGCCAAAAAGTTCGATTTTGGTCTCATCTGACCAGAGCACCTTCTTCCACATGTTTGGTGTGTCTCCCAGGTGGCTTGTGGCAAACTTTAAACGACACTTTTTATGGATATCTTTAAGAAATGGCTTCCTTCTTGCCACTCTTCCATAAAGGCCAGATTTGTGCAGTATACGACTGATTGTTGTCCTATGGACATATTCTCCCACCTCAGCTGTAGACCTCTGCAGTTCATCCAGAGTGATCATGGGCCTCTTGGCTGCATCTCTGATCAGTCTTCTCCTTGTATGAGCTGAAAGTTTAGGGGGACGGCCAGATCTTGGTAGATTTGCAGTGGTCTGATACTCCTTCCATTTCAATATTATTGCTTGCACAGTGCTCCTTGGGATGTTTAAAGCTTGGGAAATCTTTTTGTATCCAAATCCAGCTTTAAACTTCTCCACAACAGTATCTCGGACCTGCCTGGTGTGTTCCTTGTTCTTCATGATGCTCTCTGCGCTTTAAACAGACCTCTGAGACTATCACAGTGCAGGTGCATTTATACAGAGACTTGATTACACACAGGTGGATTCCATTTATCATCGTTAGTCATTTAGGTCAACATTGAATCATTCAGAGATCCTCACTGAACTTCTGGACAGAGTTTGCTGCACTGAAAGTAAAGGGGCTGAATGATTTTGCACGCCCAATTTTTCGTTTTTTATTTGTTAAAAAAGTTTAAAATATCCAATAAAGTGTGTTCCACTTCATGATTGTGTCCCACTTGTTGTTGATTCTTCACAAGAAATTACAGTTTTATATCTTTATGTTTGAAGCCTGAAATGTGGCAAAAGGTCACAAAGTTCAAGGGAGCCAAATAGTTTCGCAAGCCACTGTATATATATCACAATTATGTACATTATGTACACAATTATGTTTTACATACAAAAATACTCAAGGCTATACAGCTCTGGAAAAAAATAAGGGACCACTGCAAAATTATCTTTTTTTTTTTCTGATTTTACAACTTATAGGTATGTGTTTGGGCAAAAGGAACATTTTGTTTGAGTCTATAAACTACTGACAACATTTCCACCAAATTCCAAATAAAAATATTATCGTTTAGAGCATTTATTTGCAGAAAATGACAAATGGTCAAAATAACAAAAGATACATGTTTTCAGACCTCAAACAATGCAAAGAAACAAGATCAATTCATTTACACAACACAACATAATACTAATGTTTACACTTAAGAAGAGTTCAGAAATGAATATTTGGTGCAATAACCCTTATTTTTAATCACAGCTTTTTTTTTATTTTTTATCTTCTATTATTACAAGGTACATATATTAACACCACAACAACATTCGCAAAGCACTCAGAAGACACATCGGGGGATGTGGGCACGGGAATAAACACCACTGGGCACAAGGGCTAAGAGAAACAGGGTAAGTGTAGAGGACCAAAGGGCTTGTCCCAGGTGAAGAAAGGGGGTCTGGGGGAGAGCAAGGGCGATGCAGCGCCCAGGGAAGGTCCAGGCGACAGGGTCCAGGGGGGACAGCGGAGGGGGGTAGGGGTCAGAAGTCCAACCGAGGGGAACCGGCTCGGGAGATGGAGAAAAGCGTATTGTCTGGGGTGAAGGTGTCGCAAAACTCCGTTTCTCTTGCGTCATGGAGATGGCGGACGTGGGCGCGAAGGAGCACTGTGAAGAGGGGCCAGTGCTCCGCTGCGCAGCCGTCGTGGAGGCGGCGGTTCCGTGCCACGAAGATTGAATATCTGGTCACGGACAGGACAAGGCGGGCGGCATCCCATTGCCCATGGCAGCATCCGGCCCCCGAGGTCGCTGCTGGACAGGTCCGAAGAGGCAGAACCAGAGCCCGGGGTCATCGAGTCCATGGGCCGCCGGCGGTGGGAGCCTCAACGCCAGCCTCCGAGCGAGAAGGTCCAGTAGCCAGGTCCAGAACCGCTGCGCGACAGGACACCGGGCGGCCAGATGAAGGAGGTCTTCAGGTGCCTCACCGCATACCGGACAGTCACAGCCGTACCTGTCAGGGTGTATTGCGTGCAACCTGGTGCAGGTGTAAATGATCCTGTGCCTCAACTTTAAGTCAAAATTACTGACTTGGGGCGGGGTGTACCAATTATATATGTGAGCCCAGATGGAGGTAGTGTCATGTGTGGGAAATGTCTGCGACCATCTGTGTTCTACCATCTGTGTTCTGCAGAAGGGCACCGAGCGACCCCGGCCACCAACAGCCGGTAGAAGGTGTGCATCTTCTCCTCCGTCAGCCTCAACACCCTCTCTCCCCATACAATATCAAAATCCAAAGAACACTCGCCTACTTCCTCCCCATGTACCTCCCCCGGGTCAGGGGGTCCGTCTCAAACAGGTCCCCCCACTTCATCAGGACAGAGGACTGGATCACACTTGCCTTCCTGAGAATTTCGGCTCTCCAAAACCCAGCCCCAGCCCTCATAAACCTGCCCCTGATTTCCTCCATGTCAAACCTGCCTGAGACATCTATAAGCTGTCCTACCTGTTTAATCCCCACTCCCTCCAGAACCCCACTGAACATGCTCTCCCTCCTCCCCGGAGGGTCGGAGAGCATGTCAGGGTTGAAATGCAGAGGCATCTGCCCCAGGTGCCACAGGGAATGCGGCGCCGCCACAGTGCACGGCCTCAGCGCAGCCCAGGCCTCAAACACCTCCCTCTTGAAAGGGGGAAAGCGCTCAAGGGTGACCCGCCGGGGGAGCATGCACAGGTTAAATAAACCGTGCTCACCCAGCCGATCTACCTGAACTGCGAAGAAGTCCTTCCACGCGGCTGTGAAGCCGGTGTCAAGGAACTTCTTAATTACCTTGAGACGCAACAACCAAATCAATGAGTTTAAGTCCCCCTTGGTTGTGCTTGCCTATCATAACATCGTGTGCAATCAGCCCACGCTCTCTTCTCCAAATAAACCTATTCATCGCAATGCTAATTCTGTTTGCCACTGCGTCCGGCAAGTCGTACACGGTGAGGGCATGTACGAGCTTGGACAGGCACAAGGCATTGATGACTAAAACCTTGCCCTTGATTTTTAAATCACGAATCCGCCATAATTTCATGCAAACGTTAACACTATTGTACAAACCTGTCCACAAATTGTCTCTACAGGCCGCCTCATTTCTCCCCAGTGGGACGCCGAGGACCCTGTAAAGGTCCGCTGCGTTCCTAAGGCCCCAGGTGTTCTGGGCGGTTGCGAGGCTTCTGCAGAAAGCCACGGAGGACTTCTCGAGATTGACTTTGGCGCCTGAAGCCAGACAGTAGACATTGAGCACGTGGAGAGCCGCGTCGAGGCTCTGCACGTCTCGAAGAACAAGATTTGTGTCGTCGCAAATTGAAAAATCTTGTATTCCCTACCCGCGGGGCTCGTGAGTCCGCGCACGGCCCTGTCCTTCTTCAGCACAGCAGCGAGAGGTTCAGCCACTATCCTATAGAGAAGCACGCTATAATAAGCGGGATCCAATTGATGAACCTATCTTTGAAGCCAAAAATTCCCAGAACGCGATAGAGGAAGCTGTGGTCCACCCTATCGAACGCCTTATTGAAATCAACAGAGACGTGGACGCCACCCGTGGCGTGCATCTCCCTCAACAGGTACTTTAAAGAAAGTATTGTGTCCGAGATGTCACGCCCCGGGATTCCGTACGCCTGCGTGTCCGCGACTGTCGTGCCTATGACGCACTTTAACCTACCCGTCAGAATGCGAGACAGGATCTTGTAGTCAGTGTTGAGGAGACTTATAGGCCTGTAGTTGGCCAGGCTCTCTCGGGCACCGTTTTTGAAGAACAGGGTCACGATACCAAGAGTGAAGGAGTGCGAGCACCTCCCCTCCCTCTCGATGTCATGAAACAGCATGTGGAGAATGGGTGCCAGCCGGTGCGCAAACGCCCGGTAGAACTCAGCGGTCAGACCGTCCTCTCCGGGACTCTTACATTTATTGAGCCCCTTGATGGCCGCAAAAACCTCATTTAGTGAGACGGGCTCATCACACAAGTCTGCGTCACGCGTCTTGACATGCTCTCCACAAATCTTTCACATTGTTCTTGGGTGACTTTATTCCACTCCTGGTGCAAGAACTGAAGTAGCTCAGCTTTGTGTTTGTGTTGGAATTCAACAGACGTTGGATTGGAATGGCTGTAATAGATGTAATAGATTTTCAGAAAAAAAATGCAGTGGTCTCTTTTTTTTTTTTTTCCAGAGCCTGTTGTTGTATATCACTACAACAGGCCACAATATCAAAAACTCTATCACCATAAATTTGTATCATCATAATTTTATTTAAGCGCAGCCATAATGTATATATTGTGTATTCAGGATGGTGTAGTGGACCCCATGGACAGCACCCTGAGAGATTTCTGTGGCCGTTGTATTGAGGAGTTTGTCAAATGGTCAATAAAACAAACTACCCCCAAACAACAGGAGAAGAGTCCAACCAACATGAAATCCTTATTCAAGAGGATCTACAGCCTGGCCCTCCATCCCAGTGGCTTTAAAAGACTTGGGGCAGCTCTGGCTTTTAACAGTATCTACAGACTATTCAGGTAATGTGAGGAATATGTTATTTTGTTTAATATATTTCGTGCAAGGATTTCACCAAAATATGTAATTAACCCAATTACATTTACAAATTTACTGGAAATCTCGTCTGGTTTGACCATTTGGAACTCAGCTCTCAAGAATAGTGTATATTTGGTCTTTTTGTTGCAGAGAGGAAAACTCATTGGTGGAGCAGTTTATCTTTGAAATTCTTGTGGTGTTTATAGAAAGTCTGGCTCTTGCACACTCAGATGAACAATCTCTGGGTAATAATATTTTTAATGTTCCTATATTACACAACATTGATTCTTGTGAGCTTTAAACCATTATATAATGTAACAATTCTATAATGTAACCTCATGAAAAACAGACCTAGAGTTGTGTTTTGTTTCATTCACATGTTTTCAGTAACCCTTTATTACACTGGTCTACAAATTTTTGGATTCGATCTGCTTCTGAGATAAAAGTGGCTAAATCTCATTTATATTGATAAGATGAACTGAAAATCAATTGATAACTGTGCTGGTTAGCGAATGTATTCAAGATATATAATGATATTATTATACATCAAAATTGCATCTGTTTATACAATAGATTTAGGCATTTTTGATAAAAGTAATATTTATATTTTGAAAATATTTAACTAGTACTTCTTTATCCGTCAAGAAATAAACAAGAAATATCTTAAGATAGCAGGTGCACACAATTTCGAGGCATCTCTCTTATGTGAAATCAAAAACTATTTGATGTTAAAACTCTAGACATTAAAATGAATGTATTGGAATATGCAGACAGGCTTTCAGATAGAACTGGTTGCTTTTAGACACACTGTACTTTCTGATAAACTACTGTTTTTGCCTTATTTTGCATACATTTCCTATTTTGACCCAATACTATATCTTGGAAACTATAGCCAATCAGCACTTCTGACTGTGTGTTAAACATGTGTGAATAAACAAAACACAACTCCAGGTGTGTTTGTGATGAGGAAATAACATAACATAGATCAGAAAATACGTAATATGGGCCCTTAGTGGACTTGTTGTATTAAGTCTGTTTTTCTGTATATCCAGGAACTATACAACAATGCTGCAGCGCCCTAGAGCATCTGAAAAGAGTCATTAAACATAAGGCACCAAATCTCAACCAGCACAATACAAAGAGACGTATCCCGAGGTTTGCACAGTTTTTTTCTATCTGTAACATTTGCATTACATTATTGCACAGAAAATCAAAACTGAGATATTCTACTAGAACTGTAGAAGATCTTTCATAAAAATATAAAACAAATGGTTAATGTGTATTAGGGATGTCAATATTATTTAATTATTTTTTGTGATTATTGAGCCACTATATACTAGAAAAGATTAAAGGTGCACTGGGTAACTTTTGGAGGGTCCAACAAATGATTTTCTTCATGGGGATGTTATTGCGTTGTCTGGAATGGCATTAAACCTACCTACCTACTCTACCTTCACGGAGACCAAATCAGATCAAGTTACAGGTCAGATCTGTGGAGAGGCCACCCCGCTCACAGTCAGAATGCCATTTTGTCTTGATATTTTCGAGTAAGGAAACCACCTGTAAAATATGTTAGAGCTATTTAATGTCATACTGTGGAACATTTCAGGCAGAGCAATGACATATCCATATAAAGAAGCGTCGAACCCCCTACCAAAAAGTTACATAGTGCACCTTTAAAATCATAATTATGACATTTTAGAGGCAAGAATAAATCATTTCAATTCCATCTATACTGATTCAGACAGCATGATTTCAAAAAGCTTTTCCCATACTTCAAAATTGGTAATGTATATAATAGACACTGGGAATTAAAAAAAATTAGGATTTGGTTATTTGGGAACAATTGCAAAAACTCTTATTCTTACGATAATCTCAGAACTATAATTTTATATTGTGGCATTAATTTCCCTATATGCATATTGCTGTCAGAATTGTACTTACTTTATCAGTTCTGTAATTTTCTTAGGGGCTTTCCTCCTGATGAGAAGTTGTGTTTGTCTCATGTTGTTCTGTGGCTCCTTGAACAATGTGGTCGACCTCAGACTGAATGCAGACACAAATGCATGGAGCTCTTCTACGAGTTTATTCCTCTTCTTCCAGGTTTGTATGAAATGCAAATGAAATGCAATGTACAATAGGGCTGCCCCATACTGTATTATAAACACACTGAATGCATCTTCTATAGTGCCCAAGGGTGCATTCACACTTTTATTTTGTCCTGGTTTGAGCCCAGTTTAGTCCTGATGTAGACTTGGTTTGGTCCCATTCTAGTCCGGGGCTTGATCCTGGTCTTGTCTAGGTTTAGTTCTGGGTTTAGTCCCAGTTTAGTCCCTATTTTGAGGTGGTGATGATGCAAATTTGAGCACACACTTACATTTTTTATGTCACTGCTAATTCTAGTAGGAAATTAAAAGAACTATAATATAATTTAAGACCGAACAGGGACCAAAATTAATGATTGAGTATGACTTATTTTGAAGAGTTTCAGTTGCAAGCAAGTCAAATATTTGTCTAATAACAAAGCTAAGAATTGTCTGTTATCTGGTGTAAAACATGTTAAGAGTAGTTTCTAAATTAGGGATTATGCCATTCATTCTGACAATTATGATCAAATGAATGTGTAATGCATTTTGTTCATATTTAGAGAAGAAGTCTGCTCCTCAGTGGTTGGACGGTATGCTAAAGCAGCGTGGAGAAGAGTTTTTAGTTTCACATTTTGAAGGTGGGGGTCTTCTGTCACAGCCCACACTCCGAGACCTGAGCGCCCCCTTCAGTGTTAGGGCGACTCTGCAGTGGAGCGACCTCCTGTTGGCCACTCTCGACTGTTACAACACCTTCATTAACCTGCACATCATCAGGCCTCGTCATATGCTGGGTAAGTCTGGACTTTAGCTCTTCATATTTTTATATTCATCAATGTAAAGAAGCAAAAGCATATTTTAGCTAATGTTTGTTGCATGGACACTGATCAAACAACAATTATGTAGTCTTTATAATGATGGTCAAGTCACAAAATGTCTTTGAGTCCAATGAGATAAAACATATATTTGTTTTTATTCCTGTTATTTGACATTGTGGGGAAAGAATCAGGTGCAAAATAAAAGCAATCATTTATACTGTTACTGTTACTATTTGTTTGTTACAGCTGCTAAAGACAAGTCAGTCTTCCTGAAGGCTGTTAGGTTTTTTCTGTCTGAACTGGCAACCCGAGGTCTGGCAGCCGCCGCGAGCTGTTTCCAAATCAGTGAAAAGACGTCTCACTTCAGCCCCCGAGAGGTTGATCAGTACAACTACAGCAAATGCACCATCATCGTTCGACTGCTGGAGTTTTCCGCCATGATTCTGGTCAAAGGAGATCAGGAGTTTTGGAAGGTGACGCAAAGTTTTCCTATCATAGCGGCTATTAATCTAAGGCACGGTACACTGGACAGCAACTTGTTTGTTGGTACATTGCATCGCTCAAATTTCAATGTGTGCAACATTCTTAAACCCACATGTTCATTTTGCCCTATTTATTTTACATAATTCACTACAACCATACTGTCTATATTGTATATACAGTATATATTGCACTTGCTGCTCCTTGCACTTCTGATTAGATGCTAAACCACATTTCATTACCTGTATTTATACATGTGTAATGGCAATAAAGTTGAATTTAATCTAATCTAATTCTTGTCGGGACAGTAACTGTTGGCAGAGCGTTTGTCCACTGATCCGAAGGTTGGCAGTTTGAATCCAACTCTCGACTTAAACATCATTGGTTCAGTGGTCACATCTACTGAGCCAGAGTTGGGCACTGCAATTCCAGTTCCCACAGATAAATACTGTTGTGTCCTTGGACAAGACACATCCCTAGTGTCTGTGTACACTGGTGTATGAATGTGTGTGTGAATGGGTGAGGGGTTCCTTGCTTTGAGTGCCTTGAAGGTGGAAAAGAACCATTACCATTAAAGAAACAAAAACTTTTAAAAGGTATTGACTAGATTATTTAGAGTCACCAATTCACCAAAACACGCATGTCCTTGAAAAAATATAATCAGTGGGAGAACATTTATTTAATACTTTTATTTGAGAAAAAATGAAAAACAAACAGAAGAGGAATATCAAATATAGTAATACATGCTTAATAAAATGCAACTTTCGAATGTTTTTATTTAATGCATTAATTTATAGCACAGTTTTACTTTTTTTCCTGTCTGTCCTCAGGCTCTTGAACAGGATCTCTTCAGCCCTGTTTTCTTTGAGCTGTTGGCAATGGTCGTGTGTGAACCGTCTTCAGTTGGATTCAACATGGCTGACGTGGAGGTGATGAACAACCTGCCTCAAGTGTGTGTGCCTCTGCTCAAAGCCCTCGTGGCCTCTCCGTACCAGAGGAGAGTCCAGAGCAGCTTACGGGCCAAAATATCACAGAAAAGGTAATCTTACTGTATGGTACCAAAACGAGCTATAGTTAAAGATCCCATGACATGGTACTTCTTGATGCTTTTATATGGCTCCTTAATGGTTCCCTAATACTGTAAATGAATCCTTCTTCAAAATCAACACTCATGAGTGCATGAGAAAGAGAGATAAGATGAGAAAGAGTCATAAATGTCACTCTGGAACACTCCATTATAGGCGTTGTTGCTTGAATGCAAATGAGGACGACAGAGGTGGCCTATAGTAGGGGGTGGGGGCGTGGCCAAGCTCTCCGCTCCGCTCTGTGACCCACTTCCGTGTTTTTGCACGGGGGGGAGAGACGAGAAGCCTTCCATTGAAAAATAAACACATTTCCACAAAAAATAAAATTAAACCACTGCTGTTTCAGATATCCACAGGCTCAGATAAAGGACTTCCGAGCCTAGAAACACTCGCAAGTTCCTCCAGGCAAATAAAAAAACGTATTTCGCATTGCGTAGCTCCTCCGCAGTTCAAACTCTCTGGGCATGATTTACAGAGACGCTGAGTACAGACAGACGGGGGTGGAACTGCATTTGCATTTCATTTTTCGATCTGATGTGAATAAGGTGCCTTGTTCAAAATCGCCCGTTTGAGCTCTGATTTTTTCTAACGCAGAAAAGGATCGCAAATGCTCAGTTTAGACATTTCGCAACTTTTAACCATGGGGGGGGGCTAAACAGGGTAGGGGAGCTCACATTAACGTTCAAAAACCTCAGAAAGTGAAAATTTCATGCCATGGGACCTTTAAAAGGTGCATTGTGTAACTTTTCTGGTGGAGGGACCATCAGATGCTTTTCTCCGTGAATGTAATTGTTCTGCCTGGAATGTTACCACAGATCTACCTTACATTTATTCAATTACAGGTGTTTTTATAGCTCAGAAATACAATTCTGACTGTGAGCAGGGTCACCTCTCCACAGATCTGACTTGTAACTTGGTCTGGTTTTCCTCCATGAAGATAGAAAGGTTTACAGTGGTCCCTCGTTTGTCGCGGGGGTTAGGTTCCAGAAATAACCCGCGATACGTGAAATCCGCGCAGTAGGGCAACTTAATATTTTACAATTATTATACATGTTTTAAGGCTGTAAACACCTCACCACACACATTATACACTTTTCTCATATTGGTATTAACATTTTCTCACATTTCTCTCTTGTTTAAACACTCAAACTTTCATAGATTTTCAACAAAATGTATTAATAGTGAAGGGAGGGGGGGGTCCTCATGTCTTAGTCCCGGTCTGGACTTCCTACGGATCCAGTGACTCATGTCTCCGCTCCTCGTTCATCCAGCCCCGGAGCCCGGTGCGGCTCGGACCGCTTCTCATTCAAACACAGTGTGAGCACAGAGGGACGAGCAGGGCACACCGCGCTCATCCCACAGCAATGCCACGTCTTGGGACACGCAGGTTCTGAACTGTACTGGGAACGCATCTCTGCCCTCTCAGGACTGGTTCCGGAAACACTGCTGCTACTTCCCGCATTGACCACCCGGAGAAGTGTACGCGCGGACAGGTGCACCTGCTCATCGTGGTCAAATCTGTGCGCCTCACCTTGGGCTGCGAGTACGAGACCAAGGCCGCGGTCCTGAGAACAAACACGGTCCGTTTCCGCAGAACGAACTGGTGGAACCTGGAGTCCAGGCGGCAGAACCAGTCCTGAGAGCGCACGGAAGCGTTCTCACTACAGTTCAGAACCTGCACGTCCCAAGATGTGGCAGTGCCGTTGGATGAGTGCGGTGCACCCTGCTGCGTCCCGCAGGACACAATGTTGGTACACTATTTTAAAAAATTGAAAAAAAATAAAACTAAATAAATAAAATCCGCGAGGCTGCAAAACGTGAACCGCGATAGAACAAGGGACCACTGTAATGCCATACTGTGAAACATTAAAGACAAATCAATAACATCTTCTTGAATATTCTGATGGACCCTCCATCAGAAAAGTTACACAATGCACCTTTAAAGGCAAATTAACGTTTTTTTACAATCTGAGCCTTCTTTCGGCAATAAAACAAGTAGTTTTACTCACCCATAGCATTTTTCTGTCAATTGGAGCAGTATCGCAGAACTTATGTTGAGCCGTTCTGTTCTAGTAATGATCCCGTATCCGTTAACATGGTGCTGTATCATTTGCTCGGGGCATTACTTTGCGGTGTCCAAATAACACAAACTTTAGCACTTTTCAAATCATAGAAGCCCGATGTCTTAATGTAAGATTTCGTCTGAAGCAAAAGTGGCCTGTAATCCGAGATTTAGCCATAGTTTCGAGTAGATGAGGACGCCAGTGCGCATGCGCGGACTGTGCTCTCAGCTCCCGGGACCCAAACATGAAACGCAAAGCTGAAAACTATGGATAAATCTCGGATTACAGGCCACTTTTGCTTCAAACGAAATCTTACATTAAGACATCGGGCTTCTATGATTTGAAAAGTGCTAAAGTTTGTGTTATTTGGAGACCGCAAAGTAATGCCCCGAATACAAATGCTAACAAATGCTAACAGAAACGCCACAACATAACTTTCTTCAAACAGCTCCAAATGACACGAACGTGATATGGGTGAGTCAAACGACTTGTTTTATTACCGAAAGAAGGCTCAGATTGTAAAATAACGTTACTTTTCCTTTAAGTTTGAAATAAACCAAATATGATGCAAATATTAGAAATCTGGACTCTGCCCTTGTTTTCATTTCATATTGTGCATTGCTTCATAGCATTTATTTTTACTAGGGCTATCAGATTAATTAATTACACTGCAAATTAACGTGTTATAAAAATTAACGCAATTAATTATGAGTGGCAATGTGCGCACATTTTAAATTTGGCGTGTGGCGAGCAAATCGCTGCTCGGGCCTTTGAACGGCAAGTTTATTTATAAAAAGAACGAAGACGGGACAATCAACAACGCGGTGATTTGTAGCTTTTGTCAAAGAATTTTCCGATCACCGAAGCTGCTCCAGCCTGACGGATCATTTGAACGATAAACACGTCCGGACAAGTTCCATTGTTACCGGTGATAGAGCGAGCGTGAGCGCACTTCAACAATCCAACAAACCATGCTTGCAGAATTTAGGAAACGAATGAGCAAAGTGACCACAGAAAAACTGATAAACTCAATTGCGAAGTAGGTTGTCTCTCTCTCAATCTCTCGCACAAGATTAAAATGTGATTAATTAGATTAATTCATTACAAATCTTGTAATTAATTAGATTAATTTTTTTTTATCGCCCAACAGCACTAATTCTTACATTTCTCTATACAAGTAAAATTATTTGAATTACATAACTCTTTAGTACTGATGTATACTTGGTTTGATAGACTTGGTTAGATCAGGTTTAGTTCTGGATTTGTCTTTGGGAATGTATGTGGTTTTGGTGCAAGTGTGAACGCACCCTTAGACATCAGCATTTCCCATACCTTTGTTTTCAGAATTTATATATGTATTTGTACTTATTATTTCATACCATGTGTCTGTTGAAAAGAATAAAATGGATATTTAAATAGTTTAAGCCTTATTTTTAGAAAACTTTTCTTGTTAATGCATCTCTTCAGTGTGGAGGATTTATGTACCGTGGACTTCTATGATTCAGAGGCTCTAAAACATCAGGATCAGATGGAGACGCTCCTCTCCTCCTGCAAACAAATCCACAAAGCAGACTTCCTCAACTCCATACTGCACAGCCAGGTAAAGGGTATCTGCTCTATTTAAATGACCAGCAAAATCAGATAACACGATATTAAAATCTGATTATTGCTGTGTTTACATGTCCAAAAGAAATCTGACACCATGAAATATCTGTCAGTTAATTGATAGATTTTAAGAGCAACGGTTGTATTAGGAAGAATATGGAAGTGATTAATTTTAAAATAATTGTCAATCTTTAATATTTTATCTTTTTTCTTTTTTTGTACTATACATACTAGTACCATTGCCACATTAGTTTGGCTTTTATGCTAAATGTTGGTGTGGACAATCAAAAATAAATCAAAATATAGCTGCAAGCAGCAATGTGGGGCCAAGCACCGAAAGTGCATGTAGGCCTCAGCATGTAGGCCGCATGCAGGGTCTGACAGGGTCTAACAAGGTCTGACAGGGTCTAACAGCGTCTGACAGGGTCTAACAGAGTCTGACAGGGTCTAACAAGGTCTGACAGGGTCTAACAGCGTCTGACAGGGTCTAACAGGGTCTGACAGGGTCTAACAGAGTCTGACAGTTTTCATAAACTATAATAACCTTGTTGCAGGTGCTGGGGTTTAGATAGACAGTCTGACAGGGTTTAACAGGGTCTAACAGGGTAGTTAGATCCTGTCAGACTCCAAAACAGGGTTTAACAGGGTCTAACAAGGTTTGACAGGGTCTAACAGAGTCTGACAGGGTCTAACAAGGTCTGACAGGGTCTAACAAGGTCTGACAGGGTCTAACAAGGTCTGACAGGATCTAACGGCGTTTGACAGGGTCTAACAGAGTCTGACAGGGTCTAACAGGGTCTGACAGGGTCTAACAGAGTCTAACAAGGTTTAACAGATCAAAGACACATCAAAGACAGATCGGTTGCTAGGTGCGTTGCTAGGCATTCCTGAAAATTCCTGCAACTTTGACCTGCTGGTGGCACTAGACGGTTGGGGCTGGGGGCCTATAAATTGCTATGGGTAATGAGTGGCTGGCTGGCTGGAATGTGCATGCAAAATTTCACAACTTTTTACCAGACGGTTCTAGGGGTTGCCATAGACTCCCATGTTGAGGAGAATAATGTATAATAATAATAAGAATCATTAGACAAGACACATAAAATGAAAGATTAAAGGGTTGCTAGGCAACGCATTACAAACACTATGGTGCCTAGCACCTTCGGTGCTTTGCCCCAATTACTCATATCAGATGAAACTATTTGAAAAATGTGATAACTCCAGAAATCAGATCATAATTAGCAGACATTTGCAATGCATGTTAGCATAGCCACAGGGGATGGGGCAAGATTTCGTGAGACAAAATTTTGACAACATTGTACACACATGAGAAAAACTGTCTTGTGAGATTTTTTTTGCCTTGTTTACAATTGGACTGAACAAAAGGTGTGGTGCAACTATAAGAGATGTAACTAACCAAAAAGCAGCATTAGAATGGCAACTAAAATATGAAATCAATTTAAATAAGAAATTATGGGGCAAAAATTTGGAACTGGATGTCACAATTTATACAGTATATTAGGAATTATGCTAAAATCTCATCTTCTCATCTTGTATCTGGAAATTGTGTCTTGTCAAAATGCAACTTGTATAAAACATCACCATGATTATAATTGTCTTTTACTGTATCATAGGATGCAGTTTATGCAAAATCGATTGGCAGCAAACTCCTCATGACTGTGTATAAAGGCATCGCTCCAGGTAAAGACAGGAGCGCTCTTCCTTCTCTGGATGTGAACACAAAGAGACTGGCAGATGGGCTTCTTCAACTTGGCTTTTCTCTCAGTCAACAGGTGAACAGAACATTTTAATAGCTCAGAATTTCAAAGGCATATTTTTGTATCGAGGGAGCAAAGTTTATTTACTGCATATAGCATCTTTCATTGACAAGGACTTCGCGCGCATGCGCAGCGGCCCCTCCCCTAGCCACTCTATCACTGTCCTGCCTGGTTAGTGGGGAAACAAAATTTCGAATTCACTCTGTGTACATGTACATGATTGTTTTCGACAATAAAGCAAACTATGACTATGACTATGACAATAAAAAGTTAAAAGACATAAAAACCCCCCACAAAATTAGATTAGATTAGGCAACACAAAAATACTGTAGCATAGCTTATCATAGAACTCTTTTACTGTCTGAAGCTAATAATAATAAGCTTTAAATATTTATTTAATGGGTAAAGGTGCACTGTGTAACTATGATCTATGGAGAAACAAACATTTTTGCACTATAAAACACCTGCAATTGAACAAATACAAGGCAGATATGTTAATTGCCCTTCTGTGGAACATGCCATGCAAAGAAATACCATCTCCATGGAGACGAGCATGTAGGGGACCCTCCACTTTACAGTAGAAGTTACATAGAGCTCCTTTAACCAAAATGGGCCAGATGCCATTATTCTTAATTTGTATTGGTCCCAAACATGGATATAAGAATAGTATCTTTCAGATGTCCTATGTATGGGAATAACATTTTATATTCTACGTTCAGTCAGTCGTTCAGATATACCGTACTTTCTGGTAAAATGGGTCAAATGAGGTAACAATACAGCTTTTCTTTACACTATAATATTCTGTGGCACTAACCATGTACTTTATTTTAAGAAGATACATTTTGTATTTAAAGGTACACTATGTAACTTTTTGGTTGGGGGTCTGTCACCTGCTTGTTTCTATGGATATGCCATTGCTCTGTCTGGAATGTTACACTGTATAACATTAAACTGCTCTACCTTACATTTATTAAATTGGAGGTGGATTTATATCTCAAAAATACATAGAAAAACAGGCATTCTGACTGTTGGCGAGATTGCAGATCTGTCCACAGATCTGAGCTGTAACTTGGCGTGGTTTGGTCTCCATGAAGATGGAAAGGGTTAATACCATACTATGAATCATTCCAGACAAAGCAATAACATCTCCATGGAGAAAAGCATTTGACGGTCCCTCCACCAGGAAAGTTACACAATACACCTTTAAATTCTGTTCAGGGTTAGGGTTTTTGTTGTATTTAGAAATGTATATGACACCTTAACCCTTGCCTTATAGAAAAACATTTTCTTCTTCATTGTCCCTACAGAGTGAGCAGCTGGTGGACCTGCTGTTGAACACCATCATGCTTTCAGTGCCAATATCTGGAAGCCACAGCTACAACTTTTTAAACTTTTCTCATGGAGAGTATTTTTATAGCCTTTTTCAATCCACCATCAACGCAGAGCTGCTCAAAAGTCTGATCACCACAGTCCCCCAACTCACTAAGGCTGCCTCCCAAAACCCCACTATGGTAATGCTGTTTTTCAACTACACTAATAGGACTAAACTAGAGCTGCATGTAGACTATGAGAAAAAAAGTTATATTTTATGTTTAAATGTCCTATATTACACAAAATGGATTCTTGTGAGCTTTTAGCCGTGTTATAATGTGGTTACCTCCTCAAAAACATACCTGGAGTTGTGTTTTGTTTCATTCACCTATGTTTGACTAATCCTTTATTATTAGTGTGTCTACATCTCCAAAGCTCAAAATGCTCTGTCCCACCTTGTGATGTCATGAAGCGGTAATTTTCAACTTAACAGCTACATTTAGTTCAGTAGAGATTAGAGACATCACAAGGTGGTACAGTGTTTTCTGTTTGAGAGAAGAACTCAGCTTAAGTATGAAGGATTCTTGTGTTTTAATATGTGTGAGTGAAACAAAACACAACTCCTGGTAAGTTTGTGATGAGGAAATAACATAACAGAGATCAGAAAATGTAAACCTATACAAATGTGCCATTATTTTAGCTATGCAAGTTAATTTTGCTTTTTTTTTTTTTTTTTTTTTTTTTTAGAATTGTTTGGAGGATTTTGGACGCAAATATTATGAAACAAAACTATATTAATAATTCTAATAATTGATGATATACTAGTGAACAGATTAATTAGTTAGGGGTAAAAAAAGGTTATGAATCACTGACTTATAGACTCCCACCTCTATGACAAATTTCTAACTCTCTAAAAGCATTTTAATCACTATTGTTTTGCAGGTGAGTTTGTTGCTGAATGGGATGCTGGACCACAGTTTTAGGGAGCGTTCAGTGAGGAAGACTCAGGGCAAACAGCTGGTGGAGGAGTTGCTCAAAAGATGGGGTGATCTGACCTCCTGGTGGGACGGAGATGCAGCCACTCCAGAGAGCAAAACGGCTACTCTGGTCCTGCTGTCCAAGCTCCTACAGGTATGTTTATTATATTGTTTTATTGTTTGCCAAGTAATCCGATAAAATTGGAAATGGTAACTTTTACATAACTCTACGTCATGTCAATCATTATTTCATCTTTGCACTGTTTCTCCTTACGAACTCTTGTATACAACTAAAATATATTTCTATTACTATATTTCAATATTTTATACATAACTGATACCAGTCTTTTGCTATATTTGCTACTTATTTTGAATTTATTACCATCTTTACCATCCAGCATCATTTTTTCTTCAAATAATTTCCCTTGTGGATCAATAAAGTTTGTCTAAGTCTGAATCTAATATGCAGATTCAATATGCAAAAAGTAATATATAATTATTTTGGGTTTTTTTTTTTACAAGAAACTGTGTCTTAATCAATAAATATAGCATGGGATCTGTGTGTAGTCTTGTTACAATAATTTCTTGAACCCTTCTTAAACTATTCACAGGTTTATCTGTTGTTTGTTTTTAATCATTTTGGTACTATATCTGTAACCTTGACTACCAACAAAGTTACGTATGTATGTTTTACTTTCTTGCTACAGATTGACTCCTCTGTCTGCTCCTCAAATACCCACAATGCGTTCAAACCAGTGTTCAATACTTTTACAACTCTGCTGGTGGACATGAGCCTTCCTCTAAATCTCAAGGTGAGAATAAAAACTCTGAGTAACTGAATTTTATACAGTTTTATTAAAGGTGCACTGTGTAACTTTCTGATGGAGGGTATGTCACTAGCTTCTCTCAGTAGGTGACGCCACAGGGAAAGTTACATGTCAGATCTGTGGAGAGGCGAGCCCACTCACAATAAGAATGCAAGTTTTTAGGTCAATACTGAGTAAATGCAAGGTTGATATGTTTAACGCCTTACCGGGACATTCCAGTTAAAGCGATATCATCTCCATGGAGACAAGCAGCTGGAGAGTTACACAGTGCACCTTTAATGTATTTTATGTCTGTTCAGAGCCAGGCTTTGTTGGTACTGCCCTTCTTCACGACTCTACCTGAGCAGCCGTTGGCAGAGTTACAGAAAGCGCTGGATGCCCTGGTGGCCTCACATTTCCCAATGCAGTCAGATGAATTTGCCAAAGGATCTCTCCATCGCAACAACTACATGGACTGTGTGCGAAAGGTAAACATGGAATTCACTTTCGATTTTTCATAGGTTGCATTCATGTTTTTAATGATGATGTTATACTCTCAAATGCAGAGCAGGGTCCAACTTTATTAGGGATGCCACTATAGAGAAATAATCTTAAATCCTTAGTTAATTTATGCTGGGACAAAAGGTAGAACTTTCTCCCAGTTTTTGTCTATTGTCTATAGGCCCTGGAATTGTGGAGATTAACTGTCAACAATGTGGAAGATTACATTAACAGCGGCTTTGTCTACATGCACATACAACTCTGGAAAAAAAATAAGAAACCACTGCAAAATTATCAGTTATTCTGATTTTACTATTTATAGGTATATGTTTGGGCAAAAGAAACATTTTTGTTTGAGTCTATAAACTACTGACAACATTTCCCTCAAATTGCATGAAGAATCCCTCAGTCGTCCAGGTAGAATCCATGATAAAAGGAGAAATTCAATTTGTCAACTGGACAAAGTTTGTTTGGTCAAACGTTTCGCCGCTCATCCGAGAGGCTTCGTCGACAAGTTATGTCTGACTCCCCCAGGGGAGTCAGACATAACTTGTCTCCCATTTATAATTCCATTCTCAAACCAAAGTCAAAACAGACAAAAGAAACAATAGGGCAGACAGGTCAGGGCCAGAGGTGTGGAGACGGTCGTTAGGGTTGAATAGGTATGCTAAACTCAGGGATGAAAGAGTTCCGCTTTTTAGCGGATCTCCGCTTTTTTTTTAGCCGCGTGGTAATTTTATTTTTTATTTTTTCCCAAATACGTTGAAATTTTGGGTGTGTATTATGTATAATTGTGTTTAGGGTTGCCAACCATCCGTTGAAAAATGTAATCGTCCCGTATTCATAAACAAAAGTACATGTCTCGTATTAAACTTGTACATGTGTGCGGGGCCGCGTGAGCTTGTGTGCTCTTCTGGTGCTGCGGACACCGCACGGCCCGAGCTGCACCGCGAGTGTGCTCTCTCGGCTCGTTATCAGACTTTGATGACGCAAAATCGGGGTCAGTGCCGTGTTTTGATATCAACTTTCAAATAAAAACCACTACAATTGTTTAAAAATGTGTTTTGCCTGCCCCCCCCCCCCCCCCCAACTACAAATTAGTTGAGATAGTTTCAGAAGAATTCAGGGTAGTGAGCTCCTCCCTGCAGCTAGATATAAGCAGTATCTAACAGCACTCGAACCAAAACTGACAAAACCTCTCGGATGAGCGGCGAAACGTTTTCGACCAAACTTTGTCCAGTTGACAAATTGAATTTCTCCTTTTATCATTTCCCCCAAATTCCAAATAAAATATTATAATTTAGAGTATTTATTTGCAGAAAATGACAAATGGTCAAAATAACAAAAAAAGATACATGTTTTCAGACCTCAAACAATTCAAAGAAACAAGATCAGATTCATTTTAAAACAACATAATACTAATAGTCATAGTCATAGTCATAGTTTGCTTTATTGTCGAAAACAATCATGTACATGTACATAGAGTGAATTCGAAATTTCATTTCCCCACTAACCAGGCAGGACAATGATAGAGTGGGCTAGGGGAGGGGGCCGCTGCGCATGCGCGCGCCGCCGACTGGGAGATGCAGAGTAGAAAAGATGCAATACACTCAGTGACAATTTAACAATTTACAACATGTAATGACAGAAAAACAATTGGAGATATAACGTACGGTGATCTTTTTTGTTGGCAACAGAAGGAAGGGTGTGGGGGGATCAGATTGGAAATCAATGAAATTGATTGAACCGAGAGCAGAGATCAGACCTTTTACTAAAAGACAGGGAACATTTCTACTCAATCATGTCAGTGTGTCAGTGTCTGTGTAATAGTGAGTGCCATGTTTATGTAGAGTCCAGATAACAAACCACATTCTGTGGCCTTGGAAGTGTTCTTGCAGGGAGGCGAAGTCAAAACACAGATAACTATTGGAGCCACACAGATTTTCACAGGGAGACATAATTTATCCAAAGCGATTAATTTAGCATGATGAAATACATTTTTAGAGACCCAGGTGAACAATTTAGATTGAGCTTGGGTTTTGCCAGACCCCCATCTTCATATCGCCATGAAGATTCATGAGAGATCTCATTAGTTCCTCTTGGCGCACAGACTGCGCTGCGTTGGCTTTACACAGTTCTGTCACCATGCCCGTGATGATATCCAAACGTCGAGATGTTTCCTTCAGTTGAAATCCTTCCAAAAGGTCCTCAACCTGTCCCACTTTCTGATGTAATCCTTTCACGAGATCCCCTACGGCTTCACAATGGCTCGAAATTGCTGCAGACAGCTTGGGGGACTCTTTACTAGCTGCCAGCTTACAAATTTTGCGATGAATCATGGACAATCCCAGGCCAATTAACAGATGTCCAGCTATCAGAAATCCGAATACGTAAATATCCTCCACATCCTCCAGGTACATTGGTGCCAAACATACGACTTGCCACGCACGATACGAGTCCCTCGCATATCCAGCAGCAAAAGTACCATCCGGACACACCGCTTCTCCCGGAGCGGCACTCCTCCGTGAAAAAAGAGTATCAATTGTGCTGAGGGTCCAGCTGATCACATCCATATTTTAGGAATTTGGAAAATCTGCTCCAAAAGCGAGAAAATGACGAAAAACAAGAGAGGCACGCAGACAACAGGAGCAATAGCTAAGAGAGGAAAGAGAGACACGTCTGCTCGCTCTCACGGTCAGAACAGTGTATGTTTACACTTAAGAAGAGTTCAGACATCAATATTTGGTGCAGTGACCCTTATTTTTAATCACAGCTTTCATGCGTCTTGGCATGCTCTCCACAAGTCTTTCACATTGTTCTTGGGTGACTTTATTCCACTCCTGGTGCAAGAACTGAAGTAGCTCAGCTTTGTGTTTGTGTTGGAATTCAACAGATGCTGGAATGGAATGGCTGTAATACATGTAGAGATACTGATTTCAGAAAAAAATGCAGTGGTCTCATTTTTTTCAGAGCTGTAAAAATATGATTATTGTCTAATTTTTGGACCTCATTATTTAAATGACATGTAAACCACAAAATTTAATGTGAGTAATCAGAGGGACCAAGGTGATTTTTCTATTTACACATCTTATAGTGATCAGATTTTGAGCGTGAATGTTACTGCAGGGAGTTTAACAGAAAATTCTATAAACTTGCCACCTACATTAAACCATTATATAAAGTAAATAAACCAAGATTATAGTAGATGTATTAAGACAAATGTAAGTCTAGTCAGATCTAATCTAGTCTGTGAGTATTATTATATTAATATGTGTTTGTGTTTTAGTTACTAGATGCATTGGAGCTTTCCCATTGTCCTTTGCTGCTGAAACTGATGGCAGGTGTTTTGTGTCGGGACAAAAAGCACATCATGGAGGAACAATTTCAGACCTGTTTCCAAAGAATAGCTAAAAGGTCAGTCTGATTTACTAAATATTTTTTATCTACTATATAGAGATTGACTATATTGACATTTCCACTTTTGAGTAGCCTGATAAATATATTATTTTGTCTATCAGTCAGAAATGTGCTAAATGTGCCCGTCAGTGTTTGGTTGAGATTCAAATATCTCAGTACTGTGAAAACACTGAAAAATTAATCTGTAATTCTTAATCAGTTTTAGCAGCTTTTTAATAGTTTTCTTATTAATCAAACAATCAATCCAGCGCATGGCACATGGACAACAAATTACAAATACAATTTTATATTTTTAGAGATGGGACAAGATCTCATGCCACAAGATCTCGCTGGATAAAATTACCACAAGACTGTGCAAATTATAGTTCTTAGCAGTATTAGAATGGCGATTGCAACACAAATATTAAATAAAATAAATAAAAAATGATACGACCAAGTTTGGAAACTGAATCACACTATGTATATACTAGGAATTATGTTAAAATCTCATCGTGTCTCGTTCTTTACTGAATAGGGCTACCACAGAAAGGCAGTTGGAGCTCTTGTGTGTGATATATGGAGTGGTCCAGAGCGGAGATGTGCCCACAAACTCAATGCTCCGGGCTTTGACAGAGAGAGTCCTGCTGCCTCTGGCCTCTCACTGCGCCACCAAGGCCCTCAACGACTTCTTTGTGAAAAACGTTTCAGAAATAATCACTCTCCTGCTCAGTCGCTTCACAAAGGTATGTTAGAGGTCAACTGTATTACAGAGAAAGTGTCTATTGTCTTGGTTGCATAAAATAAATATGGAGTTCAGGATCAACAGTGGCTGCATTCACATCATAGACTGTATATATAAATGGACAAAGCTAACACACTAGCCTCCACGTTCCAAATAGGAAGTGAACATGGGGGCATTTCCTGCTCCATCGATTCTTCTTTGAGTTGACTTCACATAAAAATTTTTTTACCCCCCTCTCTTTAACTGCTGCAGTGAGCCCCGTCATTTTGGTCGTAAAATGTTCACAGTAACCTGCTTTACATGATCCCGGTGTTTGTATTTTGCTATTTTGTCCTTTTCTTTCACTATTTTATGCTATTTCTAATACGGAACTCTGCTCCAAATTCTTCCCTATAACTGCTCACCTCAATGAGCTTCATTTGACAGGAGTCGAACACTATGGGTAATGTCACACTCCCTTAGTCCACTTTTTTATACAGTCTATGGTTCACATGCACCCCATGATCTGATTATTATCTGATTTCTGCACATTTAAGATCATTTAAATGACACAAATCATACAATCCAAAGGCCAGAATGGTCAGAAAGAAATCAGATTTTGTTATTTACCTGTCTTGTTGTCTCTTTTTGCATGATCTCCTGCACAGTTGTAGTCTTGAGAGTGCAGTTTGGGTCAGACGCATAGATGTTGAGTCCAATTTCTCCTTTTGCCATTACTTTTACTAATTCTTTCTCAACACATGGTCATGGGAGCCTGGAGTGTATTTTCTAATGTGAATACAAACCCTTGATCATTTCTTTTAGTCCAATGAAACAACATTTGAACTCCAGTTGTTCAAGAAAATCGGCTGCTACAAACTGATGGAGCTGCTCTACTCTCGTCTCCCCAAAGAAGATGTTTACTCCAAAAATTCACACATCAACCAGGCTTACTGCGGCTCTGAAAAAACGGAAGGAAACGAAATGTCTAAAGCCCTGATCAAGTAAGAACAGCTAATATTTGAATTTAAAGGTGCATTGTGTATCTTTTCAAGTGGACGGTCCGTCAAATGCTTTTCTCTATGGAAATGTTATTGCTTTGGCTGGAATATTTCACAGTATGGTATTAAACCTTTCTATCTTTATGGAGACCAAATCAGGCTAAGTTACAGGTCAGATCTGTGAAGAGACAACCCCGCTCACAGTCAGAATGCCTGTTTTTCTTGGTATTTTTGAACAGTAATTTAATAAATGTAAGGTAGAGCTGTTTAATGTCATTGTGGAACATTCCAGGTAGAACAATAACATACCCATAGAAACAAGCAGGTGACAAAGTTACAAAGTACACCTTTAAGTGAAAATACAGTTCTTAAAGACGCACTGTGTAATTTTCTGGGGGAGGATTCAACACCTGCTTGACACAATATACTGCTACAGAAAAATATAAAGAGAAACGATAATATTGAAACTATTTAAAGCTACTGACACAATAAATATGTAGCAGGATAATTCCAGTAAACCATTTTAAATACACATTAACCCGTATCAAAATGCCTGAGTTCCCACAAATAAATTACATAATGAAAAAATATCTATAGAAGTTACTTATTAAAGCCTCTATACAACTCAAATATTACATCTGAAATAAAGTAGAAATGATGAATACTGATCTCAAAATATATTGTTCCTCTTATCATATATTGAACAATAAGTCAATATAGTAATTATCGTAGATAGACGTATTCTTTTCTCATTAACTCATTCACTGCCGGCCTGTTTTCACAATGTCAACCCTTTGACTGCCAGAGCTTTTAGGTCATTTTCACTGATTTTTCAAGACTCACAGAATACTGAGTTCTTTGACTATATAGACATGGCACACATCAAAATAAAGTGTAGACTCTCTTCTTTCACCTGGAAAAAAAAATATGCTTCTAACCTTTTCGGTTCTCAAGTAATTGACAGTAGAACATAGGGAAGTTTCAGCAAAAACACTGGTTTTTGACAAAAACTGGAGAAATGGAGCATTTTGTGCAAAGAAGGATTTCGAGCAGATCAGTGACTTTGACATCAATACTTATTGATTTAGTGACATCTCAAACATCTAAAACAACAGAGAAAGATATTTTTGATGACAAAGTACACTTTTATTTACAAATATAAGAAATATAACTATATACAAATTGACAACAATCAACAAAACAAAATTTGAGAACAAAATTTGAGATCAGAACAACATACATAAGTATACAACATACATAAAACAATACAATATATAACAATAAAAAAATAAAAAAAATAAATAAAATAAATAAATAAAAGGAGAAATTCAATTTGTCAACTGGACAGGTACTGGGTCCAGTTGACAAATTGAATTTCTCCTTTTGCCATGGATTCTACCTGGACGACTGAGGGATTCTTCACACAATAAAAAAAAAAAAAAACTTTTCAAAAACAATGCCAAGAAACAGGTTTCAGCTGATAGTGACAGGTCATTAGAAGATGCCGGGGACAATCTCTATAAAATCCGCCCAGTGTTGGACTATATTATAAAAATTTAAAAACACGTACCAACCTGGGCAAAACATTTGCATAGATGGTATGAAGCAGAGATTGTTTTTGATCTCCTAGATCAAAAACAATCTCTGCTTGTCCCCGGCAAGTAGAGATTGTCCCCGGCATCTTGACACTGTCACTGTCATGGCTACACCATGTATATGGACAATTTTTATAATTCTGTGTCAGTGTGTGAGTCTGTGGGACACACAGGGGGGAACCAGGGGGGAACCAAATGGGATCAGGGACAAAAAAAGAGTGACCTGGGGGCAGGGGGAAAGGTTATGAGGCACAACAAGAAGGTCACGGTGTTAGCCTGGCATGACACCACCTGCCACCATGATAATATGCAGACAGTAGATGTGTGGCATGTGTGGTTGTTCTTGCCACTCCAGATGCACCACCTGTAAATGATAGAAATATACATTACCTAATTGTATTTTTATTTTGTATTGCTGCAGTGTGATGTGGAGAATAGACACTTTTTTATACATATATACACACACACAATTTATTTATTTATATATATAATATATTTTTTTTACCTTTCTTCGCTTTGCGAGCAGGAGGGGGGGTTGGTCCTCTGCTGGTTGAAGGCTCTGTAAATAGAAAATTCCTTCACAATTACCACAACAGCAGCATCATGTTAGTTAGTTAGTTAGTTAGTTAGTTAGTTCTTCTTACCCATCCCATGCCTCTCTGGAGGCGAAGATCTCCTGCTTCCACTTGATCCTGACGGCTCATCAGATGAATCGGGGTCTGGCTCACGAAATGAGTGCCTCCGGAGCAGACCTGTGATGCGGGATACCGCGGAGACAGGCTGCAGAGACACGCCGGATCAGTTAGGTCTGCCTGAGGCGAGCGATCCGGGTGCGGGTAGGTCGGAGCAGCGGTCTCGTCTGCCCGGGGCGGCGGTGCGGGCGCACATGTTTCGGAGCAGGGAGGTGCGGGCGCGCATGTTTCGGAGCAGGGAGGTGCGGGCGCGCATGTTTCGGAGCAGGGCGGTGCGGGCGCGCATGTTTCGGAGCAGGGCGATGGAGGCGCGCATGTTTCGGAGCAGGGCGATGGAGGCGCGCATGTTTCGGAGCAGGGCGATGGAGGCGCACATGTGTCTGAGCAGGGCGATGGAGGCGCACATGTGTCTGAGCAGGGCGATGGAGGTGCGCAAGTGTCTCTGCCCAAGGCAGACCGAGGCGCGGGTATATCAGGGAGGAGGGAGGAGGACGACAACAGTGAACCGTTTTCCCTCGTTCGCTCTCCTCGCCATCTTGACTCTCTCTCACTACACTACACTACACATGTGCTGATCTTTTCCTGTCTTCCGCGTCTCCGATGGGCACACGATCGCTATCTACAGGTTGGGATGTACGAATTACACCTTAAAAGTTGCTCCAGGTCGTAACCTAGCAACCCCCGCTGAAAAACGCAATTGACGTATTTATCCGTCTCTGGCAGTCTACGTTTGGATTTGAGGGGACGTATTTATCCGTCTCCGGCAGTCAATGAGTTAATATTCCACAGTATGGCTTTAATTGTATCAATCTTAGTTCAATTGCAGGTGTGTAATTGCTTGATAACTTGATAAACTCACATTTATACTGTGAGTAGACTCGCCTCTCCTCAGAACTGACCTGTACCTGAACCTTAGATAGATATATTTATTGCCATACTGTGAATGTTTCATGCAAAGCAATAACATCACTACAAAGACAAGCAGGTAGTGGACCTCCCTCCAGAAAAATTACACAGTACACCTAACTTTCTTATTATATTTTGGTGACTCTTTAGGTCTTGTTTTGAATCCTTTACTGAGAACATGGCTGGTGAGACTCAGTTGCTTGAACTTCGGAGACATTTTCACTGTGCTGCTTATAACTGTGCCATCGCCGTCATCAGCTGTAGTTTTAGTGAACCCAAGTTTTACCAGGGCTTTTTGTTCATCGAGAAACCAGAAAAGGTAATATTGGCTATTTGAAAAATCCTAAAAACATTTGGGATATTGTTCATATGTTTTAAAATCGTCTTTCCTTTTTGTAGAATCAGTTTATCCTGGAAAATATAATTGATATTTCAAGGTCCTACCATTTCCCTATTGAAATTGAGGTACTGTATGTTTATATGTTATATGTTAATGTTTATTCACTCTGTATAGATTTGTTGGTGGTAATACACATAACCACATGACTCATCTTAATTTACTTTAAAATGTGTGTCTGCCTAACTGAGTTGGAAAGATCTGCCTTTTCCCATGCAGCTCCAAGGTCTTGGAATAATTTACAGAGGAATACTTAATTGGAATCTTGATACAAAAAAAAAAAGTACAAAGTGTGGTGAGATGTTATATTTAGATGTGATGTTTTATAAGATATATGATCATTTTTGACTTCACAGTTTTGTTTTGATTGTAAAATAAAGTCAATAAAGTCTTATCTATCTTAAATACAATACATGCTAATCATCACATTCAAGGCGGTTGCTATTTTGATCTTGGAAGCTAAAAGGAAAATTGTTTGTAAAAATACATATATTTTCAGCATAGCCAAAATCTCCAGCCATATATTCAGTGGATCTCAAGCCAGCATAGTTTTAATAACTGTGTTTCTTACAAATTGATCACAATAGTACCATAATTAATTTTCGCTTTTGCATATATAGGTGCCCCTTGAGAGAAAAAAGAAATACATCATGATTCGAGAGGAGGCCCATGAAGAGAATGGAGGTATTCCCAGTCTCAGCTCTTTTGCCTGTAGATTTAACAAAAAATATTATTAATGATATTTTAAATGTTTGTGTTAAATTGCAGAAGCACCAGTGTACCTGTCGTCTCAGTCGTACATGGCGGACAGCAGTCTGAGTGAAGAGATGAGTCAGTTTGATTTCTCAACTGGAGTGCAAAGCTTTTCCTACAGCTCCCAAAACCCAGAGGGCCGCAGGAGGGCAACTGTGAAGAAAGTAAGATATAAGCATTATATATGACTACACTATTTGTAACTTTGAAGTGGTCTGTAATTCAGGGATGAAAGAGTTCCGTTTTTTAGCGGATCTCCGCTTTTTTCCAGCTGCGGGGTAATTTTTTATTTTTTAATTTTTTAAATTTTTTGCATCTGTGCAAATTCGTTGAGAAAGATTTTGGGTGTATATATATGTATAGTTGTGTTTAGGGTCGCCAACTGTCCCTTGAAAAACAGAATCGTCCCGTATTCAGAAACAAAAGTACGTGTATCTCGTATTAAACTTCGTATTAAACACGGGCTCAAGCCCGTGTCTGGAGCCGCGGACCGAGCGAGCGAGCACAGCTCTTTCGCAACAGCGTGTACCATTGCGTGTACACAGGTTAAACTTTATAAAACATTCTATACCTCATCCTACCTGCCCGTGCCTCACGCGTCGCTCTTCACTTTTTCACCTGCGCCTTTTAGTGAGCATAAGCTCCTCCTCAATGCGCTCTGATTAGACGAAGTGACGAAGTGCAAAGCAAAAACAAATCCAATATATACTACTAGTAGGCCTACCTGTTAATAAAATGTGGTTTTTTTTTTGTACTTTTATGTACAGTTTAACTTTATTGCTAACATATAGCATATAGAAATCCAAATTTCAGAAATGGGGGGGGGACTTTCCGCTTTTTTCATGATTGGCCACTTTCATCCCTGGTAATTACAAAGATGTTTAGATTGCATGTATTTTAAAAGTTTATAGACAGATCTAAAAAGCTCTCCTACCTAAAAACTATATATCCCCTGAAGAATCATGCTACACACATATTTTTAATCAGAAAATTATGAAGTGTTTAATTAAGTGTCTTTAGTCTCTGAAAGATGTGAAAACGTGAAAAACTTTATTTTAAGTGGTTTGCAGCTCCACTTTTCACACCTTTAATGCTGGTTGTCACATACATCTCATAGTCTCTTAAACTTGATATTAAAGTGAATAAGCTATTTTTCAATTGTATTATTTTTATACGACTTTCAATAATAATTACACTTCTAAAATATTGTCGTAATACTAAAATACAGTGGTACCTCCATCCATCCATCCATCCATTTTCTTCCGCTTATCCGGGGCCGGGTCGCGGGGGCAACAGTCTAAGCAGGGACTCCCAGACTTCCTTCACCCCGGACACTTCCTCCAGCTCCTCCGGGGGGAGCCCAAGGCGTTCCCAGGCCAGCCGGGACACATAGTCCCTCCAGCGTGTCCTGGGTTTTCCCCGGGGCCTCCTCCCGGTGGGACATCTCCAGAACATCTCCTGAGGGAGGCGACCAGGAGGCATCCGGAACAGATGCCCGAGCCACCTCAGCTGGCTCCTCTCAACGTGGAGAAGCAGCGGCTCTACTCCGAGCCCCTCCCGTGTGACTGAGCTCCTCACCCTATCTCTAAGGGTGCGCCCAGCCACTCTGCGGAGGAAACTCATTTCGGCCGCTTGTATCCGCGATCTCGTCCTTTCGGTCATTATCCAAAGCTCATGACCATAGGTGAGAGTAGGAACGTAGATTGACCGGTAAATTGAGAGCTTCGCCTTTTGGCTCAGCTCCCTCTTCACCACAACGGTCCGGTACAATGACCGCATCACTGCCGACGCTGCACCGATCCGCCTGTCAATCTCACGCTAACGCAGTGGTACCTCACCTTACGAAATTAATTCGTTCCAGAAGTGGTTTCGTAATGTGAATTTTTCGTAAGTTGAGTAGCTATTTCAATGAAAAAAGCCTGATTCGTTCCAAGGCCCCGTTCCAAGTTTTTTTTTTAGTGTAACTTTTTTTTATAGTGTAACACTGTGTTCTGCGTCCTGATTGGCTAAGAGACTGTAGACGCAGGACTAAACGTGGACTAAACCAGGACTGGACACCAGGATTAAAGCGCCGCGTGCGGGTCTATTTCCTGGTTTCGTGCTAGCTCTGCTATTAGCAGCAGCACCGGTGTACCTCACAAGTCACGGCTGAGGCGAGCAGCGACTGCGTGCGTGGGGGGAAGGGGGAGGGCGGACACGTGTGTGATAGCGCAGCATGACCCGGCGCGGGGCTGCGAGCCCGAGACCCGTGCTCAAACCGTGCTTCGTCTAGACCAGATCTAAACCAGGTCTAAACCAGGATTAAACCACCGCGTGCGGGTCTATTTCCTGGTTTCATGCTAGCTCTTGTCGGTGTACCTCACGAGTCACGGCTGAGGAGAGCAGCGAGGAGGGGAGGAGATGTGCCTCCCCTCGGGACGGGACGCAGTCCGAGCGCATGAACAAACGCATGCAAGAGCCGCGGTGGTTTAATCCTGGTTTAATCCTGGTTTAATCCTGGTTTAATCCTGGTTTAATCCTGGTTTAATCCTGGTTTAATCCTGGTTTAGATCTGGTTTAGACCTGGTCTAGAGGAGGCACGGTTTGAGCACGGGTCTCGTGCTCGAAGCCCCGGGCCGGGTCATGCTCCGCTATCACACACGTGTCCGCGCGCAGTCTTCTCCCCCCTCCCCCTTCCCCCCACACTTCACTATTAATACATTTTGTTGAAAGTCTATGAAAGTTTGAGTGTTTAAACGAGAGGCAACTTGAATTTTCTTTCGTATCTAGAGACCAAAATTTAACGTGAAGGCGTTTCGTAACTTGGAATTTTCGTTTGTTGGGTCTTTCGTAAGGTGAGGTACCACTGTACTGCATTTTATTATTATTTGTATTTTTCCCTCATTACTCTGGGTTCTCTCTGACATACTAAAACTACAAGTGTATTTTTTGAAAGGAAATGAGTTACCCTATAGTGAGTGAATGTATTTTGAATGTTATAGTTTATTATATTGTACCTTGTTGTCTACAATCCTTAACAAAGCTTAAAGTGAATTCATGCATAAATACTTGTTAATGTAGGAGACGGAGGAGTCCACGTCTTCGCAGGATGCAATGGTGGACCTGGAAATGGATGAGCTAAACCAGCATGAGTGTATGGCGAACATGACGGCTCTGATCGGGCACATGCAAAGAAATAATATCACCCCTAATGTTCAACAGGTATGGTTTCTGAATGACTTTTATTCTCTGGTATCTTATTCTTAACTTATGGTAATGAAATATTGTGTTATTTATGTACTGTTTCAATAGGGGAGTGCTCCTAGTGATCTTCCACCATGGATGAAGTTTCTCCATGGAAAACTGTCAAATCCAGCCACACCTTTGAACATCCGACTTTTCATCGCAAAGCTTATCATCAACTCAGAGGAGGTGTTTCGGCCGTATGCCAAGTTCTGGTTGGGGCCGCTCCTTCAGCTCGTCGTCTCTGAAAAGAACGGCGGAGAGGGCATTCACTTCATGGTTGTGGATATTGTGGTTACTGTGCTCTCATGGACAACAATAGCAAGCCCAAAGGTGACTGATAAAATGTATTATTGATATTAAAGAGCCCATATTACATTTTCATTATATACATTATATTTTCTAATCTGTTATAATATTTCCTCATCATTTTGTTTCATTCACACATGTTTAATACACAAATCCTGCATAATATTAGGTACTTCTCTCAAGCAGAAAATACTCTGTTCTATATTGTGATGTCATGTGATAATACAGGAAGTGCTCCACTGTGTTTTTAAAATCCACACACCTTCACCAGAATCATTTGGATAATTTCACCCTTGGAATTGCCAATCTCTACTGAACTAAAAGTAAAAGGTAGCTGTTAACTTGAAAACTACCGCTTCATGACATGTGGAACAGAGCATTTTGAGCATTGAAGATGTAAACAGATTAATAAAGGGTTACTCAAGCATGTATGAGTAAAACAAAACACAACTCTAGGTATCTTTTTGATGAGGTAACAACATTATAACATGACTTAAAGCTCACAAGAGTCATTTTTTCATAATATAGGGCATTAAAAATCCTGCCAAATTAAAAGTATAAAACTATAATGTAGTTAAACATTTTGTGTTTTAGGGTAATACGAGGGATGAGGTGCTGGCAAACCGCTTGTTGGAGTTCTTGATGAAAAACAGCTTTCATACAAAGAGGGCAGTTTTTCGTCACAACCTCGAGATCATTCGGACTTTGGTTGAATGTTGGAAAGACTGTCTACACGTGCCCTACAGGTTTTGAATGCCTCCAAGTATACAAGATTATGCGATCTGTTTCTTATATTCATATCTGTTTTCTTCTTGTAGTTTGATTTATGATAGATTTTGTGGTCCAGACCCGAACAGTAAAGACAATTCAATCGGACTTCAGCTTCTGGGAATCGTCTTGGCAAACGGCCTTCCTGCTTATGATGGTACATGTGGCATTGACTATGACAAGTAAGTGTAATTATAGCAGACCTATTATGCAAAATCGACTTTTCAGATCTAACCACATTATAATTGTTTCCTCTCATCATTTACTCACCACAAGTTTGATTGGTGCATGTTTGAGCAATCTTTAACCACTTAATTTCAAGATGCCTTATTGCTATTCGTTTTGCAATTTTATTTTATTTTGGTACAAATGGAAAAAAAAAAAAAAAGATGTCTACTAGCGTGATCTGCAGCTATCCATCACGGTCAGCTCCAACTGGGCACCGCAGTTTTCTAACGAGGAAGACAGCAGACTTGTTTCTTTTATTAAGTTGTTTTAGATGAATAATTGTGTTTTAAAATGTGCAAATTCTAAAATAATGATCCACGGTGTCGTAGATAATAGCTATATAGTGGACGCAAGCACAATAGGTCTTCTTTACGTACGTCTAGTTTCTAAAAGTGAAGACTTGACTTAACATTAGCCACATTTAAACTGTTGTGTGTGTATGTATCTATTGGACTAAACCTGGTACTAAACCTGGACTAGACCAAGCCTAAACCAGGACTAGAATGGGACCAAACCAAGTCTACCACCAAACAATGAAATTCCAATATAATGTAATCTGTTGTGTATTTAATTTTTTAATTTTTTAGGTACATTCTTTCTCTCACCAATAATGTGACTTACACACGGTATAAAGAAGTCTACTCAGCAGCAGCCGAGATAATTGGCCTGATTTTGAAGAATATGACTGAAAGAGACGATGTAAGGAGATTTAAATAAAATATTAAATGTATGTAATGTATGTATGAATGAATGATGCTCTTGTAACCAGGGTAACAATCTTTGAAATTATTCCTACAGCAACATCATCAGGAGCTCTTCGATCTCGCTGCAGCAAAAATCACAAGTTTGGGGAAAAAGGAAATGAACGATAAATTTATAATCTGTTTGAACAAAGTCTCCAAGCACTTTCCTCCTTTTATGGATAAGTAAGTTTCATTTTCATTATTATCATTATTATTGTTTTTTGTGAATATGTTTTTCTTGTATGTTTTCACATTTTTTTCTTTTTTATAACTTTTAAATCTAAAAAGCACCTTGTAAACTCACTCACTCACTTTACACAAAGTAACACAGTGCCTCTAAATTTAAAAAAAGAGCCATTTCAAGTTTTTTTTTTAGACTTTTTATTTCACAATTGTATTTTTCAGGTTTGTGAATTTGACATTCTACCTGCTGCCGAAGCTTCATGGCGTCTTGAAAACGAACTGTTTAGAGTGTATACTGAGCCGAGCGGACGTCACACCAGAGATCTTTATGCAGCTCAAAACTTCAGGCTTCGTTCAGATGATGGCGCACAGGTGAGGAACACTGGACAAGGTTTATATTTATTATATTTATATTATATATTATATATTTACCAATGTACCAACCGCCACATGTCCCTATTGATTAATTGAAGATGCATGACTCAATTCAGTGTTGTTTTACAAACCCTTGGTACATTAGTTCAGCTGTTATTTGTAAAAATATTGGTTACACTTTATTATAACCATAATAATTACACATCTGTTCATTATGAATTAAGTCTTTGTTCATCATTTATTAAAGCTGATTAATGGTTAGGGTTAGGTACAAACTGTGTTTATTTAAGTTTATTAAAAAACATTGAGTCATTAATCTTAAAGTATATTCTGTATAATGAGGCCTTAAACTGTACTATATTACTACATGACATCACAAGGTGGAGCAAAGTGTTTTCTGTTTCAAGGACAACACAGAATAAGTGAGGTTAGCATGTCTTTTACCGTAAAGTCATGTTTAACCTTTTTAATATCCATAATATATGTTTTTTTAAATTTAATAATGATCGTATTACTGTCTTCTTTAGGGATGAGGGCAGACAGAGGGTGTGTCTGGACATCATCCATAAGATCCTGTCTGTGCTGAGTCCAGTGGAGCTGCAGGAGCTTCTGGGGGCTGTGACTGCGTTTGTCTCCCACCCTTCACCTGTGTGTAGAGAGAGAATGTACGATATTCTCATGTGGATTCAAGACAACTACAGGTCAGTACCACAGCCATTATAATCTATCTTGTTTTGTAAATGCTTTTAATTTTCTATTGCTTATGTATATTTGTACATATGGTCACTAAATACCCAATGCTTTAATACACTGCCTTTGTCAACACTTAAAGGACTTATACTACGCTATTTTCTGACATGTTATGATGTTGTTTCCTCATCAAAAACAAACAATAAACACTCCATCTTGTGTTGTCATGTGTTAGTCATAGTCATAGTCATAGTTTGCTTTATTGTCGAAAAACAATCATGTACATGTACATGTACATAGAGTGAATTCGAAATTTCATTTCCCCACTAACCAGGCAGGACAGTGATAGAGTGGGCTAGGGGAGAGGCCGCTGCGCATGTGCGCGCCGCCGACTGGGAGATGCAGAGTAGAAAAGATGCAATACAATCAGTGACAATTTTACAACATGTAATGACAGAAAAACAATTGGAGATATAACATATGGTGATCTTTTTCTTTGGCAACAGAAGGAAGGGTGTGGGGGGATCAGATTGGAAATCAATGAAATTGATTGAACCGAGAGCAGAGATCAGACCTTTCTAAAAGACAGGGAACATTTTACTCAATCATGTCAGTATGGTGAGTTGATCCAATAGTGTGTGCTATGTTTATGTAGAGTCCATGATAACAAACCACATCTGTGGCCCTGGAAGTGTTCATGCAGGGAGACAAAGTCAAAACAAAGATAAGCCGTTGGAGCCACACAGATTTTCACAGGGAGACCTAATTTATCCAAAGGGATTAATTTAGCATGATGAAATACATTTTTTAGAGACCCAAGTGAACAATTTAGATTGAGCTTGGGTTTTGCCAGACCCCCATCTTCATATCGCCATGAAGATTCATGAGAGATCTCATTAGATCCTCTTGGCGCACAGACTGCGCTGCGTGGCTTTACACAGTTCTGTAACCATGCCCGTGATGATGTCCAAACGATCCAATCGAGGTGTTTCCTTCAGTTGAAATCCTTCCAAAAGGTCCTCAACCTGTACCACTTTCTGATGTAATCCTTTCACGAGATCTCCCACGGCTTCACAGTGGCTCGAAATTGCTGCAGACAGCTTGGGGGGCTCTTTACTTGCTGCCAGCTTACAAATTTGGCGATAGATCATGGACAATCCCAGGCCAATTAACAGATGTCCAGCTATCGGAAATCCGAATACGTAAATATCCTCCACATCCTCCAGGTACATTGGTGCCAGACACACGACTTGCCACGCACGATATGAGTCCCTCGCATATCCAGCAGCAAAAGTACCATCCGGACACGCCGCATCTCCCGGAGCAGCACTCCTCTGTGAAAAAAGAGTATCAATCGTGTTGAGGGTCAGGCTGATCACATCCATATTTTTAGGAATTTGGAAAATCTGCTCCAAAAAGCGAGAAAATGACGAAAAACAAGAGAAGCACGCAGACAGCAGAGCAATAGATAAGGAAGAGGAAAAAGAAAACGTGTCCGCTCTCTCTCACGGTCAGAACAGAGAGTGTTGTGTTGTCGTGTAGTAATACAGACACACACACACACACATATATATATATTACAGTGAACCCTCGTTTATCGCGGGGGTTAGGTTCCAGAAATAGCCCGCAATAAGTGAAATCCGCGAAGTAGGACAATTTTATATTTTACAATTATTCTACATGTTTTAAGGCTGAAAACGCTTCACCAGACACATTATACACCTTTCTGAGACTGGTATTAACATTTTTCTCTTGTTTAAACACTCAAACTTTTGTAGATTTTCATTAAAATATATTAATAGTGGGGGGGGGGGGCACGTGACACGCGGACACGTGCGCGCGGACACGTGTGCGCGGACACGTGCGCGCGGACACGTGTGTTTGTTTTGGTACCACATATCCATGCCATGTGCGAAAGTCGAGTGGAAAGCGACCTGGATATCATTTTGGGCAAGACTCAAGCCAATGCTAACAGTGCCAAACCGCTAACAGATGCCTCTGAGCACCAGTCCTCACCACAAGACACGGTAAGACCAACCTGCGCTCACAAGAGTTGGTTGCATTTCACCCCGGGTCCAAAATCAGTCCGCTATCAATGCGTCGCCAATACTCCACTCCACAGCTCTCTAGGACGGGGTCGGGTTCGTCCTCTCGTCCTCTCACGGGGAAGAGCCACTGTCTCCTCTGTGCGCGCGAGTGTCCTCTCCCCGCTGCGGCTCCCCCGGACGCCGCGCGGCCAGGCGCCAGGCCCGTCCATGTTGATTCTTGGCTCTTCCATTTGTCCGGCTCGCACTCAGTCTCTTCCATGGCTCGTGCAAATAAACAAAGGCCACACCTCCTGTCACCCAGGCGCTCTCGTGAAGGACATCTGAGACTCTGTCCCTACCATCCCTGGTCTAGACCTGGTTTAGTCCTGGTTTAGACCTGGTTTAGTCCTGGTTTAGACCTGCTTTAGACCTGGTTTAGTCCTGGTCTAGTCTCTTAGCTAATCAGGGCGCAGGACAGAATGTTACACTGTAAAAAAAAGTTACACTATAAAAAAAAAAAAAAAAAAAAATTGGAAAAAAAAATCCGCGAAACAGCGAGGCCGCGAAGAGTGAACCGCGATACAGCGAGGGTTCACTGTACACTAATTTCCTGACTCTGAGGTTGATCTGTCCTTGTTTTTGTCCTTTGTGTTTGGGTATTTTTGTTTCATGTACACAGTAGTTGCAGTAATTGCTACTGCAACTACTGCATATTTGCAGCTGTACTCATTTTAATTGTTATAGCGAGACTTAAACATGCTTACAGGTCATTGTTGTATATTGCAATATGTTACAAATGTATTGCTTGCTTTTATAATTCAGGATTTTTAATCCCTTCGCTATTTTTTTCTTCAAGATCAGTTGTAATATCAATGTAAAAAAATCAATACAAAACGTCATTCTATTGGACAGCCAAACTCAGTTATCGTTTTCCAACAGTGATTCAGAAAGTATGGAAGACAGCACTTCATTGGAGGTTTTGACTTCAGCCAAAGAAGCTTTACTTCAGGGGCTGGCCGAGGAAAACCAAGGTCTTCAGTGAGTAACATACTTTTAAATAAAGCACTATAATATATCTAAAGGTACACTGTGGAACCTTTCTGGTGGAGACATTTCACCTTGATTATATCTGGTGGATAGATTTCCACAATTTCATTAGAAACTGCATTTGTTGTATGGTCAAATTTGGCTTCATTTTTAGTTCTTAGTTGCCACAGTTACTGAACAACTCACAACATCTTAAAGTGAAGAATATAATATAATATTAGAATATAGATACAATAAATACACATATAGTACATGGAAGAGAATAATATCTTACTGTCTTGTTTTCAGGCTGTACGTCCGTAACTTCTGGAGTCAGGAGAAGCGTCTTCCCACTGCGACCTTTGACCGGATGGCAATGGTGCTGCGCTTTCTCTACACAACTCAGATCGAGAGGTGCTTTTTGAGTTTGGCCACGAATCTGCTGCTGGAAATGACGAGCCAGAGTCCAGACTTCCAAAGAAACATGTTTGAATATCCACTGTCACAGTGCACTTTTCAGGTCAGTAAACTATTATGAAACATGCACATTGATATTGTAGCATCCTTTGTTTGAATGGAAGACTTCAAATCAATAATACAACATACTTGTTTTTATAGGATTACGTGATAGACTCAAATTGGCGCTTCAGGAGTACAGTGATGACCCCGATGTTTGTGGAGACTCAGAGCTCTCAGGGTCCGGAGAGCGTCATGGCATCTCCGTCTGCATCGATGAAGGGAAAACTCCGAGCTACACAGACAACCCTCGAGTTCAGCCAAACACAGGCACCAGGTACAAGGTTTTAGGTTTTATTAATGAGTTTCAACTTCCTGTTACAGGTGACATTTCAAGGGTTTGACCATTCAGAAGACATATTAGGTTTTGACTGAAATAATTTTTAACTGTAAAATCTATAGATATACTTACCTGGCCAGCCAAATGATATCTCTCTGTATTTCCTATACACCGCGATACCATTTGGACACTCTCCATCCACTCTCGCTCCTCCGGTTCCAAACCGACTCCGCGATTCTGATTCGTTCAAAGATGGTGACGTCAGTGCACCCGCCTTTGCCCGCAAAGTCACTCTTAGGCAGCGGAAGTTCCGCCTCAGTTTTGAATCAAGATGGCGCAATCTCTGATTGGTTAACTTAGCTGTCTGTCTACGCGCAACCGCAGCGCATTCTGTGGATCAAACGTTACCAGACTCACTCGCTGGTACAGCGATGAGTCATGGATTCTTCCAGGCAATAGATATACAATATACAAATTTAAATAATTAATAATAAAATGTACCGTGTATGCCAATTGTAAGAATGTTATTACAGTTAATACCATTAAAAAAAATTGAGATGACGGAATGGCTATGTTCATAAGTTGTTTTAGGTCCCATGGCATGAAATTTTCACTTTCTGAGGTTTTTGAACGTTAATGTGAGCTCCCCTTCCCTGTTTAGCCGCCCCCCCATGGCTAAAAGTTGCGAAATGTGACTAAACTGAGCATTTGCGATCCTTTTCCGCGTTTGAAAAAAAGACAGCCCAAACGGGCGATTCTGAACAAGGGAACTTTCTGACATCACACTCGTGGTTTCCACCACCCGTCTGGATGTCTACCCACCGTCTCTGGAAATCACGCCCAGAGAGTTTGGACCGCAGATGAGCTACGAAATGCGAGATGCGTTTTTTTATTTGCCTAGAGACACGTGACAGTGTTTCCAGGCTCGGATGTCCTTTATCCGAGCCTCCAAATTTTCTGTGGAAATGTATATTTTTTTTAATGGAACGCATCTCATATCTTCCTCCGCGCTTAAAACACTGAAGTGGGTGAGAGCGCACCGCTAATCCAGGAAACAGCGGCGTATTTGGCCACAACCCACCCGCTACACTGGCCTGTCTCTGTCCTCCTCATTTGCATTCAAGCAACAACGCCCATAATAAAGTGTTTCAGAGAGATATTTATGACTCTGACTGTGTTCATGAGGCTATCTCATGCACTGAGGCTTGATTTTGAAGAAGGATTCATTTACAGTATTAGGGAACCATTAAGGCGCCATATAAAAGCATCAAGAAGTACCATGTCATGGGATCTTTAAGTTGTTTTAGTGTTGTTATATACTATTTCCTGTATATTTTATTACACTTGGTTTCTACAGTGCATATGGGGACAAATTGTGGAGTTTTATCAAAATTGATTGAATATGTTTAGTTTTCACATTTTAGATTTTGATTTTGAGAATACAGTCTAATTATTAATTCATTCCTGTTTTGTTCCAGGAGGTCGGAGGTCGGCGTATAACTGGCTCACTGGGAGCAGTGTGGACACGTTGGCTGAGTACTCGCTGGGCTCGGAGTCTCTGTCATCGTTGATGATTTTCGATAAAAAGTCCGAAAGACAAACGTCCAGGAAACCCGTCGGGGAAGGTTTTGGGATGAGGCGCCTCACTGCACCCACCGATGAAGTGGACAGTCGCACTCGAGGTTAGAACTTTTTCACCAAATTTCAGAATTACTTTTATTTGATTCTGCTGCTTTTATTGGTATGAATTATAGAAAATGTATATGAATTGTATGTAAAGGTTTTTGTTGGTTGGGTCTGCCGTCTGCTTGTCTCCAGGGAGAGGTTATTGCTTTGCCGAAATGTTCCACAATATGGCATTAAAATTACGAATCTTGCACTTTTTCAATTACATTTGTGTTTTATTGCCCCAAAATACTCGAAGAAACCCTAATTCCTGATAAGTAAGTAACATTTCCATGGAGACATGCATGTAACAGACCTTCTACCAGAAATGTTACATAGTGCACTTTAAAGTACAATATAACACACTGTTAACGAGCTATAATAACCTAATTACTTTTACCTGTAACCATAAATACATTGTAATTACATATTTTGTTAGACAGTGCATAACATTGAGCTTCATGAGAAAGAGGTTATGTTTTAAGTGCAGTGTAAGATAAAATAAAAGATTTGAATGGAAAAGTACAGGGGGTCCTCGGGTTACGACGCTGATCCGTTCTTAAGACGCGTCGTAACCCGAATTTCGTCGTAAGTCGGAACATAATCAAATAAACGGTAATAACATAAAAAATATACTAAAATAACATAAATAATGTATAATAATAACGTATAAAATAACCTTTATGGAGAGGAAGCTGCAGAAGGTGCTGGAGATTCTGGGGCAGGTGAGTCTGGAGTAGTAGAGGCACCTGAGGTAGAGAGTACAGGATCTGTTGCAGGCCTCTCTACCTTCTTAAAATACTGCTCCAGGTTAGTCTGAACAGAGAGCAACCTCTTCTCATCCAAGATCTCCTTGTAACATTGCATCAAATCCATGATGCCTCTGGAAACCCTAGTGAACCTTTCCAAGTTGGGATCCTGAGCCTCAAAAGTTGCCAACGCTTGGTGCATCTCTGCAAAACCTCTTGCCAAGCCCTGCCTTGTGAAAGCCTTAGGCTCTGGGGTGGGTGCTTCTTCTTCTTCTTCCTCTATGATCTGCTTCTCCAGTTGTATCAGGTCCTCAGCAGATAACTCCTCTCCATGAGATTCCAGCAGCTCTGCAACATCATCAACCTCCATCTCCAAATTGATGTCCTTACCCAGAGCAACAACGTTCTCAACATGCTGAACTGTGTCCTCAAACCCATGGACATTATTCACAAATTGAGGACACATTTTTTTCCAAACACCATTCATGTTTGTTTGCTTAACGTCCTCCCAGGAATCAGCAATGTTCTTTACGGCATCAAGGATGTTGTAGGATTTCCAAAAGTCCTTCAGAGTCAAGTTCTTCTTGGTTTCAGTTGCCTGTAAAGCCATAGCAATTGCCCTTCTTTCCATCTCAACAATAAGAGCACTACGCTGCTTGGATATCACTGTCGCTTTCATAGGAGCAGATCCTTTCACATGTTCAACGATGCGCTCTTTGTCTTTGATAATGGTAGCAACAGTTGAACGACTAAGGCCAAGCATCCGGCCAATGCTTGTTGGTGTTTCTCCCTTTTCAGATCACTTTACGATGTCCAATTTAACTTGCATGGTGATGGCCTTTCTTTTCTTTGATGCACTACCACCAGAAGAGTCTGCCTTACGCTTGGGAGCCATAACCAAGGGCAAAAAGTTAAAGAAAAAACGATAAAACACGAGAGAGACGGCTTGAACAACCAAAATGGCGTATACGGTACTGCGATTGAGTGTAGAGAGCGACGCCGTCCTCTTCGCCCTACAACCACAACAAGCGTACAGTATTCTTCCGCCCTGCGCCCGAAACTAGTTTGTGTTTGTTTACGTCGCTTATGACGCTAAACCGCGTAATACGGAATGAAAAAAAAAAAAAATTTTTAATGGGGGCGCGTTCGTAACCACGAAACGTCGTAACCCGAGACCCTTGTAACCTGAGGACTCCCTGTATAGTAGTACTAGTAAGTAAGTAAGTAAGTAAGTAAATTTTATTTATATAGCACATTTAAAAACAGTGAGAACTGGCCAAAGTGCTGTACAATGTCAAAAAGCTAAAAATAATAATAAATAAATCGGCAGCATAAAATACATAAGAACATTTGACATGGCAGAAGTAAACATAAGATGAAATAAAAGACAGGATAAAAGAGATAAAAGAGCTAAGAGGCAAAGGTCACATTGTACAAATGAGTTTTTAGCTTGGATTTAAAAGTGGTGATTGTTGGAGCAGATCTGATGTCAGTAGGTAAACTGTTCCAGAGACGTGGAGCTGCCACAGCAAAAGCACGGTCCCCTTTGTGCTTGAGGCGGGAGCGGGCAACACAAAGGAGACCTTTGTCGGCAGATCTGAGGGACCTGGGTGCAGAGTAGTGTTGCAGCATGTCTGAGATGTACTTGGGGGTCTGGCCTTGAAAGGACTTAAAAACCAAAAGAAGTATTTTAAATTGAATTCTAAAACAAATGGGAAGCCAGTGCAGAGAGGAGAGGACTGGATTGATGTGTTCCTGCCTCTTGGTGCCTGTTAAAAGTCTAGCAGCAGCATTCTGCACCAGCTGCAGGCGAGCTAGCTGGGTCTGGGGGAGGCCAAAGTAGAGGGCGTTGCAGTAATCCAGCCGAGATGTTATGAAGGCATGGATAACGGTTTCCAGATCTTGAACAGAGAGTGATGGCTTGAGCTGGGTGATCACTCTCAGCTGGTAGTAACTATTTTTTATGACCGTATTTATTTGTTTTTTGAAACACAAGTCAGAGTCAAAGATAACCCCAAGGCTTTTGGCAGAAGGCTTAACAAAAGAGGAGAGGTGAGATAAATTGCCAGTAACTGTGGGTATTGATTTAGGGGATCCAAAAACTATGACCTCGGTCTTGCTGTCGTTGTGTTGTAGAAAATTGTTGGACATCCAAAGCTTAATGGCCTCTATACAGTCTAGGAGAGATTGGGCGGAGTCCTGTGATGTTAATGGTAAGTATAATTGTGTGTCATCAGCGTAAAAATGAAAGGAAACAAAATGTTTACGGATAATGTCCCCTAGGGGGAGCATGTATAGGCAGAAGAGTATTGGCCCTAAAATTGAGCCTTGGGGGACACCATAGGAGACCGGAGCAGAAGCAGATGAGGAATGGCCGATGGAAACTGAGAAAGTTCTATGTTGGAGATAGGACTTGAACCAAAGCAGTGCTGTCCCTTTAATGCCCACCCACTCTTCAAGGCGGTTGAGGAGGATGGTATGGTCCACTGTGTCAAAGGCCGCACTGAGGTCCAATAAGACCAGGATTGCATTTTGACCCGCGTCGAGTGTGAGAAGCAAGTCATTTGTTATTTTGAGCAATGCAGTTTCAGTGCTGTGCCAGGCTCTGAAACCTGATTGAAAGGGCTCCAAGATGGCGTGCTGCGAGAGGAAGGGGGAGAGCTGGGACAACACTACTTTTTCGAGCAATTTAGTAGAATTTATGGTGGTATTAATTAGCCTGTAGTTCATGTACAGTTTAAATCTTTTACTTCAGATGCATTCTCTACACTGTTGTTTTTATTCTGATTCCTTTTTGTCACAATATTCACTACATGGAGATATACAGTAAATAAAATAACCAATTTTCAGATTTCATAATAACATTGTGTAACTATTTTAATGTGCATTCTGGTGTTTTTAAATCACATTAGCACAAAATGAACAGCGCAGAAACATCTTAAGACTTCGTCGCAGATTCCTCAAGGATCAGGAAAAAGTCAGTTTGAACTACGCCCAGAAAGAAATCCAACATCAAAGGCAGAAAAGGGTAAAAAAATAAAAAATAAAAAAAATTAATCAACTTTCACTATCAAGTTCACTCTATCAATTAATATTATCTTGTGTTTTTATAGGAGGAGAAGGCAGATCAAAGTCTACGAAGAGAGGCTCAGGTGACACTGTATCGTAACTACAGAGTGGGAGACTTTCCAGATATTCAGATCCCTCACAGTAGTCTCATCGCTCCACTACAGGCTCTGGCACAGGTACAGTGCAATGACATCTAGGATTTCTCTTTAAATGGAGTGGAAGCTTTGTCATTGTAAACAACGAAAAGACTTGGAAATGGACGGGTCCACGGACCTTAAAGCAGCCGACATGGGGAGCTAATATCCCACCTCTCTCGTCATTGATACAAGAACATAAACAGAATAGGAAATGCAGATGCAGTCATAACAATAGTCACAAACACATACGACATATACAGTGGACTGTTTACATAAGGTGTCTTTTTGTTTGGAAAACATTACAGGAGGGTGGGAGGGGGGCAAGAGTGAAATACAGAGAATATTTGACAAACTGAGGTGGAAAGCTATGTAAGAAGGGCAGAGTGTTTTTATAAATAGCCAATTAAAATGTCCTTGATACATGGTGAGCCTGTGTTATCACAGTGCGTCCTTGACCATCAAAAATCCGTTGGGACATGTCAGCTCTCCCAAACCCACATTCCTTCCTGAAAAAATTCAATTGGGTTGAGGGACCAGCTTATCAATTCCATAATTTTAGGATTTGAAAATCCATAACAACAGGAGAAATAGAGACGAGACGAGATGAGAGAGCATAAAAGACACAGGGCAGCAGATAAGGGAGAGAGGGAAAAAACGCATCCGCCTTCAGCAAGAGACAGAGAGAAGAGCTAAAGGTGTATTTTGTAACTTTTCTGGTGAGGGGTTTATCACAGTCTTGTCTCTATGGAGATGTTATTGCTTTGCCTCAGTGTTTCACAGAATGGCATTAAACTTTTGTATCTAGCTAGCGTTCAATTACAGTTTGTTTTAGTGCTCAAAAATACCCAAAGAAAAGGCTGTGAGAGGGAGTCCCTCTCCACAGATCTGACCTGTAACTTGACCCGATTGTGTCACCTACTTGTCTCATTGAGATTAATAAGTTTAATACCATACTGTTAAACTTTTTATGCAAAGCACTACCAAATCACCGTGGAGAAAAGCAGATGGCATACCCACGAGAAAAAAGTTCCATAGCTCACCTTTAATATTTAAAAGCATTTCTCAACTGTGTACTCAATATGTGCAAATCTAACATTGATTTTTACTCATATGTGGACCAAATATTTTTGTCCTTACATTTCTAGGATAAAGGTGTTAAAATTGGGTTTCGCAAAGGTCCAGGTAGGTCCTTAAAATGGCCACCAGCCCCTTGGTCTGGTCCTTTGTTAGTGATACTGAGTGGTGATGGCATCAAAAGAGTCCAACACAACAGATGTTACAATTGTAATTGTAATCAATCCACAATCAAAAATACATTTTACTTGTAACAAAAAACAGGTTTACATTTTGTGTTTTTATTGTTAATGAAATCAGAAAGCCATATGAGCTGCTTTGGTTTGTCAGATCCATAAACCTAAACCCAAAAGGAATAGTTAATTATATTTATTTTCCCTTTTTTCTATAGAAAGATCCTATTTTGGCCAAACAGCTGTTCAGCTCTCTTTTTACTGGGATCCTCCACGAAATGCAGAAAAGTAAATCGTCCACAGAGGGGCAGAGGATTAATGATGAATTAAGATGTAACATGGACACCTTTCTGAAGAGGAGTACTATCTGCTTCCCCCCATTTGTGGCCTGTGTGCAGGTATCACAGTACAATCTATCTACATGCTGTATGTTATAATGTATGCTTTTCAGCTGATAAAAAACTACCACTTCATGACTTGGAACAGAGCATTTTGAGTCTTCGAAATGTAGACTAATAATAAAGTGTTACTCATATGTGTGTATGAAACAAAACACAACTCCAGTTATGTTTTTGATTAGGTAACATTTTAACAGGGTTTAAAGCTCACATGTAATATAGGACCTTTTAAATCGTGGATTTTTTTAAACCTAATTCTGTATCAACATTGTTTTTGTTTTCTGTAGGACATGTGTTACCAACATAAAGAACTGCTTGATATCGATCCAGCGAATATCAGCTCATCTTGTTTGGTCAGTCTCCAACAACCATCAGGCATTTTGCTTTTGGAGGAGGGATTATTGCACAATGTCCCAATGGAGCCACCATCCAAACGGTCGAGAGGGCCCAAAGAGCTCCCTCCTGACACCAACAAGTGGATCCACCTTGCAAGGTCTCATTTACTTTCTATACCTACTTTTGTCCATGTAATGTAATGATAAATTTGTTTTGTCCCAGTACAGATATATAGTTAAGTTCTATATAATTTTATATATAAACATATATAAAATATGTTTACTCTAGATTGTACAGATCTTTGGAGGACTTTGATGTTGTGCGCGGGATCTTTGGAAGTAAAGTGGGGACCAAGTCTATCACTTGTTTAGCTCTTCAGGCTGAGGCTCACACAGACTACGCAGAAGCAGTCAAACTCTACAATGAGGTACTGTTGCTACTTTATATTCATATTTGTAGTAACAGGTATTAAAATAGTTCATATGCCAATTTGACATTTAGTGTATAGTTTGTGGAATATTATCTTTATCCAAAGTAAAGGTCAAAAATAAAAATATATTGGTCCAATATTTGGAGTTATCAGCCTTAAATCTCCAGCACAGGCTGATATTTAGTTTTGGTGCATAAAAATACACACAAAGCTTTATTTTAACACTTTAATGCGAAGAGATAACTGCTAAAAACAATACACAGCTCTTCTTTAGGTTTGTGGTAAAAAAAAAAAAAGGGCTCTGGGTGTGAGCTGAGTGTGTAGTAAATCGATCTATCAGCAGAACTTATCGACCACTGGTTTCTTGGTCGATCTCTATAAAATAAATGGGACGATTTAATAGCATTTGGACCTTGTGACAAACTGATTGCTAATGATGAATGCGATTCATTGACAATAATATAATTAAAAAGAAAATATTTGACTTAAAAAGAGCTCAACTGGTAAGTTTTAAGCAGTGTTTTCTCAACTAAATAATTTCTCTGCACTGTATATAGAAGAAAAGTGCTATATTATGTGTTAGCAGTTAAAAATCTATTGTGCCCTGCCATCCAATGCATTTTATTTCAAAAGAGCTCATTTATTTAGTGAGTTTTAAGCTGACTTGTCCACTAATACTTTTCAAAATTAGTCTGCACAATATATGTAAGAAAGCGTGGTTATAATTATGTGTTTGTATATTTTACATGTCCATCCCAGGCGTTGAACACTGATGAGTGGGCTGACGGCCCGCCCACAGACGCAGAGAAGGACTTCTGGGAGATCGCAGCGATGGAGGCGTATAGTCACCTGACCGAGTGGGCGTCTCTGCAGTACTGCGCCACTGTTTGCATCGACGAAGGCTCTCCACCCGACCTGGAAAAGATGTGGGCGGAGCCTTATAACCAGGTATGAGATTTCAGACAAGAATCTATCCGGTCTATAGTTCACTCAATTTTTGTGCATGCCGGTTCTGCTGCAATAAAATGATACATTTTAGACCCAAGAGCTTACCATGTAATATTGTAAGTATCCACAGTATTACCATGTCAAAGCACAATAATAAAGCCAACAGTTGTACATTTCACATTATAGAGGACGTACTAATTACAGGCTCCTGAAAATGTGCTGTTTAAATCAAACTTGTAAACTTCAACCTTTTTTGACAGTGTTTATTGATGTGTGCATAGTCATGGTAACAGAACATTCCACCATACAGATACATGTAGAACACCCCAGTATGATGTCACTGGAAAGCGTCAGTTGCTTCACAAGGATAAAACTAACGGATGACCAGTGGTAATTTTGTTAAGTTAAAAGATTTACTGTTTCTGTCTCTTTCGTTGTCAGGAAATGTATTTGCAGCACATGATTCGCAGCATGTTGAAACAGCTGCAGCTCGGGGGAGTGGACCAGACCCTCCTCAGCTTCATCGACAAAGCGATGAAGGTCGAGGAGCGAAAGAAACTACTGGAAAACCACTACAGCCAAGAGCTCAGCCTCCTCTACATCCTGCAAGAAGACTACGACCGGGCGAAATACTACATCAACTACGCCATGCAGCTCTTTATGCAGGTACTGAGATGCTGAAGTTATTCAGTTTTAAGGGCTGTTTTCTGATCTATGTTATAATGTTGTTTCCTCATCAAAAACATACCTGAAGTTGTGTTTTGTTTCATTCTCACATATTTAACGCACAAACCCTGCATATTTAGGCTGAGTTCCTCTCTAAAACAGAAAAGACTCAGTTCTACCTGGTGATATCATGTTCTAATTCAGGAAGAGCTCCAATGTGTTTCTAAACTCCATACACCTTCACTAGAATCATTTGGGTAATTTCAGATGTGGAATTGTCAATCTTTATTGAACAAAAGGTAAAAGGTAGCTGCTAACTTGGAAACTATTACTTCATGACATCACAAGGTGGAACAGAGCACTCAAATATTTGTAAATGAAAGAAAACGCAACTCCAGGTATGTTTGGCTTAAAGCTCACAAGAGACAGATATGCATAATATAGGACTTTTAAATTAAGTTAATTGATTTTAAAAAGTGAAAAATCTGGTTTATTTGTAATGACAGAATTATGCATTTTCCAGAGATTTATTGTAATTTTGTGTATAGTTTGTGAAGAGTATTATCATTAAAAAAGTCAAAATGAATGGAACAATATCAAATTAATTGTAATTTGACCATGTGACAAACTGCTAAAAGTTCAGACCATATTAATCTACTTTGATGGTAAGAAATTAGGGGAAATGGAGGGGGAAATTAGTAGCTGTTTTTTTGTTGTTGTTGTTGTTGTTTTTCCAATATAATTTCTATGCAGACAGTGTGACTTGTTTACAAATGAAGCTTGGTTCTTTATTTAGAATTTACCATTCAAAGTCAAGGATGAACTGTTGGAACAGGGGGTTGACATAATTTACTTCATAAAACCATTATAAAGACATAAATAGACATAAATAGTGATAAAAAGTGTGATATGCACCCCACTTACAGTAATGTGAAATGGGTGCTATTGTTGAATATAAATTTTTGTCAATTTTATTTTTAAATTGTCTTTGATGTTTTGGTATTATTTTCTCCTCTTAACAGAATTACTCCAGTGTGGATACGCTGCTTACTAAGAGTCGTCTGACCATCCTGCAGTCAGTACAGGCCCTAACAGAAATCCAAGACTTCCTGTTGTTTGTTAACAGGGAGGGTAAGCAATGATCAGCCATTACACTGCTACTACTACTATTACTATTATTATTAAGTTAATAAAAAGTCTTTCTTCTTCCCTCTCCTTTTCGAGAATGTGCTTTTCTGTTGTTTACAATGTATATCAATCAAATCAATCAATTAATCAATACTAATACTAAAACTACAAAAAAAAAAGGAAACCTGACCATACCAAACTGTTTCATAGGAAACCTGAAGGGACATAGTACATAAACTGAAGTTTTTATTCATAATAAAACATTTATACATGGAAAGCAGTAGAACAATTCGCTCATTCATTTATTATTTAAGATTTTAAATAAATGGCTTAAGAATATTTTACTATGTGTTTTTCAGTGTCCGTGTCCTCTCTGAAGCAACTCACTCGACTCTGGACCGAGCGGTATCCTGATCCTAAAGTAGATCCAGTGAATGTCTGGGATGATATAATTACATCAAGGTACAGACAATAATTAATAATAAAATAATTTAACATGACTTTTTAGAAATAACATTATTCTTTGTCATAACATAAATACATTAAAACTGATTATTTTTTTGTAATGTTTAGGTGTTTCTTTTTGGACAAGATCCTTGAAAAGATAAAAAGTCAGGGGTCCACTGATGATATGGAAGTGGATGGGGAGCCTGACATTACCTCTTTGGTAAACAACTGCAAGTTTAGCATGAAACTGCAGATGGCGGACAGTGCGTGGAGTCAGGTAAAACGAACATATTATTTTATATCTTTATATGTAGAAGATGTTAAATAGACATTGATATGCCATTTCTGCATTACAAATAACTGGTATAGAAAGTCATGAAGAAAAAAACTAAAAGTGCAATTAAAGGTGCGGAGGCTCTGGTACCTGCTTGTCTCCGTGGAAAGTTAGATTGGTTTGTCTGGAATGTTCTGGTATGGCATTAAATGTATCCATCTTGAATTTACTCAATAACTAGATTTTTTGTTGACCTAAAAACTTGCATTCTTGCTATTCCTGGGCTCGCCTCACGTATATGACATGTAACTTGGCCCATTGGCGTCACCTGCTGTTTCCATAGAGATAAATAAATGTAATGCCATACTGTGGAACACTGGAGGCAACATCTCCATGGAGAGAAGCAGGTTAAGGACCCTCTACCATAAAAGTTACGCCGTCCACCTTTAAAGGAGGAGCTGAGCCGAAAGGCAAAGCTCTCGATCTACCTGCTACATGGATTAAATCTGTAACATTCATTTAAGTCAGTTTTGCCCTGTTGAATTCCCACCTCTTTGTAATGCACATTTGTTTGTTTACATTTGTTGTTAATAGAATAACTTCCCTGTTGCGACTAAGCTGCTGAAAGATCTTCACAGAGACGCCAAGTCGAACAGGAGCTGGTTACTGCGCTGGGTCCATAGTTATAGTCGCTATAGTCACAAACGCAGCCACACACTCAGTCCTGTGGAGCAGATCAACACAATGTTAAAGACTATTCCACTGCTCGGTATGTAATTTAAAGTATGACAGATTATCAGAGCCAAAGCACGGCTAAACAAGGGAATATTTCATGTGGAAATCAGGGTTATATTAAGATTTATCCATCCATCCATCCATTTTCTTCCGCTTATCCGGGGCCGGGTCGCGGGGGCAAACAGTCTAAGCAGGGACGCCCAGACCTCCTTCACCCCGGACACTTCCTCCAGCTCCTCCAGTGGGACCCCAAGGCGTTCCCAGGCCAGCCGGGACACATAGTCCCTCCAGCGCGTCCTGGGTCTTCCCCGGGGCCTCCTCCCGGTGGGACATGCCCGGAACACCTCCCGAGGGAGGCGTCCAGGAGGCATCCGAAACAGATGCCCGAGCCACCTCAGCTGGCTCCTCTTGACGTGGAGAAGCAGCGGCTCTACTCCGAGCTCCTCACCCTATCTCTAAGGGTGCGCCCAGCCACTCTACGGAGGAAACTCATTTCGGCCGCTTGTATCCGCGATCTCGTCCTTTCGGTCATTACCCAGAGCTCATGACCATAGGTGAGGGTAGGAACGTAGATTGACCAGTAAATTCACCACAACGGTCCGGTACAGCGACCGCATCACTGCCAACGCTGCACCGTTCCGCCTGTCAATCTCACACTCCATCCTCCCCTCACTCATGAACAAGACCCCGAGATACTTGAACTCCTCCACCTGAGGCAAGGACTCCCCACCCACCCAGAGAGGGCAAACCACCTTTTTCCGGTCGAGAACCATGGCCTCGGAAGAGCTGATCGTCATCCCAGCCGCTTCACACTCGGCTGCGAACCGCCCCAGTGCACATTGGAGCTCCCGGTTCGATGAAGCCATCAGGACAACATCATCTGCAAACAGCAGAGATGAGATCCTGTGGTTCCCAAACCGGATCCCCTCCGGCCCCTGACTGCGCCTAGAAATTCTGTCCATATATATAATGAACAGAACCGGTGACAAAGGGCAGCCCTGGCGGAGTTCAACATGCACCGGAAACAGGTCCGACTTACTACCGGCAATGCGAACACAGCTCCTGCTCCGGTCATACAGGGACCGAACAGCCCTTAGCAAAGGGCTCCGAACCCCGTACTCCCAGAGCACTCTCCACAGGACCCCACGAGGGACACGGTCGAATGCCTTCTCCAGATCCACAAAGCACATGTGGACTGGTTGGGCAAACTCCCATGCACCCTCGAGCACCCGATGGAGAGTATAGAGCTGGTCCAGTGTTTCCCGGCCGGGACGAAAACCACACTGCTTCTCCTGAATCCGAGGTTCGACTATCGGTCGAATTCTCCTCTCCAGCACCCTGGAATAGACCTTACCGGGAAGGCTGAGGAGTGTGATTCCCCGATAATTGGAACACACCCTCCGGTCCCCCTTCTTAAACAGAGGGCCAACCACCCCGGTCTGCCAGTCCAGAGGTACTGTCCCCGGTCGCCACGCGATGTTGCAGAGACGTGTCAGCCAAGACAGCCCTACAACATCCAGCGACTTGAGATACTCAGGACTGATCTCATCCACCCCCGGGGCCTTGCCACTGAGGAGCTTTCCAACCACCTCAGTGACTTCGGCCAGGGTGATGAACGAGTCCGCCTCCAAGTCTCCAGCCTCTGCTTCCTCTTCGGAAGACGTGACGGCGGGATTGGGGAGATCCTCAAAGTATTCCTTCCACCGTCCGACAACATCCCTAGTCGAGGTCAACAGCTCCCCACCGTAAACAGTGTTGGTGAAGCACTGCTTCCCCCTTCTGAGGCGCCGAACGGTTTGCCAGAATTTCTTTGAGGCTGTCCGATAGTCCTCTTCCATGGCCTCTCCGAACTCCTCCCAAACCCGAGTTTTTGCCTCTGCGACCACCCGGGCTGCAGCACGCTTGGCCCGCCGGTACCCGTCAGCTGCCTCAGGAGTCCCATGAGCCAACAAGGCCCGATAGGACTCCTTCTTCAGCCTGACGGCATCCCTTACTTCCGGTGTCCACCACCGGGTTCGGGGATTGCCGCCGCGACAGGCACCACAGACCTTACGACCACAGCTACGGGCGGCCGCATCGACAATAGAGGCCGAGAAAAGAGCCCATTCGGACTCTATGTCCCCAGCCTCCCCCGGAATCCGGGAGAAGCTCTCCCGGAGGTGTGAGTTGAAGGTGCTCCTGACAGAGGGCTCTGCCAGACGTTCCCAACAGACCTTCACGATACGCTTGGGCCTGCCAGGTCTCTCCGGCTTCCTCCCCCGCCAGCGGACCCAACTCACAACCAGGTGGTGATCGGTTGACAGCTCTGCCCCTCTCTTCACCCGAGTGTCCAAGACACGCGGTCGGAGGTCAGATGACACGACAACAAAGTCGATCATCGACCTCCGTCCTAGGGTGTCCTGGTGCCACGTGCACTGATGGACACCCTTGTGCTCGAACATGGTGTTCGTTATGGACAAACTGTGGCCAGCACAGAAGTCCAATAACAGAACACCGCTCGGGTTCAGATCAGGGAGGCCGTTCCTCCCAATCACCCCTCTCCAGGTGTCACTGTCGTTGCCCACGTGGGCGTTGAAGTCCCCCAGGAGAACAACGGAGTCCCCGGTCGGTGCACAGTTCAGTACCCCTCCCAGGCACTCCAAGAAGGCCGGGTACTCTGCACTGCTGTTCGGTCTATAGGCCGACACAACAGTGAGAAACTTGTCCCCGACCCGAAGGCGCAGGGACGCGACCCTCTCGTTCACCGGGGTCAACTCCAACACTTGGCGGCTGAGCTGTGGGGCAATGAGCAGGCCCACACCAGCCCGCTGCCGTTCCCCGCGGGCAACGCCAGAGAAATGGAGGGTCCAGCCCCCCTCAAGGAGTTGGGTTCCAGAGCCCAAGCTGTGCGTGGAGGTGAGGTCGACTATATCTAGTCGGTAACGCTCAACCTCCCGCACGAGCTCAGGCTCCTTCCCCCCCAGCGAGGTGACATTCCATGTCCCCAGAGCTAGTCTCCATGTCCGGAGATCCGGCCGTCGAGGCCCCCGCCTTCGACTGCCGCCTAGATCTCTCTGCACCCGGCCCTTATGGATCCTCCTGCGGGTGGTGGGTCCACAGGAGGACGGCCCCACATCGCTTCTTCGGGCTTCGCCCGGCCGAGCCCCGTGGGGAAAGGCCCGGCCACCAGACGCTCGCTGGCGCGCACCCACCCCAGGTCTGGCTCCAGGGTGGGGCCCCGGTGACGCCAGTCCGGGCGACGTATCTGACCTTGTTTTAAAACTCAACATAAGGGCTTCTGAACCGCTCTTAGACTGACCCGTCCCCCAGGGCCTGTTTGCCTTGGGTGACCCTACCAGGGGCATAAAGCCCCCGAAAACATAGCTCCCGGGATCATTCGGGCACTCAAACCCTTCCACCACGTTAAGGTGGCGGCTCAAGGAGGGTTATATTAAGATTTAACAAGACTAAAATAATTAAACTAACCAGGCCTGAACTAGGACTAAACCAGGGCTAAATCAGGAATGGAACCAGGACTGAATCAGGACTATGCCAGTACCAAACCAGGACTAAGCCAGGATTAAGTCAGTACCATACCAGGGGACAAAACATGTATAAACCAGGACAAAACTACAAATGAATTATGTTAAAACTCAACCTGGTTTAAACAATTAAGTAAACTAATCCAAACTGATATAGTCTTCAACAACATTTTTTGACTCTACTTCATACTCAAAATAAAGGAATAAGGAAGAAAGATTTAAACTGGGGCTAAACTGTAAGTTAACATAATGTTCCTCTTTGCACAAACCTGAATGTGATGAAATTTTGTAGCAGTTAAGGACAAATAATTACTAAGCATGCACTAAACTAGCTTTATTTTTGCAGAGGACCTCCAGGCAGAAGTCAAAAGTGGAACAGCCAAAGTTTTCCGATATCAGAAAATACTCCAAGGCACGTCGTTCCACATCATGGCCACAGCAATAGGCACCAGTTCTTCTGTTTTGGGAACCATTGACACAGATAAAGCCAAAAAGGTGGTGAGACTGTCAGGACAAACATGGCCAGCTGAAGATCCAAAGGTAAACTAAATATGATAAATCTAAAATATATTTTCAAATTGTGTAGCATTTTGTCATTGTAAAGGCGCAGTTGCTAGTGCTGGGTTTCCCACCATATAGGGCCTGTTTACACATACCCAGGTATTTGTAGAAACGGTTTTCGCGTTTGCATGTAAACTTAGGAAAAGTGAGTTTTAGGCAGCTGACGCACCAAAAGTGTGATTCTGATTGGCTTGCAGAGCGTTCTCCTTCATTTTCAGAGGCGAATTCGCCGTTTGTGTGTAAACAGTGGGTACAAACGAAGGGAAATGTCTGTTTTTAAAAATACCGGTGTACATGTAAATTGGGCCTCATTTTGGAAAACGGAGAGAGACAAATATTCCTTTCTCAACATACCCGGGTATGTAAACGTAGCCTGATAAGTCATTGTTTTTCCTGAAATGTTCCATGTATTCAATTCCAGGTGTTTTAGGTGTTACATGTATTCTTACTGTCACCAGGATCGTCTCTCCACAGATCTAATCTAGAGAAGTTTAATACTGTAATACTGTGGAACATTCAAAGCAAAGCACTAACATTTCCTTAAAGACAATTATGTGGCATGCCCTACACCAGAAAAAATATTATGCAACATCAATAGTACAGTATTTATATTATATATTATGGATCATTTGTAACACTTTGTTGAATTATTAATTACCAGTCTAAAAGATAGACTGGTAAGATAGCACACTGTTGTACTTTATATTTTTTTCTTTTTATGATTATTTACAGAAAGTGGAAGTTGGTCTGCATCTGCAGGCCCTGAAGTTGTTTTGTGAAGGCACCAGGAAGGCCGAGGAGGAGCTGCAGTCGTATAAACAGGACTGTGTGGAGCCTGGCAGCCTCATAGAGACCTACATGGCTCTGGCCAACTTCTGTGACAAACGACTACGAGAGGAGGAGCAGAGTGAGAGTGGTGAGAAATCAATACATTTCATATTGACATGATATTTTAACACTGCTTTAGGAATGTGCTTCTGTGTCCAACTATGTTTTAGTTGGGGAAGTATTGCACAAAATCACACTTTATACTCTTGTTTTGCAGATTATACAAGACGCGAATACAGCTCGATTTATTTTTAATCTGCTGTTTGCAGTAATTTTATTAGTTTCAAATATAGAGGATGTACTCTTATTCTAATTTAGCAAAGCAACAATAGCAATATTATATTTTTTTAAATACATATTCCAGATCTAATTGCATGCTTTAAATGTAGAGCAATCAGACATAAGAATACAAGAAGCTGGTATCAAAACTACATATTCATTTGAGCAGGCATCAATACTTTGAATGGTCTTAAACCAAGTAGTAGTATGGCCACAAAGTGAAAAAAATTGTGTTGAAAATTATATTATAGCGTAAACAACTAATTTAAATAGTCAATATATTGTGGCCACACCTCCTAGTCAAAGCCTGATCTTGCTAAGCAGGGCCGGACCTGGTTAGTACTTGAATGGGTGATCGCTGGGAATTCCAGTTGCCACAGTGGGGCACCATTATCTGTCATTGCTTCTGCCATTCTGCCCAAGGCCAGCTGTGGCTGCAATAGTAGTTTATCACAACCCAGTATGGAGTGAATGAATAATGCACCAAACTGTAAAGCATCTGGTAAAGCTCTATGTAAGACTAATGCATTATTATTATATATAGTTTATATTATTATTATTATTATTATTATTATTATTATTATCATTTTTTTTTTTTTTATATCTGTGCAAATTCGTTGAGAAAGATTTTGGGTGTATATATATGTATAGTTGTGTTTAGGGTCGCCAACCGTCCCTTGAAAAACAGAATCGTCCCGTATTCAGAACAAAAGTACATGTCTCATATTAAACTTTGTATTAAACTGCGGGCCGCGTGAGCCCGTGTCTGGAGCCGCGGACCGAGCGAGTGAGCGCAGCTCTTTCGTAACAGCCTGTACCATTGGGTGTACACAGGTTAAACTTTATTAAACATTCTATACCTCATCCTACCTGCCCGTGCCTCACTTAACGTGTCGCTCCTCACTTTTTCACCTGCGCCTTTCAGCGCGCATAAGCTCCTCCTCAATGCGCTCTGATTAGACGAAGTGCAAAGCAAAAACAAATCCAATATATACTACTAGTAGGCCTAAATGTTAATAAAATGTGTGGGGTTTTTTTTGTACTTTTATGTACAGTTTTACTTTATTGCTAACATATAGCATAAAGAAATCCAAATTTCAGACATTTAAAATTTTCCCGCGGGGGGGGGGAGGCGTTCCGCTTTTTTCATAATTGGCCACTTTCATCCCTGTATTATTATTATTATTATTACTATTATTGTGATTATTGTTATTATTATTGTTATTATATAAATAATAATAATAATAATAATAATAATAATAATAATAATAATAATAATAATAATAATTATTATTATTATTATTATTATTATTATTATTATTATTATTATTATTATTATTATTATTATTGTTATTATTATTATTATTATTATTATTATTATTATTATTATTATTATTATTATTATTATTTATAACAGTTATTTATGTCAGTTATTGGGCTACAAATATGTGCAAATAGTGCAGTTATTGTAAAGCTGCACTGCTTTGTTGTATTGAAAAGGGTTTTAAAATGTATTATCTTTGCAACACTACAAGAAGCAGAAAACGTATGCCTATAAATGAGGTAGTGCCCTGATTGGTACTTTTCGGGTCAGTCTTCATTTTTATGTTTCCCATTTTATCCAACAGGCAGTCAGATGCCAGACCTGCTGGCCCTCCCTGCTCACATAATTGAGAGCATGTTAAAAGCTCTCAAACTCAACTCTGAAGAAGCTCGTCTTAAATTTCCACGACTGCTACAGATCATTGAGCTATACCCTTCAGAAACACTGGACATCATGACCAAAGAGGTACTGGACTTTTATGTGTTTAAGCATATCACCAAAATTGTAAATTATTACAACCAATTTTAATGTATTTGATTTTCAGTTTTAGTCCAAATTTAGCAAATAATGTTTTTATGCTTTATAATTATTATAATGGACTGCTTCATAGACTTTATACCACATGTGCAAATACATGCTTGGATGGTGAGTTTGTATATGGTCTGGAAACATTACAATTACAATTAATTTGATCCTGGGCTTGTTTCCACAAAGGCACGCACGCACACACACACGCACGCACGCACACACAATAAATACTGAACTACTCGCTAATAAGTTACTGGCCTAATGGACCAATTAACCAATATTTCCATATTTGTTTGGTTTCTATCAGAGGACAAAAAACGTCTGTACTTTTATTCATAGTTTAGTCATCACATATTTCTTTTTGTTAGTTTTCGTCAGCGCAAATATTAGATTAACACAAAACGTATGACTTAATACATCACTTAGCAGTGTACAGTGTCGATAGCTAAATCTATATATCTCTCTATATAAGATGATGCCAGTGCCTTGCTGGCTGCTGATTGGCTGGATCAGCCAGATGGTGGCCCTGTTGGACAAACCAGAGGCAGTGGCGGTTCAGTTTTGCACTGAGCAGATAGCAAAGTCATACCCCCAAGCCCTGGTCTACGCCCTCATGATCAGCAGTGAGAGCTACCAGTTTGAAGACTCTGCTACAGGACACCAACAGCGCCAGTTTGTTAACAGGTAAATAAAGTAATACATATTTTTTTTAACTAAATTTAACAAAAACAACCAAAAAAATCCTCATGTTTGGTTAAGTTCATTCAAAATATTCAGGGATTTCAGTTTCCTGTTATCTTCAACATTGTGAGGACTGTTTCCCCATTCAAAGGTCACAGCCTTTGAAGGCTGCACATCCGTGACCACATGTTTACACGATAACTATTCAATTTATCATTTATCAAAAGGGAGAACACTCCGGCAAAAATAGAATCCAACTGAATTAATTCGAAGCTCCTCTCAGTACTAGTAATTATACAGAATACCACCAGACCAGAGCTGTACCCCAAGCAGTCTGAACCCAGGGTTATAATGTTTCCTCATTAAAAACATACCCAGAATTGTGTTTTGTTTCATTCACATGTGTTTGAGTAGTCCAGGCTTATTAGTGTGCCTACATCTCCAAAGCTCAAAATAGTCATTCCAGTTAAGCTGTATGGGGTTTCAAAACACAGTGGAGCACTTTCTGTATTACCACATGACATCACAAGGTGGAACAGAGTATTTTCAGTTTGAGAGGCGAACTCTATCTAAATATGAAGGATTTGTGTGTTAAACGTGTGAATGAAACAAAACACAACTCCAGGTGTGTTTGTGATTAAAAAAACAGCATTATAACATTGCTCAGAAAATAGCGTAATATGGGCCCTTTAATTTTGCTGGTGATGTTTTTCAGACTGAAGAGTCTACTGGACCAGGGTGGAGCTGTGAAAAGTTTTGTGGATGCATTGCAGCAGCTGACCAATCCAGACATGATTTTCAAAGTAATGTTTTTATCAATCAATCTCAATAATACCTGATTAACTCAATTTAATGTGCATTTCTTTGTTGTCCATAGGATTGGTGGGACGGTGTGAAAAATGAACTGGAGAAACCCAGTTTTGATAAGAAGCAGATGGATGAACTGTACAAAGAAATGTTCTCTTCACTTGGAAATCAAAACACTCAAGGACATGGGGCCTTTAGACGGAAATTTATCCAGGTTTGTACAATGGATTGATAACTTAGAAAATTAGAGAAGTCCTTAATATTAACTTAATTTAACCCCAAAAATGTAGATAGGTTGGCATATATTGTATCTTGTATTGTAGTCTGGCTCAGTACCAATAATAACTGCCAGTAATTAACTGGGCAGTATGGCCGAAAAAGAATAAAATTTGCATATATTGCTAAATAACTTTTTTTTTTTTATTACAAACTATTAAAATTACTTTCAGTATTAATTTAATTAATTACACTTTGGGTTAAGTGGGGGAACTTTAAGAAACACAAAAAAAAATGTATTTATTCCTCAAAATGCTCAACTCTAAAACTACATGCTTTTACTGACAAAAGAACTAATGAACTGCTGATATAAAACCACTGAATCTTGATTTGAATTACAATTGACTATTTGCGCAGCACTAATGCATAACATTTGTATTAGAACACATCTCAAATGAGACAACTACAGTGTTTAATTAAGTGTTTTATTTATATTCTCCTCAGAATAGAGATAGTTTTCGGAAAAAAACTGCAGTATAGTTAGCTCCTCCCTGCAGCGAGATATAAGCAGCGTCTTACCAGCACTCTAACCAGAACTGGCGAAGCCTCTCGGATGAGCGGTGAAACGTTTTCGACCAAACAAACTTTGTCCAGTTGACAAATTGAATTTCTTCTTTTATCATCCTCCTCAGAAATTTGCCAAGGAGGTGGAGAGCTTGCTGGGTCCCAAAGGCAGTAAACTGTTTGAGAAGAGAAAAGAGAAAAGTTTTGTGAAGGAAGTGGATGAACTGGCCATGTCCATGAAAGACTTTCAAAAGAAGGAACCTGGCAACCTAAAAGAATACTCCCCCTGGCTGAGCAGCTTTAAACAAGGACCGCTGAGCAACGAGTTGGAGATACCAGGTGTGTGGCATTTGTAAACTGTAAATGTAGAGCCTTATTTGACTTTTCATAACAAACCTAAGTACCCAAAGTCTTCTCCTTTCTGGTTTGGCCAATATAAATCTTTATATTTATGATGACTGAATTTTTGGTTGCCTAAGACTCAACTGGCCAGTCAAACAAGTAAACAAGTTAAAGCCCTATATTACACAAAATTGACTCTTTTAGGCCATGTTACAATGTTGTTATCGTAAATATACTTGAAGTTGTGTTTTGTTTCATTCACACATATTTGAGTAATCCTGTATTATTAGTCTGTCTGCATCTCGAAAGCTCTAAATGCTCTGTTACAGCTTGTGATGTCATGTAGCGGTAGTTCTTAAAGGGATAGTTCGGTTTTTTTTTTATGGGAATCTGTATGGCATTCCCTTCAGCAGTGTCGTGCATTAACACTGGCTTACCCCTGACAGTGTCCTCTGAGCAGAGTTCTGCCCCGGCCGGTACTATTATTATTATTGGCCTGTTAACTTGTAAACATCGCCACTTACAAGGGAACTAAGGCTAATAATAATCATAGGCGCGCAGTGACCAAAGCAATTTAGACTGCTGACTTTTTTGTGTGCAACTGTTTTCTGACACAAATATATCACTTTTTTGGACTTTTGGTTTTGAGAAGAAAAACAAGCTTTATTAACTGCCCCCGCTAACTTGACGAACCTACTTTCGTCAGCGCCAGAACCGGGGAAGAACTCGGCTCAGAGGACACTGTCAGGGGTAAGTCAGTGTTAATGCATGGAGGGGATGCCATACAGATTCACATAAAAAAAAACAACTTTTTAAGTTAACAGCAACTGAAAATACCCAGATCATTCTAATGAATGTGTATGGAGTTTAAAAACATAGTGGAGCACTTCCTGTATTTTTGTGTGTTTTTTTATTTGAGAGAGGAACTCTAAATATGCAGGGTAAACATGCGTGAATGAAAAAAACACAACTCCAGGTATGTTTTTGATGAGGAAACAACATTATAAAATAGATCAAAAAATAGTATAAAATGGACCCCAGTGAGTTGTTCATTAAATTTTCCAAAATGTTTTTCTTCCTACAGGACAATATGATGGCAGATCTAAGCCTCTACCAGAATACCATGCTAAAATAACTGGTTTTGATGAAAGGGTAAATAATATTTTTATTTTATTTGATCTATATTTTATTATATCTCTATTTTATCTATTTCTTAGTATCATAATATACTGTAGTTGGAAAATTTGGTATTGCAAGACTAGATGAGAAGCTATATTTTTATAACTCTTTTAGCCCCTTCCCAATCCATGGGTTTCAGAATCATGAAAAATTAGGACTGTTACCATAGCAATTAACTATTTAAAAGTAAATATTATACATTTTGAATAGTAAAAAGTCCTCAAAATGTCACCTATTACAGCAAGCTGAAACCCATGAATACATTGTAGGGTTAGAATTTGGGCTGTTCGTAACTGATTTATTGAATTGCCAGTGATATTGTTATTATATTAGTAGCAGTAATATATTTTCTCATTATAGGTAAAAGTCATGTCTTCTATCCGTCGTCCCAAGCGTCTGATCATTCGGGGGGACGATGAGAGGGACCACCCGTTTTTGGTGAAGGGGGGAGAGGATCTGAGACAGGACCAGCGAATAGAGCAGCTTTTCTCTGTCATGAATATAAAACTGAGTCATGACACCGCATGTACACACAGAGGCCTGCAACTGCGCACATATCAAGTCATTCCCATTAACACAAGGTCATTATTTAAAATCCTATATTTTGAAAATTGGACTTTTATTAACTTTACAGTTTATATTACACTAAATTGACTCTCGTGAGCTTTAAAGATCCCATGACATGGTACTTCTTGATGCTTTTATATGGCGCCTTAGTGGTTCCCTAATACAGTGGTACCTCACCTTACGAAATTAATTCGTTCCAGAAGTGGTTTCGTAACGTGAAAAATTCGTAAGTTGAGTAGCTATTTCAATGGAAAAAGCCTGATTCGTTCCAAGGCCCTGATCCAAGTTTTTTTTTTTTTTTTATAGTGTAACTTTTTTTTATAGTGTAACAATGTGTTCTGCGTCCTGATTGGTTTCTCAGACTGGATTTAAACTTTTCTCACCGTTTGTCTCTCGTTTAAACACTCAAACTTTCATAGATTTTCAACAAAACGTATCAATATTGAAGTGTGGGGGGAAGCGGGAGGGGGGAGAAAACTGCGCGGACACGTGTGCGCAGCATGACCGGGCGCGGGGCTGCCAGCAGGACTAGACCAAGGTCTAAACCTGAACTGGACCAGGACTAAACCAGGACTAAACCTGGACTAAACCAGGTGGATTAAAGCGCCGCGTGCGGGTCTATTTCCTGGTTTCTCACGAGTCACAGCTGAGGCGAGCAGAGAGGAGGAGACCGCAGGCAGTCTGAGCGCATGTGAGCGCGGCTCCTCCTGGTTTAGTCCAGGTTTAGTCCTGGTTTAGTCCAGACCACCGCGGCTCCTCTAGACCTCCTCTAGACCTGCGCTCAGACTGCCTGCGGTCTCCTCCTCGCTGCTCGCCTCAGCTGTGACTCGTGAGAAACCAGGAAATAGACCCGCACGCGGCGCTTTAATCCACCTGGTCTAGTCCTGGTTTAGTCCCGGTTTAGTCCAGGTTTAGTCCTGGTCCAGTCCAGGTTTAGATCTTGGTCTAGACCTGCTGTCAGCTCTGCGCGGGGTCATGCTGCGCACACGTGTCCGCGCAGTCTTCTCCCCCATCCCCCTTCCCCCCACACTTCAATATTGATACGTTTTGTTGAAAATCTATGAAAGTTTGAGTGTTTAAACAGAGACAAATGTGAGAAAAGTTTAAATCCAGTCTGAGAAAAGCGTATAATGTGTGTGGCTGAGCGCGCATTATTTGAATTTTTGAGATTTCGCGTTTCGTCACTTGAAATTTCATTCGTATCTAGAGACAAAAATTTACCGTGAAGGCGTTTCGTAACTTGAAATTTTCGTTTGTTGGGTCATTCGTAAGGTGAGGTACCACTGTACTGTAAATGAATCCTTCTTCAAAATCAAGCCTCAGTGCATGAGATAGCCTCATGAAGACAGTTCTATTCATAACTATGTCTCTGAAAGGCTTTATTCTGGGCGTTGTTGCTTGAATGCAAATGAGGAGGACAGAGACAGGCCAGTGCAGCGGGTAGGTTGTGGCCAAATACGCCACTGTTTCCTGGATTAGTGGTGCACTGGCCCCACTTCCGCGTTTTAAGTGCTTCGGAAGATACGAGATGCATTCCATGAAAAAAAAAAAAATTTCCACAGAAAATAAAATTAAACCACTGCTGTTTCAGAGGTTCGGAGGCTCAGATAAAGGACATCCGAGCCTGGAAACACTCTCACGTGTCTCCGGGCAAATAAAAAAACGCATCTGGCATTTCGTAGCTTGTTTGCGGTCCAAATTCTCAGGGTGTGATTTCCAGAGACGGTGGGTAGACATCCAGACGGGGGTGGAAATTCATTTGCATTTTCCCCGAGTGTGACGTTAGAATCTCCCTTGTTCAGAATCTCCTGTTTGGGCTGTCTTTTTTTCAAACACAGAAAAGGACCGCAAATGCTCAGTTTACACATTTCGCAACTTTTAGCCATGGGGGAGCCCTAAACAGGGTAGGGGAGCTCACATTAACGTTCAAAAACCTCAGAAAGTGAAAATTTCATGCCATGGGACCTTTAAGCCACGTTATAATGTTGTTACCTCATCATAAATATACCTGTGTATTATTGTGTTTTATTTCATTCACACATCTCACAGTCTGTCTACATCTCCAAAGCTCAAAATGCTCTTTTCCACCTTGTGATGTCATGAAATTGTAATTAACACCTTTTGTTCAGTAGACATTGGCAACTCCTGGTTAAAATTATCCAGATGATTCTAGTGAAGATGTGTGCAGTCTAAAAACACAGTGAAGCACTTCCTGTGTAACCACATGACATCACAAGTTGGAACAGTGTTTTCAGTTTGAGCCTACAAAACTGTTCTTACCTATAAAACTAACTGAATGCCTGAAGTGGTTCACAAGACACTTTCTGAACATTTCAAAGCTAAAGGAGTCTTAACATTTTTTATTACTTATTAATTAGTTTAAATACTATCACCAAGTGTCTAAAATATTAAAGTACAAAATAAACTACAGTATGTAATTTTTTGTCATCCAATTCGACTTGTGGTTTGAATTCACTCTGTTGATTTGTGCAGAGTCGGACTCATTGAATGGATGGAAAATACCTGTACACTGAAGGAATTTTTGACCAACACAATGACAGAAAAGGAGCAAAAAGCAGCTATAAGGTAATATTTATGAATTATTTGGGAAGATTTTGTTAGTTAATTAGTTAGTAATTAGTTAAAGGTGCACTATATAATTTTTTGTTACATGGGGGGTTCGTCACCTGCTTTTTGCTATGGATATGTCAGTGCTCTGCCTGGAATGTTCCATAGTATGACATTAACATTTATTCAATTTTAAGGTTTTGTAGCTCAAGAATACTTAGAAAACAGGCATTCTGACTGTGAACGGGGTTGCCTCTCCACAGATGTGACCTGTAACTTGGTCTGGTTTGGTCTCCATGAAGAATGATTTAACGCCATACTGTGTAACATTCTAAACCAATCAATCACATCTCCATGGACAAATGCCAGACATGTGACGGACCCCCCACGAGAATAGTTACACATTGCACCTTTAAACTTCTGTTGTTATCTAAGGTTTTCTGAAATTCTTTTGTCTAAAGTTAATTGTCAAAATAAATCTATTTAAAACTCAGCTTCACTTTTCAAAATGTACCTAAAATCTCCTTAAATCTCCTTTTTTGTCTTAATAACTTCTGTCTCATTATTTTCAGACCCACTAAAGATTACAATGAGTTTCTGTCCAGTATAGCTCAGAAATATGACAAAAAAGCAGGTTTTGTAGCACAATACAACATTGCGTACAGGTGAGTTTAATCTCATCTCATGATACATAAAATATCTAGACTACTATTGGAAAAATTATAACCAATATCTGTTTCCTGTTTTTTGTTAGGAAAGCCAGTCGTTCTGATGTGGTGAAGAACTTTCAAAACGTGTTGCAGTTGGTTCCCCGTGATTTACTAAAGTAAGCACCTTTTAGAATCAACTACAGTATATAAAGGTAGTACCACTTTAATTGTGTTATGTTGAATTTGAAATAATTGGAAAAGAAACAATGTCAATAATTGATTTTTACAAAAAAAGATCTCATCATCATAATGGGTGGGATATTCAGAGTACCAGGTATGAATATCAGAAGTTGAAAATCAGATAATCAATACTAAAACTAGTATCGGTATCAAAACTAGATACTCATTTGAACAAATATCAATACTCAAAAGTCACATTCACAGGACGGAAATAAATTTGTTATATTTAAAAATACATTTCCTGAAAAGCTTTAGATTGATCTTGATCTGTATAAAATAAATTCATATTCAAATTCATTAAAGTAAAAATTGCCCGGTTGTTTTTAAATGTAGAATACTTTGGTTTCTGGGGTTGTTTTAATATTTATTGTGCCTTAAAATTGGCATTAATGATAGCATTGAGAGACTAAGCTCTACCCTTCTAAAAGTAGGGGTTTCCTCCAGTGAAGTATTCTATTTGTCGTTTTAACATGTTGTCAGTCACATCCACCTGCTGTCCAATACCTTATCTTTAAATATTTATACATTTTTGCACGACTCAGCAAAAAACCCATAGCTATAAAATGGGACAGAAAGTAGTGGCTCTAACTTGGGTTTGCTTGCACTAAACACTAAAATTGTATATAGAAAAACATGAAAATGGGAATATTGCAGGGAAATTATAACCATGATTATTTGGTTTATAATTTAAAGGTCCTATATTACTTAAAATTTTCTCTTGTGTACGGAAGCCGATGTTCCATGTTCGTAATGATTATTTTCCACCTTAATAACGAGAGAAAACGACACAATTAATTAGTGATCTCGAGAAAACAAAACTGTTCCGTGATCTTGTGAAAACAAAAAAATTATTCCGTGATTATCCGAAATTCTTCCGAAATTATCCTGAATTAAAAGACGTAATGCGATCTCCCCTTGTGTCAACCCCTGATCACAAAATATTGCCTCATCAGCTGATCGATTATTATTCCAGACATTCTAATGACCAAAAATACATCTATTCAGAATGAGGAATAGCCCCGAAGTCAGCCTGTCACAACGTGGCAGTAGACGTTTCAGTTGTTTTCTCGAGATCACAGAATAATTGTTTAGTTTTCTCGAGATCTCGAAATAACTGCTTTGTTTTCTTGAGCGCTCGAATTAATTATCTTGTTATTTCGGGATAACAAGGAAGAAAAAATATTGCTTATGAATATGGCCTCTGTCAACTTCTGTACTTGTGAGCTTTAATGTTATAATGTTGTTTTGTTTCATTCACACGTTTGAGTAATCCTTTATTATTAATCTGTTTACATCTCCACCTTGTGATGTCATGATGCTGCAGTTTTCAAGTTAATAGCTACCTTTTACCTTTTTTGTTATGTAATTTGTACATAGAAAATGTAGATGAAGATGTATATGGGGACAGTTTGTGATACAGTTGCTCAAATGTCTGAAGAAGTTAAAGCTACTTCTCATCGAATGTTTGCTGTGTTTTTAGGAGAGCCTTTCTGAAGATGTGTAACAGCCCCGAGGCCTTTCTATCCCTGAGGTCTCACTTCATCAGCTCTCACGCGCTGCTTTGCGTCAGTCACTGGGTGCTGGGGATTGGAGACCGGCATCTTTCAAACTTTATGATCAACACAGAGACAGGGGGCATGATCGGTATAGACTTTGGACACGCCTTTGGGTCGGCTACACAGGTTAGCAGTTCATTTATTCACTTTAATGAATACTAAAAGGTCCAAAACAAAATTGACTCTTGTGATCTTTAAACCATGTTGAATTGTTGTCGCCTCATCAAAAACAGACCTGGAGTTGTGTTTTTTTTTCATTCACACATGTTTGAGTAACACCACATTATCATTATTATTATTATTAATTAATAATTAATTAATTAATTATTAATAAATAAATGAATTAACTCATTCACTGCCAGCCTGTTTTCAAAATCTAACCCCTTAGAGTGCCAGAGATTTAGAGCATTTTCACTGATTTTACAAGATTCACAGAATACTGAGTTCTTTGACTATATAAACATGGCACACATCAAAATAAAGCGTCGACTCTCTTCTTTCACCTGGAAAAAAAATTATGTTTCTAACCTTTTCGGTTCTCAAATAACTGATAGTAGAACATAGGGAAGTTTCAGCAAAAACACTGTTTTTTGAGCAAGAAATGGAGAAAACAAGCGTTTAGTTCAAAGAAGGATTTCGAGCAGATCAGTGACTTTGACATCAATATTTATCGATTTAGTGACACCTCAAACATCTAAAATAACAGAGAAAGAGATTTTTGATGACAAAGTACATTTTTTATTTACAAATATAAGAATATAAGGCTCTGTGAATTGAAAATTCGTTCAAATCAATAGTGGCAAGAAATGTTTACAGGATATAATATCTTTTCATATAAAATAGAACTTTGTTGAGGCTTTGTCTGAGGCAGAGTACAGACCCATAATAAAAACTAATACACACACACACACACACACACACACATATATATGTACATACACACAAGCCCATGCATAAACCTTTACACACACACAGCTACACACACACGCGCGCGCACGCACACGCACGCACGCACGCACGCACACACACACATATATAACTTCATTCATTACAATTACCACACAGCAGCATCACTGCTCCAAGTCAGTAAACTTCTTCTTTGGCGCTGTCGTAGTTCTGAACAGAGTCCCTGCTCCGCGCAGCGCACACATGACACGCCCCCTCCTCGGGCACAGCAGATCTCTGCTCAGACCTCGCTGCTTGATCCGGCTTGTCTCTGCGATCCTCTGATCCAGGATCCTGGGTCCCAAGAGCGATCTGATCGCTCCATAGGCGCTGATCAACAGTTATCTGCTTTTCCGGGTTCTCTGGCCTCGCCATCTTACACACATCTATACACACACTGCACTCCTCCTTTCTTCCATGGCTCTGATCAGCAAATAATGATACAATATCGCCATCTACAGGTTGAGAGGTGTGAATTACACCTTAAAAGTTGCGCCAGGTTGTATCCTAGCAACCCCCGCTGAAAAACGCCTTTGACGTCTATAGACGTCACGGCACTCAACGGTTGGATTCGAGGGGACGTCAATAGACGTCTCCGGCACTGAATGAGTTAATTATTAGTTCATTTTTAAAATAAATCCTATGCACTTTTTTCTTTGTGAAAGGGTATTGTTTGTTATGGTGGTAGCTACCTCCAAAATGGCAAATGTTTGAACATAATTTTTTCCATCCATCCATCCATTTTCTTCCGCTTATCCGGGGCCGGGTCGCGGGGGCAACAGTCTAAGCAGGGACTCCCAGACTTCCTTCACCCCGGACACTTCCTCCAGCTCCTCCGGGGGGACCCCAAGGCGTTCCCAGGCCAGCCGGGAGACATAGTCCCTCCAGCGGGTCCTGGGTCTTCCCCGGGGCCTCCTTCCGGTGGGACATGCCCGGAACACCTACCGAGGGAGGCGACCAGGAGGCATCCGGAACAGATGCCCGAGCCACCTCAGCTGGCTCCTCTCAACGTGGAGAAGCAGCGGCTCTACTTCGAGCCCCTCCCGTGTGACTGAGCTCCTCACCCCATCTCTAAGGGTGTGCCCAGCCACTCTGCGGAGGAAACTCATTTCGGCCGCTTGTATCCGCGATCTCGTCCTTTCGGTCATTACCCAAAGCTCATGACCATAGGTGAGGGTAGGAACGTAGATTGACTGGTAAATTGAGAGCTTCGCCTTTTGGCTCAGCTCCCTCTTCACCACAACGGTCCGGTACAACGACCGCATCACTGCCGATGCTGCACCGTTCCGCCTGTCAATCTCATGCTCCATCCTCCCCTCACTCGTGAACAAGACCCCAAGATACTTGAACTCCTCCACTTGAGGCAAGGACTCCCCACCCACCCGGAGAGGGCAAACCACCTTTTTCCGGTCGATTTGGAGGAGCTGATCCTCATCCCAGCCGCTTCACACTCGGCTGCGAACCGCCTCAGTGCACATTGGAGGTCCTGGTTTGATGAAGCCATCAGGACAACATCATCTGCAAACAGCAGAGATGAGATCCTGTGGTTCCCAAACCGGATCCCCTCCGGCCCCTGACTGCGCCTAGAAATTCTGTCCATATATATAATGAACAGAACCGGTGACAAAGGGCAGCCCTGGCGGAGTCCAACATGCACCGGAAACGGGTCCGACTTACTGCCGGCAATGCGAACACAGCTCCTGCTCCGGTCATACAGGGACCGAACAGCCCTTATCAAAGGGCCCCGAACCCCGTACTCCCAGAGCACCCTCCACAGGACCCCACGAGGGACACGGTCGAATGCCTTCTCCAGATCCACAAAGCACATGTGGACTGGTTGGGCAAACTCCCATGCACCCTCGAGCACCCGATGGAGAGTATAGAGCTGGTCCAGTGTTCCCTGGCCGGGACGAAAACCACACTGCTCCTCCTGAATCCGAGGTTCGACTATTGGTCGAATTCTCCTCTCCAGCACCCTGGAATAGAACTTACCGGGAAGGCTGAGGAGTGTGATTCCCCGATAGTTGGAACATACCCTCCGGTCCCCCTTCTTAAACAGAGGGACCATCACCCCGGTCTGCCAGTCCAGAGGTACTGTCCCCGACCGCCACGCGATGTTGCAGAGACATGTCAGCCAAGACAGCCCTACAACATCCAGGGACTTGAGATACTCAGGGCGGATCTCATCCACCCCCGGGGCCTTGCCACCGAGGAGCTTTCCAACCACTTCAGTGACTTCAGCCTGGGTAATGAGTGAGTCCGACCCCGAGTCCCCAGCCTCTGCTTCCTCCTCGGAAGACGTGACGGCGGGATTGAGGAGATCCTCAAAGGATTCCTTCCACCGTCTGACAACATCCCTAGTCGAGGTCAACAGCTCCCCACCCGCACTGTAAACAACGTTTGTGAAGCACTGCTTCACAAGCACTGCTTCCCCCTTCTGAGGTGCCGGACGGTTTGCCAGAATTTCTTTGAGGCCGTCCGATAGTCCTCCTCCATGGCCTCTCCGAACTCCTCCCAACTCCGAGTTTTTGCCTCTGCCACCGCCCGGGCTGGAGCACGCTTGGCCCGCCGGTACCCATCGGCTACCTCCGGAGTCCCACGAGCCAACAAGGCCCAATAGGACTCCTCCTTCAGCCTGATGGCATCCCTTACTTCCGGTGTCCACCACCGGGTTCGGGGATTGCCGCCGCGACAGGCACCACAGACCTTAGGACCACAGCTACGGGCGGCCGCACATCAACCGATCACCACCTGGTGGTGAGTTGGGTCCGCTGGCAGGGGAGGAAGCCGGAAAGACCTGCCAGGCCCAAGCGCGTAGTGAAGGTCTGTTGGGAACGTCTGGCAGAGCCCTCTGTCAGGGGCACCTTCAACTCACACCTCCGGGAGAGCTTCTCCCGGATTCCAGGAGAGGCTGGGGACATAGAGTCCGAATGGGCTCTGTTCTCGGCCTCTATTGTCGACATCATTTTTTGTTTTAGAAAAAATCCTATGCACTTTTTTTGTTATTGGTTTAGTTTATTTGTTTTTGTTCAATTCAGTTATGAATTGAGTTCCTCACAGTTATGTATCAATTGAAGACACTACCCAGATACACAGCCAGTGATATTTAAGTTATCCTCTTTTTTATGGGTACATTTTCACTGAAATATGTCGAATATATTGCAATGCATCGCAATAATTCAAGTATCGTGATGCATCGTGATAGTATCGCATCGTGGCATATGAATCGTGATTCAAATTGAATCGGGACTTCTTTGCTAATACCCACCCCTAATTATCAGTGTGTTTATATGTATATCTAAAAATGCTCTGTTCCACCTTGCGATGTCATGAAGCAGTAGTTTTCAAGTTAACAGCTCCTTTTACCTTTAGTTCAATAGAGATTGGCAATTCCAAGGCTGAACTCATTGAAATGATTCTAGTGAAAGTGTAAGTTTAAAAACACAGTGGAGCACATCCTGTATTCCCACAGGACATCACAAGGTTGAACAGACAGAGTGATTCATGTTTGAGACAATATGTAGGGTTTGTGTGTTAAACATGTGTGAATGTAACAACATAACTCTAGGTATGACATAGATGAAAATAGCATAATATAATAATCAAAATGTTATAATTTTCAAAAGTAAAATGTTGTCATACTTTCCCCGACAGTTTCTGCCAGTTCCAGAGCTGATGCCTTTCCGACTGACGCAGCAGTTTGTGAACCTGATGAAACCTTTACAGGAGTCAGGTTTGATCCAGAGCGTCATGGTTCATGCACTCAGAGCCTTCAGAGCAGAGCCAGACCTGCTGCTCAACACTATGGACGTCTTTGTCAAGGAGCCTTCACTTGACTGGAAGGTGTGGCCTCTCGATTTTAAGAAACATAATAAAAATACCATTGGGAATATTGCAGGGAAATTATAAATACAATTATTTCGTTTATAATTTAAAGGCCCTATATTACATAAAATTGACTCTTGAGCTTTAAGACGTTAGAATGTTGTTTGAGTAATCTTTTATTATTAGTCTTTCATTTCTAAAGCTCAAAATACTCTGTTTCACATTGTGATGTCATGAAGTGGTAGTTTTTAAGTTAACAGCTACCCTTTACTTTTTGTTCAGTAGTGATTCCAAGGCTTCCAGAGAAAAATATCCAAATGATTTTCGTGAAGGTATATGGAGTTTAAAAATACAGTGGAGCACCTCATTACCACATGACATCACAAGGTGGAACAGAGTGTTTTCAGTCTAAATGTGCAGGATTTTACTTCTCTACCTCCATGAAGACATGAGGTGACTCCATTACATGTGGGGAGGCGAATGTAAAGAAGGAAATTTTAGTGATCGTTTTTAGCAATAATCTACTTGCTGAGTTTTCCAAGTTTTACTTTGATGAAGTTTACAATTTTATTTCAACATACGTAGAGAAAAATCTAAATTATCTTGCTATTGTAATATGCCATTGTACAGTTCTTAACATACATACTTTTTTATATTTTCCTATGACAATACATACAAATTATTTTGCATAGTAGTGCTGCCTCTTTAATAAATCTGTTTGCTTTAATACAGAACTTTGAGCTGAAACAACTGAAAAAGGGAGGCACGTGGACCAAAGAGGTGGACACCAAAGAAATCAACTGGTATCCTCTTCAGAAAGTGAACTTTGCCAGGAGGAAGCTAGAGGGCGCTAACCCAGCTACTATTACAAGGTAACTTTCTAAAGGTTTGTGGCTGGCCTGGATGAGGAGTTTGAAATATAAAATTATGTCACCATCATCAGGCAATATCTGCAAATTTTAAGAATTTATAGCAAATTTATTCAGAATTATTTTCTCATGAATTATATTGTTTGTGAATAGATTTAAGGTCATTTAAGAAATTACAAAATATATTTGTACTTACCATTTAGTATTTTCTTCTTGAATCTAAAAATTTGTCAGCCTGTTTTTTCTAATGTGTATTTTGTGTCACCATGGTAATGAATGAACATTCCACCATAGACATACATACTGTACACCACTAGCATGATGTCACTGCAAAGTATCAACAGGCCCTTTAGAAAATAGATCTAGAAAAAAATCTAGTAGCTTATAATTATTTAATACATGTTTTAATTTGTTTGTGTTGTTTTTACAGTGAGGAGCTGAAGCTGGGATTTGAGAAGGACCCAGCATTCCGGGACATGCAGTCTGTTGCCATGGGGAGCAGAGGAGTGAATGTGCGTGCAGATTTCCCAGCTGAGGGTCTGTCAGTGGAGAAACAGGTGGACTGCCTCTTGGACCAGGCTATGGACCCTAATATACTGGGCAGAGTGTGGGCTGGCTGGGAGCCCTGGGTCTAAAGCATCATATTTTAAAGTGCCTGTGACAGATTAGACTACTCATTTCACCAAAACACAGTTGAGATCATTATATTTAAGATTTAAGATGAAATTTCACTATTTTTTCCCAATTTGACCAATTTCTAGGGTTTTAAATTTTACTTCCTGGTGGGAAATCATGACATTACGCTAAGGAATTTCATATTGTTACCTAACAACCATCCAGATCCACTTTATTTATAATGCACATTTTACAAACAAAGCAATTTCCAAAATGCTGTACAGAGATCATAAAATAAAGACAACAAAAGGTAAATTGCTAAAAGTTTGATCATCCCAGTCTTAAAACAATAAAACCAGTGAAATAAAAGCAAAACCATAAAATTCATTAAAATAGAAATAAATAAACCATGATGTACTCTCAGCCATGCACTCACTCCTCTAATGTAAACAGACATTTTTATTTGACAAATATAAATACAAGAAAACACCCTTATTTTCTTGAAATAATGTTCAAAGTGTCAGAAAGCATCTCTCTTACATATAATTTAAAGCTTTTTGGACAAAATTCTTCCCAATTTGATGCCATCAATATGAAACCCTCTAAAACAGAACTCTCTACTTCCTGTAATTTTCAACATATTTTTCAACTTTTCTTCACAAATTGCTTCTTGACTGGTGTAAAACTATAATTTACATTTACAACAGGTATTCCACCAAATTAAGTCAAAATGAGAGAATCATAAAAACCTGTCATACACACTTTAAAATATGCTATTAGATACTATTGATGTTAAGATTTCATGCAGAGAAAAATATTGAACTCATGATAATATACTGTCTATGTAATGTGTTTGTTAATAAATCTTAAAGAATTGGACAGGTACAGTAGTATTTCTTACCAGCACTACCTACTTTCTTGTAGTACCTTTTATAAAGATAAAGCTACTGTCTTGTCTTGATACTATTTTCATGGGAAGTCTAGATAAAGTCCAACGAAAACGAACCATCACTGCTGTCCCTGTATACCAAATACAGACTTATAATGTATTAATTTTTATTTCAATACAAAAGAAATGACACTAGAGACCTATTTTGAGACCACCAAAACTCTCTGGATACAAGAGAATGCACTTTAATTAATATAAACGTCTGTTCTTACACTTGTGAATGCATATGTACTTAGTAGATTTAAGGGATTAAACCTAGCTGCTGCAGAACAGGTTCAATATAAATTAGTGTAGGCCGTGCAATGAAGGAAATGCAGACTGTGGCAAACAATGTGAGATTTTATTAACTTCTGTTCTCCATAAAACCATTCACATTTAAATGTTTTCAATACATCAACTTTAAGCGAAGTGAAGATGTATTTAAGTGTATTTAGATCCCCATTAGCATCATTGGCGTTCATAATACAAGAATGCAAATGTTCATTACAATTATTCAAATAAAACAGTTGCATTTACAGCAATACAAAAGCTCACCATTTGCTTTCAGGCTAACTACAGTTTCAAGAAATGCAATATGTTATTTTCACATAACCAATTGGCACTGACCAATGCGAGTTCACACAAGTAAAATTACTGACGTCTCGCTCGACTATCAGTAATAGGACATATATTCAGTTTCTCACATTGTCTACCATAATATTTCTCTTTGCACTGACACAATGGTATTCTTGTGCGTGGTGCAGCCTCACATTTCCCTTGATTTTTACAAAAATCCTTTGGACAGGGTTCTTTATTGGCCCTCTCCTCATCACTCTTAATCAGGATGGTGTAGTGTCCAGTGTGTATGCCCAGTCCTTTCTTTGTTTTACATTCTCCACTGACAGTGTAGCTTTTGTCTTCACCCTTCACAGCGCTCACTGGCAGGTTGTCTTCCTCCTCCTCTTCTTGTCCTTGTTGTGCTTTCTCTTGTTTCTCTTTTGCTTCGTCTCTGTGTGGTCTCTGGTACACATGCACAGCAGTTATGGCATCCTTAAGCTTCAGTTTCTCTAGTTTTTCCTCCACCTTGCTACACCTCACATCTTTAAAACCATTCTCAATTTCTGTTTTAATCTCTCCTTCATGGTTCCCTTTAACTTGATAGGCGAATGCAACAGTAACAGAACCTCTCTCAACCCCAGTGAATCCTGAAAAAATGTGTCTTTTCATGAATCTTACCCTGTCCTTTGAAAAGTGGGTTGTGAAAGCAACCACCAGCCAGTCATATCTGTCATACTTCTCCTTCAGAAAACTTAATATATTTTCTGCCAGGTCTTCATGATGTATTTCATCAGTAATGCGTTCTAATATGTCTCTCTTTATATACAGCTCACTGTTTGATACACATCTTTGTTGGGCCTTGAATAAAGCCTCATTAGATTCTTCTAATATTTTTGTAGGGTTAGGGATGAGACTCTTATCCTCCACCCCCATCAACTGATAGCACTTTTGATCCATCTCATTTGCCCTGCATACAAGCTGTTTCAAATACAAAAATGTTTCTTCCAAATGTTTTTCATGGCATCTTAATTTTTTTGCAAGCACATCCACTAGACTCTGTTCGCCAGTTTCGGTTTTAGAAATTAATAATTTGTGTAGCACCAAAACACTGCCAGCATACTGATTGTAAAATGGACAGAATGTGCTCTTAAGAGCATTTTCATTCTTTTTCATTTGCTCGTACTTTAACCAGGCGTGGTCTATACTGTTGATAACCTTCTGGAAGTCATTTGAGGCCCATTTCAACTCTTCATAAAAAATGTCCAGTCTTGTATTAAGAACAGCCATTTCAGATTGAATCATTTCCATTTTGTCTGCCTCTGGGATTAGCTTTAAGGGCAATTTTAAGATTGAGCTGATTGTGGCTCCAGGCAAGGGGACTCCAAAACCAGCAGCAACACTTTGAGCAATAGTTCCAGTAGCATCAGCAACTAATGAAGCCATTTCTTTACCATTTTTCTTCAACCAATTGTAAGACTTTTCAATTTCAGCAATTCCTTTCTCCAAGTTTTCTTCTTCAATAGTGAGGCTGCGCTGTATACCAGCACAAAGCACGGTGAGGCAGGCCAACACCAAGAACAGTGACAAGGCTAAACGCAGCATTTCTGAAAAAAAAAAAAAAAACATATACAGATGTAAAATGAATTAAATATTGTATATGAACTGAGATATACTTGACACTACAATAGATAAATTCATATAATTACCTCGCCCCTCTCGTATCCACCACTTTTTACTTGGGTGTATTGCCGAAGAAAATATCAGATGCTACTTCAGCTCTCACCCAAGGAGTTTCTTTGCCTCTATCCGAGTCGGTCTTTAAATAGACAGTACTACCATGGGGCAATAAAACAGTGGTTGTTAGTGAAATAAGGTCTGTACTTTTGCATTTTGATAAGAGTTGGCATTTAAAAATATTGAACTCCTGATAATATTATCGTCGTCTCAATACTGTTCAAGAGCTGTATGTTTATGTATTGTTAATTGGTATTATAGTCTATTAATTAGGCAGAGAGAGCGTAATTTGAAGAGAAATGATCCCAAATGCTTTTTGCTAAACACTGACTAGAAAATGAAATCAATCTAAAGTTAAATCAATGTTTTTTGTGTGTTTATTACATTGACATGAGTTAGCTTGCTATGTACTGTAGATGCAAATCTGCACATCAGTCAGCAAATTGTGTTTTTGCTGTTTTATCAATTTAACATCTTTTAAACAGTCTTTTTTTAACAATCTTTTAACAGTATTAGTAAACATTATAGGTACTGGGATGGATCATTGTCTACAATTTAATTTAATTTAATGATGAAAAACTCCAAAATGGCATCTCTATCAAATTTATTCTCGAGGAGGCAGGAGCTTTACTGATTAGGTGTATACCTTAAGATTGCCTGATTTCAAAAGCTAAACAGGATTTGGTCATTTGTAGCCTACTTGGATGGGAGAACGCTGGGAATACCAGGTCCCAAAAATGGGTCAGGAGTGGCTCTTGAGTGAGAGAGAAAGAGAGAGATCCGAGGGTAATTCAGGTTTTTAGCAACATTTACTCTGCACTTCTCAGTTGCCTTTGTGTCTAGGTCAAAAGTCCTCAGTGCAGTTTAACAGGAGGATTGATCAAGTATTGTCTGCAGATTCAGGTGAATACAACAAGAAAGGCCTCACTCTGCTTTGTTGTTTTGGTTCGCAGTGAAATTGTTCATTCGCTCAGTATTTCCTCTGGAAGGTATTCTGCCACATTTGCTACCACGTATGGTGTAAAAAGCCTGTGGCATCTCAAATGTCTTTAGCTAGACTTAAAGGAAACAGGATAAGATACAGGAAAAACAAACTGCTCATTTCACAAAATTTACTTTAAACAACTCCTATAGAATTGAACTTTTCTATAGGCCTAAGTGAAAACAACAGTGATCTAGAAAAGAACATTATGCATAAGTATCTTTTATAAGCACATTTGGTAAGATGGCGATTATCTTCTCGCTAGCCTTGAGAACAGGGCTCTCATGTCTCACGCTTTGAGAGTGTGACACACGCAATTCGACGTGTTCACACGCTCACACGCCACACATGGTATTTTTCACGCTGAAATTTTTTTAAGCAATTCAAAACTGTAGCCACTGTTCACAGCACTTCTGTGCCCAGAAAATCGGTTAATTAATGGTTAGTTAATGGACCCTCAGCACAACTGATACTCTTTTTTCACGGAGGAGTGCCGCTCCAGGAGAAGTGGTGTGTCCAGACGGTGCTTTTGCTGCTGGATATGCAAAGGGACTCGTATAAGTAAAATGTTTCCCTGTCTTTTTAGAAAGGTCTGCCCTCTGCTCCCAGTTTCAATCAGTTTAATTGATTTCTGATCTGATCCCTGCCCCACCCTTCCTTCTTGTTGCCAAAGAAAAAGACACCGTATGTTACCTATCCAATTGTTTTTCTGCCATTATTTGTTGTGAATTGTATTGCATCTTTTCCACTCTGCATCTCCCAGTTGGCGGCCCCTCCCCTAGCCACTCTATCACTGTCCTGCCTGGTTAGTGGGGAAACGAAATTTCGAATTCACTCTATGTACATATGGTTGTTTTTCGACAATAAAGCAAACTATGACTATGACTATCTTGTTGGTGGTTATCGCAATTAAATTACAAAATGCACTATAAACAATTAAGCTCTACCTTTTTTATTGTGCTAAATAATATTACTGATTATTGTCCCATCCCTATTGATACTTTACAGTAAGGGAATGCTAGGAGTGTATTTCTATGGCGGAATGTTCATCAGTTACCATGGTGACACAATGCACACATTAGCAATAACTACCAAAAAAGTTTTTAGATTGAAAACTCAAGAACAAAATTTATTTAAACAACACATTTTCAGGAGTTTGTGATCATGGTTCTGTTTTGGTGTTTGATTTTCAACAAAAAAGTGGGAGTGAGTAACTGAAAATGAAAAGCTACAGTAGCTAGCTTGTGACAGTAATTTTATGTGTAAGAGACATGTTTAACGGCTCAGATCAGCTCACCTGTTGTAGTTCCAGTTAAATCAGCACTTTTTGGTCAGATTGTGTTAAAATAAAGCTCAGATTGAAGTCTAACTTGAGTAAAAGCTTCAGACAGACCAGTGCCTACAGTTGGCGTCACAATCCCTGGGAATGTTGATGACACCAGTTATACTGGTCTACAAATTTTTGGCCTAGATCTCCTTCTGAGATAAAAGGGGCTAATTCTCATTTATATTGATAAGATGAACTGAAAATCAATTGATAACTGTGCTGGTTAGCTAATGTATTCAATGAGTTTTTTTTAGATCAAAATTGCATCTGTTTATACAATAGATTTTGGCATTTTTGCTTAAAAATATATTTTGAAAATATTTAACTTGCACTTCTTTATCCGTCAAGAAATAAACAAGAAATATCTTAAGACATCAGGTGATTGAAAATCTTATGAAAAACAAGTGTTACAACAATAATGTGGAGCCCAACTTTTGTCCTGATCTCCGACTTTGCAACCAAAGTAATAGTGGTACTCCTTTTTAACCACTGCAGTTATGTTGCACTTTTGTGATGCAAACGTCACTTCACCACAAACGTAACAGAAGTTATCTGGGTTGTTCACACAATTTCGAGGCATCTCTCTTATGTGAAATCAAAAAATATTTGATGTTAAAACTCTAAACATATTAAAATGAATGTATTGGAATTCAGATAGAACTGGTTGCTTGTAGACACACTGTACCTTCTGATAAACTACAGTTTTTCCCTTATTTTGCATGAATTTCCTATTTTGACCCAATACTATATCTTGAAAACTATAACCAATCAGCACTTCTGACTGACTTTTTCTTTATTAGTGACCTAAATCAAGAGAATTTCACTACTTTTGTTCTGGAAGCATTTTGCTTGTAGACCAGTGTTATCAGTCCAATCTACCCAGGCCGGGTGAATGAATAATGCAATGTAAAATGCTGTGAGTACACTGTATTTAGATTTACCTTTCAAGAGTAAATACAGCGTACACATTTGGCCTACAGTAGAATTTGCAGAAAAAGTACCTGTAATAAAATAAGCATGTTGAAGTGTAACAGGTTCGTTGGAAGTGAACAGGCTGATAACAGATAATATTGAAGACATTTAAATAATTTGGTTTTATTGCCGGCCTACTCGAACTTGGCAGTGGTGTACAGTCTTTATCTCACCTCATGTCCTTTGTATTAGCCGTATCAGGTCGTCATATAAAGAAAGAATGAAAGAGCCAGTGTTTGATTAAAAAAAATATATATTTGGATTATTATACAACTGTTAAACTACACATTCAAAGCCCATTCAAAGCTGAACTCTCACCTTACCCGTCTCCCACCCCCCACCCCCCATATTGGCATAACCTGTATTCCATAAAAAGACATATCACTCTAGACACTTTAAAAACTGCTGCTAAGGACGACTGTTGCACTGTTGCACATTTTCATTTACTACTGGAATTTTACTACTGTTGTACTGTGGTTTACTACTGTTATTGCACATTACTACTGGAAGTTTTACTACTGTTGTTTACTCATGTTATTGCACTAGAATTACTACTGTTGCACATTTATTTTTATCTTAACTTCAATGCACATTCTATTGCACATTACCATTTCACTGCTGTATCTTCCATTGCATTTTTGATGCACACTGCACACTTTTGGACATCTGTTTATAGGTATTTATTTATTATGTTGCACTGCTTTAAGATTTTAGTTAACTTTAGATCTGTCTTAGATAGTTTTTGTTGTGTTTTGTCTTTATATTGTATTTTGTACACTGTCTTTTTTGCACTACCTGGCCAGAGAGAAACGAAATTTTGATTCGCTGTATGTTCAACACATATGGCAGAATTGACAATAAAGCTGACTTTGATCTTTGATCTTTGATCTTTGAGAAATCAGAGGGATGCTTGTGCATGTTAACAGTGCTAGATGCTGCCATCTAGACATACTTCTGTGGTTCTCGAGCCTGAAGAACAGAATAAAGACACTTCCGCATTGCTTAAAAGTGAAAACCCGCTGTTGGCTGTCTCTTACTGACGTTTGATCTGTTAGTAATAAAGTAGTAACAAAAAGTTCTGCATATTCACCAAGCGACTAAACGAGGATGGCGGGTGGAAAACCGTGCCGAGTGTGCAATTACACACGCCAGAAATCTTTTGGCTTGGCTGTGCCGTCTATAGATGAACTCAAGATAAAGGGTAAGTTTCTTTTTTTAATTTGGAGCACGAACTTTCAGGTGTTTGCCGTATTCATTTAATGGGTTTGGGGGAATTAGATTTAGCTGGACTTTATATGCATTTTGGATAGTATCTACTGTCTATCAAATGTTAATAGTGATTTCATTCATGTCGAAACTTGTTGGATTACACTTGAAGGCGTTGGTCAATACACCATGAATCACTCCTCCGCCCTGCTGCCTGAGGGTTTAATAGAGAACATTATGTATGGAGTTTGTATTAAAGGTTGAATAATACAGCTTTTTATACTGGACTGTGTTTGCAAGATTTTAATCAGCTTTTGCACATTGGGAGTTGCTTGTCGAAGTGAAACTTCAATCATTGTAGGTCCTGTTCCTGAAAACAGCAACACTGACAAACACATACCAATGTCAGGTGTAACCTTAGACTTAGACTTAGACTTAGACAAACTTTATTGATCCACAAGGGAAATTGTTTTGGGTACAGTAGCTCACTCACCAAATATAATATATAATAACAGAGGGTAAAAAAAATAGATGGAATAGCAACCAATGAGCAATAGACCAGTGTCTGATGAGACATATTTATAAAAATAAAAATGATAATAATGTATTATGTACAAAGCAGAATTAAATAGAAAAGTAGTAATAAAGTATAAAATACAATATGAAATAAGATGTACAATCCCAGCTATATACAGTTGTAGGGAGTATTATCTGTTACATAAGGGTGAGTTGTTGTACAGTTGTATGGAGTATGGTATGAATGTAGTCCTGTATCTCTCACTGTTTGAGCGGAGTTGTAGGAGCCTGTTGGAGAATGAACTCCTCTGTCCCTCTATGGTCTGATGCAGTGGGTGAGCAGGAGTGTTCATGATGGAGAGCAGTTTGTGCAATGTCCTCCTGCTCACAGCGTGAAAGGTGACACATGATTATGTGACCAGCTTTGCGGATCAGTTTGTCAATCCACCCAAAGTGCAAACAAGATTAACTTAAAAAAAGGTAGTTGTTTAGGAAAAAAAGCAGGAGCTACTGTAACCCAGCTTCCAGGCGCTCACGTGTGAACCTGCGAAGCACTCGTGTTTACACCTTTCACTTGTTTAAATTAAGCAGATGATTATGTAGTGGTTCTATTTGAGACTTCAACCTTTGAAAATGTTAATAAAGTTTGTTTTTAATGTGTAATAAAAATGAGCTGCATTTTCTGCTGAGGCATTGAAAAAATGTGGACCCCCAGGCATCAGCTATGACACGTTTTTGTGTCCCCAAATAACCTAAAGACTGAAGTAGCTAGTCTTCTTTTTTCAGGAGGGGAGTGCCTTGGTTTCAGTCCGAGCTGCTCAGTCAAGGTAGTCCTTGAAGATGATGGGACGATTGTGGAGGATCAAGACTACTTTTTGTGTTTACCACTGAACACAAAGTTTATGCTTTTGGCTGAAAACGAGACATGGTCACCAGTTAAAAAGGGTATGTTATTTACTTTGCTTAATCTTCCTACAGTACATTGTAATTATAATAAAGTAAATATAGCTGCAAGCAGCAATGTGGGGCCAAGCACCGAAGGTTCATGTAGGCCTCAGCATGTAGGCCGCATGCAGGGTCTGACAGGGTCTGACAGGGTCTAACAGGGTCTATCAAAGTCTGACAGGGTCTAACAAAGTCTGACAGGGTCTGTTCTGACAGGGTTAAGACCCTGTCAGAACAGACACATCAAAGACAGATCAAAGGTTGCTAGTTGCGTTGCTAGGCAATTGACAAATTCCTGCAAATTTGACCTGCTGGTGCCACTAGACGGTAGGGGGTGGGGGCCTATAAATTGCTGTGGGTAATGAGGAGACTGGCTGGAAGGTGCATGCAAAATTTCACAACTTTTTACCAGACGGTTCTAGGGGTTGCCATAGACTCCCATGGTGAAAGGAATAAAGAATAATAACAATACAATCAGGAGACCAGAAGATCAAAGGAAAGATCAAAGGGTTGCTAGGCAACTTCGCTAGGCAACTTCGCTAGGCAACACAGAGCAAACACAATTTTTTTTTTTTTTTTATCTTTTAATATTACAAGGTACACAATAATACACATTTCAGGTACATAATAGTACATATTTCATCACCACAATAGCATTCACAAAGCACTCAGAAGACACATCGGGGGATGCTGGTACGGGAAAAAAACACCACTGGGCACAAGGGCTAAGAGAAACAGGGGGGATGTAGAGGACCAAAGGGATGAAGAAAGGGGCCTGGGGAGAGCAAAGGTGATGCAGTGCAAACACATTTTTGTGTTTCCTCTGCCATCGGATGGCCAGTCTCTTTATCCGGGCTTTCGCCCCGTCCCACCAGTCTATCAGAGAATCATACACTTCAATGTCAGTATCGAAACAGTCGCATAACCTCTCCATTTTCCGAATGAAGCTGGGATCGTCCAGGGAACCCATCAGACGCGCCTCGGAGGCACGGCGCACTCAGAGGACCTCCGGAGCCTCTTAACGCTTTGTCTAACCTCATCAAGGTCCGCTTCAACATCGCCACTGCAGAAGTCCATTTGTTCTCCCACCGCGCCCGCACACCTGGTACGAGGCACGCGGAGGCCGGACCACACGGGTCCGGAGCGGAGATCTGATCACACGGGCCCGGAGCAGGGAGCACATCACACGGGCCCAGAGCTCTCCGGAGACCACATCACACGGGGCCGGAGCGGACGAGGGCCGGAGGGACTCGTCCCCCACGGCCTGAGAACTGAGTTTCGCCCCGTTCGTCTTCCGGGTGCGGCCAGACCCGGGGGCCCGGACCCCGGGCCGCGCCGCTCCCCCCGCTCCTGGGGCGAGGCGCTGGACCGCAGCAGCATTCGGCTCAGCTCCCGCCGCCACGGCTACAGGGCGGAGGCCCCCCTCAGCCTCACCACCCCGCGAAGAGGAGGCGCCTGGAGGCAGCCCCTCATCCATCGCCGTCACGAGTGCCCGTGCACTCTGAATCACAGCATCCTGGACAGGCTCACTGTCCCGACCCAAGGCGACGGAGGAGGGGGAAGAGGAGGCGCAAGGAGGCAGCCCCTCGCCCTCCACCGTCACGAGTGCCTGTGCACTCTGAATCGCAGCATCCTGGACAGGCTCACTGTCCCGACTCGAGGCGACGGAGGAGGGGGCGGGTCCAGCCCCAGCTGCAGGGCTGCCACCATCACCTCCCGCGCTCCGCTCCCCTTGGCCAGAGTCACGGCGGCCCGAGCACTCGGCCCTGGGCCCCGCGCACTCTCGGGCGTAATGCCCCTGACCCCCACACTTCCTACACAGGAAGCCAGGGCACTCACGCAACACATGGCCCGGCTGGAGACATCCTCTGCACAGCTTCACCTGATTGTCGTGTATGACTCTAAAGTACGCGGGCCCCTCCTCAGTGTCGAACCTGACAGAATACGGCCGAGACCTGACAGCGGCAGTGAAACGCACCCTCACAAACCTGGTGCCGTCCGCGGACGGCGATGCCAGCGGCCACACTTTCCTCCGTATCCCGGAAACAGAGGAGACTCCCCAGGAGCTGAGCTTCTGCACGATTTCCTCATCCCGGACGTACGCCGGCAAGCCCAAGAAGGAGACCACCATCTCGTCCCTGCCGATGGCTCGCCCATGGACCCTGGTGTCGCCGATCCGGAACCCATCCAGCAGCTTTTCCTTGGCTGCCTGGGACGCCACCGTTATCTCGTACTTATCCTTGGTCACCATGCGGCAGGCGAGCACAGTCCCACATATCTCCTGCGCGGTCTTCAGCAAGGCCATAGGGGACAGGCCGGCTCCACCCACCAGGTCCATCACCACCATTCTTCCTGGTACGATCCTCATCCTTACCACCCGCGTCCTCAGGCGGCTTCGCCGCCGGGCCTTGGGGCCCTGCGGGGGTTGTCATTGCGCTGCCCGCCTGGGGGGGGAGCAGAGCTCGCGGAACACGGTGAAACCGCCACCCCCGCAGCCGGGGCGCTGGGAGGAGGTGAGCCAACAACCGAAAGGAGCTGAGAAGCCAAAATTGTCCAAAAAGTTCAAAGAAGGAAACGGAAAAAACACCAAACTGGGCCCGCTCCGGCGGAGCGCGCCGTATGTATGTGAGCAAACACTATAGGGTGCCTAGCACCTTCGGTGCTTGGCCCCTAATAATAATCAGGAGACCAGAACATCAAAGGAAAGATCAAATAATACACACTTCAGGTACATAATAATACATATTTTAACACCACAATAACATTCGCAGAGCACTCAGAAGACACATCGGGGGATGTGGGCACAGGAATAAACACCACTGGGCACAAGGGCTAAGAGAAACAGGGGGGATGTAGAGGACCAAAGGGATTTCCCCAGGTGAAGGAAGGGGGCCTGGGGGAGAGCAAGGGCGATGCAGTGTCCAGGGAAAGTCCAGACGACAGGGTTCAGGGGGGACAGGATGTATGGAGTGGTGGGAGCCTCAACGCCGGCCACTGAGCGAGAAGGTCCAGTGTTCGAGTCCAGAACCGCGTCAGGACACCGGGCGGCCAGATGGAGGAGGTCTTCATGCGCCTTACCGCGTACCAGACAGTCACAGCCGTACCTGTCAGGGTGTATTGCGTGCAACCTGGTGGTGAGGTGTACCAATCATATACATGAGTCCAGATGGAGGTAGTGTCATGTGTGGGAAATTCAGTTTCCTGAATGCACAGTACGGCCCAGGTAGTGTCGTGGATCACACACTCTGACTATAGGGTGCCTAGCACCTTCGGTGCTCAGCCCCTAATTAAGTGATGGGGTTGTTTTGCAGTGGATGGCGGTACACCGTGGATGGCCCGGGACTCTGTGCTGATGGACACAGGTGAGGTGGATGCTGCTGCTTATCCCTGGGTGAAATTGGCTCAGCAGCTGAAGAAGGACATGGCAAATATCATCCTCATGTCAGAGGCAGATTTACAGGTGCCACAACATTATTTCTTATGAATGACATTTGTTTTTACTACATACACAATGGCATTGTGTTTTCAGCTACTGAAAAGGCACTGAACAGGGTTACTGTTATGAATGCATTTCTCTCCTGTAGATGTTGATAGATGTCCCTCCCGATGAGCTGGCCTCTGCTCTGGGCTATGACAAGAAAAGAACTGAGGACCTCCAGGACACACTGCAGAGATATTTGGACAGAAAGGAGGAGAAGATAATGCTACAGCTGCTACAGCTTTACCTCAAAGCTACGAATCAAGGGCAAGGCACTGAAAATCCGTAAGTAATTTGCTTTTATTGTCACCTATAAAATATTTCTGTGTATAAATCTCAAAGTAAATAAAGTATGCTTGCCATTGTCTGTTCTGTAGTAAGATTTTCTATTTACAGATTCCACTACTTGTATTGATGTTACATTTTGTGAGATGTAATTCTGCTGTGTTGAAAGCAGGTGGAGCCATTGCCTTTGAATCACAAATTGAATAGAAACTATGGATTAACCTGCACCGTTATTATAGCAGAGTCTGGAGTGGCAAACTTGGATGTCCCTGATGGGATGGAGGTCGACTCAGCGTCTGGGTTCCTGACTCGGACGATCATGGTTCTGAAAGGAAAAACTAGCTCTGAAACCAGGCTCTCCACAGAAGACCTGCAGTCATTTAGACAAAAATACTGTTCCTCGCAAACCATACAGTGACTGGCAGTTGCAATGTTGCTTCTGTTGTTTCACTCCTGTTTACAACTCCATCAATAGCTGTTTAAATTGGTCATGTTGCCTTTCATGTCTTGGTTGATTCTATGGTTAATTCAGGTGTAGTTACTATAAAACAGAAGAAAAGAAAAAAGTCTTAATTCATAATGAACAGATAGTGTATTGATATGAGCCAGGCTTAGTAACTATTTCATTAATACCCTAACTTCTAACCCGTTAATGAATAGCTAGGCCATTCTTCATTCTTAATACACTCTTAAATTATTAATTAAGTCTTCATGCTTCATGCCTTGCATGCAAGGCTCTAAATAGTATAGTTATTTTAAAGTGTTACCCTCTTTCTTTCTCATTTAGCTGGTGGTGAGCCGAGGAGTGGAAGCCATGGAGCAGATTTTGGGCTGGGACAGAGACAGGACGTTCTCTCTGCTGCAGGCCTGTGAGGCAGAGCTGAACAAAAGACTTGAGCAGGTCCAGGCAGTCAAATTCCTTAGGAGTAACTCTTAAATTGACAGCAACCCAACACAAGACGGCACAGAGCAGGACACATTGGCGCAGGGTGACCAATAGAGGATGGCCTTCACCTGAGAAAAGACTAATAAGAGTTCATATTACTGCCTCAGGGTTGATGCAATTGGCTGTTACTAAGAATATCTGTGATACAAAGTTTATATTATAGTGTTATTTAGGCAAAATGCTTGTTTGGATCTTACTACGGGAATGTTAAACATACTGGGACATTATGTTGGCTTTTCGGCGAGAATATACAACCGGGGACCATCACCAACGGGCAGCTATATATTTTTGTGTGTGATACTGCATGTGCGTGTTTGTAAAAGGTAAATTTTCATTCAATAAAAAAAAAGACAAGAAATGGTTGCTCTTTTTCTTTATTTACAGCACACAACGCACTCAAATTGGTATGGGCTCCTCATTGTCCACTATCTGCCTTTTCAGCGATGGGATCTTTCCAGTTTTAAAATACGTGTTTAGCTTTGAATTGGCAAACACTCGTGTGTCGTGCGTACTGCCAGGCCACGACGTGTGTAATTGTGCATGCGTCTCCGCTGGGGTTGCACTGCATAGTATAAATAAACTTAGAAATGTCCGCATAACAAACTCAACTCCATTGTCCACCATGGTTGTTGTAGTAATAGAGCATAATGGTGACCTTCTTCAATGTGTCGACTGGTGCTCTCATATTCGTCGTTTGGCCTTCGATATGAGGACGCAATTCTTCACTCAGGGCCACAAGAGAAGCTCTGGACATCCGGAAATTCGCTCTCCATTCATCCTCCATGACAACGCCATTGACGAAATTGTCCCACCAGCTACTCGTTCTTCCAGGTCTCACCCAAAACCTTCTTCGGGTGGCCCTTCTTGTTCTCGGCCGCGGCAGCGGGGTGAAAAGAATCCGACGTGCATGTGCATGTATCTCCGCTGTTGTCGCACTGCATTGCAGATAAACAAGGTTTGATGCAGCTGTGCAAATAAACTTCCAAATGTCTGTAAAATATACTCAAGTCCATTGTCCGCCATGGTTGTTGTTATCAGGTCGTTACCTGCGGAAGGCGCAGGGTTACCTTCTGGTCACCGGTCACGTGATGATTACGGCAGCGCGACGTCATCATTTTCCCAACAGTTGTGTTTTTCGCCGCCCACACGGCAACGCGACCCCCGGCGTTCTCCGACTTCTCCACTTTGGAACCCGTTTTTGAAAAACACCGTTCTCACCCCCCAAAAATGCCGGCGCCGTGTGGACGACAGGCCCAAACGAACACAAAGTTCCCCGTTTCCACCAAAAAATGTCGTGGGGACAGAGCCTTTAGATACACATATGGCAGAATTGACAATAAAGCTGACTTTGATCTTTGACTTTGATCTCTTTGATCTATTCAAATGTCATTTACAGATAAAGTACAGTATATAGAGTAGGTATGAATCAATATGAATAAGTTGTGCTCACCATGACAGGTTGGACTATGCATTTCACTAAAACACACTTAAAATCATTATATTTAAGATTTACCTAAAAATTGTAACATTCTTTTCCCACTTTGGTCATTTTTAGGTTTAAAAATGTACTTCATTCACTCAAAAGTGTTTATTTTGTATAAATTGTGGCAAACTTTTGAACAGAATTCTCCATAGCGTAATCAGAAACTTTTTAGAAATGTCTTGATAGTGACTTGGACTTATATGGACCATTTACCTTGCATGGAACTGCTGTGTGATATGCAAAACAGGAAATTACACATTTTATAGTTTTTAATACAGCCTTTTATTTGTGCCAGGATGATTACAGATTTGCATATAATTTGGTCCACTTTCAAGCATTGCAAGACTTTTTTTTTTAACTACACAAAGTTGTAAATATTAGCTACATGGTTAGTGCTAGACAGTCAGGTCTGGAGGGACAGAAGAGATAATGTAGCTCTGGTTGCCATGATAATGTGTTAACGTCTATAGCTATGTAATATTTTGGACTGTTTATGATTTATTCTATCAGGAAAGTTGAGATAGGGCTCGTAGGTGAATTGCTTTTGCTAACATGTTGACTAACTCAAAACACTTTCTTCACTTTCACCGTAACCCTATTCTTAACTTAAAAAATAATGCAGACTGTCCCTCTCGATGTGGCATAGGTAGCATTAACCATATTACACAGCACTTCAAACTTTTAAGCCTTCAAATAATAGCATCATATGGTAATCCAAAAGAAGTTATGAATTAATTATAAATTGAAGCATTTTTAATTATTTCAGGCAAAAAGAAACACAAAAACCTGCATGTTTTTTCATATTACCCACCAGTCCTCCTGAATTGATTTGCCTGGGCTTTTATCCTCGATTAACTCGACTATCAATAACCTTTATAGGACATGTATTCCTATTCTCACATTGTCTACCATAAAATACATCTGTGCACAGACACATTGGTATATTTGTGCGTGGTGCAACCGCACGTCCCTCCATTGTTACATTTAAAAGTGTCACAGGGTTTTTTATTGGCCCTCTCCTCATCGCTCTTAATCAGGATGGTGTAGGATCCGGGTTTGCCCAGTCCTTTCTTTGTTTTACATTCTCCAGTGACAGTGTACCTGTTGTCTGCACCGATCACAACACTCACAGCAAGTTTGTCTTCCTCCTCCTCATTTTCTTTCTCTTCTTTTCTATTTGCATGGGCTTTATGTGGTCTCTGGTACACATGCACAGCAGTTATGGCATCCATAAGTTCCATTTTCACTAGTTCGTCCTCCACATGCTTACACTCTATATTTTTAAAACGTGTCATAATGTTGAGTTTAATCTTTTCAGTTCCTTCATGCTTCCCTTTAACTTGATAGGCGACTGCAACAGTAACAGAACCTCTCTCAACCCCAGTGAATCCTGAAAAAATGTGTCTTTTCAGGAATCTTACCCTGTCCTTTGAAAAGTGGGTTGTGAAAGCAACCACCAGCCAGTCATATCTGTCATACTTCTCCTTCAGAAAAGTGTAAATGTTTTTTTGCTATGTCTTCATGAACTATTTCATCATTAATGCGTTCTAATATGTCTCTCTTTATATACAGCTCACTGTTTGATACACATCTTTGTTGGGCCTTGAATAAAGCCTCATTAGATTCTTCTAATATTTTTGTAGGGTCAGGGATGAGACTCTTATCCTCCACCCCCATCAACTGATAGCACTTTTGATCCATCTCATTTGCCCTGCATACAAGCTGTTTCAAATACAAAAATGTTTCTTCCAAATGTTTTTCATGGCATCTTTATTTTTTTTTGCAAGCACATCCACTAGACTCTGTTCGCCAGTTTCGGTTTTAGAAATTAATAATTTGTGGAGCACCAAAACACTGTCAGCATACTGATTGTAAAATGGACAGAATGTGCTCTTAAGAGCCTTTTCATTCTTTTTCATTTGCTCGTACTTTAACCAGGCGTGGTCTATATTGTTTATAACCTTCTGGAAGTCATTTGAGGCCCATTTCAACTCTTCATAAAAAATGTCCAGTCTTGTATTAAGAGCAGCCATTTCAGATTGAATCATTTCCAGTTTGTCTGCCTCTGGGATTAGCTTTAAGGGCAATTTTAAGATTTTAAGATTGTGGCTCCAGGCAAGGGGACTCCATGAGCAGCAGCAACACTTTGAGCAATAGCTCCAGCAGCATCAGCAACTAATGAAGCCATTTCTTTACCATTTTTCTTAAGCCACTTGTAAGACTGCTTCGCTTCATGTTCAACAATTCCTTTCTCCAAGTTTTCTTCTTCAATGGTGAGGCTGCGCTGTATACCAGCACAAAGCACGGTGAGGCAGCCCAACACCAAGAACAGTGACAAGGCTAAACGCAGCATTTCTGAAAAAACATACAGATTGTAAAATTAACTGAACATTGTATTTGTTACAGAAAAAGGTGAATTGGCATAATAACATTATTGGGATACTTAGTGACATATACAGATTAGTCAAAATCTCTATAATTAGGGCTGGGTCCTAATCGAATGAATTTGATTCATTTGTGTTTTTATTAAACAAGATTTTGAAAAATTGAAAAATCTTGGATTGAGGATTATTATAAAAAAAGGTTTCCTGACTTTCTTGCAAAGCAGGCAATTGTGCAATTAAACAATTTGCATTGTAAAAAAAAACATCTGGTTCTAATTGGAACTATTAAAATTTTATCAATATCTATACTATTGTAGTTGAGGTTTTTTAGTTTTTTTAAATAATAGCATATAAGAATGAAAATGTGAAGAGTTTCCTCTTCAAGAGATAAATTATTATTATACCATAATAACTGCTATATATCTGGTTGAACTCACCTTGTGCAACTTTGCTTTGCCCATGTCATTTATGGACAGGAGGCCGTTTGCTGCTCCCCTGAGGCGAGTATGAGTATCGCAGAAGACTGAGTTGAAGAAAAATTTGATATGAAGACCCACAACTCAGTGTTGCTTTTATAATGAAACATCAGTAATAGACCTGCCTCCCATAGCAGAGAAATCATAACCTTTTTTGGCCTGATGCGAGTTGGAGGCGCTTCATCTTCATTAGTGACGTTTATATGAACAGTTTAGGTTGAGCAATATGCAAAATGGGAACTTATTTTCATAAGAAAATAAGTCGTGATGATTTTAGGAGAACTGTCCGTCACCTGGGCTCTTTCATTATCCCATGTTTAAATTATTGAAATCCATATAGTCAAGATAAATTACTATATATATATATATATATATATATATATATATATAGTGGGACACGCTTTTGTACATTAAAGGTCCTATTTTACACAAAATCGGATTCTTGTAAGCTTTAGTTTTGTAGTATTACCACACTGAAATTGTGAGAAACACCCGCTTCACTGTTGCCATGGTATTGAAACGTTAAGAAGGAAATTTTCACCGAACCAAGTACCGTGGTACCTCACCTTACGAAATTAATTCGTTCCAGAAATGGTTTCGTAACGTGAAAAATTCGTAAGTTGAGTAGCTATTTCAATGGAAAAAGCCTGATTCGTTCCAAGGCCCCGATCCAAGTTTTTTTTTAATAGTGTAACTTTTTTTATAGTGTAACATTGTGTTCTGCATCCTGATTGGTTTCTCAGACTGGATTTAAACTTTTCTCACATTTGTCTCTTGTTTAAACACTCAAACTTTCATAGATTTTCAACAAAATGTATTAATAGTGAAGTGTGACACATGACGTGTGTGATAGCGCAGCATGACCCGGCGCGGGTCTGCCAGCAGGTCTAGACCAGGACTAGACCAGGACTAGACCAGGACTAGACCAGGACTAGACCAGGTCTAGACCAGGTCTAGACCAGGTTTAGACCAGGTGGATTAAAGCGCCGCGCGCAGGTCTATTTCCTGGTTTCGTTTCGAGTCACAGCTGAGGGGAGCAGCGAGGAGGCGAGGAGGACCGCAAGCAGTCTGAGCGCATGAACGAGACCCGTGCTCAAACCTCCTCTAGACCTGGTAGACCAGGTCTAGAGCTGGTCTAGAGGAGGTTTGAGCACGGGTCTCGTTCATGCGTTCAGACTGCGTGCTCAAACCTCCTCTAGACCGTGCTCAAACCTCCTCTAGACCTGGTAGACCAGGTCTAGACCTGGTCTAGAGCAGGTCTAGAGGAGGTTTGAGCACGGGTCTCGTTCATGCGCTCAGACTGCGTGCGGTCCTCCTCGCTGCTCTCCTCAGCTGTGACTCGAAACGAAACCAGGAAATAGACCTGCGCGCGGCGCTTTAATCCACCTGGTCTAGTCCTGGTCTAGTCCAGGTCTAGTCCTGGTCTAGTCCAGTCCAGTCTCCCCCCTCCCCCTCACACTTCATTATTAATACATTTTGTTGAAAATCTATGAAAGTTTGAGTGTTTAAACGAGAGACAAATGTGAGAAAAGTTTAAATCCAGTCTGCGAAAAGCGTATAATGTGTGTGGCTGAGCGCACATTATTTGAATTTTTGAGATTTCGCGTTTCGTAACTTGAATTTTCTTTCGTATCTAGAGAACAAAATTTACCGTGAAGGCGTTTCGTAACTTGAAATTTTCGTTTGTTGGGTCATTCGTAAGGTGAGGTACCACTCTATTTTGGGCCAGGTAATGTCTTCTTTGCACAGCTCCAAGTTGTATAATGCACTTATAATGGTTACAAACTGAAATGTCTCACTTGTACTTTCTATAGGCCAAAATTATTTAATACAGATGGGGCAGGTAAAATGAATATTGTTCAACTGCAGATTTAATACAACATGGTCTTGGGTCTAATCAGTAATAGAAATGATCACGTTCCAAATATGGGAATTTACCTTTCCAATATTTCATGGCAAAATACAGTGTAATCAATAGGAAAAACTGCCTGTTGCCCCCATCCTGGAAGTATGACATCATCTCAGTCTAGAATCTGAAAACCAACAATATTTTTTTTTACTATTGAGTTTGAACTTTTTTTTTTTTTTAACTATTGAGAATAAACTTAGTTTTGGTGAGAATTTTTACTTAGCCAAAACCCTGTGCTGTAGACAGTTATCTCTTGCAAAAGCAAAACCTGTAAATAATTTCACAACACACGTTGCTAAAGCCTTAAAATGCATTTAAGAAAGTGGGTTACACCATTTTCTGATTTTGTGATGTTGTTTCCTAATGAACATTCAAAAACATACCTGGAGTTTTGTTTTGTTTCATTCAAACATGCTGAGTTTTTCCCTCTAACAGAAAACGCTGTGTTCCACATTGTGATGTCATGTGATAATACAGAAAGTGCTCCACCGTCTTTTAAACTCCATACACCTTCACTAGAATCATTTGGATAATTTCAGCCCTGGTTATTGCCCATCTCTTCTGAACAAAAGGTAAACGGTAGGCTAGCTGTTAACTTGAAAGCTACATGACATCAAAAAGTGGAAAGGAGTATTTTGAGTTTTGGAGATGTAGACAGACTAATAATAAAGGGTTATTCAAATGTTTGAATGAAACAAAACACAACATCTGGTATGTTTTTGAGGAGGTAACAACATTTTAACTTAAAAGCTCATAATAGCCAATTCTGTACAATATGGGATCTTTAATATACAGGTCAGTGGGTTTAAGTCTACTATTGTGCATATACTGTACGCCTTATGTTTTACTAAATAATTAGGGGTGGGTGATTTAATCCATATTTTGTTGTATTTTCATGATATATTCAGACATGGTTGAGGTTCAAGTGGACCATAAAATTAACCACACAAAGGGCAGAATAATCAGTCCTTTTTTGGGGATTACACTAGAATGTAACAGTTGAAGTAGGCCTAATTTTTTAGTTTTAGGTTATTTGAATTCACCATATCTCCAAAACAACATTTACAATAAGATCTATTTTTCAATACATCTCCCACCTTTAGTAACATCGTCAGCATTCTCTGGGGGTGTAAAGCTAAAGCTAAGAGTTTTATTTTAACATAATCTGACCAGAAAGCTGACTTGGTTGGAACTACAACATGTGAGATGATTTGTGCGCTTAAACAAGTCTCTCCCACATAAAATTACAGTCACAAGTTAGCCTGCATTAGCCAAGAGTTTTTCAGTTAGTCCCTTTCATCTTTTTGTTGAAAATCAAACACCTAAACTTGTATTGATCACAAGACACTGAAATTGTGTTGTTTAAATCAATTTTGTATTTTTTCCTGAGATTTCAAACTTATCTTAAAACTTTTTTGACAGTGTTTGCTATGCGTGTTGTGTCACCATGGTAACGGCAGAAACATTTCATCAATGGAGATCCACGTATAGCATCCCGAGCATGATGTCAAAGTAAATGGCTACTATCTGCAGTAATACTGAGTATTGCATGTGGTGCTAGGTTTGTCAAGAATAGCTATTTTGGTGAAGTGTCTTGCTCAAGGCCCAGTCAGAGTGGGAAGCAAACCACCAACCTGCTCTTGACATAAGAAACATCAGTGGTTGAGTGGTCAGATATGATTCCAGCTTCCACAGATCAATGCTGCTGTTGTGTCCTTGGGCACTTAACCCACCTGGCCCCCAGTGTCTGCGTACACTGGTGTGTGAATGTGTGTGTGAATGGGTGAGTGGTTCCTTGTTGTAAAGCGCTTTGAGTGCCTTGAAGGTGGAAAAGCGCTATATCCTCCTGGGACCCGAAGAAAAAAGTCTAAATCTAAATGATTAATATTATTATTTTAATTTTCTATTTGGAGGTAAATGAACACCTTAGCATTTACATTTTGTTTATTTTATTTTTATTCATGTTGTAACATGTCCTCTGTAATGGACTGTAATAGTGTTAAATACATGGGAAGTTAACCTAACAAAAACTTTTTTTTGTTTGTTTTGATGACCAACATCTCTGACAAGTTTCTACAGTCACCTCAAAAAGTTTTTAGATTCCCTTTTAATTAATTTATTTACTTTTTAAATTGTATTTATTTATGTAGTTTTATTTATTATTTATTTATTTACTTTTTTATGCATGTTTGTTTATTAGTTTTATTTATAGTTTATTTTTTTATTTTATTTATTTATTATTATTATTTATTTATTTATTTTTATCATAGTGCAGCCACAAACTAGAGTCTATCTCAAAACACTTTAAAAGATAGACTGGTTAACTCAATGTCCACTCTAAAGGACACAAATGAATGGGCTGGGTCTCAGGAGGATATAAAGATGTGACCATTTACCATTTTACCATAACCCTTGGCCACTGTAACCCCTTAACACATTCAATAAGAGTAACACACATAAAACAGTTGGGTTTAGTTAATTATTTAATAGATAATACAATTGAAAACAAGAGTTAGGACAAAAAGTATTTATGTATTTTTGACCAACACTTAAAAAAAAAAATGTTTTCAAACCCAGCATTGGTCAATTTCCTGCTTTTGGATCGAAGAGTACCGTGGCGGTTTCACAGTTTTTGACCTGTTATTCATGTTTCTATACTGTATTATTAATACTTGTGTCTGGCATGGCTGTTATTTCCAATGACTAAGTCCAGTGGTTCTCAAACTGCGGTGCACGTACCAGGGGATATGATAATGATGGTATATAATGTCTATTTGAGTGCTTTAACTGTAGGAGAGTCCGGTTTAGACCAGGTTCAATCTCTTGGTAGTCTTGGTTTAGTTCAGAGTTCAGTCCTTGTTTAGTCTTATAATACTGTTACAAGTTTAGGCACGCACCGTTACACCGATATCCAATGTAGGGACTGAAAATTACACACAATTAACTTGTTATAAAATATATCCAATTGTGTTATACAACTGATGCTATCTACCTTCAAATAACTAAAGAACTGCTTTATAGGACTAAAAATTCAAACATTATGAGACCTTCTAGCATCGATCTGATACCCAGCATTTTTTTCCTGAATCGCCACCAATAATCAGTACTAGTACCAGTGCATCCCTTACATAGGCTGTATATATAAATGGACATAGTTTAAGTGCTAGTCACCGCATTCCAAATAGAAAGTGTTCATGGGTGCGCTTCTGGCTCCACAGACTCTGGTTCCAATTCACTTTACGTTGGGAAATTGTCACCCCTTTTTCTGTAACAGGTGCTGTGAGCCTCGTCATTTTGGTCTTAAAATGTTCGTATTAACCCACTCTACGTGATCCTGATGAATTCCTATTCCTAATATGGACCCGGCTCCAAAATCGCTCCTATAACTGCAAACCTCGATGAGCTTCATTTGACTGCAGCCGAGCGCTATGGGTGACATCCACTTCTTTATACAGTCTAGTTACGAGTGAAGACCACCTGTAGTAGTAAATAAATCAAAATTAGACCTGCAGGATTTGGCGTAATGAGTCTGAGAACCATTGGAGTAGAGCCTTGTGTAACTGCATAGGACATAACCTGCAATACAATACAAAATACAATGAAGTAATGATTTTGATACATGGCTTTTAACATCATTTTTGCGCATGTAGTGTGTAGTGTCACTGACCCATTAAAACCATTCACTCACATTAATGAATATACCCATAGTGTACAAGAGCAATAACAAACATTTGAACATAAGCTTTTTTTTTTTTTTTTTTGATTAAAATATTTTACATTCGTCATTATTTTTCTTTAAAAAATTACATTAAAATTTCTGTCGACATTAAAAAAAATGAAGTATCAAACAATATGTAACACCCCAATGCAAAATTGTCAAGGGGGAAAAAAAACAAAACAAAACAAATACCCAACTTGGCTTTAAAATACAGTTAATGCATATTGTGTATTACATAAAATTACTGCATAAATACACTGGGTAATAGTATTTGGCATACTGTGTGTAGTGTTAACTCTTATTGAGAAATATTGAATTTACATTTGATTAAAGTACCAATACTTTTACTTGATGTCAGTGTAGACTATTAGTTGGCTACATTCTTGTTAACTGATTATTGATAATTCAGGTTTTGGAAATTGGGCTGTTTTCTGTTGGAGAGAAGAACTCTAAATGTCTAAATATGCAGAGTTTGTGTGTTAAACATGTGTGAATGAAACAAAACACATCTCCAGGTATATTTTTGATGAGGAAACACAGCAAAGATTAGAAAATAGTTTATGATGGACCCTTTATCCAAAGCCTGAATTATCTCTACATTTGTCAATAAAGTTTCTGAATTAAGGCATAGAGTTTGTCTTTTCTTCCTTTAGGTCACTTAGGAGAGGATAAAAATAAGAAATTATACCAATTTAAAAACATGTAGGCCACTAAATGTTTGACTCATTATTAATTGAACAAAAGTGCATAATATTTTGGTTGTTTTGTGTTAGAATTGTGTTAATTTGACATCTAATTTTAGCATAGTTTTAGAATAAAGCTAGTAAGGTAGTAAGCTTATTCAACATTAGCATAAAGGCATCTAAAGAATGATCAAATTATAATGGCAAAATATGTTGGATGTACTTCACAACTGTTGCTATGGGTAATATAAAGTGATTACAATGAAAAGCAACATGTTCAAATATCAGGAGGTTGTTGTATCAATCAAAAAAGCAAGACCCGTTTATAGTATTTGAGTTGAATATTCTCCTTTAACATCTTTTTTTTTTTTTTTTAATCAAGAAACTGTCCATGAACCTTCAAATCCTTATGGTGTAAATTAATTCATATGCATTGATGTGTGTTAGTGGATTTCAATTGATACTTTGCAGGTGATGCTATTGACTTTCCCTGGGGGTGTGATGCTAACTATAAGCACTGCTCTGTCTGACGCTCTGTTCATCAAGCTAGACTTTAAAGGAGAATTAACGTTTTTTTACAATCTGAGCCTTATTTCGGTAATAAAACAAGTTTTACTCACCCATAGCACTTTGGTGTCATATGGAGCACTTCCGGAGATGTTTTAGTTTAGCGATCTCCGTAACGTGAGTTCTCGGGGCATATATTTGCGGTCTCCAAATAACACAAACTTTAGCGCTTTTCAAATCATAGAAGCTCAATGTCTTAGTCTACACTTTCGTTTGAGTCAAAAGTGGCCTGTAATCCGAGATTTATCCATAATTTACAGTTTTGCATTTCATGTTTGGGTCCCGAGAGCTGAGAGCGAAATAAGCTGTGACTCCGCACATGCGCACTGGCCTCCTCATCTACTCGAAACTATGGATAAATCTCGGATTACAGGCCACTTTTGACTCAAACGAAAGTGTAGACTAAGACACTGAGCTTCTATGATTTGAAAAGTGCTAAAGTTTGTGTTATTTGGAGACCGCAAACATGTGCCCCGAGAACTCACGTTACGGAGATCGCTAAACTAAAACATCTCCGGAAGTGCTCCATATGACACCAAAGTGCTATGGGTGAGTAAAACAACTTGTTTTATAAACGAAATAAGGCTCAGATTGTAAAAAAAACGTTAATTCTCCTCTAATCTGAGTTTTGAGGGTTTTTTTTACCACTATCTGATGAAGAAGTGACTTAGTTGGAACTACAACAGGTGATCTGATTTTGTACTGTTAAACAACCTCTCGGCATCAGCCAGTAAATTTTCAGTTAGTCACTCACGTTTATTGATCACAAGCTCCTGAAAATGTGTTGTTTAAATCAATTTTTTCTTAAGTTTCAGACCATTTAAAAACTTTTTTCTGTCTTTGCTAGTGTGTAACCATGGTAACTGCTGAATCGTCCACCATATACATACATACATATAAAACCTCCCCGATGTGATGTCACTGCAAAGTATCAATTAAGCCAGAAGTAATCAAAGCAAATCTTGCATTACTATTAGGCACCAAATAAGAAAATAAGTTCAATACTAAGAGTTTTTAAGCTACAAAGTCAGACTATTTGGTGAAGTCATCATTCATTGTATTAAAAAGTTAAATGTAGTGTGTAGTCTGTAGTCAGAACCTTTCCTGTATTGCTATGAAACCCTAATAAAACACTTTGTATTATTCCCCTTTTAAAGAACAATATTATTAAATATACTTGTTTTGAGTCGCAGAATAAATTGTGAAAAAGTTGTTATTTTAGGAGTTCAAATCAAACTTTTTCTTTCCAAATTTTTATTATTATTTTTTATATAAACTAGTGCGCATTAATGTCTCATATTTTCTATTTATGCTATAAATTTAAGTCATATTAATTTGTTTGGAAATAAACTGCTAAAATAATAAAACTTTTCTACAATTTCAACATTTTCTCTGCTGTAATTTGAATCATTCAAATCATTTTAACTGCACTAATAACTGCATAATAAAGAGTTGTTGAAAATTATCACTGTTCAGAAAATAAAATAAAAAAGTGCCAAATGTTTCCACTTCACATTCACTGAGGCCCCCTGAGACCCCAGTGTCCTTCCAACTACAGAGCAATAACAAGAAAGCAATAAAATTCAAAAACGCGCTGTGGCTTAGTGTGCATAGCAGATGTACCGTATACTGAAGGCAAGAACAGGCTCTAAAACAGGCTTTAAAAATGTTGGGACACTTTTTGAAATATAGTCTAACAGAATTCAATAATTAGCAAATCTAATAAAATTGATTATATTGTTGTAAAATCTTTTTACAACAATATAATCAACAATATCAGTTTTATACCAAGCCTCCATCTACTCTTATTATTAAACCATCATCACTGAGGATTCCAATGGTTAACTGACCAATTTATAATGTTGTAAATATTTTTTCTCACTTTTAACATGTTTTATTTGCAAATCACTTTTACTTAATTTTATTGTTGCTGATCTTATCTAATATATAGGCAAATTTGTTTTGTAAATAGATTTGTTTGTGTCTACTTTAAATTGTTTAAAATGTTACGTCTTTTTAATAAAAGTTAATACTGCATAACACTCGCGCGTAACTGTCAACAGTTAAATCAATTTAAAACACTTTCCTGACTTGAAAACAGTCATGAGCATATACTATTATTATTTTTTATGCCTCTTTTCTATCATTATTGTTATGTTTTTGTACTTGTTATCAATTAATGAACCAGGATTATTCTCGGTCTAAACCAAGTCTCAAATAGCACCATCCCGTTGCTACAGGATTTCAAGAACTTACCCAAAGGATGACAAAAATATAAGTAAATATGAGTATGAATATTTACGAGTACAGAATGTGAGAATATGGGTACTGACTCTAAATTAAGTAAATGTGAAGTGAACTGAAGAGGTCCTTAGTTATAACTAGAAGGGGCTTGCATACCTAATATTTAGTTTAAAAATTATCATAAACTCACATTTTTGTTGTAATGTCTGAGAATTTTTTTTGTTAAATTACTAAAATGACAGAATAGTGAATGCCTAGTCTATATTTGAACCTTAATTGCTTTAATTTGATTAATGTTTTTTTGTGATACTAAACCAGTAAATAGGTCAGCCATGATTGTTTTTAAAATGTGCTACATAAATAAACGATTGACTGAATTTTCACCTCATATTGTTCATGCTCTTGGGAGACTAAAGTAATAATTGCATTCTGTAATGACCTACATTCCATTCGGTGTCCCAACATTTTTGACCTGGTTTTTGTTTTAGTATCAAACACACTTATGTCAGATCTTGGGCCTCCACCCATTCATAAACTGCATGAGTTTCTTCACTTGCAGTTTGCTCAGTTTGAAGTCTTCAGATAAAATCTCCTCTGTGAGCTGCAGGAGTAAATTCCCATCGATCTTTTCCGACACAAAAAGTAGCACGATGTCATCCGGCAGTCCGATGAATTTTAAAGACTTGGAGACTTCTTCAATAGAAAGACCTGCTAGACTGGACGGAGGCTGCCACTGTGAAGCTGGACAGTTAGGGCTAGCAGAGTTACTACTACTAGCTTCCGTTGTGTTTTGTTGTTCAATAGAAAATTCAGAGTTATCTTGCTTATTATCGCAAGCTAACTCCTCCTCTGTACTTGTTTTCATAGCGTTGCCTTTAGCAGTCCTTGGTGGCAAGATTGGACAAGATAGACTTTGCTTTGTATTGGATTCCTCTATTGGCTTGTTATCCCTGTGCATTTCTGAGTTGTAGCTGGAGGATTTAACACAAAACTGATTCAAAGACATAGTTTGCAGCCTGACATTTGAGCTGGCGTGTGAATTATCCCCTCTGTCAAAGTCAACCAAGCTGGATGTACAGGTTTTTTGACTGCTCAGAGTCCTTTTTCGTGGGTAGCTGTAGTAGCTCCTGCAACCAGATGGTAAAAATTCCTCCATGCATTGTGAGTCTTCTCTGGTGAAGTGATTGGGCCAGGATAACCGAGAGGACATACCTGAAGAGGGGAGAGGAGCTGGGAGAGTGGAGGCTGGTGGTTCCAGGCTGTTGGACTTGGTTTTAGCCCAGTTACAAGGATAGCACATTTGGCCTTGCTCCACTGGATCGGTGGGCTCCAGCTCAGGACTTCCAGAGCTACTGAGAAAAACATACAAACCAAAAAAACAGAAATTACTACACAGGCTCTTTCTCCTGTCATGGCTAGAGGATGCTAGCCCAATAATTTTGTTTGGGAGGTTGGTTTAGGTGAAAGGATAACTTATACACTCAACACGCAGGATTATGTTTGTTAATATACACCAGGTTTATCAGTTACCACCTTTGTTGTTTTATAGTATCAAAGCCTTTTTAGATCAGTTAGATTAGGCTTCTGATTTCTTTCCTTTCTCTCCAGGTTATTCAGTTAGGCTCTGTTTTTTAATACTTTGATTTTGTTCTGTTGGCAGAACTGGCACGCTCCTCCTTACACCATTTTATGTGAAACTCTTTTGAATGTTTTGGCTCAGAAATAAAATAGCCAACAGCCATTTGTTGACTCCTTGTCTCATTATGATTTTTTTATATTAGTTTAGCAAGACCCTCACGATTCGATACAATGCATGGATCATGATACAATATTATCATGATATGGCGATACACGTGATAGTCAATATATTACACATGATATATTGTTGTTTTTTAAGGACCAAATACATTTTAGCAACAATATTTCTTTGTTAAACCACTACTTGTGCAAAGGTAATATGAGATACATCTATTTTAATGATCAAAACAGTGAGTTGCAATAGTGTTTTGCAACAGTTTTGCAATAGTGTGTTGCAAAACCAAGTTTCTCAACACTAAATGAGCATCAAAATTGTAGTGCGGTCATAAAAAATAGCTAAATGATAAAAAACAAAACTAAAAAAAAAACTATAATATATCGATGCAGCAGCTCATGATAACTATATCACCAAATTTAGTATCACAATATGAATATATTTGCACACCTTTAGAAATGACAGCATTAGCAACTACTAGGGATGTCAAGATTAATTTGTTAATTGATAACCATGATTAATCAATGATGAAAGCTAACAATATTTTTTGTGAAAATATTAGAAGGAATATCAAGTCAATTCAATCTATACACAAAATATTTGTTATTGTTTTTTTGTTATTATTTTGTCATGTTTCTGGCTGTTCGTGATACCAAACTTTTTTTTTTTAATAACAAGGAACCTAAAGCGTGAAAAGTCCCTCAGTCGTCCAGGTAGAATCCATGATAACAGGAGAAGTTCAATTTGTCAACTGGACCAAGTTTGTTTGGTTGAAAACGTTTCGCCGCTCATCCGAGAGGCTTCGTCAGCTCTAATAAGAATACTGGTAAGACACTTGCTTATATCTTGCTGTAGGGAGGAGCTACCTAGCTAACTACTTTCCGGAACTATCTCATTGGTTTCGGTCTTTTGTTTCTCTGGCGTCTAGCTTAACGATCCCTATTCATCCCTACACGCCTGTTTTTTTCACACCTCTGGCCCTGACCTGGCTAACCCTATTGTTTCCCTGTTTGTTTGACCTAAAGCACTATTTCACTGTTTGTCAACAATCAGGAATAACCATGACATTTACAGAAGTTGAACTAAGACTTCCCCATTCCTTCCCCATAATTTCCTTTCACAACTGACTTCATGTCCCTCGTAGTGCTATAACTGTTTACTATTTGCTGATTAATTATTAACCACTTATTGATATAGTGAAGACCTTTCACCATTTAAAAGATGTAATTGCTTGTTTTGCTAATTGCCAACAGTGGCAACAGTGTACATTTTTCAACACTCTGAACCTGCCCTCTCTGCCCCTGGATAGGCATTCCACATTCCAAGTGTTTTTCTTAACATAATGTACAATACCAGTCAAAAGTTTGGACACACCTTTTTCAATGTATTTCAACATGACTATTTTCTACATTTTATACACACTATAGGCATCACATAGTATATGATAAAATACATGTAATTATATCCATCCATCCATTTTCTTCAGCTTATCTGGGGCCAGGTCGCGGGGACAACAGTCTAAGCAGGGACTCCCAGACTTCCTTCACCCCGGACACTTCCTCCACCTCCTCTGGGGGGACCCCAGGCCAGCCCAGAGACATAGTCCCTCCAGCGTGTCCTGGGTCTTCCTCGGGGCCTCCTCCTGGTGGGACATTCCCGGAACACCTCCCGAAGGAGGATCAGCAGCTCTACTCCTAGCTCCTCCCCTGTGACTGAGCTCCTCACCCTACCTCTTAAGGGAGCGCCCAGCCACTCTGCGGAGGAAACTCATTTCGGCTGCTTGTATCATTACACAAAGCTCATGACCATAAGTGAGGGTAGGAACGTAGATTGACGATAAATCGAGAGCTTTCCCTGTCAGCTCCCTCTTCACCACAATGGTCCGATACAGTGACCACAACACTGCCGACACTGCACAGATCCGCCTGTCAATCTCACGCTCCATCCTCCCCTCACTTGTGAACAAGACGAGATACTTGAACTCTTCCACTTCAGGCAGGGATTCTCCACCCACCTGGAGAGGGCAAGCTTTTTCCTTTTTAGAAAAAAAAAATGTAATTCAAATCTTCAAAGTATCCACCCTTTGCAGCCAAGTGGGGCAAACCCTTGGTCTTGTCTTAATGAGCTTTGAAGAAATGACACAAAACGGTTTTCACTTAACAGCTGTGCCTCCTCAGGGTCGATAAATGACAAAAGTCCAAAGCAGATGTCAAACGGTGAATCAACCAGAACCAGAATTCATAGTTTTGATGCTTTCAGTGAGAATCTATATTGCAAATACATTAATTAAGAAATCATGAAGAACAGTAAATGAAAAAGTGTGCCCAAACTTTTGACTTGTGTATTCTGAATCGTACATGTTGTGTAGACCAGAGGAGTAGTAGGAGAGGGTGGGACTTGGAGAGCGTGTTTCTTGTTGTCGTGGTTTGGATAAAATGGGCACCGACGGCATCTGCTTCGAGCTCCGAGGAGGGATGGGAGGAGCGTTCAAAAGTCTGCATTCTTCTTTGACCTGTGCAGGTACGAAATATTAGAAAAACTTTATTACTCAGAAGATTAACGATTAAAGTTCAAATTAAAGACAGGTGCAACATTTTTTTTATCCTCATTACAATGATACAGTAATGTGATATCAGTACAGAGTTGGAAAGCACAAATTATATATATAACCTTATACATAAAACTTCTGGAGTGTGCTATGCAATTTTTCTTTTTCACTTTTGAATGGCTAATAACCATGATGACACAATGAACATATTAGCAAACACTGCCAAAAAAGTTTTAAGATCGTTTAGTTGCTTGACTTTCAACAAAAAGGTGAAAGTGAACTAAAAAAAACATTAATGCTAATGCTAGCGAACTCGTGATTATTTGAGGGGAACTTGTTCAGCAGCACAAATCAGCTCACCAGTTGTAGCTGGGACAGTTCTTTTTGGTCAGACTGTGTTAAAAAGCTCATATTTAAGTCTAACAGAGCTTCAGACAGAGCAGTGCCTACAGTTAGCATCATACCCCCAGGGAATGTTGATGACATCAGCAAAGTATCAGTATTCTAAAATTCATGGCAAGGCTCAAAAATTAAAATAAGTTGAAATTAAGTTCAACTTATTTCAGAATAAGTAGATAGAAGTAGAATATATATACACACACACACACACACACACATATATACATTCATTTGGAAATGGAAAATACACATTTGTTTAAATACACTGTAAACAATAAGTAATGTTGCACAGATAATTTGTAATTTCATACTTACAGCTTCAGATTTTGGTGGCACTGGCGGTGGCGTGAGTGAAACATCCAAGCTGGTTATTGGACTTAGGGCGCCTGGGTACGGGAGGGCACCTGACGTACTGCATCCGTTGTTACTACCTCTTATTCCTTCAGACGTTTTGGGCATTTGAGTTCCCATTCGATCCAACCACAGCTCTTCATAAGGGACATCGGACTTGTTGAGGGCGGGGGGCTGGTTTGTGGTCTCCAAAAGCTCGGAGAATAAGTGCTCACTCTCCCCTAATTCGGATGGGACATTATCAGAAGGCAGAAGAGTCCAATCTCCACATAAAGTCGTACAACCTTGTAAATTGACTTCACTGTTACCATGTAAGTTGTTGCCATAGACACAAACAGAGAGGCGATGGAAGGATTGGGTTAGCTCATCTCGTGCGTATGTTAGCGAACTGGGCACGTGCATGTGAGTTGGGCACCCATTTGAATTACTACCCCCGCCAACACCACCACTACCATTTGCTGTGCTTTTATTCGGACTTTTCCCATCATCTGTCCAATCTGTACGGACATCCCGGACAGCTCTCGAGTAGTCATCAATGTCAAACTGCTCTTGACAAAATGAAAACCACCTGTGCACCATCGTGTCCAGCCATAACTCGCCTTGGAGGAGCTCTTCAGGGACGATGAACTTGGGCATTGAGGGCTGAAAGTGGAAGTGAACTGGGATGATTTTGTTGCTTCGTAATACACAGCAGACCACGACTGTTTTGGTTTGAATGTTGACCAGTTTGTACCGATGGCCTTCGCGAATGAGATGGAGATCGTGGTGGTTTCGCGGAGGGCTGCTTGTGACTGTAACGTTAACTGGAAGACGTGTTTTTTCCACTATATTCCTAATTGTGTGTTCCCCATCCTGCATCTGTAGCTCCAAAGGGCTACAAGTACTGAATCGACCTTTACATTGGAAAGGTAGGCTAATGCTTTCATTGGTTCGATGGTTCATGCAAATTAAACATGGCATTTTTCCTCTGCACATTTTACTGATGGAGTTTAGCTTTCCGATCTTTTTAAATATTGTGTTGAATCGTGATTTTTCCTTAGAGGACTTGGCGTAAAGGATCTCAGCTTGGCCCATCAGCGTCAGCTCATCACCAGTGCTTAGTGTTATGTTGTAGACTTCTGTGTCTTCATTGCTTTCACCAGAGGCCATCTGTGAACACAAACCAAAAACATATGCAAAAATATAGCTGCAAGCAGCAATGTGGGGCCAAGCAGTGAAGGTGCATGTAGGCCTCAGCATGTAGGCCGCATGCAGGGTCTGACAGGGTCTAACAGAGTCTGACAGGGTCTGACAGGGTCTAACAGAGTCTGACAGGGTCTGACAGAGTCTGACAGGGTCTAACAGGGTCTGACAGGGTCTGACAGGGTCTGACAGAGTCTGACAGTTTTCATAAACTATAATAATCTTGTTGCAGGTGCTGGGGTTTAGATAGATAGAGTCTGACAGGGTTTAACAGGGTCTAACAGGGTTTAACAGGGTCTAACAGGGTCTAACAGGGTCTGACAGGGTCTAACAGAGTCTGACAGGGTCTAACAGGGTAGTTAGACCCTGTCAGACTCAGAAACAGGGTTTAACAGGGTCTAACAAGGCTTGACAGGGTCTAAGAAGGTCTGACAGGATCTAACAGAGTCTGACAGGGTCTAACAGGGTCTAACAGAATCTGACAGGGTCTAATAGACTCTGACAGGGTCTAACAGGGTCTAACAGAGTCTGACAGGGTCTAACAGGGTTTAACAGGGTCTAACAAGGTTTAACAGATCAAAGACACATCAAAGACAGATCGGTTGCTAGGTGCGTTGCTAGGCAATTCCTGAAAATTCCTGCAAATTTGACCTGCTGGTAGCACTAGACGGTTGGGGCTGGGGGCCTATAAATCGCTGTGGGTAATGAGGAGACTGGCTGGAAGGTGCATGCAAAATTTCACAACTTTTTACCAGACGGTTCTAGGGGTTGCCATAGACTCCCATGTTGAGAAGAATAAATAATAATGAGAATCAGGAGACCAGACACATCAAAGGAAAGATCAAAGGGTTGCTAGGCAACGTCGCTAGGCAACGTCGCTAGGCAACGTCGCTAGGCAACGTCGCTAGGCAACGTCGCTAGGCAACGTCGCTAGGCAACGTCGCTAGGCAACGTCGCTAGGCAACGTCGCTAGGCAACGTCGCTAGGCAACGTCGCTAGGCAACGTCGCTAGGCAACGTCGCTAGGCAATGTCGCTAGGCAATGTCGCTAGGCAACGCAGTACAAACACTATTTTTTTTATCTTTTATTATTACAAGGTACATATATTAACACCACAACAACATTCGCAAAGCACTCAGAAGACACATCGGGGGATGTGGGCACGGGAATAAACACCACTGGGCACAAGGGCTAAGAGAACACTACAAGGTGCATAGCACCTACGGTGCTTGTCCCCTAATAAAAAGATGAATAAATGGAAAGAAAATGGCAGTTTGAAGCAAATTTTAATGCTTCTGGATGTGTTCCAAAATATACATTGAAAATAAAAGAATTGCAATGCTTATCACAATTCTTTTTTTCCCCAAATTGTTTTTTTTTTTAATTGTTAAACCTGTCTGTATAAACTACACTATAGGATCCTGTTGAAGGTAAAATGGTTGTTTAATATTTGATCAGAGTCTGACCTTGACATTGAACGTGATTTCTTCCATGACGTAAACTCTCTCAGGAAACGCTTTGGCCACTTCCTCCACACTGTTGAAGTACTGCACTGGCTCCTTGACGTCTCGGTCCTGCTCCAGAAGCTTAAACTGACCTGAAATGGCAAAGAAATCACGATTCAGATACAAATGTTTATTAACTTATACACTAATCCAAGTTTATTGGATAAGGGAACGTTTTTTTTTTTTTTTTTTTTTTTTAAAGCTTGGTTTGTTAGCAATACACATTTAGGACAATAACATGACTGACACATAAATCAAACATTCAAAACATCCATTTTGGCTCGCTGAATGAATTGTAGGTCTGTTTTAAAGCACGGTATATTGCTACAGAGAAATATTGCGATAAACGATAATACTGAAACTACTTTAAGTCAGTGACACAAAGCAGGATCACCCCCTGAAACCAGTTTTAAATATACAGTATTTTTAACAGGCCTGAGCTGCAACAAATACATAGCAGAATGAACCAATAATTAACCACAGAAGTTATTTATTCTACCCTCTACAGCTTAAATCTTACATAGTACAGGAAAATGGCTAAAATCTCCCCACTATTGGAAAGAAAGTGAACACATGATAAATGTTGACCCCAATAAGTCAATATAGTAATTATTGTACAATGTGTACCTTTTCTGTTTTCTGGTGGAGGGTCTGTCAAATGCTTTTCTCCATGGAGAGGTTATTGCTTTCTTTGGAATATTTCACAGTATGGTATTAAAGGTCCCATGGCATGAAATTTTCACTTTCTGAGGTTTTTGAACGTTAATGTGAGCTCCCCTACCCTGTTTCGGGCCCCCTCCCCCCCCATGGCTAAAAGTTGCGAAATGTGTAAACTGAGCATTTGCGGTCCTTTTCTGCGTTTGAAAAAAACACAGCTCAAACGGAACGTCACACGGAAAATGCAGTTCCACCCCCCGTCTGGATGTCTACCCACCGTCTCTGGAAATCACACCCAGAGAGTTTGGACCGAGAATGAGCTACGCAATGCGATATGCGTTTTTTTATTTGCCTGGAGGCACATGTGAGTGTTTCCAGGCTCGAAATTCCTTTATCCGAGCCTCTGGACCTCTGAAACAGCAGTGGTTTAATTTTATTTTCTGTGAAAATGTGTTTTTTTTCATTGAAACGGCTCTCCTTTCTTCCTCCGCTCTTAAAACACGGAAGTGGGGACAGCGCACATCGCACCGCTAAAACAAGGAACCAGCGGCGCATTTGCCCCCCCCACCCACCCACTCCTCTGACCTATCTCTGTCCTTCTCATTTGCATTCAAGCAACAACGCCCAGAATGAGTTGTTCAGAGAGATATTTTTTGACCATGTCTGTGCAAATGGGTCTTTCTCATGCACTGAGTGTTGATTTTGAAGAAGGATTCATTTACAGTATTAGGGAACCATTAAGGCACCATATAAAAGCATCAAGAAGTACCATGTCATGGGATCTTTAAACCTTTCTACCTTCACGGAGAACAAATCAGACCAAGACCAAGTTACAGGTCAGATCTGTAGTGAGGCAACCTCGCTCACAGTCAGAATGCCTGTTTTTCTAGGTATTTTGAGCAGTAAAACCTCCTGTAATTGAATAAATGTAAGGCAGACCTGTTTAATGTAGAAACAACAAGATGGACCCCCAATCCAAAAGTTGCACCTTTAAATAAATGAATACTGATATTGATACAGTACTAGTAAATCAAGTGAACAGCAAGTTTCAAATAATCAATACAGGATCAATGTAATCTAATGTTGTTGCTGTCACTCACCTTCATAGTGAACGGGGATCTCGATCTTTGGCCCAATGACGTAGTGTCCCTCCTCAAGGCTGTGGGCAGTGATGGTTGTCCACTGCCGACAAGAATGGATCAAGAGGTAGTCGTTTTCTCTGAGCCCTTCTACCAGTTGACCTGAACATAAGATCACATTGTAGTGTTTGTCGTGGTACTAAAATTTCAATCTCGATTTCACTACTAATAGACTTGATACTCAATACAGATTCTGATACCACAATGATAATAAAAAACACTCTTTCTTTAGATGACTGGATGTAATTTTCAGCATTTTCATTATATTACAACGTGGTCTTATATCTATGTAATCCCTCAGTCATACAGGTAGGTTCCAAAGTGGTCCATGGGCATACATATACTAGTCTAGGTGCTCTTACAGTTGTTATGATACAGTTCAAAATCATTCCAAAAGCTATTCCGGAAGGGTTAATTTCTGTCCTGTTAATATCACTTTAGTATTGACATTTGTTCAAATGATTTACCATACTTTTGACAGCCCTATCCTATGTAAAACTACAGTTTTCAATGTAATGTCTTTTAATGTTTAAAACTTGCTAATCCTGTAGTTTAGACTAGCGTGTGTCCTTTATCTATGGGGCAGTCCTCTCTGCTCCACATTCACACTCAGATAAAAACATGCAGTAGTTTTATTGCTGGCCTAAACTGCACTGAAGTTCACTTTTACTTATAGTCAGTATCGTGGATCAGACACAAGAGCATTTAAAGCCAGCGCTTCAGTGCAGCCCCAGAATCCACTGGCGTAAACAAGAGCACGTGTGTCACGTGACGTGAATCTGGAGGTGTGTTCAGGGGCAGTATGGCATTAGACACAAATTACTCCTCTGATAAATACTGATGCAGGGCCACATATTAGGATATTTATCTGTCTGTAAATTGAATTAAATGGACTCAATATAGAGAGTCCACACTCCATAACGAGGTATAATATGCCAACACAGACCATCAGCCCATATTGGCAAGATTTAGGCTGATAGCTGATATGTCTCCAAGTGTCCATATCAGCCGATAATATCAGCCCAAGTTTAGACTTCTGCAAACATGTCATTAAAATTCCTTTGTTTCTTGTCTCTGTTAATAGTTCTACTGTATTTAAAATATGATATGTACTTAATCCTGATTTTAGTAATTATTCAATACAATATCAACTCAAAATACTTGTTAGATTGAAACTATAACAAATAAATTTCTCTTACACTTGTTTGAGTTTAACAAACAAATTCTGCAAAACAGCCCCAAACAATGCGCGTTTTGTTTTGTCCTGATGCACCAGTCGGGCCCAAGCACTGGATTACTCAGCACACTCCACTTCTCTTATTATTGACAGTGTCTAATGGTTCAATCTATACTGCTATAAAAAGGCACCAGTAGCATTTAAATGAAGATAGGCCAGACCAAGAATTCATGATGCAAAATAAGTGTATGAGAATATATATTATGTTTAAAAGCCAATATGTTTTTTCTGCAATACCTTATTGCGTTACTTCGGTTGCTAAATAAATATTGCAACAAGCCAACAGGCAGTACTGATCCATGTTTGGTTAACTTCTACACCCACACTAGTATGTCAGTATACTGTCCCTTATTAGGTTATTCCATTTATAAAATAACATAGAATATCATATGTGTAGGTCTTATTAAAGTTGCATTGTGTAACTTTTCTGGTGGTGAGTCCATGGAGATGTTATTCCTTTGTCAGACATGTTTCACAGTATGGCATTAAACCTTTCTATCATCATGGAGCCCAAACCAGGCCAAGTTACAGGTCAGATCTGTGAATAGGCACCCCCGTTCACATTCAAAATGCCTGTTTTTCTATTTTTATTTGTTTATTTATTTATTTATTTATTTTTAGCTATAAATCCACTTGTAATTGAGTAAATGTATGGTAGAGCTGTTTTAATGTCATATTGAGGAACATTTGCAGCAAAGCAATAACATATCCATAGAAAGGGAGCAAAGGAGGTGACTAACCCCCAAACAAAGTTACACAATGCACCTATAACGAAGCTGGACAACAAGCATGATTTAGCAGTTAACATTAAAAATAAAATCACAATTGTCTTCTCTATTCATACATTTGGTTGTCCTGGTGTATATTAATTCAAAAATCACCCACAAACGTGCATTGTGTTGATTGTAATAAAGCATGTGTGACTGTGTAGGTACAAATACAGATAATAATGAAGATAATAAGCAACACAAATCAGAAATTGGAGTCCAGTTTATGAACACAGCAGTGACTTTTTGCTCAGAAACATGGCAGTTACACTTAGCTGCTACTTAGCAACTTAGGCTAATAGCTACCAACATGCCAACTTAAAACACGTCCAAAAGTTACTTACCGCTGTCTAATTTGGCGATCTGAGGTAATCTGTAGGTGCTGACGAGTTGATCCAGAGACAGAGACGTCGTACTCCACGTAACATCTTTTAAATTATTATACAACATTGAACCAAGGTCCATTTTGCTCGCTTCTTGCTTTACCTCTGTGTAAACACGGCCACAAAAGGCTGCTCAAACTCGCCCAGTTTAGGATTACATCAAGTACGGGTAAAGAGTTGGCTCGTTTTAAATTAATTGTCACATATTTCCCCCGTTTTTTAGCCAAATATTGCTTTGGGTTGTTGTTATAAAATGTTGCAGAGCCATGTTTGTTTCGGGCAAAGCTCCATGAGAGGACGGAAGTGTATTCATTACTACAAAATAAAAGCATGTTTAATAAAAGTATAATAAGATCCATGTCTGTTCTGGGGAATAGGCTTAAAAATATACAATTAATTCATTTTAAAACATATTTATTATTTGAGGAACATATATTATTTTTGCCTGATGTTTAAAGGGCCCACATTACACTATTTTAGTTCTAATTTTCTTTTGCACTAAGCTGCCTGGAGCTAATGTGGCAACTGAATTTCTCCTGTGTGAGATCAATAAAGTATTATCTTATCTTAACTTATCTTATCTTTTCTGATATATGTTATAATGCTGTTTTCTCATTCCCAAACAGAAAACACTGTTATATGGTTATATGCGTCACCCCTACTGCATTATCTGAGCAAGACTTGCAATAACTTGGATAACTAATGTGTAGTACAGGACTTTTTGCACTAATTTTTGCACTATTTTTTTTAATACAGGGTTGTAAATATCCAGCTGTGTTATATATACCTTAAATGTCTACTTAAATGTCTGCACTGTAGTGAGATACTTTCAATCTCATTGTGAGTATGTATAATGTAAATTGTACATATGAATAATGACAATAAAAGGCATTCTATTCTATTCCACCTTGCATACACTCCATACACCACCAGAATCATGTGGACGATTTCTGCCTTGGAATTGACCATCTCTACTGATCTAAAGCCAGGTAAAAGGTAGCTGATGGAACAGAGCATTTTGAGATTTGGAGATGTAGACAGACTAATAATAAAAGATTACTCAAACATGTGAATGAACCAAAATACAACTCTAGGTACGTTTTTGAGGAGGTAACAACATTCTAACATGGCTTAAGCTCACAACAGTCAATTTTGTGTAATACACGTAAGACCTAAAATGTGAATAAAGCATGTCACTGTTGTGTGGTCTTGTCAATAAAGATTAATAATGGTATTGTGATGTTTCTTCACACACTATAATAGTAAAATCTGATATTGTGAGTCTAAAGTTGAATCTATACAGATTACAAATTAAAATGATTTTCAAAACACCATTAAAAGAGAAGTGACACCAACGTTAAAGTTTCACATACCCTATAATGTAATCACATCCTTCCTGTTTTGTCCGGTACAAATCACAAGTTTCCTGAATTTCGTTAATAATTCATTGTGGTGAAGTGCTACAGACATCATGACCTTTGTGGAGACTCTGCGACAATGGGATGAGGCTGTGACATGTGTGGATAAAAAGAACCTCCCAGAAGCCCTCAGGATTTTCTTGGCCATAGAAGAACCAAACTCCAAAATTTATTTCAACATCGGCTGTCTTCATCTTCTCAACAAAGATTTTGAAGATGCAGAAAAGGTACCAGATCTTCTGCATTCATACTTGCCCTTGTTTGACCCTGGCTTAGTCCTGGTTTAGTCCTGATATAGACTTGGTTTGGTCCTATTCTTGTCCAGCTTTAGTGCTTTAGTCCTGGTCTAGTCTAAGTTAACTTTTAGTGTGAATCTAAACAATCCACAATTAATTTTGTATTGTCATATTTTTTTTAACTATTTGTTTGAAAATCATTGTATAAACTTCGACTGGTTCCAGGTGATAAGGATGTGAAAGAATGTTGTCAAAGTGCAAGTCACTGAAAAACAAGAAGTTGTTATTTCTCTATTTCTCTTGTGGAAATACAGTGGTACCTCACCTTACGAATGACCCAACAAACGAAAATTTCAAGTTACGAAACGCCTTCACGGTAAATTTTTGTCTCTAGATACAAAAGAAAATTCAAGTTACAAAACGCGAAATCTCAAAAATTCAAATAATGCGCGCTCAGCCACACACATACGCTTTTCTCAGACTGGATTTAAACTTTTCTCACATTTGTCTCTCGTTTAAACACTCAAACTTTCATAGATTTTCAACAAAATTATTAAGAGTGAAGTGTGGGGGGAAGCGGGAGGGGGGAGAAGACTGCGTGGACACGTGTGATAGCGCAGCATGACCCGGCGCGGAGCTGACAGCAGGTCTAGACCAAGGTCTAAACCTGGACTGAACCAGGACTAAACCAGGACTAAACCAGGACTAAACCAGGACTAGACCAGGTGGATTAAAGCGCTGCGCGCGGTCTATTTCCTGGTTTCGTTTCGAGTCACAGCTGAGGCGAGCAGCGAGGAGGGGACTGCACGCAGTCTGAGCGCATGAACGCATGAACGAGACCCATGCAAGAGCCGCGGTGGTCTAGACCTCCTCTAGACCTGACCAGGTCTAGAGGAGGTCTAGAGGAGCCGCGGTGGTCTGGACTAAACCAGGACTAAACCTGGACTAAACCAGGAGGAGCCGCTCTGGTTTAGTCCAGGTTTAGTCCTGGTCCAGTCCAGGTTTAGACCTTGGTCTAGACCTGCTGTCAGCCCCGCGCCGGGTCATGCTGCGCTATCACACGTGTCAGAGCGTCTTCTCCCCCCTCCCGCTCCCCCCCCACACTTCACTGTTAATACATTTTGTTGAAAATCTATGAAAGTTTGAGTGTTTAAACGAGAGACAAATGTGAGAAACACGCAGAACACAATGTTACACTATAAAAAAAGTTACACTATAAAAAAAAAACTTGGATCGGGGCCTTGGAACGAATCAGGCTTTTTCCATTGAAATAGCTACTCAACTTACGAATTTTTCACGTTACGAAACCACTTCTGGAATTAATTAATTTCGTAAGGTGAGGTACCACTGTACCAATATTTTGAAATAAATGTATACATATTTTTTTCATCTCAGGCTTTTGACAGCAGCATACGCAAAGATGAACACCTGGCTGTGGCCTTTTTTCAAAGAGGAATCACCTGCTACAAAAAGGAGAGGCAAGATTAACTGTTTTACCACTCACTTAAACAACAATAAGCATGTTTTAAAGGCACAATGCGTAACTTTTTCACTTGTGGAAAATATCTCCTGCATCCATCACCATGGAGATATTCATGCTTTGCTTGACATATTCCACAGTATGCCATGAAACTTATCTAACATATATTTAATTATGGCTTGCTCAAAAAACACTTTTAAAAACATATTTATTTATTTATATCACTTATTTGTCCCCGAAGGGAAATTTGTCCTCTGCATTTGACCCATCCTTTATTCAGGAGCAGTGGGCAGCACATTACTGCGCCCAGGGACCCATCTCCATGATCTTGTTGCTTAGGCTTGGTCAACCACAGCTGGAGGATTTTACCTGGAGCATGTTTTGGGTTGGTGGGGGAAACCGGAGTGCCCGGAGGAAACCCACCCAGACACGGGGAGAACATGCAAACTCCACACAGAAAGGCCCGGGCCGCCATATATTTTTACTGAGAGTAGGCTCCACAGACCTGACCTGTAACTTGGTCTACTGACGTCTCCTGCTTGTCTCTTTGAAGACAGAAAAGCTTAATGAAATACTGTGGAACATTCCATCCAGTGCATTAAAATAGGGCCTCCATGAGAAAAGTTACATAGTGCACCTCTAAAATTATATTTGGAGGATGTACTCAAAATACAGTTACTTCAAAACAATACAACTGAATTACAATTACACTACCACATTATTATTACTTTACAGTCTTCCTCCTGCTGCTATTACAAAATTTTGGCTACACCTTTACCTGTCATAGATTAAATTGCCATTTCTTTCATTCATAACTTCTAATAATGTTATTTTAAGGTTGGAGGAGAGTTTAGGCGACTTCACAAACGCCTTCAAAGCACTGAGAGGAAACCAACTGATCGACTACAAAGCCCTTGGTCTCAGATACAAGCTGTTTGCATGTGAGGTAGGCTACATACAGTATATTCAATCATGATATGATGTGATACTGATAATGTAAGACTATTTAAATGACACACAATATGAGATCCATCCAATATATTATACTTTCATTAGTCAGGGTGGAAGGAGGTACACGTGTTTGAATTTGGACACAATTTCAGGAATTACTGACTCACTTAAAGGTTCTGTATTACAAAAAATATATATTATTATGAAAAACACCCAGAATTGTGTTTTGTTTCATTCACAGGCTTGAGTAATCCTGCATTATTAGTTTGTCTGCACCTCCAAAGCTTAAAATGCTCACTTCACCCCGTAATGTCATGAAGTTTATGTTTATTTACTAACTATTGGGACAGTGCACCTTGATCAACATGTGTTAGTACGGCATGTAAATGTTAGCCTGTTCACTTGTAAGTGGCGATGTTTACAAGTGAACAGGCTAATAATAATAATAGGCGCACAGTGATAGGACTCGAGAGAAAATAGCACCAAGCGATTATGACTTCTGACTTTTTTGTGGGCAACTGTTTTGTGACGCAAATATATCACTTTTTGGACAAATATTGTTTTGAGAAGAAAAACAAGCTTTATTAAAGGGATATGCCACCCCCAGGTCAAATTTGGGCATCTCCCCACAGTCCAGAGACTAAAATAAGTGGTGGAAAGCGTTTTCCTGCTCACCCAGCCATTGTCCGAGTCAAAATCAACACGGAGAGCTTGCCTTGGTCATTTTGGGTGGGAACTATTTTCCAGTGCGGAAGAATAAAGCCGAATCACGCAGCACGCTGCCAGGGGAATCCCAGTTACGCACCGGGAAGGGAGTTCCCCTGTTGCACAACGTGGTGCGTGATTCGGCTTTATTCTTCCGCACTGGAAAATAGTTCCCACCCAAAATGACCAAGGCAAGCTCTCCGTGTTGATTTGCACATTTATTTGCACTCGATATGAATGCGCACTACACAGAAAGTAATTGGGAAACGCATCGAGCAAATTAATTCCTTTTGGCCGAAATCTTTCTCTGGCGACGTTAGACTCCAGTCTAAGGCGGAGGAGCACCAGATACCGCGGCGGTCAGTGGCGACAGACTCGGACAATGGCTGGGTGAGCAGGAAAACGCTTTCCACCACTTGCCCAAATTTGACCTGGGGGTGGCATATCCCTTTAACTGTCCTGGCTAACTTGCCGGACCTACTTTCGTCAGCTCCAGAACCATGCAGGCAGAAACTTGGCTCACAGGACACTGTCAGCGATAAGTCAGTGTTAATGCAATACATACAGATTCACATCAAAAAGCCCAAACTATCCCTTTAAGATCAGTGAATATTACTGTAGTTATATTAGTAAAATTAGAACATGCTAAAAGCACACGCAGCATATACATTAAAGACAAGAGACACAAATCACAATAATATAACAAGATTTGTGATGTTAAAATATACAGATTAGTTATGTTCACATGTCTGATTGTCCAGGAGCCACTGTTTCACAGATCTACTAAAGCTATGGATCGAGGTCATGTTCCTTATTTCTGTGGGGACCAGATTCCATGAGTGTGCGGCACGAACTGAAAAGGTCGACTGTCCAAATGAAGTCTTTCTGAATGGGATTTTACAGTCTCCTCTGCTCGATACTCGAGTGTTTGTATTTAAATTCAACTGTATGAACTCTATTAATGTGACTGGAGCAAGATCATGGAGGGTTTTATAGACCAGAATAATGTCTGGATAAATAATTACGTTTTTCCAATTCAAAATTTGATATTTGCTCAATATTTTACAGTGACGATACGTTTGATTGAAGTGGTAGTTTTTAAGTTAGCAGCTATTTTACCTTTAGAATTGGGCAATTCCAAGGATGAAATTATATAAAATGATTCTAGGGAAGGTGTATGGAATGTAAAAACACATTGGAATACTTCCTCTATTAGCACATGACATCACAAGGTGGAACAGAGTGCTTTCTGTTTGAGAGAAGAACTCAGCCTAAATATACAGAAACATATGTGAATGAAACAAAACACAACTCCAGGTATGTTTTTGATGAGGAAACACATTAGACTCTTTTCTGATCTATGTTATAGAAACCCTTTAAACAACTTTTAGAGGTACAATATGTAGGCCAACTCACAAGTCAAATCAGGGTAGAGGCGAGCCCACTCACAGTAAGAATACCGAATTGTTTTTCAAGCCAATTAGAACAACTGTAATTGACAAAGCTATGGAGATGGCACTGGCAGCCCGCACTAAAGAGGTTACATATATAACACTATTGACTACTGACTGTAGTCATACTGTTATAATGTTGTTTCCTCATCACAAACATACCCAGATACCCATCATTCACACATGTTTAACACACAAATCCTGCATATTTAGGATGAGTTCTTCTCTCAAACTAAGATTAGATAAAATAAGCTAAGACTATTCATCTCACACAGGTGAAATTCACTTGCCACATTGGCTCCGACACTTTAGTGCAAAAAAAAAGTGCATGCAGACAAGATAAGTAATAATAATAATTCAAAAAATAAGTAAATAAGAGAATATAGAAAGAAACTAAACACTCTGTTCAACCTTGTGATGTCACGTGGTACTACAGGTGTTTCTAAACGCCATACACCTTCACTAGAATCATTTGGATAATTTCAGCCCTGGAATTTCCAATCTCTAGTACTGAACAAAAGGTAAAAAGAAGCTGATATATAGCTGAGATATAGACCAGCTAATAATAAAGGATTACTCAAATGTGTAGCTTGGATATATCTAAATTATTATGTGAATACAATGTTGTATAATGAATATTTCTGTTTTCAAGGTTCTACACAACATGGCTCTAGTTGAAGCTCATTTGGGAAACTGGAAAAATGCCCAAGAAAACTTGCAGAAAGCCCTGGACTACAAGACTGAAAGCAAAATCAACCTTATCAACAAAGCATTTCAGTCTATTCTGGTTAGTCTCCCCTATTCACACACTAACTTCCTTTGTGTACAATTATCCAGGAAATTTCATTAGTAATTCAATTTTGTGGCTCCAATGTACCCCGACAGGCAGCTCTCATTTCCTATTCATTGTGTAGTGTGTTTAATAATCATGTTATGTTGAACTTACAGAAACAAAAGCTGTTCAGACTGGTGGAGTTCTCATCCAGTGAGCTTTTCAGGCCAAATAAGAACTATGTGGCAGAGCTAGAGAAGAAGGACTATCTGGGGAAAGCAAAGGTAATACACTTAAAACATTGAAGATTGGAATATAACTATTCCATAAAATAAAAAACAAAATATGGAATCCGAGTCATGTTATAATGTTGTTTCCTCATCACAAACATACTTGGAGTTGTGTTTTGTTTCATTCACACATGTTTAACATACAAACTCTGCATATTTAGGCTGAGTTCTTCTCTCAAACAGGAAACACTGTTCCACCTTGTGATGTCATGTGGTAGTACAGGAAGTGCTCCAAAACTCCATACACCTTCACTAGAATAATTTGGATAATTTCAGCCCTCTATTCCAATCTCTACTGAACTAAAGGTTAAAGGTAACTGTTAACTTGAAAAATACCACTTCATGACATCACAAGGTGGAACAGAGCAATTTGAGCTTTGGAGCTGTAAACAGCCTATGTGTGAATGAAACAAAACACAACTCCAGGTATGTTTTTGATGAGGTAACAACATTATAACATAGCTTAAAGTTCCCAAAGTGTCAATTTTGTATAATACAGCACCAATACAAATATAAAACAATACAACAATAACGTTTTATATGTTTTAGGTTGTTGCCTCAGTTGTTCCACAAGATCAGTTTTCAGGATTTGCACCATTACAGCCACAGGTAAGTGCAGTTCAATTAGTAAACTGATATCACTAATAAAAGAATGATACTACGTTGCATCCTCAATAGGTCACAAACACGTATTATCTGTTTCCCTTGATAAAAAGGGTTGCACCAGGAAGAGTATTAAGAAAGACCTGTTTCAAAAAATATGGGGAAACAGGGTTAACGTGAAACCAAACAGATTAGGGCTGTAAAGAAAAAACTGGATACCCACTACTAAATACTAAAACTAGAATTCAAACTAGATATTCATTTGTGAACAAGTAAAAAAAAAAAAGAAAAAAGAAAGAGAGAAAAAACAAGGCAAATGACCTTGATCTACAGCTCTGGAAAAAATAAGAGACCACTGCAAAATTGTTTCTGTTTTGTCAGTTTTTCTGATTTTACTACTTATAGGTATGTGTTTGGGCAAAAGGAACATTTTTGTTTGAGTCTGTAAACTACTGACAACATTTCCCCCAAATTCCAAATAAAATATTATCATTTAGAGCATTTATTTGCAGAAAATAACAAATGGTAAAAATAACAAAAAAGATACATGTTTTCAGACCACAAAAAATGCAAAGAAACAAGATCCAATTCATTTTAAAACAACATAATACATTGTTTGTTTAAGAAGAGTTCAGAAATCAATATTTGGTGCAATAACCCTTATTTTTAATCACAGCTTTCATGCGTCTTGGCATGCTCTCCACAAGTCTTTCACATTGTTCTTGGGCGATTATTCCACTCCTGGTGCAAGAACTGAAGTAGCTCAGCTTTGTGTTTGTGTTGGAATTCAACAGACGCTGGAATGGAATGGCTGTAATACATGTAGAGATGCTGATTTCAGAAAAAATTGAAGTGGTCTATTATTTTTTTCCAGAGCTGTATAAGAGAACTAGTATAAGACCATATACGTAGTATTATTAAAGAAAATACCACTTATTTTCTGTTGAAAATTAGATTGTATAAAAATATTTATTTATTATCATCGTAGTATCAAAATGTGTATTGAATGTCACGCTTTTTCCTTAGTATCAACTTGAGCTTGAAATGTACTTTGTGACAACACGATGGGGAAATGTTTGCTTTAATAGTGGTGCAACAGTAGTTTCTACAGAGTCTTACATGTGCTGTTTCTGCATACTTATCTGACAGGTGCAGGGTGGTCCTATGAGTCCAAAGGAGCCTGGGGTCTTCAAGTAAATCAACATGTTTTTTTTGTTTGTTTTGTTTTTCTTGTAATATCTGTACAACATATAAAGAGAACAATTTTTCTGGTCATCAGTCTATTTATTTAGTCTATCTACATACCCCCCCCCATCCTTCCCCCCCCCTCTCTCTCTCTCTCTCTCTCTCCATTTCTCTATCTATCTGTTCATTCTAGGGCTTTAGAAGGAAAAGCTCACATAGTTTTATTCGAGTTATTTCCTGAGACCAGTGATGAATTGGCTGTAGTGCCTGGAAACATTGTTTTTGTGCTTCAGAAAGGAGCAGACAACTGGGCCACTGTTATTTTCAATGGGAGAGTAAGATAATATCATTTACCTTGAAAATGAAGTATATTAATTATGTATATTGCTATTTTATTAAAAACTGTGTACATTACAGAAGGGGCTTGTTCCTTACAATTATCTAAAGCCATTGGATATTTCTCCCACTTCGAAAAGACCTGAGGTAAAAGTGTCTTTTGTACTTCTAACACATTAAAGGTCTGATATTACACAAAATTGACTCTTGTGAGTGCTTAGCCATGTTAGAATGTTGTTACCTCATCAAAAATCATACCTGGAATTTTGTTTCATTCACACGTTTGAGTAATCCTGCATTATTAGTCTGTTTACATATCCAAAGCTCAAAATGTTCTCTTGCTGATGTCAAAAAGTGGTAGATTTCAAGTTAATAGTTACCTCTAGTTCAGCAGATTGGAAATTCCAGAGCTGAAACTATCCAAATGATTCTAGTGAAGGTGGATGGACTTTAAAAACACTGTGGAGCACTTCCTGTATTACCACATGACATCACAAAGTGGAACAGTTTTCTGCTAAGCCTTAATATGCAGGGTTTGTGTTTTAAACATCTGTGAATAAAACAAAACACAACTCCAGGTATGCTGTTGATAAAGAAACAACATTATAACGCAGATCAAAACATCACGTAATATGGGACTTTTAAAAATGACAGCATGTTTTGTTTTGTTAATGTTTTGTTTTTATGACAAATTCACTTTAACAGGGAATAGACACATCTCAAACACGTGATCCACCAACAAGACCAAAAAGAAAAGGTCGGTCATTTTCTTCTTTTGAGTCTTTTAAGTACACTATTACCAATTATGGTCTCTTTACAGGTGATCAAAGTCCTGTTGTGGGAAGCAGAGCTGATAAAGACAAAAAGGTATTCAAATGTATCAATTCAATTCAAATTCTGTTAAAAAACTGTAAAAATATAAAATCTAAAATAATGCTGTTAATCTCTGCTTACTCCCAGGATACAGAGTTTAGAGAAAATACCTGCATCATCAAAATCCACTTCACTTTTACCTTTGTTGTCTCACTACCACTGGGCTCCTCTTATGAAGCACTTATCAACAACATAAAAAATAAATTACAACTGGAAACTACATCTTTAATCTTGAGGTAAATATTAACCAATGACAAAAACTGATATTGGGAAATGTAATAATCGCTAATAGTTTTGATCAGCTTCTGTGTGCAACAGTTTTTATAAAAATGACTAAAAGAAGAATTAAATTGCGTACTTTGGTCTGTATGCTACAATTCAACATACAGCTCTGGAAAAAACTAAGAGACCACTGCAAAATTATCACTTTTTCTGATTTTACTACTTATAGGTATGTGTTTGGGCAAAAGGAACATTTTTGTTTGAGTCTATAAACTACTGACAACATTTCCCCCAAATTCCAAATAAAAATATTATCGTTTAGAGCAGGGGTCTTCAACGTTTTTCAGGCCAGGGACCCCCAAACAGATGGCGAACTGGGCCAGGGACCCCCTACTATATATATGGCATAGAATTGTGTTTTATATTAAATTGAGCTTAGTGTCATGTATAAACATTGCTACTCTGTTATGGTACATCCAATACAAGGAAATAATACACAGGTTAATACCGTATTTTACACTATTAAATATGAAATTATATTATTTTAAAGTGAAATCAAAAGATTTTGCGACCCCCCTGCAGTACCTCCGCGACCCCCCTAGGGGTCGCGACCCCCCCTGTTGAAGACCTCTGGTTTAGAGCATTTATTTTCAGTCAAAACAAAAAGGATACATGTTTTCAGATGTCAAGCAATGCAAAGAAACAAGATCAAATTAATTTAAAAACAACATAATACTAATGTTTACACCAGAGGTCTTCAACAGGGGGGTCGCGACCCCTAGGGGGGTCGCGGAGGTACTGCAGGGGGGTCGCGAAATCTTTTGATTTCACTTTAAAATAATATAATTTTATATTTTAATATTTTTAAAAACAATATATTTTTTCATTTTTCCCCAATCAATTTCTCCCTTGTCCCTCCACCCTCTTTGATGTCTTAAAATGCACATTAATGCATACATGGCGAATGGAGAAATAAAGGCAAACGCATCATGCGTATATATAGTAGGGGGTCCCTGGCCCAGTTCGCCATCTGTTTGGGGGTCCCTGGCCTGAAAAACGTTGAAGACCCCTGGTTTACACTTAACAAGAGTTTTTAAAAATCAATATTTGGTGCAATAACCATTATTTTTAATCACAGCTTTCATGCGCCTTGGCATGCTCTCCACAAGTCTTTCACATTGTTCTTGGGTGACTTTATTCCACTCCTGGTGCAAGAACTGAAGTAGCTCAGCTTTGTGTTTGTGTTGGAATTCAACAGATGCTGCAATGGAATGGCTGTAATACATGTAGAGATGCTGATTTCTTTTTTTTTTAATCCAGTGGTCTCTTATTTTTTTTCCAGAGCTGTATAGTATTACTACTACTAGGGGTGACACGGTACACAAAACTCACGGTACGGTACGTACCTCGGTTCAGACCCCACGGTTCGGTACATTTTCGGTACAGTGCAGGAAAAAAAAACATAACCAGAAAGGCTGTCCTCAAAGGCAGCTTTTTATTGTTTAAATCTCCAGCTGAGATCGCTGCAACTTAAAACCTGTAAGTAAAACAAGTGAACATGCAAGCACCACATTGAGTTGTCATATATTGATATTTTTGCATTTTGCAATAACAAACTGTACAGCTGTGTACACCTTCATTCGGGGTCTTTTTTTTTTTATCTGCAATTTCATTGAGAAAGATTTTGGGTGTGTGTGTGTAATATATATATATATATATATATATATATATATATATATATATATATATATATATATATATATATATATATAACAAAAGTACGTGTCTCGTATTAACCTTCTTCCGTGCGAGCCCGTCTGGAGCTGCGGACACAGCACGTCACCGAGCGCGCGCGCGCGCGCAGCTCTTTCGCACGTGTAACATGTATCATAGGGCAGGTTAAACTTTATAAAACACCCTATCTGTCCATGCCGCTGCTCGCCTTTTCACGCTCTCTCTCCTCCTGTTCATAGCTCCTCAATGTGCTCTGATTAGAAGAGCAAGACAAAGTGCGAGGGGGAAGGGCTGTGTGTCCGTGACTTTCCGCTTTTTTCATGACTGATGACTTTCATCCCTGTGTATACATGTTCATCAGGGCTCGCAAATGGCAATGGTTAGAGTCCTCAAGGAAACCCTTGCAAAATGAAAGTAACGTGGACAGTTCAATGTTAAACTTTTGTACCGTATATATTCTCCGTCAAAATGCGCGCACCGAACCGTGACCCCCGAACCGTGACCCCCGTACCGCGACCCCCGTACCGCGACGGTTCAATACGAATACATATACCGTGCCACCCCTAACTACTACTACTTAACGGACCCACATTATGCTATTTTCTGATCTGCCATAATGTTGTTTCCTCATCAAAAACTTACCCAGAGTTGAGTTTAGTTTCATTCATGTATTTTTAACACAAAAATCCTGCATATTTAGAGTTCTTTTCTGAAACGGTAAACACTCTATTCCACCTTGTGATGTCATGTTGTAATACAGGAAGTGCTCCACTGTGTTGTTAAACGCCACACACCTATATTAGGGGCGGCAGTAGCTCAGTTGGTGTTGGAGTGTTTGTCCGCTGGTTCAAAGTTTGGCGGTTTAAATCCCGCTCTTGACATAAAAAAAAACAAAAAACATAATTGGTTGAGTGGTCAGATCCACTGACCCACAGGTTGGTGGTACAATTCCAGCTCCCACAGATGAATCCTTGGGCAACCACTTGAGTGGTTCCTTGTTGTAAAGCTCTTTGGGTGCCTTGAAAGTGAAAAAGCACTATATAAAGAACTGACCATTAGAATCATCTGGATAATCTCAGCTCTGGAACTGGCAATTCCTACTGAACTAAAGGTAAAAGGAGCTGTTAACTTCAAGAAGAAGAAGAAGTGACTTTATTGATCTCACACTGGAGAAATTCTTCTCTGCATTTTAACCCATCCTATATATATATATATATTAGGAGCAGTGGGCAGCACACATTACTGTGCCCAGGGACCATCTCCATGATCTTCTTGCTTCGGTTTGGTCAGGACCTATGCTGGAGGATTTTACCTATGGTGCATGTTTTGGGTTGGTGGGGGAAACCGGAGTGCCCGGAGGAAACCCACCCAGACACGGGGAGAACATGCAAACTCCACACAGAAAGGCCCAGGCGACCCGGGGATCGAACCCAGACCATGCACGCAAACTCCACACAGAACACACACGGAAAGGCCTGGGCAACCCAGGGATCGAACCCGGAACCTTCTTGCTGTGAAGCAAGAGCGCTAACCACTCAGCTACCGTGCCGCCAAAACGACCGCTTCATGACATCACAAGGTGGAACAGAGCATTTTGACCATTGGAGATGTAGACAGGATAATAAGATACTCAAACGTGTGAAACAATGCAATGAAACACAACTCCAGGTGTGTTTTTGATGACATAACAACATTCTAACATGGCTGAAAGCTCACGAGTCAACTTGCCATAATATAGAACCTTTATACAGCAAATTTCTCTGATCTGCTCAAGATTTTCAAACTTATATCAGGTTATTCTTGATTTTAGATTTATTATCACCTTACTAGACCAGAGACGGCTTCATTCTAGTGTAGAGGGAGTTTATTTTAAGATAACTTGACAAGTAAAATGATCTTGCAGCATATACAGATAATTTCACTACTTTTAAGTCATTTTCTGATAGATTAAAGTGTTTATATCTTATGCAGTGTACTGTTAAATACTGTTTTTTTTCAGGTCCAATCATACAAATTACACACTAGTTTGGTTTCACAGCAAATCTATCCACTATTTGAAAATGGTCACGTGGCATAATCTTATACCTATAGCTAGTTTTGCATGTTTACTTAAAATGAATTTTTACTTCTTCTTCAGTTTAAGCCCAGAGGCCACAGGAGACAGTGTTATCAATGGAAACACAGACATGAAAACCGTGTGGAGTAAAGCCAAAGACGGCCGCCTCACTTTGTGGTGTAAAGTCTATGAGGTGAACTAACTACTCGTATATGGGCGATTCATTTCTATAGTAAACATGTGGGAAAGAATTCAGGTTTGTGAATATAGTAATGTTTTTATATTTGGTAATTCCAGCCTCCTCAAGAGCCAGAGATTTCCTTCATTGCTCTTCACACTTATGAGTCCTCGAATCCAGAAGATCTTAGTTTTCAAGAAGGAGACAAGATTATTTTACTGTCTAGAAGTAAGAGTCTTCTATTTTAACTTCTATATTGTCAAAATAATATTAGAAAGATTTGGTAAAGGTCCATTCTGTATTCTTTTTTAAACTTACAATTAATTATAAAATATTTAAAAAGGTATTTACTTTTTTTCTTCTCTTTTTAGTTAACCAGGATTGGCTCGAGGGTCAGTGTGGTGAGAATACAGGCATATTTCCAGCTGCTTTTGTCAAGGAGCTACCAGTCAACAGGAAGTGACTGAAGGCTTTCAACGTCTACTATCTTTCAATGTCTACTATTTCAATGTTTATATTTATATGAAAAAAAATCAAATAAATGAAATATTACACGTAAAGGGCCCATATTACGCGATTTTCTGATCTTTTTTCTGTTTTTTTTTTGAGGAGAAACAACATTATAACATGGCTTAAATTTTGCATAATATAGACTTTAAATAACAGAACAAAATCACTAAATGTAGATAATGTGGTTTATTAAAATCTTGTGCAAATACAACTACACATTGATACTTGACTATTTGATATTAATAATATAATAAATTATACATCTATACTGAACAGTGTGTGCACATTATTTATTCAATTCAAGTAGTGATGTTGTCTGGCCAGTCCAGAATGTCATCTCTCAAAGAAAGTTTGCTGACCATGCTCAACTCTCACCGTCAATCCTGTTCATCTGAAATTCACTGATGACCAGACTCACATCTCTGTACTGTATTGAACAAGTGTGTATTCTGGATCTCAGGCAAAGTGATGTTGAGACGTCAGAGTAAAATAGTTAAGATGTCCCCTCCTCCTCGTAGGCGATAGCGATCCCTCTTCTTCCTTCCACTGCTTTTACCACAGGTGTCTCTCCCAACTTCTTCTCCAAACCCTGCCAGCTGCGCCCAGACAAAAACGAAGCTATAAAACAAAAAGGACAAAAGATTTTAAGTAACTACGCACATTTGGGTACTAACAAAAATTACAAATCATGAACATCAGGCAATATTAAAGACTTATTATGCTTGTGTCTGCTATATAGCTATATCCAGACCTATTTTAATATATTTTGCACATTTTCATAAATTGCAATATTGACCTGAAATGACTTAATAAAAGAAATAAGTCTGCTGATTTCTGCATTAGAAAAATGCAGTAACCAATGGGATCTGACTCAGCATCTCCAATGGATAGCTGCAGATCACGCTAGAGAGCAGCTGATTTTTTTTTCATTTGTATTACGCGATGCTCCCGAACCCTACGCCTCAAATAAACATGGAGAACAAAGCTAAGAGCAGTGGGTGTATGCTGGTGGCAACGAAAATGGGCATCAGCAATATAGTGTTTTGAAATTAAGCAATTAAAGATTTCTTAAACATGCACAAATCACTCCAAATACAACTTCAGGTGAATGGCAATGGTGAGAGGAAACAACTATAACATGGTTAAAAGCTTTGAACAGCTTTTGAATTGCATAATAATAGGTCAAATTTAACTTTTTTTGATTTATATAAATATTAGAGACATTTGCACTGGTTTTTAATCTTTGGAGATTTTCAATGCGAATATTTTGACTTATTTGAACTATTCCACTTGATAAATGAACTGCACAGTTATAGTAGCTCAATTAAAACACTAGTTAAGGAGATTTAATTAATAAGTAAGTAATTTAAATATAAGAACAAATCTGTCCATAGCCCCCTGTTGGCAAAAGTGGGGAATGACTAATTAGCTTTAGGATTCCAGACAAATGTATAGATCAATTAATATAATTCTCTCTTACCTGCTGTGTTTGAGTTGGCCACAGTCATGGTCTGATTCCTGAGGACCAAAGAGGAGCTTTCTGAGCTCTGGTCCAGTTCAGGGTCCAAACACTGTCGTCTCAAATCACCAGAAATCAAAGACACATCTGCCTCAGAGAAGTCCTGCAGCTCAGCCAGAGGAACGTGGCTTTCTCCTCCTAAAGATGATAAAAAATACAGTGTGTTAGATCACAGAAGATGATTATAATAAGGACAACTGCATACCATATTGTGACAGTATTATTAATTATATTTGAAAGCAATAATGTCACTAAAGATTGATTTGACTGGAATATATTTGAATTTCCAAAAAAAGTATCTATCTATCCACATATTTCACCGTATGGCATTACATTTATCTATCAATGGAGACAGGAGGTGACAACACTAAGCGAAGTTGCAAGTCAGATGTGTAAAAAAGGAATCCACTCACAGTAACATTTTTCAAGGTATTTTTAGGGAATAAAAATACCAATAATGTGTTCAATGAAAAGATGTTTAATGCCATATTTTGGAACATTCTGGACAAACCAGCAACATAAAATTTAACTGTAATTCATGTGCACCTCTTTTTCCTCATATTGTGCAGTCCTACATTAAATAAAAATTTGTTATTAGAGATTCAAAACAAACCTGGCAGCAGATGTCTGAAGTCTGTCACATACTCCTCGGACCACTCTCTGTTCGGATTACAGGCTATCTCCATCTCAAAAGGTGTCACTATTGGCTTATAAAATTCACTTGAATCCAGCAAGGAGTTTTCCGGACACGCAATCAACACAAAAATGTCTATTTCCAGAAAGTTTGCTAGCTTCGGCACGTTCAGCTTCCCCATTGCAAACATATAACATTTCTTCCCTGCTTTATGGATAGCCTCTTTCAGCTGGGGTATTATAGAAAGGTAATCCGCCACTCCCAAAGTCCCAACTAATATTCCAACTACGGAAGCATCTTTGGCTCTTTCTATTGCATAATATCTCTTCATCAAAGCTCGGTTTATTTTGACTGATTCCGTCCTTCCTGTGTCCGTGCTGGGGTCAAAGGAGCAAAAAGTGGACCTATTCCAAGTCATCATGAAGTTTGTCAAAGTCGCCCCTTCCTGGCCAATGTAGAATATGCTGTAGTCCTTGATGCTTAGTCCACTTTTTAAGGAAAATTGTCTTCCAAATTGATAAACAGACTGGTTGTTTTCGTGATCAGAGGAAGTTTTTGGTTTGCGTTTTACATAAGTGTGGCTGTAGCACGTCTCCCCTTCACAAACCAGCTCAGAGATGGTGAGGTTTGGGTATTCTGTTTGGAGGGCTGGCCGAAGATCACCTGAAATAAAAGAAAAATGAAAAGGGTTAGAGGTAAGTTAAATACAATAATAATCGCAATGGAATCAAAATAGCAAATTGAATAGACACACTGCTGTATTAGAAAATCAGGCTGCAATTTTTGAATTAACATAATTTCCTCCAAAAACAACAAATATCCTGTCCTAACCTGCATAAAAACAGCTAACCCTGCAGTTTAGATCTGCACAAACATGTTCTGAAATCTAATTCTTGTATTAGTTTGCCAGTTCATATTTCAAACATATTGTAAAAAAAAAACAAAAAACAAAACTTTTAAAGATCCCATGACATGGTACTTCTTGATGCTTTTATATGGCTCCTTAATGGTTCCCTAATACTGTAAATGAATCCTTCTTCAAAATCAACACTCAGTGCATGAGAAAGAGAGATAAGATGAGAAAGAGTCATAAATGTCACTCTGGAACACTCCATTATGGGCGTTGTTGCTTGAATGCAAATGAGGAGGACAGAGATGGCCTATAGTAGCGGGTGGGGGCGTGGCCAAACTCTCCACTCTTTCCTTTTCAGCTGTGCCCTGTGCGCTCTGACCCACTTCCGTGTTTTTGCGCAGAGGGAGAGATGAGAAGCCTTCCATTGAAAAATAAACACATTTCCACAGAAAATAAAATTAAACCACTGCTGTTTCAGATATCCAGAGGCTCAGATAAAGGACTTCCGAGCCCAGAAACACTCGCAAGTTCCTCCAGGCAAATAAAAAAACGCATTTCGCATTGCGTAGCTCCTCCGCAGTCCAAACTCTCTGGGCGTGATTTACAGAGACGCTGAGTAGAGACAGACGGGGGTGGAACTGCATTTGCATTTCTTTTTTCGAGCTGACGTCAATAAGTTGCCTTGTTCAAAATCGCCCGTTTGAGCTCTGATTTTTTCTAACGCAGAAAAGGATCGCAAATGATCAGTTTAGACATTTCGCAACTTTTAACCATGGGGGGGCCCTAAACAGGGTAGGGGAGCTCACATTAACGTTCAAAAACCTCAGAAAGTGAAAATTTCATGCCATGGGACCTTTAACAACGTTAATAATAATAATAATAATAGTTATTATTATTATTATTATTATTAGGTGCACTATATAACTTTTCTGGTCTTTAATGCAGTACGCTTACATTCAATGCCGCAGTGAGGAACATGTAACATTTCATCGTGGTGGACCCCCACTAGAAAGTTACACAGTACACCTTTAAAACATAAATCACAAATCTAATCTCAATCGTAATATTTGTTAAAAAAATAGTAATTCAATATTTTTCCCAAATCATTCAGCCCTAGTTAAACGTCATAACAAACATTCTAATCATTCTAATACATCTAAATTTATATTACATAATTTTAATGTTTTATTTTCCAAATATTTATATCAGCTATGGGAGAAATCGTGTCTGCAAAAAATTACTGAAATGCAATGATTGGCAGTTTGTCTATTCTACTTCCTTATTTTCTTAATTTATTATTTTCTTTCTTATAAAGCACATTTCAAACAACTTCAGCTGACCAAAGTCCTTCACATAAAAGTCAACAAAAACAGAAGAAACAGATACATATACAACATATACAGATATACAAATGACACAATACAAATACATGTGAAAACTACAATAAAACACCAAGATAACCTGACTAGTACTAAATGCCAGGGAGAAGAGGAAGTTCTCTTTTTTTAAGCCATTTGATGTGACCATTTATTTATAGGGCATTAAATATTCAAATACAATTGAGTAATAACAAAGCATAACACAGAGCCAAGCTGTATTTCCTCTTTTTGAATGTATTCATGGAAAGCCCCTTAAGATGCAGCATTTCGTTTTCAAATACAATACAGTTTCTACTCTAAGGATTGCAGGCTGTAAATATATGGTTGTAAATGCCTATATCTAAGTGTGTAAAACTGATTAATATATCTATTTCCCCATGCTTTAGAGCAGCAATTTATTTCATTTCACTGCTAAAAATGCTGCTTGAAATAAATTGTATTGTGTTCAAACAGAGCCCTTATAATATCATGGAAAGACTGTTGAACATTTTAGATTAATTGATATAAAATATATTCTTATCATTAGATCCTTTCTTACTTTTATGTTATCTTGCCTGTCTGGTATTAATAATTATTTATAAGCCGTACGGATGTCAAGCGTATCAAAAATCAGATACTAAACTAGAACATAAATAAACCTTTCCTGAATAGCTTTAGAATGATTTCGAGCTGTATCAGAACAAGTATAAGAGCACATAGACCAGGATGACACGGATATAAGAAAGCCCACATGCTAATATAAAAAAGTACTATGATTTAATGTTGAAAGTGACATTCTACTGTCTAAATAAGTGTTTTTTTTTATTATCAAGGTGATCAGCATTGAGTATCGAGCCTATTCCTAAATTAAAAGTAAGTTTGAAGTTTTGTTAACGTGACAACACTAAAATGCACTACTGTTACGTACCAATGGCATGGACATAGTTGACATCGTACAGGAGGATGATGTGAGTTTGTGAATCGGGGTAGAGCTCTTTAAATGCGCTCACACACTTCTGCACATCGATGGGGCGTTTCTCAAAGACGTACATCAGCGGGAGCCTTTTGGATGGACTGAGACACGAGCTCCCATAGTGCACAATGCAGTCTGCAGCTACATGCTCTGCTGCTACCTCATCCACACAGCAGCTGTCAATTAACACAAAAATAAATGAGCTCATTAAATTATACATTTGATTCATACAAGTGTTTTTAAACATACACCTTTCACTAGAATCATTTGGATAATTTCAGCCCAGGATTTGCTCATCTCTACTGGACTAAAGGTTAAAGGTAGCTGTTAACTTAAAAACTAGCGCTTCATGACATCATAAGGTATAACACATCATTTTGAGCTTTGGAGATGTAGACAGACTAATAATGCAGGATTACTTAAACATGTGTGAATGAAACAAAACACAACTCCAGGTATGTTTTTGATGAGGTAGCAACATTATGACATGGCTTAAAGCTCACAAGAATCCATATTAATACAGGGTGTTTAAATAACATAAACAACCTTACCTGCCATAGGATGTGTCTCCCAAAATGTACACCTTGGCTTTGGTGTTTTTCTCAATTTCAGCTCCAATAGCAACTGAATCCACCAATAAATTGTCAGGAAACTGGAGGGCGACCTGTGAATGTTTAGAAAATAATAGATCAGTTTACAGTTCAGTTTAGAGGCTCATTGAATTCATATCATTCATTCATTCATTTTCTTCCGCTTTTCCATTTTCTGGGTCGCGGGGCCAGCAGTCCAAGCAGTCTTCTGCTGCCCAGAACACAATGCACCAGCCCCCATGAATCCTTCCAAGGGTGGTGGGTCCACAGGAGGACGGCTCACGTCACAACAGGCCTTGATGTATCTTCTGCCATGGGGGCTACCAGTGTCCACAGACACTGGGGGCGAGGTGGGGTTAAGTGTCTTGCCCAAGGACACAACGGCAGCGCTCATCTGTGGGAGCTGGGATCACATGCGGTCAACCGTCAAGAGCGGGATTCGAACCGCCAACCCCCTGGATCACGAGGCATATGCTCTACCAACTGAGCTACTGCCGAATTCATATCATTTAACTAAAAATCATCAGTACCATAACAGTATATTTTGAACATTTAAATGAGCACACATAATAAGCCAGATGCCCTTTCTGGACTGAACTTTAATATTATTGGTGTAAAGAAATAAAACCTTGGTAATGATATGTTTTATGTCAAATTAATACAATTTTGGTTTTAGTTATTATATTATAATAAAAATCATATAACCTATATCCACACATCAACAATATGCTACCCTTTTATACAGTTTAAATACATTGTTATTATTATAATACACTATTGTGTAACTAGAATGGCAACTAATAAAGGAAGACATTTGAAAGCCACATCATTGCACCTGCCCACAAGACAGCAAATAAAAGATAGTCCTATGTATGTCAATTTCACCGTACCTTTTTATAGTTGGGTTTGGTAATGAAGTCACAGGTTTCACTGATTTGATACAACTCTTCTAGTTTGTCTGGAGCTGCAGCAGTGTTCAGAGGGACGTCTATAACGCGCTGGATCACGTCCTCAGAGTTGGTACTAAAGGGGTCAGCCATGGTCACTACACAGAACAAAACTGTAAAGGTAAACAGACCAACTAAGAGACAACATAAACTTGTGTATAAGACTGTTGATTGATTACAATGATAATCTTGTTGTTATGTATTAAATGTATATTACGCATTAATGTATATTATTTTAAATTATAATTAAAAAGGCACTGTAAATAAACCGTAGTAAAAAGAATAAATTACGTATCCTGTTGGATATGTAATGTTTAACAGTTTCTAATAATAAGAAAGACAGCAGGAACAGCCTAAAGAACTTACATAGCCTAACATAAGAAATATATGTACGTTGAACAACTTACCTTCGTCCACTAGGTGCACAGACAAAATGCTCTTCTATGTTAACATTTCAACCTCGAGAATAGTTCAAAACAGTTGGCAAGGGCTAAAATGTGATAAACTTCACTGACAGTGACACACGTGTGAACAAAAAAACTACAGGAAAAGCGGAAGGGAAAACTTCCGGTTGAAGGTGGATCATGTCCTTTCAAAATAAAGCGCTTCCTCTGTTGGTGGTCTATCGCCATCGTGTGTAGTGCGGTGGTGTAACAAGCAGTTTATTAATACAGTACATTTGATGTTAAGTCTTGCAAACAGACACTCTCTGTTAGTTTCCTTTATAAGGCCTTTTATTTATGAAAATTGTCTACAACATTAACAACAGAGCAATTGTATATTAAAAAAACACACACACACTGAAAAAAACATATTCCAAACTTCAAACATTGTGCGATAAAGCAGAGCAGAGGTAATAATAAACTTGCAGTCCTACTAATATCATTTATTCACAACTCAAAATGGACTTTTTATTCAACTCTATTCTATTTATTTCTGAACAGAAACCATCATCATTTTTGCTGTTTGGTCATTTGAACAGCTCCCTATAATATCAAACTACACTAGAAGGTTGTATGTCTTCAAATGTACGGTTATGCAAGCCTACAGGTACAGCGTGTAATACAGTGGTACCTCACCTTACGAAATTAATTCATTCCAGAAGTGGTTTCGTAAAGTGAATTTTTCGTAAGTTGAGTAGCTATTTCAATGGAAAAGGCCTGATTCGTTCCAAGTTTTTTTTTTTTTATAGTGTAACATTTTTTTATAGTGTACCACTGTGTCCTGCGTAGAGACTGTGTAGACCCAGGACTAAACGTGGACTATACCAGTCTAGACCAAGGTCTAAACCTGGACTGGACCAGGTCTAGACCTGGACTAAACCAGGACTGGGCCAGGATTAAACCTGGACTAAACCAGGTGGATTAAAGAGCCGCGTGCGGGTCTATTTCCTGGTTTCGTTTCGATTCACGGCTGAGGCGAGCAGCGAGGAGGGGAGGGGATGTGCCTCGGGACCGCACGCAGTCTGAGCGCATGAAGGAACGCATGCAAGAGCCGCGGTGGTCTAATCCTGGTTTAGACCTGGTTCAGACCTGGTTCAGACCTGGTTTAGACCTGGTACGGTTTGACCACGGGTCTCGTGCTCGCGCCCCGCGCCGGGTCATGCTGCGCTATCACACACACCGCCCTCCCCCTTCCCCCCACGCTTCACTATTAATACATTTTGTTGAAAATCTATGAAAGTTTGAGTGTTTAAACGAGAGAGAAATGTGAGAAAAGTTTAAATCCAGTCTGAGAAAAGCGTATAATGTTAGAATTTTTGAGATTTCGCGTTTCGTAACTTGAATTTTCTTTCGTATCTAGAGACCAAAATTTAACGTGAAGGCGTTTCGTAACTTGAAATTTTCGTTTGTTGGGTCTTTCGTAAGGTGAGGTACCACTGTACAGGGATAAAAAGTGGGTCAGTTCAAGTCATTTTCAGAATCAGGTTATGAGAAAATGAAATGCAATTTTAAACATAAAAAAATACACCATATAAAAAGGATGTCCATTGTAATGACCATGTATATTGCAAGCCCTGCATAATACCTATGTATTATCTATGTAACTTTTCTAATGTCCTCATGGAGATGCCATTGCTTTGCCAGGAATGTCCCTCAGCATGGCATTACAATTATCACCATGAAGATAAGCAGGGCAAGTTGTATATCAGATTTGAGAAGGCAATCCTGCTAGAATGCGGTTTTTCAAGGCATTTTGCAGTACGAACACAAGCAATTGAATAGATGCAAGTTTAATGTCATTGTGTTGAACATCTCCATGGTGATAAACCAAAAACCTTTTCCCAGAAATGTTACATAGTGCTCACAGTTGGAATGCCTGTTTTTCTAGGTATTTTTTATATAATACCACCTGTAAATTAATAAATGTAAGGTAGATCTGTTTAATGTCATACTTTGGAAGATTCCAGACCCCCTACCAAAAATACATAGTGCCTCTTTGAGTAACATTCTGTATTTAGTCTGTGCCATTGGAAAAAAAAAAAAACTTGTGCAACTTGAGATACAGTATATATATTGATAGTCCTGAGTGCATTTTTAAGTGATCAGTGCTTCAAATAAAGTACATTTTACATCCAAATACGATAAAAACCCAGAACCACAGTGAGACATGTGAATATTGACCCTAGATGGGACAAAACAATGCATTAGTAACAGTTCAGTTATTAAAAAGTAGAATGTATTATTTTTGTATTGACGTACCTGCCAGATATTTGATAGTATCTAATTTATGAGACTCCAACATTGTTTTTAACCCGGCAACTTCTGTGTCAATCTTCATATTGGTTTGAGTGAGGTGACGCTCGTGTTCAGCAGTCTGCAAAAACAGTGAAATTATGAATTAATTTAATATAAATATGTTACTAAATTAAAAAGAGGGTATGACACTTCGGTAGGAATTGCAAACATAAAATATTTAGATCAGCATGTTACATTTTATGTAAAAATGCTGTATTTGCCAAAAACAATGTATTAACATGTTTAATTTTAGATGCTCTGAGTCTCTCTTTCCTTTGCTCTACGGGCTAAGTCACTCTCCCTTCAGCGTGCATCCCACTAATGAAATTACTGCACATCGCATCAGGTTTGTGAAGTTGTAGTATACAGGATCGCACAGCTAACCATAAGGAGGGTTAGAAAAGGGCCTGGGAGAGATTGCCAAATTGCTCAAACATGCATGAATGGCTGAAACTGAAACTTCTTTAGGCATGTTTTTGACAAGGGAACAATGTTATAACATGGTAGAAATCTCCATAAAGTGGATTTGCGTAATACCTCGCCTTAAACAATGTAAAATATTGTTACTCTGGTCATCGCCATAGAAACTATCCTCATGAATTGAAAACCAGGCAACACATAAACATTACACATTGGAAAAACCTACTCATGGATCATATTTCAGCAATATCTCTCCAATATCTCTCACTACTGACTCTACAAACTACAAACTTCCCTTCTCCCTAGAAATGACATTAAAACACTGGGAAATACCAACCATTTCCATTATTTCAGTACGTGTTTCCAAGAGCTTCTTTTCATGCTCTGCTTTCTGTAAAGATATTAAAAAACAAACCAAGTAATTAATAATATCTAAAGGGCTGAACTGTTTTTTTTTTTCTTTTTTAGTTAACACTCACCAGTTCCTTTACTCGACTTTTCTCCAAATTCATGTCCAAAAGATTGTCAGAACGCACTTTATTCATTATATCCTGCAAAACACATTTTATTCTCAATACTATCATGACTTTTTCACTTAAAGCACAAATCCTGACATCATCTACCTGTACATTAGTGTATTCACTATTTCAAATGTAACTGTCACAGGGATGCGGCATCTTCAAGTTATTGTTATTTTAAATTGATGAATTTTAAATGTATTATATTTTATTAAACTTTTCTGCTGTTACTGAATGTGTGTTTCTGTCTTAAATATTAAAGCAACAGTACTTTCTAAAGGTGTCACATACTTCAAACAATACAGAATATTCTCCATGGAGATAGATACAGTATGTCACACTGTTTCCATAGATACAAGTGGGAGTGGTCTTCTGCGAGACCAAATAAATTTTAAATCTAAAAGTTTGTGGAGATACAAGCGCGCTCATAGTAAGGACGCGTGTTTTTCTATGAGTCTGTTTATTCGAGTTTGTTTTTGGCTAAAATGTTACACACTGGGGCTTTAAGATGTGTAATATCCTTTTTCCATGCTCTCCATGTTAATGTTTGTAGTATTATTATTATTATTATTATTATTATTATTATTATTATTATTATTATTATTACTACTTATTTTTATTATTACTTACTTTATTCCATTCTTGCCTGCATGCACTTTTCTTTCTTGTTTTTCAAACTGTCCTGGAGCTACTGTGGCAAGTAAATTTCTCCTGTGTGAGATCAATAAAGTCTTATCTTATCTTATCTTATCTTACCTTAATCCCTATCAAATCCAAAACAAACTTCTCTTAGGTGCAATGAAGCTACTATGTTCACACATATGTATTCTGAGTTATATTATTTGAACAGAAAAGACTTACTGCCAGCTGGACTTTAAGTTGCATTAACTGGATTTTTAATTTCTGTGGGACAATACAAAATATATTCATGTTAAGATAAGAAATTGTGCTACCACTCAGTTACATTTCCAATAATTCTGTACCTCATTTTCTGCCAATAATGTGGAAAACTCGCTCTTTTCTAGAATTATCATGTCCTTTTTAACAGATGCGATTTGAGACATCACGCGCTGTAACATGATCTCCTGCCAAAATGACAAAAATATTAGAAAAAAAAAGAAAATAATTTTTTAAAAATACATGCATTAAAGGTGCATTGTGTAACTTTTAGGTTGGGGATTCGTCATCCTCCTTGTTTCTATGGATATGTCATTTCTCTGTCTGCAAAGTTCCACAGTGTGACTTTAAACAGCTCTACTTTATATTTATTCAATTACAGGTGGTTTTATAGCCCAAAAATATCTAGAAAAAAAAAACAGTATACTGACTGAGTGGAGTTGTCTCTACACAGATCTGACCTGTAACTTGGTCTGGTTTGGTCTCCATGATGATAGAAATGTTTAATGCCATACTGTGAAACATTCCAAGCAAAGGAATAACATCTCCATGGAGAAAAGCTTTTGACGGACCCTTCACTGGAAAAGTTACACAATGCACCTTTAAGTCCTGACCTGTTGCACTTTAGTGACCATGTCTGAGTAGATCACGTCCATATTCGAGCTTGTCATTTGGACCAATACGTTGACTATGACTTCAGCCTGCTCAGTCTTGAAACCTAAAAGAAAACAACATGTGCTATTATTTAAAAAAAAAAAAGTGTAAATATATAAGAGAAATTAAAAGAAAACCGGAATAGAAATGCACCATTGTTTTCCAGGAGTCGAACCACTGCGTGTGTGTCAAAAAACAGCTTTCTTCCTTCACTCTTGGGCACATCTGGACTTAAATTATAATCTATTGTTTCGGTGGTTGATGAAGAATACTCTAGAAAGATTTAAAAAAAACAAAAAAAAAAACAGTAATAATTAGATTAACATAACAAACCAGCAACTAAGTTTGGCTAAAGTACCAAAATTCTGATACTAATTGATACTAAAACTAGTATCGAAACTAGATACTCATTTGAGCAGGTATCGGTACTAAAAAAGTCACATTCACAGGACAGAAATAAACCTTTCCTGAATAGTTTTAGAATGATCTTAAGCTATATCAGAACAAGTATAAGAGCACGAAGACAAGGGATTATACAGATATAAGACCGCATGGTAATAGAAAAGAAAGTACTACAATTTAATATAAAAAATCAGACTCTATTGTCTAAATAAATTGTGATTTTTATTATCATCATGGTATTAAAATCAGTATTAGGTATCGAGTCTATTCCTTAGTATCAAAATTGACAACTACCATGGTCACATGCATTTTGAAAGTGTATTTTATCTTAAAGGCAAAATGATAAAGGCAAAACAAAACACAGAACTGGAATATTGGGACACGATGTAGTATTTGGTAAATAGTTGCAGAGACTGAGGGAGTGCATTTACACAGAAACACGATGATCACAGGGAACAGAAGATTCTGTTGTTGTCTGTATGTTGTTAAAGACAATGACGATACTGTTCTTATGACAGTATAAATGAAAAGTTAATTACCAAACTATACCTCAATGAAATGAATTACCAAAAGCACATCCTCTTCAGATATTATTCCTGAGCATCATTTTATCACAAACCTTCTGCTGTTACACTTAAGTTCATATAGTATCTTTGGTAATAATAGCAGTGGGAGTGAGCACTATTTGTTGTCATGTAGAAATAAAACTACATTAGAGCCTTAAAGCCCCAGCATGTAACTTTTTTTTTTGTCAAAAAGTGGACTGTAAAAAAATAAAAAATATAGTTTATTAAGAATGATTCAGGCATAGTAAGTACTTAATTAATACCCCAAATCCTTAATTGAGTTGTTACTAAACACAAATCATCATCATTATTATTATTATTATTTAGTAGTAGTAGTAGTAGTAGTAGTAGTAGTAGTAGTAGTAGTAGTAGTAGTAGTAGTAGTAGTGGTGGTGGTATTAAGACCGATAACAACAACAATATAATAATAATAATAATAATAATAATAATAATAATAATAATATAGAAACACAAATTAAAAACTAAAAGGGTATAAGCAACTCAAACTGTATTAAATTAAAGAACACAAGAAATAAACAATAACAATAATGATGATGATGATTATTATTACTATATCTCAAATACAAGTGAGCAAATATTCCATTTCCTATTATGCTCCAATAAACTGTTATTCTCTATGGCAATTATATTATAATTATATTATAGTTATATATTAGTATTCTATTCTAAAGTATTATAAACATAAATTTGATATTGTCGAAGCCTTAAAATAAAAATCTTTCGTAACAAAATAGTTGCATTCAGAAAAGGTGAACTTAATTTGAATCTCTCCTTTCTGTCTATGATTTTGTTTTTTTAATGAATGAAAGACACTGGCTGGCAACATTTGTTCTACATGTTAATTATAGACCTACTTCACAGACTTAAGCAGGGAATTGTGGTAATATTAGGCCACAGTAAATAAGATGAATATTTAATGGTGACATTAGGAGACAATATGCCCTCTGTGTTAAGCCTGTCATGTCTCTATGAGCCATGATCAGACACCGCTCACATGGCTCTTAATTACACGCTCCGTTTGACACTTCAAAAATTACCTCTTGTGGACTTCGGCCGGGTCAGCCCAGAAAAATGCCTCAGAGCTCCGTAAGATCGTTTTTTAATCTCCAAAAAGTCAAAACGTGGTTGAGAAATATGACTAAAATATAATAAAATAAAACGTGTTGGAGATGTGACAGCGCCCGACGAGAGCTTTGACACAAAATCTACTCTGTTTTGACAACAAAACGGATATAGATTCGTATTCACTAAAAATCTAAGCCGTAATTTTACTAACATTGTGAAACTAAACTGCCCATATGAGCTAAACTTGTTCAGTCAAGGTTATCGACACTTTAGCACTTTCCGAGGTGGTTTTACAAAGTTACCGGAAATTAGTGGACCAAAACAGACGTTTTAACATCCGGTTCGTCCTTTCAATATAAAAGCAGGCTATTTTTATTTTTTATTTTTTGTAGAAATGCAGTAAATTTAAAACACTTTTAAAGGGCCCGTATTACGCTATTTTCTGATCTATTATAAAGTTGTTTCCTCATCACAATGCCTTATTTATTCATACATATATGTATATGGGTATATGTGATGTTTTAGTCATTGTGTCTGTCTTGTATTTCTGCTAGGGCAGGCATGGGCAAACTGTTCCACAAAGGGCCGGTGTGGCTGCAGGTTTTCTTTCCAACCAAGCAGCAGCACACCAGACTTGACTCATTTAATCAACTGATCTCAGTCTTCAGACAGGTGAAGGTAGCCGTTTCTCAATTCAGAGAGTGCACGGTTCGGAGTGTGGGGATGTGCGTCACATCCGGCACGACGACTGCTGTTCCATTTCATTTTTGTCCCATGCACAGTTAACACGCGGTCCGAAGACCGCAGTCGTTTCCATGGAAATCGGGGCGTGGACCAAGCGTGCGAAAATGCACGTTTCTCTGAATTGAGAAACTGCTGGTGTGAGCTGTTTCTCAATTAGGAGAGTGCACAGTTCGGAGCGTGGTTTGAAGGGGGCTCAGACTGCAGCCAAGACTGAGTGCCCTGAGTGCAGTCCGCGGACCACATGGCCGTCTGCGAAATGGGACAGGTCTCGCAACTACGGGAAGCAGCCACGACTCAATTTTCTCCCGTAGAAGAAGTAGCGTGCGGTGCATGCTGGGATATATGACTGCCCACAGTGTGCATTTTCACACGCTTGGTCCACGCCCCGATTTCCATGGAAACGACTGCGGTCTTTGGACCGTGTGTTAACTGTGCATGGGACAAAAAAAATGGGAGAGCAGTTGTCGCGCCGAACCACGCTCTGAACCGTGCACTCTCTGAATTGAGAAATGGCTGTGGTCGTGGTTTGTTGGAACAAAAACCTGCAGCCACACTGGTCCTTTGTGGAACAGTTTACCCCCTAGCAGCTAGGGGTATACATATGTGATGTTTTAGTTATGGTGTTTATTGTTTGTTTTGTTTATCTGATGCTTTATGTTCACTGTGGGCCTAGGGAGCGCTGCAATTTAAAATCCTGTGTGTGCAACCTGTACATATGGTTTTTGACAATAAAGCTGACATTGAACTTTCAACTCTGATCTTATTTATGCCTTATTTGACACCTGTCTCTTGCTATATTTTTCGCTAGAATTTATTATTACCATTTATATATTTTTATTCTTTGTTATTATATTATATTGTGATATGTGAGCTACTGTGTCCTGGAGTTGTATTTCATTCACACATGTTTATCACACACGGTCAAGACACAGACTAGTCGATCAATGGAGTCAAAATAGGGAATTTCTCAGTGAGTCTTATGAGCAGTTTCATTTCACACAAAGCATTCCCAAACTATATGGGGCCAATGTGACTGCAGATTTAATCCACTTCCCCGAATTTACAATGGCTCGGGATTATATGGTAGTTAGACCATGAATACAAAACAAATAAAGAACTTTACTTGGAAAAAATACCTGCCAAAACTTCAGAATCCCTTGCAATAATAGTATTTTCCAGTGGAAATGTGTCAGTATGAAAAAATAAATAAATAACTGCCCACTTGGACGCAAATTATTATTATTATTTTTTTTTTTTACAACAATATTGCTTATTTATTAGTTTATTATAAAATTCTGCATAGGATTTAAAGGTACACTATGTAACTTTTCTGGTAGTCCAGCATCCGGTTGGGTCCATAGAGATATGTGTTGTGTGTGTTTTACACTTAACACTTAATTATAAGTGTTTATTTATTAATTTATTTTTACATTAAAACAGTACCTTGAAAAATATTTACTCTACTGTAAGCGGGGCCACCTCTCCACAAGCTAAACCTGTAAATTGCCATGGTGCTTGTCTCCATGGAAATAGATATGTTTTAATACCATAAAAAATCCAGGCAAAGCAACAAAATCTCCATCGCCACCCAGAAGGTTACACAGTACCTTTGAATAAAGAATAATGCATTAATAAAAGTAAGAGATGGTTTCTAGTATCAGATACAGACTGTATCCAAAGCAATTACAAACATAATTACGGTAATAATCCTATTGTCTCATGGCTGGTTAATACTCACTCTACCACAAGACCCTCACTCCTCGTATCGGTCTAATTGATTAGAGGCGATAGATCATGTAGAAGGAGCCGGAGCAGGACTCACTCACATCAAACCACAGACATGAAGACTGTGCTGCTGCTGCCTGCTGCTCTTGTGGCTACCCTGCTCTGCTCAGTGAGCACTGGACCAGTGCCCTACCACGCCTTCTGCAAATCCATATGATCAGTTGAATTTTAATTTAATATTCATTTTTATTTTAAACTGTACGCTGTAAACATTTCTTCAGTCTTCTAGTGAGAACTAGCTCTAGTCCTATAGTTAAGACCTGGTTTACCCCTAGTTTAGACCTGGAATAGTCCTGTTTTAGACCTGATTTAGGTCTGGTGGTACTTAGAAAGCTAAATATGTAGTCTGGTTAACACCTGACCATATCACAAGTGAGATATGGGTCTGGAAACTCGCTTCGAAAAATCCCGTAGCGGAGGTGTGGTTAGCGATTGCCAACGGCCGTTTATTGGGCGTTATGAATGTCTATCATTGAGCGTATACGTAAGTCCATAGCCAATCATGTCAGTTGTCAGTTCAAACTACAAGCTTCCGTTTGTCATGTGGTACGCGTCACCGTCTTGCCACACCTCCCCCGCTCTCTGATTGGGGCCCTAAATCTGGGACTCTCGCTTGGACGAGTTTCCAGGCCGCCTTCCAGTTCGAAACGAACGGAAGCGGCCTGGGAATTCCCAGGCTACTAAATATGTTCTTTGGGAACCAATGCAGTACAACATTTATAGCCAATGGCTTTTTAATAAACAAAACAAAATAAAAAAGTTCTGGTTTAGTCTTGGTTCAGACCTGGTTAAGTCAACTGTTCAATCCTGGTTTAGTCTTGATTTAGACCTAGTTAATAGGCTCAGTCCTAGGTTCAGTCCTGATTTAGTGTTGGATTAGAGTAGATTAAGCCTCTGAATTTCTGTTTTCAATCCCAGGCTGTTTGAGACCCCGTGTACAGAGATCAGCACCACCCTGGAGCAGCAGATAGAGGCCCTCAGTCCTGCAGCCGGATGTGAAACTGTCTTTACAATGTATGTGTGTTTAAAATGAAAAATAAAACGTTTACAGTGTTAAAATAAATTAAATAAGAAATAGAAATGATTATCTACAATTTAAATAGTTGGTGGTTAAATTCCTGCCTCCTGCTGTTGTTTTAAAGGCCATATACACCAGATTAAATATATGTCTTTCATAGATCAAACTGTATTATTTTGTCTGACCCCATCAAAGTTAAACATTGATTCACTTATAAAATGGAAAACATGTTACTAAATCTTTCATTCCCAAAGGATTTTTTTTTCTGCTTGAATAGCTTTTTTGTAAATTAACTTTATAAATCGTCAAATTTGCTTTTCAAATTTCTAATTCACCTACAAACTGGGTGACACACAACATCAGCTAAGTGTTTTCTATGAAGTGATTATTTGAACGGTAAAGCCACAATCTAAATAAATGTATTCACTATTTTTTCCGCCTCCTCCTCCTCCTCATCTTCCTCATCAGCTCGTGTCAGTGGCTCCTCTGACTATCAAGGCTTTCCACACCTCAGCAGATGGACTCACTGCAGAATCTCTCATCTTTAAATTCACGCCCTCTGTTTTATCTGGAGGCTGCAGGGTATTTGTAAGTACATTTTATAGGCCTAATCTTTATAACTTGGTTGTTTCATATTTATTTTGAAGGGCCCATATTTTCTGATCTATGTTATAATGTTATTTCCACATCAAAAACATACCTGGAGTTGTGTTTTGTTTCATTTATACATGTTTAACACACAAACCCTGCATATTTACGCCGTGTTCTTCTCTCAAATAGAAAACCACTTTGTGTTGTCATGTGGTAATACAGGAAGTGCTCCACTGTGTTTTTTAAACTCCACACACCTTCACTATAATCATTTAGATGATTTCAGACCTGGAATTTCCCATCTCTACTGAACTAATGGTAAAGGTAGCTGTTAACTTGAAACTTACCACTGCATGACATCACAAGGTGGAGAAGAGCATTTTGAGCTTTGAAGATGGCAGATTAATTATAAAGGATTTCTCAAACATGTGTAAATAAAACAAAACACAACTTCAGGTATGTTTTTGAGGAGGTAACAACATTCTAACATGACTAAACGCAATCAATTTTATGTACTATAAGACCTTTAACTATCTGAGATTTTTAATTTATACTTGATAGGCCTACTCCCAGTCCATTGCTTCCACCAGTCTGCTTGACAACGGCCTCAACTACTGTAACCTCCACAATCTGCTTTCAGGTCAGACGTCTTAAACTGAATAATATGATTTTATATGGATAATTATGTATTGATTATGATTGTATTAATTTATTGATTATTTGTGTATTTTCTGTTGCAGCGAGTGGTCTTGCCTCACAGCCAGACTTTATGGAAATGACCAATGAGTGGGCTTGCCTTGGCTATGGAATGGCGACATGTAAATGAGGAGGAACAATGATGGCAAAAAAATAATTCAATCAGCAATATACAGTGGTACCTCACCTTGCAAAATTAATTCGTTCCAGAAGTGGTTTCGTAACGTGAAAAATTCGTAAGTTGAGTAGCTATTTCAATGGAAAAAGCCTGATTCGTTCCAAGCCCCTGATCCAAGTTTTTTTTTTTATAGTGTAACTTTTTTTTAAAGTGTAACATTGTGTTTCTGTGTTTCTCACATTTGTCTCTCGTTTAAACACTCAAACTTTCATAGATTTTCAACAAAATGTATTAACAGTGAAGTGTGGGGGGAAGCGGGAGGGGGGAGAAAACTGCGCTCTGACACGTGTGATAGCGCAGCATGACCCGGCGCGGAGCTGACAGCAGGTCTAGACCAAGGTCTAAGCCTGGACTGGACCAGGACTAAACCTGGACTAAACCAGGACTAAACCTGGACTAAACCAGGACTAAACCAGGACTAGACCAGGTGGATTAAAGCAGCGAGGAGGGGACTGCACGCAGTCTGAGCGCATGAACGCATGAACGAGACCCATGCAAGAGCTGCGGGCTCCTCCTGGTTTAGTCCAGGTTTAGTCCTGGTTTAGTCCAGACCACCGCGGCTCCTCTAGAGCTCCTCTAGACCTGGTCAGGTCTAGAGGAGGTCTAGACCACCGCGGCTCTTGCATGGGTCTTGTTCATGCGTTCATGCGCTCAGACTGCGTGCAGTCCCCTCCTCGCTGCTTTAATCCACCTAGTCTAGTCCTGGTTTAGTCCTGGTCCAGTCCAGGTTTAGACCTTGGTCTAGACCTGCTGTCAGCTCCGCGCCGGGTCATGCTGCGCTATCACACGTGTCAGAGCGCAGTTTTCTCCCCCCTCCCGCTTCCCCCCACACTTCACTGTTAATACATTTTGTTGAAAATCTATGAAAGTTTGAGTGTTTAAACGAGAGACAAATGTGAGAAAAGTTTAAATCCAGTCTGAGAAAAGCGTATAATGTGTGTGGCTGAGCGCGCATTATTTGAATTTTTTAGATTTCGCGTTTCGTAACTTGAATTTTCTTTCGTATCTAGAGACCAAAATTTACCGTGAAGGCATTTCGTAACTTGAAATTTTCGTTTGTTGGGTCATTCGTAAGGTGAGGTACCACTGTATTGTTCTCAGTCTATGTGAACTTTGAATAAAAATATGTTATAAAGACTTTTTGGTATGTTTTCTTTTATTATCCACACAAGGTTTACAAACTATGAAATGTCATTATCTCAGAGTAGAGTAGAGACACTGCTCTACGTCAAGAGGAGCAGCTGAGGTGGCTCGGGCATCTGGTCCGGATGACTCCTGGACACCTCCCTTGGAAGGTGTTCTAGGCATGTCCCACCGGGAGAAAGCCCCGGGGAAGACCCAAGACATTCTGGAGGGACCTTGTCTCTTGGCTGGCCTGGGAACGCCTTGGGATCCTCCCAGAAGAGCTGGTGGAAGTGTGTGTGAGAGGGAAATCTGGGCCTCCCTGCTCAGACTGCTGCCCCCGCGACCCAGCCCCGGATTAAACGGAAGAAAATGGATGGATGGAAATGTCATTATAAAAACCACAAGTAAAATAGTCTAGGAAGCCATTTACATTATTATAATCTCCAAAGCTCAAAATGCTCTGTTCCACCTTGTGATGTCATATAGTGGTATTTTTCTAATTAATAGCTCCGTTTTACCTTTTGTTCAGTAGCGATTGGCAATTCCAGGTCTGAAATCATTCAAATTATTCTAGTGAAGGTGTATGGAGTTTAATCAAAGCAGCACTTCCTATATTACCACATGAGTGTTTTCTGGTTGAGAGCTCAACCTAAATGCAGGGTTTGTGTGTTAAACATGTGGGAATAAAACAAAACACAACTCCAGATACTGTATATTTGTTGTGAGCAACCAACATTTTGAAATGGATCATAAAATAGGATTATAGCCCTTTAAACCAGTAAGAGAGCATGTAACAGCTAGTGTAAATTCGATGGCAGATATAAGCCCAAGTCCCGCAGTCTGTAATGTGCAATTTTAGGAATAATATGGAGAGTGTACAAAAGAAAAACATAGCGACAACGAATATATTATAAACACATATAATTCCTGTGGATTCTTGTGGACTATAACCGGAAAGCACATTCTAAATCCTGCCAAATTCTGTGCATTGCAATACTTTTTACCACCTGCTTGTCCCAGTGGAAAAGTTTTGCTTTGAATGTTCCAGAGTATGGCATTAAACTAATATATCTATAGTAGTACAGTGGTACCTCACCTTACGAATGACCCAACAAACGAAAATTTCAAGCTACGAAACGCCTTCACGGTAAATTTTGGTCTCTAGATACGAAAGAAAATTCAAGTTACGAAACGCGAAATCTCAAAAATTGAAATAATGCGCGCTCAGCCACACACATTATACGCTTTTCTCAGACTGGATTTAAACTTTTCTCACATTTCTCTCTCGTTTAAACACTCAAACTTTCATAGATTTTCAACAAAATGTATTAATAATGAAGGGGAAGGAAGGAGGAGGGGGGAGAAGACTGCGCTCTGACACGTGTGTGATAGCGGCATGTGTGACAGCTGACCCAGCGCGGGGACTGCCAGCAGGTCTAGACCTGGACTAAACCAGGACTAAACCTGGACTAAACCTGGACTAAACCTGGACTAGACCAGGACTAGACCAGGTGGATTAAAGCGCCGCGCGTGGGTCTATTTCCTGGTTTCGTTTCGAGTCAAGGCTGAGGCGAGCAGCTGCTTGCATGCAAGAGCCGCGGTCAAGACCTGCTCTCCAGGGCCCCTCCAGGCGCGGAGCCCCAGACATCCAGGGACCCAGGGGGACACTGCCAGCCCGCCTTAAGAGCTCCCTAAGCGGGCATGGGTCCGGGGATTGTCCCGGTCACCGGCCTGGAGGTCTTGAAGAGGCCGACCTCACGGTTCTAACCAGGCCGCTCTGTGAGCACCTTACGCGGGCATAGCTCAGAGGATTGTCCCGGTCATCAGCCTGGAGGTCTTGAAGAGGCCGACCTCACGGTTCTATCCAGGCCGCTCTGTGAGCACCTTACATGGGCATAGCTCAGAGGATTGTCCCGGTCATCAGCCTGGAGGTCTTGAAGAGGCCGACCTCATGGTTCCATCCATGCCGCTCTGTGAGCACCTTACGCGGGCAGGTCTAGAGCAGGTCTAGAGCAGCTTTTGCATGCGCCTCAGCTGTGACTCGAAACGAAACCAGGTTTAGTCCAGGTTTAGTCCAGGTTTAGTCCAGGTTTAGTCCAGGTTTAGTCCAGGTTTAGTTCAGGTCTAGACCTGCTGGCAGTCCCCGCGCTGGGTCAGCTATCACACACGTGTCAGAGCGCAGTCTACTCCCCCCTCCTCCTTCCCCCCACACTTCATTATTAATACATTTTGTTGAAAATCTATGAAAGTTTGAGTGTTTAAACGAGAGACAAATGTGAGAAAAGTTTAAATCCAGTCTGAGAAACCAATCAGAACACAATATTACACTATAAAAAAAGTTACACTATAAAAAAAAACTTGGATCGGTGCCTTGGAACGAATCAGGCTTTTTCCATTGAAATAGCTACTCAACTTACAAATTTTTCACGTTACGAAACCACTTCTGGAACGAATTAATTTCGTAAGGTGAGGTACCACTGTATATCTAAAATGTCTTGCATTTATTCAACATGTTTTTTTCTTGCTGAGAAATCTTGGAAAAATATTGTGTGAACATTTTAGGCAAACAGGCTGTAAAATTTACCAAAATTGTCATATAGGAAAAACTAGGTAAGATTTTTCACTGAATCTGGTAGTGACAGGTCAATATCGATAGTGGATTTACAACAATTATGCATTTTGAAAACACTACACTGATTACAAAACTAGCTCTAGCTAGGTCTCTCAATTGGTATCAATTGGTATAAAATTGGTGGTAGGGCACTGGGATGGTGACAACCCCCACAGAGCACAGCAGCCACAAGAGGAGCACCACCACCAGCAGCACAATCCTCATGTCTGTGATTAGATGTGAGTCCTGCTTTTCTTATATGAACCATGCATCGTGCAATCTTATCTATAATTGATTCAACCGTTACGAGGGGCTGAGGGTCTTGTGGTCACAGTCAGATGTAAAGCTGCTAACAAGCTTCTTCAAAACTAATTGGTAATTGCACCTATAGTCATCCGTAGACAGCACCAGCAAATAGAGTTCAGTTGTTTAAAATCCATTAGACCTGTTGCTCTCACAGTATCACGTGATTTACTGTCTGCCACTGCTAAATGTAAATATACTAAAATGTATTAAATTTGATCCAAAATAAAGTTTAGTGTCTCATTAAATATGTATAACATTGTTTCCTCATCAGAAACATACACAGAGCTTTGTTTTGTTTCATTCACACATGTTCAACACACAAACCTGCATATTTAGACTGAATTCGTCTCTCATACAGAAAACCCTCTGTTCCACCTTGTGATGTCATGCGGTAATACAGAAAGTGCTCCACTGTATTTTTAAAACTTAAATGTTGTGAAATCTTTACTATTTCAATGGGAGTAAGTCTCATTGTAAGAAACATTGTTCTTGTTGCAACAAAACAAAAAAAGGAAGCCCCCTTCTAATTATGACCCTATTGTCTCTCCTTAAAACCACCGTGCAGTCAAACTTCAATCACAAGACCCTGAGTCCATCAGAGCCTCCTAATTGATTTGAGATCAGATTGTGTGGCGCTTGTTTCATATAAAAGGAACAGGAGCAGGACTCAATCACTTCAAACCACAGACATGAAGACTCTGCTGCTGCTGCCTGCTGCTCTTGTGGCTGTTCTGCTCTCCTCTGTGAGTGCTGTCTCCATCCCAGAACGTCCCAGGCCCTACCGCGCCTTCTGCCAATCCATATGGTGAGGAGACACTTCTTAATAGTTTATGATAGATGGGGAAGTGTTCTCAGTATAGACTTAAAATTACTGAAAGGTTATATTCTTAAATAGTACATAAAATATTCTTAAGAAATACTGCAAAGACACTGAATGATTACATTTAGTTCACATTTTTATATTCCATATACCTAAAAATCAGAAAATTCAAATTCAGATTGGGATTCAACGACGTTTATTGCTGCATGAGATAAAAAGTACACAGGACAAAGGATATTTCAGGGCTTAGAATTTTTTGTGTTTTTATTTTAAAATCACAAAAATGTTAATACGTTATATATTACCGCAGATCCTTCCCGCTATCACACTGTATAACTCCACTAGTCCAAACGTGCAATTTTTTCCACTATTTTCTTATTTACTTATTATTATTATTACTACTTATCTTGTCTATATGCACTTTTTTGTTCTACTTTCTTTTGCACTAAATTGTCTGGAGCTAATGTGTCAAGTGAATTTCTCCTGTGTGAGATCAATAAAGTCTTTTCTTCTTCTTTATTCTTTTAAAAAAACATATCAAATGTCTCTTGTCTCAATGTCTCAGGCTGTTTGCGACCCCATGTGCAAACATCAGCACAGTTCTAGAGCAGCAGTTAATGGCCTTCAGCCCTGAAGTTGGATGTGCAGATTGTCATTACAACGTAAGTACAAATATATTTAAAGTCTGCAATGTGTTTATGGTATAAAGCTTAGAGGGCCCTTATTATACTGTTTTCTGATTTGTTTTATAATGTTGTTTCTTCATCAACATATCTGAAGTTGCATTTTGTTTCATTTTCACATGTTTCACAAAAACCCTGCATATTAGGCTGAGTTCTTCTCTCAAGCAGAAAACAATCTGTTACACCTTGTGATGTCATGTTTATTTATTTATTTATTATTATTATTTTTTGTTTATTTCATTCATAAAGTATTAAAAGACATCATCAGTGCGATAGCAATACAAAAAATTGAATGAAAGGGAGCAGAGAGAAGAGTAATCTTATGTTATCTGCCCCTCTTCCTTTTCCAGACAATAACACGATAGTGACTATAAAACATTTCATCAAAACATTCCATTTTAATCACAATTATTAATCAATTGTAAACAGAAAGCTTCATTTTTAAGCACAACAATTTAGTTTTCTTTTTCATACCTACACATTACACTGGATTTTATGTATTTTAAAAAAAATGCCATTATTGTAATTGGTTCTTTGATTTCTTTGTCAAGACTATTCCATAAATTAACTCCTTTCACAGCAACACTTCGCTCCATAACATTGGTTCTGAATCTGGGTTTTTTAAACATGTAGGTTCCTTTTAATTGGCTTGTTCTCATCTCAAACAGTCTTTGAATATTTACAGGTAATGCACTGCACTACTTATGTGGTAGTACAGGAAGTGTTTCACTGTGTTTTTAAACTCCATACACCATCACTAGAATCATTTGGATGATTTTAGACCTGGAATTACCAATCTCTACTGAACTAAAGGTAAAATGTAGGCATTAACTTGATTACTACCACTACATGACATCACAAAGTGGAGCAAAGCATTTTGAGCTTTGGAGATGTAGACAGACTAATAATGCAGGGTTACTCAAACATGAGAATGAAACAAACACAACTCCAGGTATGTTTTTGATGACATCTTAAAACTAATTAGACTCAATTTTGCATAATATAGCAAAAAGACTGCTTATTCAGTTTTTTTTGATTTTCTAGGTTTTCTAGGTTTTACTTCAGGCTCAAACATGATAAAAAATACTGTATAATAGACCAATTGTTTCAGAAGTTGCTTGCACTGGCCATGCTTTGCTTTGTTCTTATGTAATTATTATAGTTATTGTATTTCCTATTGTCCTCTTCAGTTGGTGTCAGTTACTCCTCTGAAAATCCTGGCCAACCACACCTCTGCAGAAGGACTCACAGTCGAAATTCTCAGCTTTAAATTCATGGACACTGTTTTAAAGGGGGGCTGCAGGGTTTCTGTAAGTAACTGACATAAGTATTTTCATTTAAAGATGCACTGTGTAACTTTTCTGGTGAGCGGTCCCTACCTGAGATGATATTGCCTTGCCTGGAGTGTTCCACAGTGACAGTATAGCATTAAACATGTCGTTATTGCATTAGTTCCATTCCATACACGTGTTATTTATTGCTTAAAAAAGAAAACTTAGAGTGCTTGCCTCTCCACAGATCTGACTGTTAACTTGATTTGGTGAATCATACAGTGGAACATTGCAGGCCAAACAATAACTCAACTCAATAGAGACAAGCAGGTGGTGGACCAGAAAAGTTACACAGTGTAGCTTTCATAACAGTGGTCTACAAATTTTTGGACTTGATCTGCTTCCGAGATAAAAGTGGCTAAATCTCATTTATATTGATAAGATGAACTGGAAATCAATTGATAACTGTGCTGGTTAGCTAATGTGTTCAAGATATTTAATAATATTGTTTTACATCAAAATTGCATCTGTTTATACAATAGATTTAGGCATTTTTGCTTAAAAATAATATTTATATTTTGAAAATATTTAACTTGCACTTCTTTATCCATCAAAAAATAAACAAGAAATATCTTAAGACATCAGATGCACACAATTTCGAGGCGTCTCTCTTATTTGAAATAAAAAAATATTTGATGTTAAAACTCTAGACATATTAAAATGAATGTATTGGAATGTGCAGACAGGCTTTCAGATAGAACTGGTTGCTTGTAGACACACTGTACCTTCTGATAAGCTACAGTTTTTGCCTTATTTTGTATACATTTCCTATTTTGACCCAATACTATATCTTGGAAACTATAGCCAATCAGCACTTCTGACTTACTTTTTCCTTTATTAGTGACCTAAACCAAGAAAAATTTCATTACTTTTGTTCCGGAAGCATTTTGCTTGTAGACCAGTGAATTGGTAAAAGTTTGTTTTATTTCCATGCATTTGTACAATTTTATACAATTTGTCTTCTTCTCTTCCTCTACAGGCAGTTTCTCAGTCTGTTGCCTTCTCCAGTCTTCTTGACAACAGCATCAACTACTGCAACCTCTACAATGTGGTCACAGGTCAGTGTAGAAAGTTCATTATCATAACCCCACACCCTGTGAAATGTTAAATACTTTTCTCTCTCTCTCTCTCTCTCTTGTAGCGAGTGGTCTCACTTTACAGCCGGACTTCATAGAGATGACCAATGAATGGGCCTGCCTTGGATATGGGAAGGCCACATGTGAAGTCTAAAGTGGAATAAGGAATAATGTGTGTGTGTTTTTTAAAGATTACTGGTAGATTAGAGGGCACTGATGCTTTAATAAAACTACCAGGGAGTGAGTGGCTCTTCTATAAAAGCATTTTTGAGATGATGGCTATGTCCCAAGGATTGGTTATTTGTGGTGGGGATTTTAATATCAGGCTAGACTCATCAGGGAGTGGCACCCAGAGCAACCCGGTATCTAAAAAGGGTGGGTGTTATAGATGTATGGAGAGACATGTACCCAACGACCAGAGATTATACCCATTTTTCTAACCCACACTTGGTTTATTTGAGGATTGATTTAAGATAAAGAATTTGCAAATATCAACAATTGACTTATCAGTCCATAGCCCAATAATCCTGGTAGTAGATTTAAAAAAGACACAGAGAACCTTGTGGAAAATGAATTAATATATGACTCCACAACACTGGAGAGAAATAAAAAAGACATTAACGAATATTTGGAAATTAATGACAATGGGGAAATGAAGCCCACAGTCGTGTGGGACGCATTAAAAGCAGTCTTGGGAGGGAAACTTATCTCCCGAACCACATTTATGAAAAAAAGTAAGAGTCAACTCCTGGTAAATCTACAGACAAAATCGAAACAGATGCAAAATAGGGACACCCTAAATACTAACGTGAAAATGAGAACTGAAATAAAGATCGTGCAAAAACAAATAGAGGAGATTTATAATGTAGAAGTGCAAAAAAAGCTGACATTTTTGAAACAGAAACATTATGAGGTGGGGCAAGATCAGCAAAAATCTTGGCCTATAAACTACGAAAACAACAAAAGGAGAATACAATTTATAACATTAAAAATCATATTAATGGTGAGGTTGACGACTCAAGGGAAAAGATTAAAGAAAGCTTTGGGAAATTTTATCAAGATTTATATACCCAAATATCAGCAGTGTATTGATATTGAGAAGTGTATTGATATGTTTTTGATATGATGTGGTATGTTTTTGAATGGTCTTGAATGGTCTTGATCTACCTAAAATTCAAGATTCACAAAATGAAACGTTAGTGATGCCTATCACAATTAAAGAATTCAGTTTAGCCATAGCAAAGCTGAAATCCGGTAAATCTCCAGGCTCTGATGGGTACACAGGAGAGTGGTATAAATGCCTTAAAACGAGCCTGACACCACTGCTATTGCGAACATTTAACTGGGTTTTACAAACTGGTGAAATACCCCCCTCTTGGTGTGAAACCATTATTTCAGTGATCCCAAAAGAAAATAAAGACAAACAAGAATGTTGAACCATAAGTGCCAGCTGCTGTACCGGCTGGTTAGCTCAACTGGTAAGTCACTGACTTTCCCCAGCGGGATGTGGGTTCAAATCCACCCCCTGGCAATGAGCAAGACAGTGTGGGTCCTTGAGCAAGACCCCTCACGGTACTGCCCCCCGGGTGCCGAAAAGATGGCTGCTCACTGCTCCTGAAAAGGATGGGTCAATTTCTCCCGTGTGTCATTATGTGTGAGACCAAAAAAGACTTAATCTTAATGTGGACTATAAATTATTTACTTCCATATTGGCACGTCGATTAGAAAAAAATCTGCCCCGAGATAATCAATCTAGATCAGACAGGATTTATACACCAAAGACAAACACTGGACAATATCAGGAGGTCACTCCATATTGTAGACCATGTAACACAGCAAAAAACTGCAGCATTAATAGTAGGGTTGGACGCAGAAAAGGCCTTTGATTCTGTAAGGTGGCTTTTTCTCTATAAAATGGGCAAATTTGCTTTCCATGATTTGTTTATCAAAGCGATTCAATCACTATATTCAAAACTAACTGCACTGATAACGGGGATCTCTCAGGCTCATTCCAGCTGGAAAGGGGAAGTAGACAGGGCTGCCCAATCTCTCCCCTTTTATTTGCACTATTTATCGAGCCTCTTGGTCAGTTAATAAGACAAAGTTAAGGTTAAAGGGTGACAATTGTGGGAGTCGAACACAAGGTGGCAATGTTCGCAGATGATGTACTAGTTTACATGGAGGAACCTGAGAATTCTTTTCACGGGTTGATGTTCAGGGAATTTGAAAATCTATCAGCTTAATATTTCTAAAAGAGGTGATGGCCTTAAATTTCGCAGTCTCAAATCTACAGGAAAGATATAATCTGAACTGGGAGGCTCCAGGAATAAAATATCTGGGGGTCACAATTACTAAAGATCTACCTCAATTTAATGCGAACAAATTATGAGGATTTGCAGAGATGGAGTCTTATCCCATTTTAAAGTTTAACCTCCAGAGTAAATGCAATCAAAATGACAGTACTCCCAAAATTGCTACGTTTGTTTCATACATTTCATACAGCTACTTTAGGGAGTGGGACAAATAGATATCACGTTTTATTTGGCAAAGAACAAAGCCTAGGGTAAGGTACAGCAATGCAATTAAGAAAAGAGAAAGGAGGGATGGCCCTTCCATGTTTAAGATATTGTTTCTATGCTGCTCAGTTAGTTCTGCTTCTTTATTGATGTAATGAGGATTATAAAGCAAAGTGGAAGGGAATGGAGTTTAAAATTATAAACTTTTAACCTTTGCAGGCCATAGCATGTGATAAGAATCTGTGGTCACTTATGAGTGAGATCTGGCATAAAGTGGTAAATCTGACCCTAATTCAGAGAATGATAACATTATTCAGATGGTGTACTTTGATTGGGAGAACAACAGAAGTGACTGTGTTTTTAAATCTTGGATAGAGAGGGGTCTGACAACTTACTGGTCATTTACAGAAAAGAACATTCCTCTCAGCTTTCAGGCAATGCAAAATAGATATGACCTGCAGGCAGCTGACGTTTATAGATACTTACAAGTCAGACATAAATTTACGTCAAATTGCAAAATATTAAATTTGACTCGACCTGAAGAAGCATTTTTTTTTTAATATTGACATTGGCATATAGCCTATCTACCCCAAAAATGATATCTAAAATAAACAATGCTCTATTTACTACTGACAAGAATAAAACGCTATATGTGAAACAGAAAATGGGAAAAGGAGGCGGCAGTAGAAATTACTGAGGATGGAAGGGAGGGGATCTGTGGTGGTTGTCAACTGCCTCCCTGTCCTGGAGGGAGCATTGCTGGAAGAATATTATTAGATATTTTAAAACTCCAGCTCAGGGAACCAACAAGTTAGCACGCTGGAGGCAGTGTGCTTCTGAGGAGGGGAATCATTACCACAAATTAAAAAGGTACTGGAGTGAAATCCATGCAAAATTAAATTTTGTTTTTGGAGTGAATTTACCATTTGATTTTGGAACTTTGTATTTAGGTACTTTTCTGGAACGGAGAAGTGATAAGAAGCTGTTACAAGCCCTCTTGGTGGCAAAAAAAAAAAGGCTCACTCCTGTTCCACCTTCACTGGATGGCTGGATTGACATAATTTCTGACATATTTAAGATGAAAAAGCAAACATACAATAAACATTCAAAGAGACAAATTTTATAGTATTTGGAATAGTATTAGTTGGGGTGAATTAAGTATATCACCCCAACTAAAAAAGATTTCTTGTAACTTCTCCATTTCTGGTGAAGATTTGTTTTATTTTATTTCACACTGTAGGCCTATAATACTATGTTTTTGATTGTATTTCTGTTCCTGTAAGCTCACCAGTTCTTGTAGCTAAATAGTTTAGTCTTTTTTTGTTTGTTTGTTTGTTTTGTTTGTTTGTCTTTTCCTTTTTCTCGCAATATACCAAAAATTTGAAAGATCATACAGTATTTGAACTTTATATCTGTAATATGAAAATATTTACTCTTTTCTTTCTTTAAAAAAATGAAAAGGATACCTTAATTAGGCATATTCTTTGTTTTATTATTATTATTTTTATTTTATTTTATTTTTATTATTATTATTGATTTCTCTAAATTTCTGAATTTACAGACTAATGCTAACTGAACATTTCTTGTGTTGCCAGAAATAAATATAAATCAATTCCCCACCACGTTCCCCACCTCACACATTAAGCTACTTTAGTAGGTTTATAGTGACAGTTTTAATGGCAGGCCTATAACAAATAGGTTATAGGCAAATGGGAGTTATAAGCATAGGCTACTGTGCACCTTTGCACCTAGACTAGTGGATTAAGGTGTAAAGTCAATTTATGGTGCGTCACTGACAGTTTGGAACCAAGCCTTAGGCCTAGAATTTCCCCCCCAAATAAATACATAAATACATAAAAAGGAAAAAAATGGTTTGGGATATTTTTGACCGAAATTGTACTATACCTAAGAGTACAAATCTGAAATCAAAAATCTACAAGACACGAGATCGAGGAGTAGGTCACTCCCAAGTCACCGCTTTACGTCAGCGCAGGGCCCTTTTGAACTACACGTAAAACCACGCACGGACCGGGCCCTGATTTAATGATTATTCTCTTAAAATTAAATTCCTATTAGGCTACTGAGGTAAAATTATTACAGCTAAGCGCCTATCCTTGCATTTGTAAAATATCTGTTCAGTCAAAGGCCTAAAGACGCACGGCCAGTCGGTGCGTCGGTGCGATAGCGTTAGAACGTTCTGGCGCACTATAAAAGCGGCGGCGCTAACAGTTCCTCAGAACCCTGAGAACGCTACTTGAACGTTCTGCGGACACTTGTACTAACTTTGGTATTCATCAATTATTAGCCCCTCACCGGCCGTAAAACAGTGTCACAACACTGTACAAATGTCTTTTTAAAGACCCTTTTTGGAGGTTGGAAAACGCACCAAGTTGACTGACTGCACTTCGCCATGGCACTTCATCTACTTTGGGATCATTTCGTCCGAGGTAAAATTAATCAAACAACATTCAAACATGATACGTTATGATAAATATTAATAACATAGTCCAAATACTTAATGACAAGAACAGTTTTGTTCATCTGTGACAGTTTCTGTGGCTGTAAGGTTTGGCTCCCAATAACCAGGTTTATGAAAATTGATAATTTGCGACATTTACTCGACGATTTCATTCTGGATTATGATAAACAGTCGGTGAAACTGCCCTAAATATATCAGCACGATTGCGCAGTGAAAAGTTATGTTCACATTTATAGGAAATCATTTGTGTTAATATTCATCCGGGTTTGAGTGGCATTTTGTAAAAAAAAACAAAACAACAACAACAAAAAAACATGGCGCCCAGCTAGCCATGCTAAAGTGGAATCTACTGCATCTTTTTCTACTCTGCAACCAAGTTGGCGCCGCGAATGGCAGCCCTGATGCTCGGAGTGTCTGTCCGCTCTAGGTATCGAAGCAAGTTCCTAATGTTGTGAACCTGTTCACTCATATGGCAATAAAAACCTTCCTGATTCCTGATTCCTGATTCCTGAATGTTTAAAGAAATGCACTTTTGATCTCCATAGAAACCCTGGTGTTTGGATTGAATTTGAGCCTTTCCTTTGATCTTTGGTGTAGATGTGTTTAGACTGTCAGGTGCACTGTGCAGCAGAGCAAAGGAGGAGAGGACCCACTCAAATCACTGCAAGAAAACCTACAGGACACACCATATAGCCTATAAACGTTTAACGTTTAAATAAATTAAAACGTGCTTAATTAAAGGGTCCAACTAATAATCCATAACTATATTCTATTCATAATTATGAATTCATTCATTTATCAAATTGGCCTACTTAACAGAGCCAAGCAAGAAACAAGAACCAAGCAAATTGTACTGTAGCCTAATGTTTGGTTATATTCTTTAAATTACAATTATGTAGTTAAAATATTATCCAAAATGCATCATAGCATGCTCAAGTACGACACAAGTCCAAGTAGAAATTCACAATAAACATATTGTGTTCTTAGCCCTGTATGTCTTTATGTGCCATCCACCTGTATTAGGCCTAATGTGTAATAGTGTAACAAAATGTGAGAATTTGAAAAAAACACGTCCCTTGATTTAATTTGTCCATATCCTGCACTGTTGATAACACATACTTATAACTACTTATTGTACAAATAATATAGTATACTTAAGTCACTTTACCTATTGTTTATTCTTGTCCATCTGCTGCACTGTTCATAAGTCAGAGCCACTTATTGTGCAGCTTTGAAGCCTTATAGCTTTACTCTTCTAACACTGTTGTGTCTATTGTATTTCTTTATTGTATAATTGGGGCCAAGCACCGAAGGTGCTAGGCACCATAGTGTTTCTACTGATTTTTCTTCTTCTTTTTCTTCTTCTTCTTATTATTGGGGCCAAGCACCGAAGGTGCTAGGCACCATAGTGTTTCTACTATGAAGTGTATGATTCTCTGATAGACTGGTGGGACGGGGCGAAAGCCCGGATAAAGAGACTGGCCATCCGATGGCAGAGGAAACACAAAAATGTGTTTGCACTGCATCACCTTTGCTCTCCCCAGGCCCCTTTCTTCATCCCTTTGGTCCTCTACATCCCCCCTGTTTCTCTTAGCCCTTGTGCCCAGTGGTGTTTATTCCCGTACCCGCATCCCCCGATGTGTCTTCTGAGTGCTTTGTGAATGTTATTGTGGTGATGAAATGTGTACTATTATGTACCTGAAGTGTGTATTATTGTGTACCTTGTAATATTAAAAGATAAAAAAAAAAAGTGTTTCTACTGCTTATAGATGCCTCAGGCAGGTTTGACGTGGAGGAAATCGGGCAGGTTTATGAGGGCTGGGGCTGGGTTTCGGAGAGCCGAAATCCTCAGGAAGGCAAGTGTGATCCAGTCCTCTGTCCTGACGAAGTGGGGGGACCTGTTTGAGACGGGGCCCCTGGACCCGGGGGAGGTACGTGGGGAGGAAGTAGGCGAGTGTTCTTTGGATTTTGATATTGTATGGGGAGAGAGGGTGTTGAGGCTGATGGAGACGAAGGTGCACACCTTCTACAGGCTGTTGGTGGCCGGGGACGCTCGGCGCCCTTCTGCAGAACACAGATGGTCGCAGACATTTCCCACACATGACACTACCTCCATCTGGGCTCACATATATAATTGGTACACCCCGCCCCAAGTCAGTCATTTTTACTTTAAGTTGAGACACGGGATCATTTACACCTGCACCAGGTTGCACGCAATACACCCTGACAGGTACGGCTGTGACTGTCCGGTATGCGGTGAGGCGTCTGAAGACCTCCTCCGTCTGGCCGCCCGGTGTCCTGTCGTGCAGCGGTTCTGGACCTGGCTACTGGACCTTCTCGCTCGGAGGCTGGCGTTGAGACTCCCACCACCGGCGGCCCATGGACTCGATGACCCCCGGGCTCTGGTTCTGCCTCTTCGGCCCTGTCCAGCAGCGACCTTGGGGGCCGGATGCTCCCATGGTCAACTGAGATGCCGCCCGCCTTGTCCTGTTTGTGGCCAGATATTCGATTTTCGTGGCACGGAACCGCCGCCTCCACGACGGCCGCGCAGCGGATCACTGGCCCCTTTTCACAGCACTCCTTCGCGCCCACGTCCGCCATCTCCACGACGCAAGAGAAATGGAGTTTTGCGACACCTTCATCCCAGACAATACGCTTTTCTCCATCTCCCGAGCCGGTTCCCCTCGGTTGGACTTCTGACCCCTACCCCCCTCCGCTGTCCCCCCTGGACCCTGGCGCCTGGACCTTCCCTGGGCGCTGCATCGCCCTTGCTCTCCCCCAGGCCCCTTTCTTCACCTGGGACAAGCCCTTTGGTCCTCTACACTTACCCTGTTTCTCTTAGCCCATGTGCCCAGTGGTGTTTATTCCCGTGCCCACATCCCCCGATGTGTCTTCTGAGTGCTTTGCGAATGTTGTTGTGGTGCTAATATATGTACCTTGTAATAATAAAAGATAAAAAAAAGTGTTTCTACTGCGTTGCCTAGCAACATTGCCTAGCAACCCTTTGATCTTGTCTTTGATGTGTCTTGTCGACTGATACACTATGTCCCCTTCTTCTTCTTATTATACATTATTCCTCTGACCATGGGAGTCTATGACAACCCCTAGAACCGTCTGGTAAAAAGTTGTGAAATTTTGCATGCACATTCCAGCCAGTCTCCTCATTACCCACAGCAATTTATAGGCCCCCAGCCCCTACCGTCTAGTGCCACCAGCAGGTCAAAGTTGCAGGAATGTTCAGGAATTGCCTAGCAACGCACCTAGCAACCGATCTGTCTTTGATGTGTCTTTGATCTGTTAAACCCTGTTAAACCCTGTCAGACTCTGTTAGACCCTGTCAGGGTCAGATTCTGTTAGACCCTGTCAGAGCCTGTTAGACCCTGTCAGACTCTGTTAGACCCTGTCAGACTCTGTTAGATCCTGTTAGACCCTGTCAGACCCTGTTAGACCCTGTCAGACCTTGTTAGACCCTGTCAGACTCTGTTAGACTCTGTTAGACCCTGTCAGACCCTGTCAAACCTTGTTAGACCCTGTTAAACCCTGTTTCTGAGTCTGACAGGGTCTAACTACCCTGTTAGACCCTGTCAGATGCTGTTAGACCCTGTCAGACGCTGTTAGACCCTGTCAGACTCTTTTAGACCCTGTTAGACCCTGCCAGACCCTGTTAAACCCTGTTAGACCCTGTTAAACCCTGTCAGACTCTGTCTATCTAAACCCCAGCACCTGCAACAAGATTATTATAGTTTATGAAAACAGTCAGACTCTATTAGACCCTGTCAGACCCTGTTAGACCCTGTCAGACTCTGTTAGACCCTGTCAGACTCTGTTAGATCCTGTCAGACCCTGTTAGACCATGTCAGACCTTGTCAGACCCTGTCAGACTCTGTTAGACCCTGTCAGACCCTGTTAAACCTTGTTAGACCCTGTTAAACCCTGTTTCTGAGTCTGACAGGGTCTAACTACCCTGTTAGACCCTGTCAGACTCTGTTAGACCCTGTCAGTCCCTGTTAAACCTTGTTAGACCCTGTCAGACCTTGTTAAACCTTGTTAGACCCTGTTAAACCCTGTTTCAGAGTCTGACAGGGTCTAACTACCCTGTTAGACCCTGTCAGACTCTGTTAGACCCTGTCAGACCCTGCATGCGGCCTACATGCTGAGGCCTACATGCACCTTTGGTGCTTGGCCCCACATTGCTGCTTGCAGCTATATTTTTTCCTGCTTTTGATCACATGTTCCGATTTTCCCGCTGTTCTTGAACCATGTGTTGCAGCGCTGTAATGACAATGTCATATGCAACCAAATGTATTCAGCTGGTGTGAATTGCACAATGCAGTATTTGGAATACACCACAATAGATGTATCAGTAAAATAGGCCAAATGAACTGATTAGAAGCAATGTCATAAACCTACAGTTAGTTTAGACACAAACATCAAAATAACAAATTGGCCTTGCAAACTCTGGCTCCTCCAGATATACACTCAACAAAAATATAAACGCAACACTTTTGTTTTTGCTCCCATTTTTCCTGAGATGGACCCAAAGATCCAAAATTCCCTCCAGATACACAACACTACCATTTCTCTCAAACATTGTTCACAAATCTGTCCAAATGTGTGACAGCGAGCACCTCTGCCCCGCCGAGACAATCCACCCCACCTCACAGGTGTGCCACATCAAGATGCCGATCCGACATCATGACCAGTGCACAGGTGCGCCCCAGACTGCCCACAATAAAAGGCCACCCCGAAATGTGCATTTTTTTTTTTGCTTTATTGGGGGTCTGGGGACTCAGAACCAGTCAGTATCTGGTGTGACCACCATTTGCCTCATGCAGTGCAACACATCTTCGCATAGAGTTTATCAGATTGTCAATTGTGGCCTGTGGAATGTTGGTCCACTCCTCTTCAAAGGCTGTTATGGACGAAGAACACAGGTGCATTTTATTGATGGCATTTTGAATGCACAGAGATACCGTGATGAGATCCTGAGGCCCATTGTTGTGCCATACATCCATGAACATCACCTCATGTTTCAGCAAGATAATGCACGGCCCCATGTTGCAAGGATCTGTACACAATTCTTGGAAGCTGAAAATGTCCCAGTTCTTGCATGGCCAGCATACTCACTGGACATGTCACCCATTGAGCATGTTTGGGATGTGCTTGACCGGCGTATACGACAGCGTGTACCAGCTCCCACTAATATCCAGCAACTTCGCACAGCCATTGAAGAGGAGTGGACCAACATTCCACAGGCCACAATTGACAATCTGATAAAATCTATGCGAAGATGTGTTGCACTGCATGAGGCAAATGGTGGTCACCAATGTTCCCCCTAATTTTTCATGTGTCTGAGCAAACACACTAACTCCCTGAGCGTTCCTTGGACTCCTGTGAGCAACATCCGACATGCACCCTGTGGCCACACCAGTATCACACCTGAGATCATGGCAAGTTACAGCTTATGAATCAAATTACTGCTGTTATTTCTGTTAGATTACTTTTAATATAACTGATTTTTTGGTCCACTTCTCAAAAATCTGTTCATGAACTTTGTACATGTTGTATGTCAGTGTGAGGGTCCTGCCTCAGTGAAACATTGAACATTACAATATTTTTGAAAAATAACCTGTGTATATACCTGTGTATAAACCTGTAAAACCACATGAAGAGAGATTTTTTCAGCTTGATAAATATAGCCTACATGTAGCTGCAGATTTTTTAGGGATGATTGTAGGACCTATAGGACACTATAAGATGGGTCTTTCTCAAAATAATGATCTCCAAAATAAGTATACATTTTTATCAGTTTATATCTTGCTTTTTAATCATTACCCAGTTTAAGTAATTTTGTGAGAGTGACAGAGCTCTGTGGTTTAACGCTCTGGAGAGAGACACTTCACACAGAAAGTCCCGTCTTTTTGCTCACAAAAACCTATGGCTTGGACAGAAACAAAGAAAACAGCCGTGGACTACATTATGGCTCTACCTGTCTCCTCTTCTGTTCTTCCCTACGTGGAGTGTGTGCGGGCGGCGCTCCCGACGGCTGGTGCGGACCTGTCGCTCTGACCCGCCGCTCTGACCCACGGCGATGCGCACGACAACTATGGTCTTACTGAAGGAAGCGAGCGAAATGCAATCGAAATGAATCTGTTTGTAGTTGGCTTGTCCCTAACGCATGTGCACATTCACATGTGCAAACTGAATCTATCAGACTGGATTCCGTGTGTCAAACCAGCGCTGAGTTCAGGTTAGATTTTATTTTATGCGCTGAAAAGGATTTGATGTGCGCGCTGAACGTCTGGGCAGTGCGCAATTGCGCACGCGCGCACCTTAGAGGGAACAGTGGTGGTCACACCAGATACTGACTGGTTCTGAGTCCCCAGACCCCCAATAAAGCAAAAAAATGCACATTTCGGGGTGGCCTTTTATTGTGGGCAGTCTGGGGCACACCTGTGCACTGGTCATGATGTCGGATCAGCATCTTGATGTGGCGCACCTGTGAGGTGGGGTGGATTGTCTCGGCGGGGCAGAGGTGCTCGCTGTCACACATTTGGACAGATTTGTGAACAATGTTTGAGAGAAATGGTAGTGTTGTGTATCTGGAGGGAATTTTGGATCTTTGGGTTCATCTCAGGAAAAATGGGAGCAAAAACAAAAGTGTTGCGTTTATATTTTTGTTGAGTATACATAGGCCTGTTTGTTATGTTACTTAAAGGTCCCATGACATGAAATTTTCACTTTCTGAGGTTTTTGAACACTAATGTGAGCTCCCCTACCCTGTTTAGGCCCCACCCCCATGGCTAAACGTTGCGAAATGTGTAAACTGAGCATTTGCGATCCTTTTCCGCGTTTGAAAAAAAGACGCCCAAACGGGCAATTCTGAACAAGGGAACTTTCTGACGTCACAATCACGGAAAGGTTTCCACCCCCCGTCTGGATGTCTACCCACCGTCTCTGGAAATCACGTCCAGAGAATTTGGACCGCGAAAGAGCTACGAAATGCAAGATGCGTTTTTTTATTTGCCTGGAGACACGTGAGAGTGTTTTCAGGCTCGGATGTCCTTTATCCGAGCCTCCGAACCTCTGAAACAGCAGTGGTTTAATTTTATTTTCTGTGAAAATGTGTTTTTTTTTTCAATGGAAAGCATCTCATATCTTCCTCCGCTCTTAAAACACGGAAGTGGGGACAGCGCACCGCTAATCCAGGAAACAGCGGCGTATTTGGCCACAACCCACCCGCTGCACTGGCCTGTCTCTGTCCTCCTCATTTGCATTCAAGCAACAACGCCCAGAATAAAGCCTTTCAGAGACATATTTGTGACTCTGACTGTGTTCATGAGGCTATCTCATGCACTGAGGCTTGATTTTGACGACGGATTCATTTACACTATTAGGGAACCATTAAGGCGCCATATAAAAGCATCAAGAAGTGCCATGTCATGGAATCTTTAAATAATTGTGAGTAATAGTAGTAATAGTATAAGTCAGTAGAGCCTGTGATACTCAGACCTGCTCCAGCTACAAATTGAAGGGTGTTTAAAGATCCCATGACATGGTACTTCTTGATGCTTTTATATGGCTCCTTAATGGTTCCCTAATACTGTAAATGAATCCTTCTTCAAAGTCAACACTCAGTGCATGAGAAACAGAGACAAGATGAGAAAGAAAATTTTTTCTCCCTCAGAACAGGTCATAATGGGCGTTGTTGCTTGAATGCAAATGAGGAGAAAAGAGCTGGCCAATAGTAGAGGGTGGGGGCGTGGCCAAACTCTCCGCTCGGAGCTGTCAGCTGTGCCCTCTGATCCATTTCCTTGTTTTTGCATGGGGGAGAGATTTGAAGCGTTCCATTGAAAAATAAACACATTTCCACAGAAAATAAAATTAAACCACTGCTGTTCAAAGGTCCAGAGGCTCAGATAAAGAACTTCCGAGCCTAGAAACACTCAGACGTGCCTCCAGGCAAATAAAAAAAAGCATTTTGCATTGCCTAGCACATTCGCAGTCCAAACTCTCTGGGCGTGATTTACAGAGACGCTGAGTACAGACAGACGGGGGTGGAACTGCATTTGCATTTCTTTTTTCGATCTGACGTCAATCAGGTGCCTTGTTCAAACTCAGCCGTTTGAGCTCCGAATTTTTGTGAAGCAGAAAAGGATCGCAAATGCTCAGTTTAGACATTTTGCAACTTTTAACCATGGGGGGGGGGGGCTAAACAGGGTAGGGGAGCTCACATTAACGTTCAAAAACCTCAGAAAGTGAAAATTTCATGCCATGGGACCTTTAACATGATCAAACCTGTTGCAGCGGACCTTCAGGACCCTCTGAACCTTCGGGTAGACGAGCATCCAGACGACTTCTCGGACGAGGATGACCAAGGTGAATTAGGGGCAGGTGGTCTTAGGCCTCAGGATTTTTGGACTGAAGACTCTGGGTATGAGAGTCTCTCTTGGGAGGAGGAGGATGAAGAGGAAGAAGAGAGGGAAGAGGAAGAAGAGAGAGAAGAGGACAACATCCCTCCCCCTGTGGGTCCTGCTCTGGACGTCATTCCCTTCAATAGATACTGGCACGTCAGGGATGAAGACGATAAAGACAAGGAAGACCCCAGCTCCAACCAGCCATGCCTCCCCCCTGTGGGTCCTGCTCTGGACTTCATTCCCCTAAGCAGATGCAAGCGCAGCAGGGATGAAGACGAGGAAGACCCCAGCTCCAAGCGGCCGTGCCTCTCCACCTCCCATCAAGGCCTCCCCTCCTCCCACCCAGGCCCCTCCACCTCTTCTGGGAGGTCTGGGGGCTTCAGATACTTCTACCAGCTCCGGCTCCAAGACTCTGAGTCCTATGAGGACTGAACTCTAAGACTCAGAGCTTGGCTCAATGCGGCGACTTTTATCATCTTCAACCACGCCCATCATCCCATTGATTTCTTGATTGATCGATTGATTAATTAAAAAAAAAGATTAGACTGAAGTTAAGGAATACTATGTAGGATTTCTTAAAACAACAAACATTAATGACCTTTTCTTGTTGAGTTAACTGTAATTTTTATTCTGAATTGAATCTGAGTACTGTAGTTTTACAGAAATTCCTGCATGGTACACCTTGTACCTTCTGGGCATAGAAGGGTCAGAGGTGAAAGTGTGTTTTATACTCTTTTATTATTATTACAATTATTATTAGTAGTAGGTTTATGTTTGTGTGAAAACAAAAAGTACAAAAAAGTAAGGAATATGATTTCAACAAGCAAATAATATTATTACTATTAATAATAATAATAATAATAATAATAATAATAATTATATATATTTTTTTTTTCTGCACTGACCAAAAACCTAATAGTGTAAAATTTTATTTAAGTACTACAGTTTGACAGAAATTCCTATATAGCACACCTTACATTAATTTTAAACTTGTGCTTTTCTGGGCATAGAAGGGTTAGAGGTGTGTTTTATAGTACTTAGTAGTACAACTGCTAAGGACTAACTGTGTGATACAAAAAATACAACAACAAAAAAAAGTATTTTACTTTAAGTCTCTTTGGAGACTTGTACTGTGTTGAATTATTGTATCTTCAGATGTGGGTTTGTTCACTAACTCACTAACTTAGTGACCATACCTGCTTGTAAAAGCCTGATCTCGTCAGATCTCAGAAGCTCAGCAGGGCAGGGCCTGGTTAGTACTCGGATGGGAGACCACTGGAAATTCCAGGTGCCACAGTGGGGCACCAGTCACAAAAAAACTCATTGTGTCCTTAGGCAAGAAACTTCACCCACATTGCCTAGTATGAAAGTGGTAAGTGCGTGAGTGTTGGAGGTGGTTGGAGGGGCCGAAGGCGCAGATTGGCAGCCTCGCTTCTGTCAGTCTGCCCCAGGGCAGCTGTGGCTACAAAAGTAGCATACCACCACCAAGTGTGGAGCGAATGAACAATGAACTGTAAAGCGCTTTGGGTGTCTTGAAAGCCGCTATATAAATGCAATTAATTATTAGGGGACAAGCACTGTAGGTGCTAGGCACCTTATAGGTCGCTGCTGGACAGGTCTGAAGAGGCAGAACCAGAGCCCGGGGTCATCGAGTCCATGGGCCGCCGGCGGTGGGAGTCTCAACGCCAGCCTCCGAGCAAGAAGGTCCAGTAGCCGGGTCCAGAACCGCTGCACGACAGGACACCGGGCGGTCAGATGGAGGAGGTCTTCAGGCGCCTCACCGCATACCGGACAGTCACAGCCGTACCTGTCAGGGTGTATTGCGTGCAACCTGGTGCAGGCGTAAACGATCCCGTGCCTCAACTTAAAAGTCAAAATTACTGACTTGGGGCGGGGTGTACCAATTATATATGTGAGCCCAGATGGAGGTAGTGTCATGTGTGGGAAATGTCTGCGACCATCTGTGTTCTGCAGAAGGGCGCCGAGCGACTCTGGCCACCAACAGCCTGTAGAAGGTGTGCACCTTCGTCTCCGTCAGCCTCAACACCCTCTCTCCCCATACAATATCAAAATCCAAAGAACACTCGCCTACTTCCTCCCCATGTACCTCCCCCGGGCCAGGGGGGTCCGTCTCAAACAGGTCCCCCCACTTCGTCAGGACAGAGGACTGGATCACACTTGCCTTCCTGAGGATTTCGGCTCTCCGAAACCCAGCCCCAGCCCTCATAAACCTGCCCCTGATTTCCTCCACGTCAAACCTGCCTGAGGCATCTATAAGCTGTCCTACCTGTTTAATCCCCACTCCCTCCAGAACCCCACTGAACATGCTCTCCCTCCTCCCTGGAGGGTCGGAGAGCATGTCAGGGTTGAAACGCAGAGGCATCTGCCCCAGTTGCCACAGGGAACGCGGTGCCGCCACAGTGCACGGCCTCAGCGCACGGCCTCAGCGCAGCCCAGGCCTCAAACACCTCCCTCTCGAAAGGGAGAAAGCGCTCAAGGGTGACCCGCCGGGGGAGCATGCACAGGTTAAATAAACCGTGCTCACCCAGCCGATCTACCTGAACTGCGAAGAAGTCCTTCCACGCGGCCGTAAAGCCGGTGCCAAGGAACTTCTTAATTGCCTTGAGACGCAACGCACGCTTCTTAACAACCAAATCAATGAGTTTAAGTCCCCCTTGGTTGTGCTCGCCTATCATAACATTGTGTGCAATCAGCCCACGTTCTCTTCTCCAAATAAACCTATTCATCGCAATGCTAATTCTGTTTGCCACTGCGTCCGGCAAGTCGTACACGGTGAGGGCATGTACGAGCTTGGACAGGCACAAGGCATTGACGACTAAAACCTTGCCCTTGATTTTTAAATCGCGAATCCGCCATAATTTCATGCAAGCGTTAACACTGTTGTACAAACCTGTCCTCAAATTGTCTCTACAGGCCGCCCCATTCCTCCCCAGTAGGACGCCGAGAACCCTGTAAAGGTCTGCTGCGTTCCTGAGGCCGCAGGTGTTCTGGGCGGTTGCGAGGCTTCCGCAGAAAGCCACGGAGGACTTCTCGAGATTGACTTTGGCGCCTGAAGCCAGACAGTAGACATTGAGCACTTGGAGAGCCGCGTCGAGGCTCTGCACGTCTCGAAGAACAAGATTTGTGTCGTCCGCAAATTGAAAAATCTTGTATTCCCTACCCGCGGGGCTCGTGAGTCCGCGCACGGCCCTGTCCTTCTTCAGCACAGCAGCGAGAGGTTCAGCCACTATGCTGTAGAGAAGCGCGCTTAGCGAGCACCCCTGTCTGACCGACCTCCGCAAAGGGAAGGGGTCAGAGAGGAGGCCGTTGCATTTCACGCGGCTGACCGCGTTCGAATATAATAAGCGGATCCAATTGATGAACCTATCTTTGAAGCCAAACCTTCCCAGAACGCGATAGAGGAAGCTGTGGTCCACCCTATCGAACGCCTTATTGAAATCAGCAGAGACGTGGACGCCACCCGTGGCGTGCATCTCCCTCAACAGGTACTTTAAAGAAAGTATTGTGTCCGAGATGTCATGCCCCGGGATGCCGTACGCCTGCTTGTCCGCGACTATTGTGCCTATGATGCACTTTAACCTACCCGTCAGAATGCGAGACAGGATTTTGTAGTCGGTGTTGAGGAGACTTATAGGCCTGTAGTTGGCCAGGCTCTCTCGGGCACCTTTTTTGAAGACCAGGGTCACGATACCAAGAGTGAAGGAGTGCGAGCACCTCCCCTCCTTCTCGATGTCATGAAACAGCGTGTGGAGAATGGGTGCCAGGCAGTGGGCAAACGCCCGGTAGAACTCAGCGGTCAGACCGTCCTCCCCGGGACTCTTACATTTATTGAGATGCCGCCCGCCTTGTCCTGTCCGTGGCCAGATATTCGATCTTCGTGGCACGGAACCGCCGCCTCCACGACGGCCGCGCAGCGGAGCACTGGCCCCTCTTCACAGCGCTCCTTCGCGCCCACGTCCGCCATCTCCACGCCGCAAGAGAAACAGAGTTTTGCGACACCTTCACCCCAGACAATACGCTTTTCTCCATCTCCCGAGCCGGTTCCCCTCGGTTGGACTTCTGACCCCTACCCCCCTCCGCTGTCCCCCCTGGACCCTGGCGCCTGGACCTTCCCTGGGCACTGCATCGCCCTTGCTCTCCCCCAGACCCCCTTTCTTCACCTGGGACAAGCCCTTTGGTCCTCTACACTTCCCCTGTTTCTCTTAGCCCTTGTGCCCAGTGGTGTTTATTCCCGTGCCCACATCCCCCGATGTGTCTTCTGAGTGCTTTGCGAATGTTGTTGTGGTGTTAATATATGTACCTTGTAATAATAAAAGATAAAAAAAATTTAAAAAATTAAATAAAAATAGTGTTTTGCAGTCAGGGGCCGGAGGGGATCCGGTTTGGGAACCACAGGATCTCATCTCTGCTGTTTGCGGATGATGTTGTCCTGATGGCTTCATCAAACCGGGACCTCCAATGTGCACTGGGGCGGTTTGCAGCCGAGTGTGAAGCGGCTGGGATGAGAATCAGCTCCTCCAAATCCGAGGCCATGGTTCTCGACCGGAAAAAGGTGGTTTGCCCTCTCTGGGTGGGTGGAGAGTCCTTGCCTCAAGTGGAGGAGTTCAAGTATCTCGGGGTCTTGTTCGCGAATGAGGGGAGGATGGAGCGTGAGATTGACAGGCGAATCGGTGCAGCGTCGGCAGTGATGCGGTCGTTGTACCGGACCGTTGTGGTGAAGAGGGAGCTGAGCCAAAAGGCGAAGCTCTCAATTTACCGGTCAATCTACGTTCCTACCCTCACCTATGGCCATGAGCTTTGGGTAATGACCGAAATGACGAGATCGCGGATACAAGCGGCCGAAATGAGTTTCCTCCGCAGAGTGGCTGGGCGCACCCTTAGAGATAGGGTGAGGAGCTCGGTCACACGGGAGGAGCTCGGAGTAGAGCCGCTGCTTCTCCACGTGGAGAGGAGCCAGCTGAGGTGGCTCGGGCATCTGTTCCGGATGCCTCCTGGACGCCTCCCTCGGGAGGTGTTCCGGGCATGTCCCACCGGGAGGAGGCCCCGGGGAAGACCCAGGACCCGCTGGAGGGACTATGTCTCCCGGCTGGCCTGGGAACGCCTTGGGGTCCCCCCGGAGGAGCTGGAGGAAGTGTCCGGGGTGAAGGAAGTCTGGGAGTCCCTGCTTAGACTGTTGCCCCCGCGATCTGGCCCCGGATAAGCGGAAGAAAATGGATGGATGGATGGATAGTGTTTGTACTGCGTTGCCTAGCGACGTTGCCTAGCAACCCTTTGATCTTTCCTTTGATGTGTCTGGTCTCCTGATTCTTATTATTATTATTGGGGCCAAGCACCGAAGGTGCTAGGCACCATAGTGTTTGGAGTGTGCCCACATCTGTTCAAAGCGAGCACACGTACATACGGCGCGCTCCGCCGGAGCGGGCCTAGTTTGGTGTTTTTTTCGTTTCCTTCTTTGAACTTTTTGGACAATTTTGGCTTCTCAGCTCCTTTCGGTTGTTGGCTCACCTCCTCCCAGCGCCCCGGCTGCGGGGGTGGCGGTTTCACTGTGCTCCGCGAGCTCCGCTCTCCCCCGCGCGGGCAGCGCAATGACAACCCCCGCAGGGCCCCAAGGCCCGGCGGCGAAGCCGCCTGAGGACGCAGGTGGTAAGAATGAGGATCGTGCCAGGGAAAATGGTGGGGATGCGAGGGAGAATGTGAATGTAGAATACCGTAAAGATCTGACGGTCCTTCTGGACCTGGTGGGTGGAGCCGGCCTGTCCCCTATGGCCTTGCTGAAGACCGCGCAGGAGATCTGTGGGACTGTGCTCGCCTGCCGCATGGTGACCAAGGATAAGTACGAGATAACGGTGGCGTCCCAGGCAGCCAAGGAAAAGCTGCTGGATGGGTTCCGGATCGGCGACGCCAGGGTCCATGGGCGAGCCATCGACAGGAACGAGATGGTGGTCTCCTTCTTGGGCCTGCCGGCGTACGTCCGGGATGAGGAAATCGTGCAGAAGCTCAGCTCCTGGGGAGTCTCCGCTGTTTCCGGGATACGGAGGAAAGTGTGGCCGGGGACTGGCATCGCGGACGGCACCAGGTTTGTGAGGGTGCGTTTCACTGCCGCTGTCAGGTCTCTGCCGTATTCTGTCAGGTTCAACACTGAGGAGGGGCCCGCGTACTTTAGAGTCATACACGACAATCAGGTGAAGCTGTGCAGAGGATGTCTCCAGTCGGGCCATGTGTTGCGTGAGTGCCCTGGCTTCCTGTGTAGGAAGTGTGGGGGTCAGGGGCATTACGCCCGGGAGTGCGCGGGGCCCAGGGCCGAGTGCTCGGGCCGCCGTGGCTCTGGCCAAGGGGAGCGGAGCGCGGGAGGTGATGGTGGCCCTGCAGCTGAGGCTGGACCCGCCCCCTCCTCCGTCGCCTCGAGTCGGGACAGTGAGCCTATCCAGGATGCTGTGATTCAGAGTGCACAGGCACTCGTGGTGGCGGAGGGCGAGGGGCTGCCTCCACGCGCCTCCTCTTCCCCCTCCTCCGTCGCCTCGAGTCGGGACAGTGAGCCTGTCCAGGATGCTGTGATTCAGAGTGCACAGGCACTCGTGATGGCGAGGGATGAGGGGCTGCCTCCACGCGCCGCAGAGGGGGGCCTCCGACCTGTAGCCGTGGCGGCGGGAGCTGAGCCGAATGCTGCTACGGATGCTGCTGCGGGCTAGCGCCTCACCCCCGGAGCGGGGGGAGCGGCGCGGCCCGGGGTCCTGGCCCCCGGGTCTGGCCGCACCCGGAAGACGAACGGGGCGAAGCTCAGATCTCAGACCATGGGGGACGAGCCCCCCCGGCCCTCGTCCGCTCCAGCCCCGTGTGATGTGGTCTCCGCTCCAGCCCCATGTGATCAGATCTCCGCTCCGGGCCCGTGTGGTCCGGCCTCCGCGTGCCCCTCTGGGCCCGCTACCACGTGTGCGGGCGCAGTGGGAGAGCAGATGGACTTCTGCAGTGGCAATGTTGAAGCGGACCTTGATGATGTTAGACAAAGCGTTAAGAGGCTCCGGACGTCCTCTGAGTGCGCCGAGACTCCGGGGCGCGTCTGATGGGTCCCCTGGACGATCCCAGCTTCGTTCGGATAATGGAGAGGTTATACGACTGTTTCGATACTGAAATTGAAGTGTATGATTCTCTGATAGACTGGTGGGACGGGGCAACAGCCCGGATAAAGAGACTGGCCATCCGATGGCAGAGGAAACACAAAAATGTGTTTGCACTGCATCACCTTTGCTCTCCCCCAGGCCCCTTTCTTCATCCCTTTGGTCCTCTACATTCCCCCTGTTTCTCTTGGCCCTTGTGCCCAGTGGTGTTTATTCCCGTACCCGCATCCCCCGATGTGTCTTCTGAGTGCTTTGTGAATGTTATTGTGGTGATGGAATATGTACTATTATGTACCTGAAGTGTGTATTATTGTGTACCTTGTAATATTAAAAGATTTTTAAAAAAGTGTTTGTACTGCGTTGCCTAGCGACGTTGCCTAGCAACCCTTTGATCTTTCCTTTGATGTGTCTGGTCTCCTGATTCTTCTTCTTCTTATTTTATATTCTTCTCAAGATGAGAGTCTATGGCAACCCCTAGAACCGTCTGGTAAAAAGTTGTGAAATTTTGCATGCACCTTCCAGCCAGTCTCCTCATTACCCACAGCAATTTATAGGCCCCCAGCCCCAACCGTCTAGTGGCACCAGCACGTCAAATTTGCAGGAATTTGTCAATTGCCTAGCAACGCACCTAGCAACCTTTGATCTGTCTTTGATGTGTCTGTTCTGACAGGGTCTAACCCTGTCAGAACAGACCCTGTCAGGGTCTGCCCTGTCAGACTCTGTTAGACCCTGTCAGACTCTGTTAGACCCTGTCAGACCCTGTTAGACCCTGTTAAACCCTGTTAGACCCTGTCAGACTCTATTAGACCCTGTCAGACCCTGCATGCGGCCTATATGCTGAGGCCTACATGAACCTTCGGTGCTTGGCCCCACATTGCTGCTTGCAGCTATATTTATTAGGGGGCCAAGCACCGAAGGTGCTTAGGCACCCTATAGGAATTGCTTTGCGTTGCCTAGCAAGTTGCCTAGTAACCCTTTGATCTTTCCGTTGATGTTCTGGTCTCATGATTATTATTATACTTTATTCTTTCTTCAACGGGAGTCTATGGCAACCCCTAGAACCGTCTGGTAAAAAGTTGTGAAATTTGGCATGCACATTCCAGCCAGTCTCCTCATTACCCACAGCGATTTATAGGCCCCCAGCCCCAACCGTCTAGCAGCACCAGCGGGTCAAAGATGCAGAAATTTGTCAATTGCCTAGCAACGCACCTAGCAACCTTTGATCTGTCTTTGATGTGTGTGTTCTGACAGGGTTAGACCCTGACCCTGTCAGACTCTGTTAGATCCTGTCAGACCTTGTTAGACCCTGTCAAACGGTGCTTGGCCCCCACATTGCTGCTTGCAGCTATATTTAGGGGGACAAGCACCGAAGGTGCTGGGCACCCTATAGGAATTGCTTTCCGTTGCCTAGGCAAGTTGCCTAGTAACCCTTTGATCTTTCCTTTGATGTTCTGGTCTCAAAATTCTTATTCTTATTATTATTCTCCTCCTATAGGAAGCCTATGGCAGCCCCTAGAACCGTCTGGTAAAAAGTTGTGAAATTTGGCATGCACATTCCAGCCAGTCTCCTCATTACCCACAGCAATTTATAGGTCCCCAGCCCCAACCGTCTAGTGGCACCAGCAGGTCAAAGTTGCAGAAATGTGTAAATTGCCTAGCAACGCACCTAACAACCTTTGATCTGTCTTTGATGTGTCTGTTCTGACAGGGTCTAACCCTGTCAGAACAGACCCTGTCAGACTCTGTTAGACCCTGTCAGACCCTGCATGCGGCCTACATGCTGAGGCCTACATGAACCTTCGGTGCTTGGCCCCACATTGCTGCTTGCAGCCATATTTATTAATTATTACTGGTCAGTGGGACATTCCCTGCTTCTCCTTTTATTTTTTTATAGTCGTATGTGATGGCAAAAAATTAAACATGTCCATTAATTCTAAGCTTTTGTAAACAGTCTGTTTGGAGACTGTAATCAAACATGCACTTAATTCTAAGCCTTCGTAAACAGTGAAGACTGTTCAGAAATAGTGATTGCAATTGTTCTGATTCAATTGTAATTGAATGATTGTTTTGTTGCGTTTTTTTGTTTTTTTGTAGCTGCAGAGATGGGAGTATGTTCACTGACTCTTACTTATTTTGGATGTGCACACAACCTGTTTCTATTTCTGTTTCAATGGTGACTGGTTTGGAGCTGAGCCCTGTGGTCCTGAGATCTGATGAAGCTGATCGTGTCAAGTCTTTAATTAAGGAATGCAATTTTTTCAGCTTCTTCTTATATTTTTGTTGAGTATAGTTGTAGTAGTAGAAGTAGTAGTGGTAATAGTAATTGCAGTAGTAATGCAGTGATAGCAGTAGGTCAAAAACCTTTAAAGTAAACAAATATGTGGATATGTATGTATCTATCTGCATTTTTAAAATCTATTTTAATTATATTTATTAATATACATTTTACATAACTTAACTAGGCTAATTTTAAAATGACATTTCAACAATTAATATTTTACCCCTCAATGTAACTTATTTTTTGTACAATTTTAGATGTATGAACCAAATTTAATATTTTATATAATATTTTTATGAATTAACAAATAACTTTTAACTGCTAAATGATACACTTAAAATTAATGCTCCTTTAACTTCGTTAGACTAATACATTTTACACCATTTACAATGAATTGGAATATATTTAATCAATTTACAAATAGAGTAAATTATTAAGAGGGAAGGAGAGGAGAGGTGAAGACGATGAGCAGAGGGGCTGGGCTTTTTTTACTTGACAGACCGTGTCTCCAGAAGATGAAGGACAAGAGTAGATCAGAAGCAGTGTTGTATAGTAACGAAGTAATAATACTTCACTACTGTACTTAAGTACATTTTGGGAGACTTTGTACTTTACTTGAGTTTTTAAAAAATTGATAACTTTTACTCTTACTACATTTCCAAATTTAATTGCATACTTTTACTCCATTACATTTTCAATGTGCCGTTTAGTTACTCGTTACAAAAAAACCCTCTACTGACTGAAGGAAGTCAGGACATGCCTGGGCTTGTTCGCTACTTGCGCATGACAATCAGCCTACACCTGCTGGTTTCATGCAGCTCGTTTAATCAATCAACATCCCTGATGGAAGAGGAGACAGCATCCACGCCGGCTACAAATGAAGGGGGACCTGATGATAAGCACCCCTGGCCGTACTTAAACACAATGTTCTCTTACGCTGATATGAAGGATTCGTCCTATCGAATGAAGTGCCTCTTGTGCCTTCCAAGAAACATGGAAATCCTATCTTACAGAATCTCCCCGTCCAACCTCAAGAAACACATCGAGGTAAGTTCTAGATTAATGAAATTGTTAGCGTCTATATTCCAATTTCAGTAATCATAGCATGGACATTCTAGACACCGTTGTGAAACCTTGAGCATAACATGTAGAAATTAACTTTGTGTGACATTGTTTCGGTTGCACAACGCGTATTTGACGATGTTGGGCTACCTAGCTTTTTCGGCTCAAGAGAAGGCATAGCTGTAGGCTATTCAGATATAAATTCAGACTGCCTTTGCTTGATACTTTTACCTGTACTTTTAATTACATTACTTGAGTACATTTATTTTTACATTACTTGTCATACTTAAGTACAAGAAGTTCCAGATACTTTAAGACTTTTACTCAAGTAACATTTCAGTCAGTGACTTCGACTTTTACCAAAGTCATTTTTGGGAGGGGTACCTATACTTTTACTTGAGTTTGATTTTCCAGTACTTTATACAACACTGATCAGAAGTGATTTGATGAAGCTGATGAGAAGAACCGTGTTTCCAGAAGATGATGAACAAGTGATGGAGCTGATCAGAAGTGATGTGATGAAGCTGACGACAAAAACCATGTCCCCAGAAGATGGAGGACAGGAGCAGATCAGAAGTGATTTGATGAAGCTGACCAGAAGAACAATTTTTCCAGAAGAAGAAGAACAGGAGCCGGTCAGAAGTGATGTGATGAAGCTGACAAGAGAAACTGTGTCTTTGGAAGATGAAGAACAAGAGATGGAGCTGATCAGAAGACCACCCTGAAAGAATATACAGAAATCAGTCAATAAACAGAAGGCTGATTTGGAATACTTATGTCATTTAAAAAAATATTTTTAAAGGGATATTCCAGGATTTTTGACATGGGGGCTCATGTCCGAGTTAGCCAGAGTGCTGCAGAGATGTGGAGACACTTTTTAGCGAATTTCATGCAGTCCTTCCAGCTGCAGAGTTTTCAGTTGCTAGGCTAGCGCAAGTCAATGGTAAATGGTAGCCGGATTTAAATCAGGGTTACCCACTCCATAGTGCACCCAAAACAAGTCAACTATAACGCCAGACTGTCGATGCAAATGTCTGTGTTGATGGAACAATTTTAGAAACATAATCAACCTTGTACTTTAAAGGATTTATGTCCTTATGCAACAGCCCGTTTTTTTCCCCCGATCTAGCTTGGCATGGGCGGAGTGATATCACCTTGCAGTTAGGTTTCCAGCTGATATTTGTTTACCTTCAGCTGTCATCGTTAGCCGTAGAGTACAGTAGCCTGCCCTGTTCTACAATCCAGACATGGCCAAGTTTGGAGGTCTCCCCGATGCTTGGAATATACAGACGTAGGGTTGAGAGAGATGGATGTTGAAAGGGCAGAACGCGAGAGACTTTCGGTGAGTTAGCCCCCGCTACAACTACAGAAAACCGGGTTGTTGCATTGTTCGTTGGAATGAACGATCAATGCGGGGCTGTCTTTTCAGTTCCGTGCTCAACATGAATGTTCACGGGCTAGCAACAACTTTATGAGCGTGCATGCCTTTTGACCAGCACGCTAACATAACGACAGGAGCAAGCTTGGGTAAAAAAGGTACAAACCTGTTCTTCATCACGGGATCTTGCGCTTGGAAAGACAGATGGTACTGCAGTGGTTGTCAGACTAGGCTTTCCAAGGGATTTGGTGTAGTCGTCTGGTCCGAAATGATCACTGCAAATCTTCTGTTTATGTAGCGTCTCCACCGGTGTGTTGATGTCTAAGCCAGCAGCTACAAGCCACAGTCGAGTCCTTTCTTGATCGTGCACTGGAAAGCTGTGAAAACTTTGTGGTGCCCACCTGCGGGCTTTATTTGTACATTTTCTAAATGCACACTGAAACACCATTTTGCCCGGTAGTTCTTTTAAAATTCACCTCTTCACTCTGTGGTCTTCCCTACGACGACTTTTCTCGCTTCTCTGTTTACGTGATTGGTCACTTCACAACCAACTAGAGTAAAGTAAAATTCCGCTGCTGCTGCGAAGCTAGTCCCTCAGATATGGAATGATTCATGCTATTCGCACTCAGTTTTATTTCAAAAATTACTCAATCAACATATATTTACATCGACAGTCTGCCGTTATAACTTGACTTGTTTTGGGTGCACTATGGAGTGGGTAAGCCTTATTTAAATAAATGCTACCATTTACCATTGACTTGCGCTAGCCTAGCATCTGAAAACTCTGCAGCTGGAAGGACTGCATGAAATTCGCTAAAAAGTGTCTCCACATCTCTGCAGCACTCTGGCTAACTCGGAAATGAGCCCCCATGTCAAAAATCCTGGAATATCCCTTTAAAGTACATGTATGTTGTAATTTTATTACAATTTACTTAAGGGGGCATTGTGTAACTTTTCTGATGGGAGTCTTCTACCCGCTTGTCTCCATGGATATGCTATTCCTTTAACTGGAAAGTTATACAGTACATACATATACATTACATCACTAAATTTATCTATGTAACATATTGTAAGTTATAGGTGTTTTAAGTGTGTACAAAACTCCACAGATCTGACTTGTAACTTGACCTAGGGGCATTAGCAGTTTGTCTCTATAGAGATAGTTTGGTTTACTGCAATACTACACATCTCCATGGAGACAAATCAATGGCTTACCCTTCAAAAGACATGGTCTTATATTGTACCTTTAAAAACAATTGCCGTTAAACATGCCCTGTATGAATGCTATTGTTTTATTAAAGTAAATCTTGGAGATTGGTTTGAATGTGTCACAGCCCCTCAGGCTCCTCTGACATCATCTGCCACTCCCTGAATGGGCACCTCCTTCCCCTCCCCTTTTGTTTTCCAGGAGTGGAGACAGGTGTGCTGTGAGGTGTACTCAGCTGAGCCTGCTCTACAATCAACAGGGTTTCAAAGGCATTCAAGCCGACTCATCAGTACCATATCGTAAGACCTCTGCAGTCAGTGCTATGTTCTTGCTATATCTGTCTTACCTGCACTTGCTTTACTTACCTTTTGCTCATCTGTCTCAGATCTCCGTGCTCCTGCCACCTGCTCCAGCCTCCAGCTCTGACCCGCCCAGTTCCAGAGTCCTGCTCTTTTTTTCTGTGAATTTTCTGGACATTTGCTGTAATAAATACCTACAATTCTTCATTGCCTAGTGTCTACTTTTGGGTTCCTCCACTATCCGTCACAGAATGTTGTTTTGCCCAGATATTGGCGTTCACAGCCTCAGTCCCATAACAGACATTTGTGTTTAGATTTTTGAATGACACCGTAGAAGTCAAAATCAGAAAAAAGGTTGTTTTGCCAATGTCAGTGAACAAATGCATTAATATGCATGGCCTACCTCTTAGCCATGAACCATGACAATGCTCCTTCAGGTGCCTCTGATGTGTGCCAAGAGGAGGAGTGCTGTGTGGAGGGATCTGGACTGACTGCACTCCCTGGTCTCCATGAGGACTGTGTGTCAGCAGTGTAAGTAACAGGACATGGATGTGGTCTACTCTAGAGATGCTGGCAGATGCTCCAGGTACACAGGTACTCTAGGTACTATTAATGGTGACCAAAACCCACATTTGAAAAAAAAGTAAGGTGCGCTGTTTAAGTAGAAAACACAAATAACCACACTATGACATTCGAGAATAACTGAAAACTACCAGAAACTCTCGTGCAGAGATATCTGCAGTCTCTTAAGCAAGGATTGTCAAAACTTATCTGACTGTAGCCGTGAAAATACCCTAGGTGGCATGGTGGCTGAGTGGCTAGCACTCATGCCTTACAGCAAGAAGGTTTGGGGTTTGATCCCTGGGTCGCCCAGGCCTTTCAGTGTGGAGTTTGAATGTTTATGCTGCTTTTTTCCACATACCTTTTTTGCCTAGGTAGGCAGCACCATTTACGTAGGCCCAAGTATATTAAAAAAGTTATTTATCTATGAAAAAGGTGTAAAACGTTAGGAGGATAGGATAGGATAGGGGGAGTACTGTAGTACTACAGTTGTAATACAGCTGTATACAGTTGTAGTACAGCTGTATACAGTTGTAGGGAGTATTATCTGTTACATAAGGTGAGTTGTTACCTCCAGACGATGAGGACGCGGAGTACAGAGGACTAAGGAGTGTGCCTACCTGCCACTCATTCGAAACAACTGTCTGTCAACTTTCTGGACCTATCCCCACAATCATAGCCAAAGTTTGCAGACCACCAAAACAGCACACGGACTTTATCATGGACATCGCAGCATTTTTATCTCACCTCATCACACTGTCACCACACATACTCCTGGGAGATTTCAATATCCACATGGACAATTATAACAACCCACTCACCAAAGAATTCACCTCCTGTCTGGACAGTTCTGGTTTTAAACAATATGTTAATTTTCCCACACATAACAAAAAGCACTCCTTGGATTTAATATGCTGTACTGGAATAACCCCATTGGACCTTCAAACCCACTACATCCCCTTCTCTGACCACCTGCTAATTTCATTTGACAACCTGTGCTTCAAAAAATCCAACCCACCCCGCACTAAACAGTTCTGTAACATCAAGGACATTAACCCGGACCATTTCTCATCACTTATCAATAACCTCCCCAGTGCTGAAGGCCTCTCTACAACAGATGAGTTTCTCACACATTACAACACACACCTCCACCACATACTCAATACCATAGCCCCACTCAAAACCCGGTCCGTCTCATTCACCCACTCTGCACCCTGGTACACCCCCGCCCTCAGACACCTCAAAACACAAGACTGGAGAGACTGTACAGGAAAACCGGACTCATCATACACAAAGACATGTTCACCACACACATCCTCCATATCCACAGCAAGATCCACATACTACTCTAATTTAATCAGTTCACATGAAGGTAACTCAAAAACACTATTCTTACTCCTCTCACAGATCACAAAACCCCCGGACTCACTTCCACCTCACCTCTATTCCTCCGAATTCTGCAATAACCTGGCTGCTTTCTTTACCACCAAAATTCAACTGATCCACCTGCAACTTAACCCCTCTGTTTCAAACCCACCTGTTTCATTTTCCGTATCCCCAACACACCTGTTTTCTTCTTTCACCCTGCCCTCCGTCACCCAAATATCCACTCTCATTCAGAACTCCAAATTCTCCACCTGTCAACTAGATCCTCTCCCTACTGTCCTCATCAAAACCTCCATCCCTGCACTGTCCCCCCTCATAACTAATATCATTCACTCCTCTCTCACCTCCGGTACTGTTCCCTCCACTCTCAAAACTGCTGCAGTCACTCCCAATACTCAAAAAACCCGGTTCTGATCCCTCTGATCTCAATAACTTCCGTCCTATTTCAAACCTACCCTTCATTTCCAAACTTCTTAAGAAAACTGTTGCTGCCCAACTCCACACCCATCTTTCCTCCAATAACATCTACGAACAATTTCAATCTGGCTTCCGTCCCCTCCATAGCACTGAAACTGCCCTCCTGAAAATCACTAATGACCTCCTCCTCTCCTCTCCTCCTCCTGCTAGACCTCAGTGCAGCATTTGACACCATTTCACAATCCATCCTCCTCGACAGACTTGCCTCCATTGGCATTTCTGGTACTCCCCTCTCCTGGTTCCACTCCTACCTCTCACACCGCTCCCAGTTTATTCAGCTCAAGTCATTCACCTCACACCCCTCCCCTGTCACGTCAGGTGTTCCTCACGGTTCTGTCCTCGGTCCTCTGCTATTTTTAATCTATCTTCTCCCCCTTGGTTCCATCTTTAGAAAACACCACATCCACTTTCACTGCTACGCGGATGACACCCAGCTCTACATCTCCACTAAACCCAACTACACACTTCCACCCTCCTCCCTGACAAACTGTCTCACTGAAATACAAACCTGGTTCACCTCAAACTTCCTCAAACTTAACGGCAATAAAACAGAACTCCTCCTCATCGGCACCAAATCCACCCTAAGCAAAATAAATCCCCTTTTTCCATATCCATCGACGGCTCCTCTATCTCCCCCTCCCCTCAGGTAAAGAGTCTGGGTGTCATCCTCGACAGCACACTTTCCTTCACCTCCCATATCAACAACACCACCCGGTCCGCCTACTTCCACCTCAGAAACATCCACCGCCTCCGTCCCTCACTCACCCCACACACCACCGCCATCCTCATCCATAGCCTGGTCACTGCCCGTATAGACTACTGTAACTCCCTCCTGTTCGGTCTCCCACAAAAATCACTCTATAAACTCCAACTGGTCCAAAACTCAGCCGCCCGCATTATCACACACACACCCTGCCATCACCACATCACACCTGTCCTGCAACAGCTCCACTGGCTCCCCATCACACACCGCATACACTACAAAATCATACTCCTCACTTACAAAGCCATCCACAACCTCGCCCCTCCATACCTGTCTAACCTCATTCACATCTCCACACCTGCCCGCTCCCTCCGCTCCTCTTCCTCCCTGCACCTCACTGTCCCTCCTGCCCGTCTCGTCACTATGGGAAGCAGAGCCTTCAGCCGCTCTGCTCCCCAGCTCTGGAACTCCCTCCACCACGCTCTCCGCGACACACACTCACTCTCACACTTCAAATCTAAACTCAAAACTCATCTGTTTAGAAAGGCCTTCTCACTCTGACCACTCTGACCTTAACTGCACCTTAATCTGTATTTGTTTTTTAAAATGTATTTTTACACTGTTTTTATTCTGTTTTATCTGGTTTTATTATGTACTGTATTATTGTATTTAATATTTTGATGTACGGCGACCTTGAGAGCCTTGAAAGGCGCCTAACAAATAAAATGTATTATTATTATTATTATTATTAATGCAGGACTTTGTGGACTGGTGTCAGCGGAACCACCTTCTCATCACTGCGGGGAAGACCAAGGAGATGGTGGTGGACTTCCGCAGATGCCACTCTACTGCCCCCCCCCACCAGTGAACATCCAGGGAAGGGACATTGAGAGAGTGGACTCTTACAAGTACAGTGGTACCTCACCTTACGAAAGACCCTACATACGAAAAATCCAAGTCATGAAACGCCTTCAAGTAAAATTTTATGATACGAAAGGAAATTCAAGTTACGAAACGCGAAATCTCAAAAATTCGAATAATGCTCGCTCAGATGCACACCCGCTGTTATCCCTGCTCAAAGAGCACCTTTCTCGGCCTCTTAGCTCACAGTGTCAGACCCCCGGCTCTGGAAGTCGGATAGAACCAGAGCCAGCCCCGGGGAAAACCCCGCGGTCGTGCCCACTCAAAGAGCACCTTTCTCGGCCTCTTAGCTCACAGTGTCAGCCCCCCAGCTCTGGAAGTCTGATAGAACCAGAGCCAGCCCCGGGGAAAACCCTGCAGTGATGCCCGCTCAAAGAGCACCTTTCTCGGCCTGTTAGCTCACAGTGTCAACCCCCCGGCTCTGGAAGTTGGATAGAACCAGAGCCAGCCCCGGGGAAATCCCCGCGGTCGTGCCCGCTCAAAGATCACCTTTCTCGGCCTCTTAGCTCTAGCGCCGAACACGCAAGGAGCGCGGGGACAGGAGCACCGCGAGCACGAGATAGAACGGTGGCGAACACGCAGCCCGAGCCACAAACCGAACACGCACAAACGAACGCAAAAGCCGCACGAAACCAGCGAAGAGCCACACGGGGTGATTTAATCCTGGTCTAGTCCCAGTTTAGTCCAGGTCTAGACCTGGTCCAGTCCTGGTTTAGTCCAGGTCCAGTCCAGGTTTAGATCTGGTTTAGACCTGGTCTAGACCTGGTTTATTCCACGTTTAGTCCTGGCTCTACAGTCTCTTAGCCAATCAGGATGCAGAACACAATGTTACACTATAAAAAAAAAAAGTTACACTATAAAAAAAAAAAACGAATCAGGCCTTTTCCATTGAAATAGCTACTCAACTTACGAAAGATTCACGTTACGAAACCACTTCTGGAACAAATTAATTTCGTAAGGTGAGGTACTACTGTATATATATACACACACACATATTTATATATATGCGCAGAGATTCAACTCTCATCCTCTCCTCATGTGTCCTGCTGCCCTCTACTCATGTTCTCTCTCCTCCTCCTCCTGCTGCCCTTCCTCCAATTCCTCCCCTGGCTCCTCGTCCTCCCATGGCTCCTCGTCTTCCCATGGCTCCTCGCCCTCCCATGGCTCCTCGCCCTCCCATGGCTCCTCGTCCTCCCATGGCTCCTCCTCCTCCCATGGCTCCTCCTCCTCCTCCACCTCTCCCATGTTGTCTTTCCCCTCGTCCTTCCGTGCTCTCCAGAAGTCTCTCCATCCAATGTTGTCCATCCCCATGTCCTTCCATGCTCTCCGCAACTCATCCTCCTCTCCTCCCACTGCTCTCTCAGGAGAGCTGGAACTGGTATTGGAGCTGGTATTCTCCATGACAATAATTAAAAAAGTCTTGTGTGGTCTACTAAAGATTTCTCTCTCTCTCTCTGAGTCTGCGGTCTCTGTGAAATCGTTGCATACCTGTGTCTGCAAGGGGATACACACATACTTTGTTCTGTGACATCACAAAGCTCAAAGTTCAAAGATCAAAGTGAAAGTCATCCAAAACGTTGCTTTTAGGGGATGTATATGTGACGCACCACGGACTTTGAGGGCACAACTCGGGATTTTTTGCAGAATGTGCTAGTTGAGATCATGAAGAACCCACTCCATGTTTCAGATAACAGCATTGGCTGCTTAAAAAGCATACATTTTGTCTGTGAAACAGGCTTATTTTTTGGTAAGAGTCGAGGTGTGTCTAAATTACCATCCTACCGCTGCGGACCAATCACGTGACATTTGCGCTCTTTTGTTTACTTTTTACGCCTATCAGCTGTGCTCAGCTCCTGAATATGTAGCTGCATTTCATAAGCTGCATTTGCATCCATAACTTAAAAATCCTTAATTTTGTCTGTAAATGCTACATAAGGAAATGCTGTAAACGCTCTCTTCGGGACATGGGACACAGAGCTCTCCGGAGCTCTCCGATGCTCATGTACAGAATGCGATCGGATACTTTACTGGGAATAGAGCGCGGATATGCGATCCACGGACAACAAGCCAAACAACAGGCAAGTAAGTGTCAGAACACGTTTACTTTATAGACTTTAGGACATGTTTAAATACTGATTCAGCTTTTGTGTGGTGGTGATATTGCGCTGTGCTCTGTGCGGGACCACGCTGTGCGGATCTCCATTCACAATGCGGCTAAGCTAATGCTAACGCTAACAGTGGGCGTGAACAAGAAGAGTCTCTAGGTTAATTTCCACTCTATTTTTGTTTATATAAAAGCCGAACCTTTTGCCATAGGCTATAGCGGTAGAGTAATACTTTATTTTGATTCAATTTGAACCTTAAATGTTTTTGACTTTTTAAAAAAAAACTTTTTTTGAATGAATTAGGCTGCAATGCCAATACTAATTGATTTATTTAATAGAACTTTGAAAGTGCACTTTACTTTGTTTTTGGAATTAAAGCTAGCTTATTGAAATTATTGAATTGTTATTAAAGTCCATTTTGATGTGACCAAAAGTTTATTTATAGATATATGGCATGTATTTATTTACTGTTATTTATTTATTTAAAGCATAGTATATTATAAATGGGTGAGATGCGACAACAAACTGGTTTATTCGTCTGGCCTCGTTATCTCGAGTGTTTATATATACAGTGGCTTGCGAAACTATTTGGCTCCCTTGAACTTTGTGACCTTTTGCCACATTTCAGGCTTCAAACATAAAGATATAAAACTGTAATTTCTTGTGAAGAATCAACAACAAGTGGGACACAATCATGAAGTGGAACACACTTTATTGGATATTTTTAACTTTTTTAACAAATAAAAAATGAAAAATTGGGTGTGCAAAATCATTCAGCCCCATTGAGTTAATACTTTGTAGCGCCACCTTTTGCTGCGATTACAGCTGCAAGTCGCTTGGGGTATGTCTCTATCAGTTTTGCACATCGAGAAACTGATATTTTTGCCCATTCCTCCTTGCAAAACAGCTCGAGCTCAGTGAGGTTGGATGGAGAGCGTTTGTGAACAGCAGTTTTCAGTTCTTTCCACAGATTCTCAAGTGGATTGAGGTCTGGACTTTGACTTGGCCATTCTAACACCTTGATATGTTTTTTGGTGAACCATTCCATTGTAGCTTTTGCTTTATGTTTTGGATCATTGTCTTGTTGGAAGACAAATCTCCGTCCCAGTCTCAGGTCTTTTGCAGACTCCATCAGGTTTTCTTCCAGAATGGTCCTGTATTTGGCTCCATCCATCTTCCCATCAATTTTAACCATCTTCCCTGTCCCTGCTGAAGAAAAGCAGGCCCAAACCATGATGCTGCCACCACCATGTTTGACAGTGGGGATGGTGTGTTGAGGGAGATGAGCTGTGCTGCTTTTACGCCAAACATAACGTCTTGCATTGTTGCCAAAAAGTTCGATTTTGGTCTCATCTGACCAGAGCACCTTCTTCCACATGTTTGGTGTGTCTCCCAGGTGGCTTGTGGCAAACTTTAAACGACACTTTTTATGGATATCTTTAAGAAATGGCTTCCTTCTTGCCACTCTTCCATAAAGGCCAGATTTGTGCAGTATACGACTGATTGTTGTCCTATGGACAGATTCTCCCACCTCAGCTGTAGACCTCTGCAGTTCATCCATAGTGATCATGGGCCTCTTGGCTGCATCTCTGATCAGTCTTCTCCTTGTATGAGCTGAAAGTTTAGGGGGACGGCCAGATCTTGGTAGATTTGCAGTGGTCTGATACTCCTTCCATTTCAATATTATTGCTTGCACAGTGCTCCTTGGGATGTTTAAAGCTTGGGAAATCTTTTTGTATCCAAATCCAGCTTTAAACTTCTCCACAACAGTATCTCGGACCTGCCTGGTGTGTTCCTTGTTCTTCATGATGCTCTCTGCGCTTTAAACAGACCTCTGAGACTATCACAGTGCAGGTGCATTTATACAGAGACTTGATTACACACAGGTGGATTCCATTTATCATCGTTAGTCATTTAGGTCAACATTGAATCATTCAGAGATCCTCACTGAACTTCTGGACAGAGTTTGCTGCACTGAAAGTAAAGGGGCTGAATGATTTTGCACGCCCAATTTTTCGTTTTGTATTTGTTAAAAAAGTTTAAAATATCCTATAAAGTGTGTTCCACTTCATGATTGTGTCCCACTTGTTGTTGATTCTTCACAAGAAATTACAGTTTTATATCTTTATGTTTGAAGCCTGAAATGTGGCAAAAGGTCACAAAGTTCAAGGGAGCCAAATAGTTTCGCAAGCCACTGTATATATATATATAAAACACTCGAGATAACGAGGCCAGACGAATAAACCGGTTGTTTGCAACACAACCTGCGAAAGTGTACGCTCAATGGCAGGGGGATAACACCAGAGCAGACCCACCAAGGCTGGAGACTGAAAGGTACTGGAAAGGCATATGGGAAAGGGAGGCATCACATAACACCGATGCACAGTGGCTGGTGGCTCTGAGGGAAGACCACAGCATCCTCCCTGAACAAGATCCAGTCACCATCACAGTGGTAGACATTCAGGAAAGAATCTCAGGCATGAAAAATTGGACAGCACCGGGCCCTGACATGATCCACGCGTACTGGCTAAAGAAGCTCACTGCTCTCCATGAGCGCTTGGCAGCACAAATGAACCAGCTGCTAAGGGGTGGGACTCACCCTGAATGACTAACCCAAGGGCGTACGATCCTGATCCTGAACGATCCCTCAAAGGGTACAGTCCCATCCAACTATCGGCCAATAACCTGTCTCTCCACAACATGGAAGCTCATGTCAGGCATCATGGTGACTAAGATAAGTGGGCACATGGATCAATACATGAGCACAGCACAGAAGGGCATCGGCAAAAAATCCAGGGGAGCCAAACACCAACTCCTGGTTGACCGAACAGTCGCCCATGACTGCAGAACCCGTCAGACCAACCTGTGCACTGCCTGGATTGATTACAAGAAAGCCTCTGACTCAATGCCACACACATGGATCACTGAGTGCTTGGTACAATATCAATAAGACTCTAAGGGCGTTCATTGCAAACTCGATGTGGTTGTGGAAAACCACCCTTGAAGCCAATGGCAAGCCACTTGCACAAGTGCCCATCAAATGTGGCATATACCAAGGAGACGCACTGTCGCCCCTGCTGTTCTGCATAGGTCTGAACCCCCTCAGCCGAATCATCGAAAGCACTGGCTACGAATACCGACTCAGAAACGGGGCCACCATCAGTCACCTCCTCTACATGGATGACGTCAAGCTGTACGCTAAGAGCAAGCGAGACATTGACATTGATCCACACCACCAGGATCTACAGCACAGACATTGGAATATCATTCGGGCTTGAGAAATGTAGTAGGATGGTGACAAAGAGAGGGAAGGTAGTCCACACAGAGGAGGTCTCACTCCCAGAGGGAACAATAGCACACATTGAGGACAGTTACATGTACCTTGGCATCCCACAAACAAATGGCAACCTTGAAGAGGCAACAAGGAAAGCGGCTACGGCCAAATACCTGCAACGAGTAAGGCAAGTCTTAAGAAGTCAGCTCAATGGCCAGAACAAGGCCCAGGCAATAATCAGCTTTGCCCTGCCAGTGATCAGATACCCTGCAGGAATCATAAGCTGGCCAAAGGAGGAGATACAGACCACAGACGTTAAGACACGAAAGCTCCTGACCATGCATGGAGGGTTCCATCCCAAATCCAGCACCCTGAGACTGTACACGAGCCGGAAGGAAGGAGGCCGAGGACTAGTGAGTGTGGGAACCACTGTCCAGGATGAAACATCCAAAATCCATAAGTACATCAAGGACAAGGCCCCAACAGATGATGTGCTCAAGGAATGCCTCAGACAGTGGAGTGCAGAGGAAGAGGTGCTGGAGGGACCATCATGGCAGGACAAGCCCCTACATGGGGCGTACCACCGAAACATAACTGAAGTGGCTGGAGAGGGTCTGAAGGACAGCACAGGAGCAGGCCTTGAGTTACCTGGCCAGCCAAATGATATCTCTCTGTATTTCCTATACACCGCGATACCATTTGGACACTCTCCATCCACTCTCGCTCCTCCGGTTCCAAACCGACTCCGCGATTCTGATTCGTTCAAAGATGGTGACGTCAGTGCACCCGCCTTTGCCCGCAAAGTCACTCTTAGGCAGCGGAAGTTCCGCCTCAGTTTTGAATCAAGATGGCGCAATCTCTGATTGGTTCACTTAGCTGTCTGTCTACGCGCAACCGCAGCGCATTCTGTGGATCAAACGTTACCAGACTCACTCGCTGGTACAGCGATGAGTCATGGATTCTTCCAGGCAAGGCCTTGAGCACCCGAGCAATAGCGGCCCAGATCTACCACACCAGACAAGACCCAAGGTGTAGGCTGTGCAAAGAGGCTCCTGAGACAGTCCAGCACATAACTGCAGGGTGTAAGATGCTGGCAGGGAAAGCATACATGGAGGGACACAACCAAGTGGCGGGCATAGTGTATAGAAACATCTGTGCAGAGTATGGGCTGGAGACCCCAAGGTCAAGGTGGAAAACACCTCCGAAGGTTGCGGAGAATGACCGAGCCAAGATCCTGTGGGACTTCCAGATACAGACAGAATGGTGATGGCGAACCAACCAGACATAGTGGTGGTGGATAAGAAACAGAACAGAGCCGTGGTGGTGGACATTGCAATACCAAGCGATGGTAACATCAGGAAAAAGGAACACGAGAAACTAGAGAAATACCAGGGGCTCAAGGAAGAGCTGGAGAAGGCCTGGAAAGTGAAGGCATCAGTGGTGCCCGTGGTGATCGGAGCACTCGGGGCTGTAACCCCCAAACTGGAGGAGTGGCTACAACAGATCCCAGGAAAAACATCAGACATCTCAGTCCAGAAAAGTGCAGTACTAGGAACAGCAAAGATACTGCGCAGAATTCTCAAGCTCCCAGGCCTCTGGTCGAGGACCCGAGCTGGATGAGAGTGAGAGACCAACCACCGTGGAAGGTGAGGAGCACACATATATAGTTGTGTTTAGGGTCGCCAACCGTCCCTTGAAAAACCGTCCAGTATTCAGAAACAAAAGTACGTGTCTCGTATTAAACTTCTACCGGTGTGCGGGCGTTCTGTCTGGAGCTGCGGATACCGCATGTCAGCGAGCGAGCGCACGCAGCTCTTTCGCGCGTGTAACGTGAAACGTGTATCACAGGGCAGGTTAAACTTTATAAAAGTTCCTACCTGTCTGTGCCTCTGCTCGCCTTTTCACGCTCTCTCTCCTCTTGTTCATAGTGTGCATAAGCTCCTCCTCAATGCCTCTGATTAGAAGAGCAAGACAAGGTGCGGGGGTGTGTCCGTGACTTTTCGCTTTTTTCATGACTGATGACTTTCATCCCTGTGTATACATGTTCATCAGGGCTCGCAAATGGATGGCAATCGTTAAAGTTCAATATTAAACTTTTGTACCGTATATTTTCCGTCAAAATGCGCGCACCGAACCGTGACCCCCGAACCGCGACAGTTCAATACGAATACATATACCGTGCCACCCCTAGTAAACTTCACTCCTCCGTTCAAGATCTCTGGAAAAAACAAAACGTGTTCGTTCGATGGAGCGGTAAAAGAACTGTGAGTCAAGTCACATTTTCTTTGTGTTTTGGTCATTTTTAAGAAGCTTTTCTGTATTTGATCTAAACAACAGTTCGTGTCTCTTTTCTGTCTCAGGGGGTCAGACATTCATCTTCTTCCGCTTTTCCATTTTCTGGGTCGTGGGGGCAGCCCCCATGAATCCTCCCGCAGGTGGTGGGTCCACAGGAGGACGGCTCACGTCACAACGGGCCTTGATGTATCTTCTGCCATGGGGACTACCAGTATCCGCAGACACTGGGGGCAAGGTGGGGTTAAGTGTCTTGCCCAAGGACACAATGGCAGCACTCATCTGTGGGAGCTGGGATCACATGCGGTCAACCCGTCAAGAGCGGGATTCGAACTGGATCACTAGGCAAGTGCTTTACCAACTGAGCTACTGCCTCCCTCATGGGACATTTCTTTTATAAATAAGTGACAAATGAATGTTTTTTTTTTTGGACTCAAAACTGGGACTGTCCCGGGGAAATGGGGACGTCACTGTGGGTTCACTGTGGTAGTTGGTTCAGTCCTAGGTCTGGTTCAGTCCTGGTTTAGTCCTGGTTTAGTCCTGGGTTAGTCCTCGTTCAGTCCTAGGTCTGGTTCAGTCCTGGTTTAGTCCTGGTTCAGTCCTGGTTTAGTCCTCATTCAGTCGTGGTTCACTCGTGGTTTAGTCCTGGTTCAGTCCTGGTTCAGTCCTGGTTTAGTCCTGGTTAGTCCTGGTTTAGTCCTGGTCTCGTCCTGGTCTCGTCCTGGTCCCGTCCTGGTCCCGTCCTGGTCCCGTCCCGGTAGAGCTGGGCGATATGGCCTAAAAATAAAAGCTCCGATTAAAAAAAAAAAAAAAAAATCTGATTTCCGATTTTAATTGATTTTTCTCTACTCAAAAACAAATAACAGATGACAGACAAATGGCTCAAAAATAATGCAACGTTCTTTTATAAAACAAATACATTACACCTGCATCAATTAAGCTGTTATTGTTTTAAAAAAATATATCACAGTTATATAAATATCTTTCTTTTATAAAGAAGCATTTTATGGAGCTAAATGATTCCCTGATAGTGGGAAAGATGGACTGGAGTGGGGAGTGTTGTGTTTTAGTTTTAGTTTTTCCTCGACTGATGCAGAAAAGAGGGAGCCTCTGTCTGTGTTCATGTATGTTAACTTGTGCAATCTGTATACAGCTGTGAAAAATATATGCGTCTTGGTCGCACATACTTCGGGTCCAAAACTTACACCATGTTAAAACATTATGCTGTAAATGGTTTGTTCCATGTGTTAATGTGAAAAAAAACAAACATGTTAGATACATAAAAATATATTGGACAAAATGCTGAGTATTGATTCATTATTAACATGTTACCTTACAGCTAAACATAACATTTTTCTCTTTTGTTCAGGCATCAGGCAGATGTGATCCTGCAGAAAGAAAGGAAGAGGGGAAAACACTGAAAGTGACAAAGAACATACAGTACAGGCAAGTTTTTTTAAATATAAATTTAGTTTTGAATTGTTGAACAGAACATTTGTTTGTTTTTCTTACAGTGAGATGAAACTTTAAACTGGAGGCTGTGGAGGAGGAGGCTTCTATCCATGTTGTCACACAAAAAATACAGGTACATTGGAGGCAACTATGAATTGCATTTTGTCCCTTTTCTGAACATATTAATGTTGATTTTTGCACACAAATTGCTCAACCATCTTATGGTTATCTTATCTTATAAATAAACAATCCACCAAATATAATGGATATAATGCAAAGACAAATGACATCACTGCTATGCTGGTCCAGCAAAATCTGAGCTCAGTCCTTCCCCCTCGAAATAGTTTTTGATGGAGACCCTCTCCAATATAAATTTTTATAAGGGCATTTGAAAATGATGTGGATGCTCAAACATCATCTGAGTGACTGTCTGCACTTTCTCAAACAATACACCAGGGGGCAGCCGAGAGAGCTTGTTCACAGTTGTCAGCCCTTTCCTGCAGAACAGGGCGATTACAGAGCCAAAAATCTTTTTGCTGAGCATGTTGAGAATGAACATAAAATTGCATATGCATATATGGAAAAGATTGGCCACCAATTAAAAGTGAGGACATTAAAGCACTGCAGTCATTTTGACTGTTCCCCAGTAGATGGAGCTGGTTGCAACGCGCTCCCTTATTTTCCAACTTTTTTTCTGCTCTTACCTGCTTGTTCGTTTGCACACTTTGAGGATTGTGTGTGTGAGGCTGGGTGCTTCAGATGCGCGATGTTTCTGCTCCATTTTGACCTCTGTTTTCTCTGGATTTTAACTTTTTCACCGTTGCTATGTGCGTTGCTATGTGCGGAGGAGGTCGGACGCGGAGGACGCGCAGAGGCCGACGACGTTACTTTTTCGTGCTGTGATCTGTGCGTTGCAACAATGGAATTTCCCCACTGAGGGACTAATAAAGGCATATCTTATCTTATCTTATCTTAGATGTTCAAACTTAACTGAATACATTGCTCACATGAAAGAACTGGATTTCCCAACAAATATGAGACTTATAAACTAAGGGAAAGATGGAGGTTTGTGGCTTGTGAGCGCTAGGAGTGGAAGGGTCAAAGAGCACTGATCACTGATCTTGTTTCTTTCATTGAAAAACAGGTCAAAATTGCATCTGATACACTTTTTGGCAACATTCAAGATCCACAGCGCTTCACACCCATGAGCCCTAACAGCACCAATCTCACAGCTGTAAACAAATTCACAACAAATAAAGTCAAATCTTCTGTAAGTTATGGATGTTTATTTTGCTCAGTGAGCAATCACAATCTGGAAAAATGCTTTGATTTCAAAGAAAAACACAAAGCAAAGTGAACATTATTAAAGAAAACTGTTCTTCACACTGACAATACTAATGCATCCCCCAAGCGACCCCTGCAGCCTGTCACCAGCTCCACTACCTCCAAAATGACTCAAACCTGTGGCCATATTGGGGCCGGTGACCAAGACCAATCAGTCCTGTCTATTGTTGCTGTCCAAGTCCTGAGCAAAAGCACAAGTGCACCAGTGCAGACTTGTGCCTTCCTGGATCCAGGCAGCACCGGCACATTTTGCACAGAACGTCTGTCAAGAAAACTGAACATTAAAGGCAAGAAAGCAAGTACTCTGCTGCGAACAATGGGGCATAAAAACACTGTGAATACAAATATTATTTCTGGATTTAAAATTGCTGCACTTAATGAAATTGAGTACACTGGGCTCCCTGATGTGATGACACACAGGTCAATGCCTGTTTCAAACTGTAATGTTCTACAACAAGAAGATATAGATAAGTGGCCATACCTGCAAAATGTTAAGCTCCACGACATGCTGATGCTGAAGTTGAGTTACTTATTGGTACTGATGCAGCCAACATGATGGAGCCGTGGGAGCTAATCAACAGCCAGGGAGACGGGCTCTATGCTGTTCGGACCCGAGTTGGATGGGTCATTAATGGTCCACTTTGTGGTGAAGGCAAAAGTAAGACTGGCTGTTCTGCTGTCACTGCAGATAGATTCTCTGTGGAATGTCTTGAAAACATGCTGGTTCAACAATACAGCCATGATTTTAATGAAAAAACATCACAGGAGCAAAAGGAAATGTCCAGAGAAGACATCAAGTTTATGAACATAATGAACAATTCTGCAGCACTACTTGGACATTACTGTATAGATCTGCCTTCCAAAGAGAAAAATGTCAACTTACCACAGAACCGCTGTATTGCAGAGCAATGTCTCCAAAGTCTGAAAAGAAAGTTTGACAAAAATGAGTCCTTCAGAGCAGAGTGCACTTTATTTGTTGAGGACATGATTTGTAATGGATATGCTGATCTGGTACCTGATGATCAGCTGATGGACAGTGTGGTATATTCCACACCATGGTGATTATCACCCCAGAAAAAAAGTTGAGAGTCATCTTTGATTGTGCTGTGAAATACAAGGGGGCCTCACTTAACAGTCAGCTTCTGCAGGGGCCTGATCTGACAAACTCTGTGGAGGGAGTTCTACTGCACTTCAGACAAGAGCATATAGCTCTCATCCAGGCCATGTACCACCAGGTCTATGTCCCAGAGCGACAGAGAAAATGTCCTGCGGCACTGGTGGCCTAAATGTGACACCCAGCCTTCAAAAGAATATTGCATGAAAGTTCACCTGTTCGGAGCTGTGTCCTCACCGAGCTGTGCAAATTATGCTTCAAGAAGAACAGCTTTGTGTTTGCTGTATTTTAAATTCAGATTAATGTAAGGCTTGTCTCCATGAAATTGTTAGGATTGCTGCCCAGCTATAAGACTGTGACAATTGTATGAAGATTTGAACGTGCTGCTTTGAGCCATCTACCAACAAACATACTCTTCTACAAAAGAGTAAAATTCAGTGCACTTTGCTGTTGCTGTGGGTAAGTTCATGAACGTTATAGTTTATGTTAGTCATTTTTTGCACCTTTCTGAAAGCGACATCAGTTCAAATAAAATGATCTTTCAGAAAACCAGAGAACCAACAAAACACACAGACGAACAAAGTAAACCAACTAAAATAATTTTAAGAGAATTATATTTTATATATATTTTGAGGAAGAAAAGCAGCACGTGGTGAATATTGTTTCTGCATGTATAACTCCAGTGTTCACTGTGATTCTATGTGTTCTGGTCCATTATTGCATTAGATAGTAGTAAGTGCTTTAAGTATATTTAAATGTGTACACACATAGATGATCATAATGTAATCATGTGTTATTCCTGTGTCCACAGGCAGAGACCAGAGCGTCTTCACTGAATAAGTCTTCACACTGACCAGCTCCAAACAGACCGTCTCTGTACCTGTGCTCTCTGTGTTTGACTGTTTTTGTTATTTTACTTTAAAACCCTTTAAGGACACTTGACATTGCATGTTAAAGTAATTGTGTCAGCAGAAATAAATATTATATAAAAAATAAAGCCATAAAAAGGTTCATTTTTTTTATTTTAAGGTAATGTAAGAAAAATATGCACATTCAGCATCATTTGATCGCTTTTCATCAGCATGAAAAAGTTACGTTTATGTTCTGAGAAACGTGCAGAGGGGATTGAATAAGTTTCGAAGTGCAAATATAATTTTCTTTCCATATATTTTATGCAAATCCAGCAATCTTTTTTTCAGTGTTCAATTTTGGAAATGTATATTGTTTATATTAGGTCACATTTCATTTTATTAATTCAACTGAAAACGCAATTATACGTGTGTATATATATCAATTTTAGTTTCGATTTATTTATTGAATAAATTATTAATTGAAAATTGAAATGTATTACTGTATAAATGAGTATGGCAGTAAATAATACACAGATCTGGGTGTTCTTCTGTGTGAATAGTATCTTTTTAAGCCTCGCTTGATAACATTGCCGTTTATAAGCGTGTATTTACAGTTCTCATTTACAGCCCATGCCCTGGAAGTCCAGAGGGCCAGTTTGGCCCCCAGGACACAGAGGGTCCGCATGTGTGGCTCTCAGAGGAAAAGTCAGTGTGACACGGTCAGACCACAGGCTACTGGGCTGCAACAAAGTCTGGATTTGCTGCATTGCAAAGTTCATATCAAGAGTTCATGTTAAGAGTCACTATGTCCAGATGTAGGTTTTCCCTCCTACAGGTGAAAGTCTACGGGACATAATTTTACACAAACATATTGACAATTTATTATTCAAGTCTGCTTTTTTGCATAGGCTACCGCAGATTTTGTTCATTATTCAAAAGATGTTTTGTTTTAAAATATTAGGCCAGTTGCTATGGCAACGGTCCAAATTATTATTATTTTTATTTTTAGCTTAAGCCTATATCATTCTGAAACCCACTGGTAGCTAGTACTTTTATTTCCTAGATGATTTTAATGAAGAACAAGGCAGGTTGTGCTGTCTTCCACTGGCAACTTTGGATGTACATGTTAAATGGCGCACTGAGCCCGAGTCAAGCGGTCGGGCACCTGTGGGGTAGTGGTCAGTCTCTCTGTCTCTAAGGGGATCCGCCAGGGATCCCTAGTCTGCCTCCAACAGTAATGGAGTTTGTTATGTAAGAGCGGCCCAGGGGACACCATGAGACCCTGCAGGGCGACCCGCCTTTTTATTCTTCAAACCAACAAAACACGGCTTTTTAACCTTGAAACTGGTAAAACGGTGAGTGGAATTCTCGCCACACAGAGGGCCGCGGGTTCGAGTCCAGGGCAGGACAGTGAACCGTGTGGAGTTTTCATGTTCTGCCCATAGACTGATTTAGGCTAATATTATATAGCCTATGTATAGCCTGTTATGGTCTATGGTTATTGTAGGAGCTATTTGCTTATTTTTGTTTCTTCAAACTACAATTAGTTTACTATTTTTGTTTGTCAGTTAGTTTACTTATTTAGTGTTGGTGAATTTGTATGTAATACATTTTTGCTATGTTAATATTATGTTTGCTCATTTGTTATTATTCACCTTTCTGTTTTTGCGTGAAAAGTCCCTCAGTCGTCCAGGTAGAATCCATGATCAAAGGAGAAGTTCAATTTGTCAACTGGACAAAGTTTGCCTTTCTGTTTTTGGTTTAGTCCGTGGGGTACCTAGGGGATAAAAGAGGGTAGTACAGTAACCTGGGAAATCCCAAGCTGCTTTCGTTCATTCCGATCTGAAAGACAGCCTGGCAACTAGGCTAAGTGAGCTCTCCTGATTTTGGGAGCCAATCAGAGAGCGGGGAGGGGTGGAAAGACGGTCCTGCGTACTACGCGACAAACGGAAACTTGTAGTTTGAACTGACAACTGACATGATTGGCTATGATAGACAAATGATAGACATCCGTAACGCCCAATAAACGGCCATTGGCAATCATAAACCACACCTCTGCTACGAGATATTTAGTAGGTGGCTCCCAGACCATATATCACTTGTGATATGGTCTGGTGTAAACCAGGCAAGTGGTACAGCAGGACCAGAGCGCATCTGGGTGGGCCTGTGTTTTTTTCTAGTTGACAGGAGAGGCAGCAAGTAAGCCTTGATCGTTCATCCTTGTTGTTTGCCTGTTGCAGTAAATCTTGGAAAATGCAGCTCTGGATATGGACATTGATTTTGTTTTACTTTAGTGTGTAAACCACATATACCTGTGGTTATGTTTAGTTCTAAGTTTGTTCACCGCAAACTTAGAACTAAACTTAGTTTTCGTTGACAAATGGTCACTACAGCTATCTTTGTTTTCCTTGTCTTCTTTAGCTGTAAGCCATCTATCAAGTTCAAAGTAGCCTTAGTCTATTTGAGCCTGTAAATACTTATTTATAGCCTATTTATCATTTTATGAGTAATTTATATTCCTTGTAGGTCATCCAACAGAAAATCTGCCATTCGGGGGTCTTCTGCATTACTATAAATATTTACTTATATGATTTAAACATAATAAATATAAAACAGAAATTATTATTATCAGAAATTATACTTTTGTTATCTACTAATACAGTAGTAGCAAAGGAAAGGTGAAATATGCCAGCTTTGGGGTCAATGCAGGACTATCGGCTTCTTTTAGTACAAGCTTGGATTTAAATAACATTCAGTTCATGTTGGTGACAAAGTTGCAGTCGAATGATGTTGATTTGTGAACTCCACTGGACATACAGATGGAACCAACTTCCTAGAAAATGTTAATAAAATAAATAATTTGAATCTTTAATTACAGTACATGGAGAAATGAGACTTAGAAGAACTGAAAATTATTCCAATGTGAGCGATAGTTTCCTTCATGTGAAGAGGACGATACAGATGGACAGAGTGGTTGCCACGGCAACCATCACACAGAGCAGGATGAGTGCGAACACATGGTTGCGCTGGCACAGGTGTTTAGGTCCCTCCTCCTCTGTCCCGGGACGCTCCTCATCCACAGACAGCAGGGCCATAGATAAGCTGTCAGTGCTGCCCACAGGTAACAGCGCCCCTTGTGGCTCCACCATCCAGCGCAGCACGTTCACCTTGGTCTCCATGTCCTCAATCATGTGGTCCATTTCGCTGATGTCCTGCTCCAGGCTAGAGCGCTCCTGTCCCTCCAGACCAGCAGGGAGCGCTGTGCTCTCTGCCTGGTGCAGGTCTGGTAAACTCAGGGCTCTGGCAGCCACCTCACTCCCTCCTCCTGCAAAAGGGATGCTATTATCATTAAACTGTCTGGAGTGTGCTCAAGCTACTATGGGTCTAAGAACACCAGTTAGTGGGATGATACAGTCCAGAAAACACATATGTTATGAACTGCCTCCCTAAAATAAAAAGCAAGGTGTTATCCAATATGCTTCCTTCTATTCACCTTATTCCAGAAGGTGCTGTGCACACTGCCATCATCATTCAGGTATTTCGTATGGAGCTGCTGATCTTGGCTGCAAATAAAACCACTATAAAGCCGTTTAAAGCTCCCCAGAGAATCAGTGCAGTGTTGACTTGTTAGTGCACATGAAAATTGAACATTTTACACAAATGAACCTACTTTATGTCTTTTTTAACTGTAAAACTTCTCTCAAATTCTCATTGAAATGAATGGGATCCCTGTTTAACTGGAAGTGCCACCGCAAGAAAGTGAGGTTTAGGTCCCACACAAGAGTAAACTATTAAAGAGCATATTACAAACAAAGTGGAGTTTTTTGGCCATGAGTTTACCTTGTAATCCTGTCTGCACCAGAGAGACGTTATTGGCCAGCGTGAAACTGTCGGTCATCTTGAAGACCTTGCACATATCAACGTGCAAGAGCTCGAGGCTAGAGGAGAAGCCCACCCAGAGCAGTTCACAGTGGCATCGGTGGTCCGGGGGCAGGCTCTTGTCCCTCAGAGCTTTGGTCAAATGGGTGCAGATGGGCATGGCGAGCTTCAGGGCCCTCTCCCGGGTTTGTCTGAGCTCATCCCGGAGCTGGAGAGAGTCTGTACAACCCCCCACACCTGAGGCCAGGTGACGGTGACATGCTACCACCTGGAAAACATGTGCAATGTGTTAATATTGCTTATTTATTATTGTTCTTATCTCTTTTGATTACTGAGCCTTAAGGAACACATTTCATTCAGTCAGGTGTTTCTCTCACATGTTTGAATGAAAATAAAGACCCTTGAACCTTGATTTAATTAAGTTTAAATTGCTTTTTGCAATTTACAAAACTTTTCAACTCATTTGTATTCTATATGGTATATAATGTACTGTATTTGTAGATAAAACATGTTCTTTCATGTTCCCTTTGAACACTTGGACTACTGTAGCTGTCTGATGCCCTCTGCTAGTCCAGTACTTTTGTCCAGTTGACAGAATTGAATATTTCTTTTGCTTTGGATCATTCCTGGATGACTGAAGGATTACACAGACCCTCTAGGGAGTGAAGCCATGGTTGCAGTAGTCACAAAAGTAGCTAATCTGTGGAGCACTGGCGTACTAGTACTATTAACTAACAACTATTTTTTAGTGAATTCAAGACTTTTGTGGCTTTCTGGCTGATAATTATTAGAGACCTTAAATATTTTCTTTCTTTTTGCAACTGAAAACACATTAGGGTAATTTATTTGGGCTTGGTACTAGGCCAAAGACTACCCAACCTGAGATCATTTTAAATTCCAATACACATCCCATATGATTAAAATAACATGTAATATCACACTATAAAGACGCTAAAATGAGACAGAACAAGTTTTACGGACATAACTCATGCACTATATATTATTTATAGACCTTTCGTGCCCAGAAGGACTACTTGGGATAATAAAAAATGTTATGAATAATCTCATTATCTGTGATCTATTTCGGGATAAGCCATGACAACCTTGTGCAGCCGCAGGTTTGGCCCAGTTGTAAGTCAGAGAGAGATGCAAGATACAGCCCATGCATTTCAACATAAATTAACTTTTTAAGTTTTTTCATTAATTGAGTGTTTTGTTTTTGGTTCTTTTTTTTAGAGAAATACAAGTTTTATTAATAACATTTTATCTTTCAATTAATCCAGGCTAAAAGGTTCTGTTTAGCTGTGCACATTTTATTCTGCCCTCTTCTCTTTAAATGTTAATTTTATCATGATAATTTATTCAGTTTGATTCAGGGCAGTAGATGGGGAGGGGCATTCAAATCACTTTCAATTACTTTGTGTACAATTGTGCTATACAAATAAACTTGTCTTGTCTTATGTTGTCAAGTACTAGTAAAAGTGGCCAGACTGGTAGTACAATAGGGTATACTGTGAAAGTATGTCATCTAAATAGACTCAAAAGATTCATTGGAGCAAAAACTGTTACTGAGAGAGTGCCTTTTTAGCCATAGGGGACACAAGTTCTCCTATCTGTGTTGACAATTCCAGTTTGGTACTAAAACATCACGCACCCACCAAAGCAGATGGTTTCAATTGCTATATATTGGTACATAAAAGCACTTTTAGAATGTGAATGTGAGTGCATGAAGCTGAGTGTGTGTATGTAAGTTGTAGTGAGTGAGTGCATGAGCACAGTCATAGGCACTTTAACTAAAAGCACCTTAGTATTAGAACTACCTCATGGCATTTTAAGTGATTGTACAGATTTGTTTTATGTCTTGTCCAACCATGTGTATAATGTTTGTTGTATTGTCTTAATCTAGACTGTTTTTATTATTGTCTGTCACTGCATGTTCTGCTCTTTTATTGTATCCTGTTTTACCCCTCCCAATCGGACTACGGATGGAAATTAGCTCCTAGCTAAATCCGGTGTATTTACGGCACTAGTCGTTCATTAATACATGCTGTCCCATTCAAATAAATAAATAAAATAAAATAAAACATAATGTTTCATCTATCTATCTATCTATCTATCTATCTATGAATCTTGCATTTGTGTTTAAATCAAACACCTTTGTTATTAAATCAATACAAAATCAAAATCATACAACTGGGGTATCATCAATATACAATTAGTTTTGATTTGTCTCTTATCTGTGGCAAATTTTACCAAATAATTTACACACATTTTTTTATAGTCATTTGGCATTAGTGCTTTTACTAGTGAGTTTCTTCCAGTTTATTCAGGCTTGGGATAGAGACAAATCGTACAGGATTAACAAAAAATCTAGTGGTTTAATACTCTCTCACTTTCATATAAAAATCATTGCAACAAAAACATTTCAATAATTATGGTTTATAGGAGATCTTACTGTACCTTGATGAGGGACTCCACCAGAGCTTTCACATCAGTCAAAGATTTGTCTGTGCTGACTGTGCATTCATCGCTCACTTTGTTATTTATAAGTGGCATGTGGAACAGACAATCCAAGCCCCGATTCTGCTCTTTACTTCTTCTTGTCTCACCTCCTCTGCACGTTTTGTCCCCTCAAAAGATGCTTCATTCAGCAGGCGAGGGTCCAGCGCTCACTCCCAACTAGCCATGGTCCAGAAATTTCAGTTCTGCCCGTTTCAAAACCTGCAAGAGTCTTCAACATCCTTTGGAGATGAAGTGGCAAAATCTACAAGAAAAATGTAATAAAAGTGATGCAAGTTTGAAACAAGGTGTTAACTAATCCAGTGATTGACCCCTATGCTGGGTACTGACGCAGGATAAAGCGTAAAGGTAATCTCATTAAGTTTGGCTGGGTTGAGAGAGGAGGAGAGAGGCAGCTGCTGTGTCTACTACAATGGTCCTTTTACTGAGTGAGAGGTTGAGCTGCGCTGCTTCATTTCACTGCACTGTAAAGGAGTCACACTGCCACATCGCTCATAGACTTGTACAGACAGGGCTTACGTGAACTTTTAACATGTTTTTCAGATGCTTGTAATTAATGTCCACAAATAAGTAGCTTGTAAGTTTTGGTGCATCATTTATAATAATAATAATAATAATTCATAGCATTTATATAGCGCCTTTCATGACACCCAAAGCGCTTTACAGTTCATTGTTCATTCACTCCACACTTACACACTACAGCTCTGGAAAAAAATAAGAGACCACTGCATTGTTTTCTGAAATCAGCATCTCTACATGTATTACAGCCATTCCATTCCAGTGTCTGTTGAATTCCAACACAAACACAAAGCTGAGCTACTTCAGTTCTTGCACCAGGAGTGGAATAAAGTCACCCAAGAACAATGTGAAAGACTTGTGGAGAACATGCCAAGACGCATGAAAGCTGGGATTAAAAATAAGGATTATTGCACCAAATATTGATTTCTGAACTGAAGTGTAGACATTCGTATTATGTTGTTGTAAAATGAATTTCATCTTGTTTCTTTGCATTGTTTGAGGTCTAAAAACATGTTATTTTTTGTTATTTTGACCATTTGTTATTTTCTGCAAATAAATGCTCTAAACGATAATATTTTATTTGGTATTTGGGGGAAATGTTGTCAGTAGTTTAGACTCAAACAAAAATTTTCCTTTTGCCCAAACACATACCTATAAGTAGTGTAGTGTAGTGTAGTGTAGTGTAGTGTAGTGTAGTGTAGTGTAGTGTAGTGTAGTGTAGTGTAGTGTAGTGTAGTGTAGTGTAGTGTAGTGTAGTGTAGTGTAGTGTAGTGTAGTGTAGTGTAGTGTAGTGTAGTGTAGTGTAGTGTAGTGTAGTGTAGTGTAGTGTAGTGTAGTGTAGTGTAGTGTAGTGTAGTGTAGTGTAGTATAGTGTAATTTAGTGTAGTGTAGTGTAGTGTAGTATAGTATAGTATAATATAGTATAGTATAGTATAGTATAGTATAGTATAGTATAGTATAGTATAGTATAGTATAGTATAGTGTAGTGTAGTGTAGTGTAGTGTAGTGTAGTGTAGTGTAGTGTAGTGTAGTATAGTGTAGTATAGTGTAGTATAGTGTAGTATAGTGTAGTATAGTATAGTATAGTATAGTATAGTATAGTATAGTATAGTATAGTATAGCCTCACCTTACGAAAGACTCTACATACGAAAAATCCAAGTTACGAAACGCCTTCACGTTAAATTTTGGTCTCTAGATACGAAAGAAAATTCAAGCTACGAAACGTGAAATCTCAAAAATTCAATTAATGCGCGCTCAGATGCACACCCCGAAACGTAAATACACTTTATCAACACACACAGGGTTAGGTTCCAGAGGTGGCCCACGGTGGGAGAGGTCCACGAGGTAGGACAACTTTGTATTTTGCAATTGGTCTCTCACTCTCATCCAGCTCGGGTCCTCTACCAAAGGCCTGGGAGCTTGAGAGTTCTGCGCAGTATCTTTGCTGTTCCTAGTACTGCACTTTTCTGGACTGAGATGTCTGATGTTTTTCCTGGGATCTGTTGTAGCCACTCCTCCAGTTTGGGGGTTACAGCCCCGAGTGCTCCGATCACCACGGGCACCACTGATGCCTTCACCTTCCAGGCCTTCTCCAGCTCTTCCTTGAGCCCCTGGTATTTCTCTAGTTTCTCGTGTTCCTTTTTCCTGATGTTACCATCGCTTGGTATTGCAATGTCCACCACCACGGCTCTGTTCTGTTGCTTATCCACCACCACTATGTCTGGTTGGTTCGCCATCACCATTCTGTCAGTCTGTATCTGGAAGTCCCACAGGATCTTGGCTCGGTCATTCTCCGCAACCTTCGGAGGTGTTTCCCACCTTGACCTTGGGGTCTCCAGCCCGTACTCTGCACAGATGTTTCTGTACACTATGCCCGCCACTTGGTTGTGTCGCTCCATGTATGCTTTCCCTGCCAGCATCTTACACCCTGCAGTTATGTGCTGGACTGTCTCAGGAGCCTCTTTGCACAGCCTACACCTTGGGTCTTGTCTGGTGTGGTAGATCTGGGCCTCTATTTCTCGGGTGCTCAAGGCCTGCCCCTGTGCAGCCAGGATGAGGGCCTCTGTGCTGTCCTTCAGACCAGCCCTTTCCAGCCATTGGTAGGATTTCTTGATATCAGCCACTTCAGTTATGTTTCGGTGGTACGCCCCATGTAGGGGTTTGTCCTGCCATGATGGTCCCTCCAGCACATCTTCCTCTGCACTTCACTATCTGAGGCATTCCTTGAGCACATCATCTGTCGGGGCCTTGTCCTTGATGTACTTATGGATTTTGGATGTTTCATCCTGGACAGTGGTTTCCACACTCACTAGTCCACTCACTAGCCCACACTCACTAGTCCTCGGCATATATATATATATATATATATAGTTTTTTGTTGGTGTGTGTTGATGTCAAGGCCTGTAAACACAGCAAACACTGACCAAAGTCCTGACCAAAGTTTTAAGATCTGAAAAAACACAAAACAAAATAAACAAAAAAATGATGACTATGAATTTACATGGTCCTGTTTAGGTGTTTGACTTTCAACAATAAATGCAAGAGTGCCTAACTGAAAAACATTTGGCTAATGCTAGGTAGCTTGTGAATGTAAATCCAGGGCTCTCAAGTCTCACGCATTGAGAGTGTGACACACGCAATTTGACGTGTTCACACGCTCACACGCCACACATGGCATTTCTCACGCTGATTTCTTTCTTTCTTTCTTTCTTTTTTTTTTGTGTGCAGAAAATCGGTCTGTGTGGCTTAGTTTATGCAGGCTCCGCGCGTTTTCAGCAAAAAAAACTCCCCCTGCTCCGGGCGCATGGTCCAGGCACGTCCTGAGCCTCAGTCCCGGTGCCACGTCTCCTCTGAGACGCACCGACTCCGGTCCCGGTGTCTCCGTCTGTGCGTAACGTGTCCCCCCCGACGGCTTACGCGCGGAATATGCGTGGCCCAGAGCCGAACTGCCCATGGTGAGCCGCGGTGAGCCGCGGGCCCGGTGCATTAATCAGACTCTTACATGAATCCGTTAAAAATGTCCCGCCTCGGTCCCTCCTCCCCGCACCTCTCAACGCGCACTGACAAAGTGCGGTGATGATAAAACAAACTGAGAACCATCAGGTAATAACTTCATTTATATAACTCTCATTAGTTGCTTTGTAGTTTAAGTTTGCTCTTTAGACAAACAGGGCTCTCAACACGCAATTCGATTCGAATTCACACGGCATTTCTCACGCAATTCAAGCGCCCCACCCCCCGGTCCTCGGAAATTACAGTCTCACGCACGACCCCGCTCAAAACTTGAGAGCCCTGGTAAATCTGAGACACAAAATCATCTCTCCTGTTAAAATAAAGATCAGATTAAAGCCTAACTTGAGTAACTGAGCTTTTAACAGAGGAGTGCTTTCAGTTAGCATCACATCCCCAGGGAATGTTGATGACATCAATTGGCTATAAATTTAGTAAGTTAAGTGCAAAATGCATTAATTAGGAAAAAAAGAAAATTGAATAGCAATGCACTTAAGCTTGTGTATAGCTTCCTAAAACTTGGTCATTTGTATCTTTTTTTTGTTGTTGTTGTTCCTTTAGGACTCAAGATAATGGACGACCTTATTTGACCAAAGTGACGCATGCTCAGCATATGCCAAGCGTGAAATGCATGGCGTGACTGCTATAGAGGTGTACAGTTCCATGCATAAAGGAGAGAGGGGCACTTTGCTTTAAAGACATGGTTAGGACAAAGAGGGTATTAAATAATGGATTAAATGGTGCCCACATGTGAACTTTCTTTGACATCTTAAAGAGACAGTTGGTGACTCTGAATAATACTGCCCCAAGTGAATGAATGTGAGTGAATGGCACTGTATGTTTTTATCTAGTTTATAACCTGCCTAAGGCCCTTAGTGATAATAGAAAGATAAGTCCATACACCCACCTAAAAGGCAGCTCAAAACACAAGGTTTGGAACAGAGCATTTTCAGCTTTGGACTCAAACACCACTCCAGGTATGTTTTTGGGGAGATAACAACATTCTAAAATGGCTAAAAGTTCACAAGAGTAAATTTTGAGTAAAACATTTAAAACATGTGCTATTTTCTCTGGTATATAGTATTAAACTATATCCTTATTTTACATTTTGTTAATTGTAAACAACAAGACTAAAATTATAACACAAAACAGGTCCACAGACTTTCTGTTGAAAATTGCAACTCCTTACAAGTCCTTACAATATAGTACAATAGATTTTTTTAACTTCATTTTTTTTATTATTAGTTAAAAGACATTTATTAGCCTTACATTTCTCTGTACAGAGAAGTGGAGTCAGTGAAAATATTGTACAATTTTATTACCAATCCATTTTCTTTTTCTTTTATACAATAGGAAACTTTTGCATCTTTCCCCTCTCTCCTTTTCTCTCAGCTTTCCTCCTAGTAAAACCTATTCCTGTGTTCTCTGCTTCTGATTGGCTGAAGTTAAATGGGTGGTCCAACATGGCTCTGCCCAGTGGCATTCCAACCCACCCACACAGAGAAACATGAGACTCCACAACACTGACCAGCAAAAACATGGCGGAGAGTAAACTTCAGCTAGACCTTGATGCGTTTTCTTGCCCTATTTGCTTGGAATTACTAAGCAATCCGGTAACTATCCCTTGTGGACACAGCTACTGCATGAGATGTATTGAAAACCATTGGAACAGAGAGGAAAATGATGAACTTTACAGCTGTCCACAATGTAGGCAGAGCTTTGCGCCAAGGCCGGCCCTGGTTAAAAATACTATGCTGGATGTTTTGGTGGAGCAGCTACAGAAAAGTGGATACCAGTCTGCACCTACTGACCACTGCCCTGCTGAGAAGACAGATATAACTTGTGATATCTGCATTGGTAATAAACTAAAAGCAACAAAGTCATGTTTACAATGTGTAGCTTCTTATTGCGAGGTACATTTACAACCTCACCATCAATCAGACGCTTTGAGGAAACACCAACTGATGATGCCAATGAGAAATATCCAAGAATATATTTGTACTAAACATAATGAAGTTAAGAAGATGTTTTGCAGTACGGATCGGGAGCTCATTTGTGTAGCCTGCTGCATGGAAAAACAACATACTGGCCATTGTATAGTTACAGCTGAAGAGGAGAGGGATAAGAAGCAGTTAGAAGTTGAAGCGAGACATCGCCAAGTTATGCAGAAAATTAAAAATAAGGAAACTGATTTGGAAAATATCAAAAAAGAGGAGCTTGATCTAAAATGCAATGCAGAGGAAGCAATTGAAATTACCTTGGAGAGCTTTACTGGGTTGATTCATCTAATTCAGAAAAACATGTATAACATGGAACAACAATTATGGAAATGGCAAAAAGCAGAAGGGGAGAAAATTCAAAAGCATTTGGAAAATCTGGAATTTGAGCTTAAAGAACTGAGAATAACCCAAGTTGAACTGAACTCCTTAGTGCAAACTCCTGACCATAACTTCTTCCTACACAAATATGCAACATTATCCAGTGAAAGCCAGACAAAAGACTGCATCCAAAATATAGAAATGGCAACTGAAAAAACTGTAACATTCTTGGATCAAGTGTCCATCTCTGTGGCAGAGCTAACTGATAACTTAACGCTTTCTCTAACGGAAGAACTTGCTAAAATATTACCAAAAGTTGAAAAGATGCCAACTCAACCAGATCCGAAAACAAGAGAGGACTTTTTGAAATATTCATGCCAAATTACAATGGACTCCTACACTGCCCATTCACAAATCAAGCTTTCAGATGGGGACAGAAGAGCCACGCTTATGGAGGAAGACCAAAAATACCCCCAAAATCCTGAGAGATTCAACTACTTCTGGCAGGTTTTGAGCAGAGAACATCTGATCAGTCGTCATTATTGGGAACTGGAGTGGAATGGTGCAATGGTGGATATAGGAATTGCATATAAGAGTTTAAAGAGAAAAGGAAGCAGCGATGAATGCGTTTTTGGACTTAATGAGAAATCTTGGGCTTTATGTATTGACAAAACTGGCTATTTGTGTAAGTTTAGCAAAATCCAGTCGCAGGTCTCTGGTCCGGTTTCATCTAAAATAGGGGTCTATCTGGATCACGGTGCAGGGGTGCTGTGTTTTTACAGTATTTCAGATACAATGACACTTCTACACAGAGTCCAGGCCAGGTTCACACAGCCATTGTATGTGGGGCTAAGGTTTTACTGGGGACTATATTTTGCTGAAGATACTGTACAATTTCTCAGTCTTGGGCAAGACCATGGGGAGGGCCAATAATGCACTGCAAATTTCTCTGATCTGGCCAAGATTTTACAACTTATGTCAAGTTATTAGGCCCGAGCGCTAAAGCGTAGGGCCTATTGTAACTGTTCTGCAGTGCGAAGCACAATTGTAATTGTTCACCCCAAAACATTGTCGGCCCGCGTGAGCTGAGACAGAGCGCGAAGCGCTCTCCTGTTTCCAAGCATAGTGGCACTCATGTCAGTGACTTGTGCCCGCTGACCTGGCACGGTGGCACCGCCCATGGCGGCAAAATTCTAATCGTTTTGTGGGCACACATGACATCGTGCACGCGTGCAACGCGCTTGTCATTGACAATGGACCCCACGGGTGCGTTACTAGATGCACGCTCTTTCCATTGATATATTTAGGGGATGCCGCCCGCCTTGTCCTGTCTGTGGCCAGATATTCGATCTTCGTGGCACGGAACCGCCGCCTCCACGACGGCCGCGCAGCGGAGCACTGGCCCCTCTTCACAGCGCTCCTTCGCGCCCACGTCCACCATCTCCACGCCGCAAGAGAGACGGAGTTTTGCGACACCTTCATCCCAGACAATACGCTTTTCTCCATCTCCCGAGCCAGTTCCCCTCGGTTGGACTTCTGACCCCTACTCCCCTCCGCTGTCCCCCCTGGACCCTGGCGCCTGGACCTTCCCTGGGCGCTCCATCGCCCTTGCTCTCCCCCAGACCCCCTTTCACCTGGGGCAAGCCCCTTGGTCCGCTACACTTCCCCCGTTTCTCTTAGCCCTAATGCCCAGTGGTGTTTATTCCCATGCCCACATCCCCCGATGTGTCTTCTGAGTGCTTTGCGAATGTTGTTGTGGTGTTAATATATGTACCTATAATAAAAGATAAAAAAAATAGTGTTTCTACTGATTCTTCTTCTTATTATTATACATTATTCCTCTGACCATGGGAGTCTATGGCAACCCCTAGAACCGTCTGGTAAAAAGTTGTGAAATTTTGCATGCACATTCCAGCCAGTCTCCTCATTACCCACAGCAATTTATAGGCCCCCAGCCCCAACCGTCTAGTGCCACCAGCAGGTCAAAGTTGCAGGAATTTTCAGGAATTTTCTGCGTCATGATCTGTCTTTGATCTGTTAAACCTTGTTAGACCCTGTTAAACCTTGTTAGACCTTGTTAGACCCTGTCAGACCCCGTCAGACCCCGTCAGACTCTGTCAGACCCTGTCAGACTCTGTCAGACCCTGTCAGACTCTGTCAGACCCTGTCAGACCCTGTTAGACCCTGTCAGACCCTGTTAGACCCTGCATGCTGCCTACATGCTGAGGCCTTCATGCACCTTCGGTGCTTGTCCCCACATTGCTGCTTGCAGCTATATTTATTATTATTATTATTGCATTTTTGCATTTTTTCATAATAGAGAAGTTGGTTCAGATATTAAGTTATACATTATTGTACATTATACATTATAGCAGCTACATTAAGAGTTTTTAAAATACTTTTTAAACCTTAGCAGCCTGGGTGTTTCAGTACACGTTTAAAGAGAAAAAATATTTTTTGCAGCCCTCGTGCAGGCCAATTCACACTGACAAAGCGTGTTTTGAAGAAGTAAGAAAATGTTTTACCTTGGAAAGAGTCGGATAGTTTTGTAATTTACAAGCAGACGGATCTTTGTCAGTGTTTCTTTGTCCCTGGGGCTCTGCGGTGACAGCAGTGAGCACGTGGAGGGATCGTGCCTGTTTTGGAGCCGTTTTGTGTTGAATTAAAGACAAAAATAAACTCAGGCTACGTTTATATTTCGGTTCATATTAGTATTGTTTACATATTTCCAATATTACTATTAATTCCATATTGTAAACTTTTTAAGCAAAACACATTTGATAAATTTTCACTTCTGCAGGTGTACTGCTTTTAACACACCATTTTGAATACATTACCGCCACCTTAAAGGCTCATGCATTGCATGGGAGTAACCATGTACTACTAACTGGCTTTTAGCTTTAGACCTCAACTTTAATTAAGGTAACTTTAATTTATTAACTTAACCGTTACACTTTCACACTTATAAACAATGTCAGAGCACTTTAAAACATTCTCAGTTACAAAAACAGGAACTCAAAATAAATGCTCATTAAACTCAAAACGGCGCCCGTGGCCTTGCCTTGACCTTTTTACATGGCTCAAACTTCACAAAAATACAGTATTTACCAAGTGATTTTTATTCTCACAATTAGCTGTGGTTGTTATTAATAGTTTATGACCAATATATCGTCAGTTTGCTGCAGGACAAACTCACCATGATCGGAGTGGACGTGGTCAGACTCTTAGTCACCGATCAGTCAGGCTGCGAAGCGATGGCCTTGGCTTGAACAATTATGAACCCTGTAAAAATCATTGTCATAATTACAGGGTTCATATTAAGCTATTTTTTGATCTGTTATGTCTCCTCATCACAAACACACCTGGAGTTGTGTTTGTTTCATTCACACATGTTCAACACACCTACATATTTAGACTGAGTTCTTCTCACAAACACAAAACACTCTAATCCACCTTGTGATGTCATGTGGTAATACAGGAAGTGCTCTGTTGTGTTTTTAAACTCCAAACACCTTCAGTAGATTCATCTGGTTAATCTCAGACCTGGAATTTGGCAATGTCTACTGAACGAAAAGTCAAAGGTAGCGGTTAACTAGAAAACTGATGCTTCATGACATCACAAGGTGGAACAGAGCATTTTGAGATTTGGAGATGTAGATGGACTAAAGGTTTTCTCAAACGTGTGAATGAAACAAAACACAACTCCAGGTCTTTTGATGAGGAAACAACATTCTAACGTGGCTTCAACCTCATAAGAGTGAATTTTGTGTAATATGGGACCTTTAAAAATATTTTATTAATAAGATTTCCTTTTGAAAACTTTTCATCAATTTAAATATATTTGGTTAGTGGTTTACTTTGAGTTGAACTGGCAAAAGGAGAAATTCGTTTTGTTCACTGGACAAAAGTTTATTTGGTCGAATACGTTTCTCAGCTCATCCAAGCTGCTTCTTCAGTTCTGGTCAGACTCTGGTGGACACTGCATTATATCTGCCTGAAGGGAGGAGCTAACTACAATGAAACTACTCAAACTACTACACTTGTTTACAGTTTCTGTTGGTTAGGTGGACCTATTAGATATGCAGTGGGAGTGTATGGTCTTGTTAGCGGAACCATTCAGGGCCATAATGGGTGTTTTCACACCTCTGGACCTGACCTGCTGCCCTATTGTTTTGTTTTGATTCAGGTTTGAGGATAGAGTTATAGATGGGAGACAAATGATGTCTGAGACCTCCATTTCTGTTCAAGGAAGGATTCTCTTTCTTGACAAAAATTGCCACTTTAACACCCCTCTCAAACCAGTTCTTTTAATGGAAATGGCAGCACGGTGGCTGAGTGGCTAGCGCTCATGCTTCACAGCAAGAAGGTTCTGGGCTCGATCCCTGGGTCGCCTGAGCCTTTCTGTGTGGAGTTTGCATGCCGCCCCCCCCATATCAACCCAAAAACATGCTCCAGGTAAAATCCTCCAGCTTAGGTCCTGACCAAGCCTAGTAATAAGATCATGGAGATGGGTCCCTGGGCGCCTGAAAGATGAGCTGCCCACTGCTCCTGAAGGATGGGTCAAATGTAGAGAAATGATTTCCCTACGGGGATGAATAAAGCACGTCGTCTTCCTTTTCTCTGGCCAAGATCTGTACCTCACTGGCCCGTGGCTTCTAGGTGGAGATGTACGGCAGATGAAGGTCCACTCTGGCCTGCCACTGGAGAGAACATATATACAAAAGGTGAAACAAAATATATTGGAAAATATTTGGGGTCCATTTATAAAAATGTGTAAAACATCAAAACACAGAAGACTGCCTTGTTGACTTGTAAATTTCCTTGCAGAAAATGCCTAATGTGATGAGGACAGTTTTGTATATGGAGAGAGGCTGCTTTGTTTTCGGTTCTGTTTTCTGTTCTCATTTTTAGGTTTGATTTGGGAGTGGATGTTTTTTTTTTCTTGCTTGAAATGGAAAAATAAAATAAATTTGGCAAAAAAATAAAAAATCTCCTTATTTCACACAAAAATAAACCAGGACTCTCCACCCACTTTAAAGCCATTTAATTTATTTTAAAAGAATCACACAAGTATAAAATATTTTACATTTAAAAACATGGTATAAAGTTAATGTTTGGCAGCCCTCACAGTCTTCCTCAGGGTGCGGGTGGAGCTGGAATTTCGTGGTGATGTCACAGCGTCTTTGATGTTTGCGAGGAGACCACGTTTGGGCTTTGGTGTCAGCGGACTCGTCTTTAGGGATTTCTTTTCCAGTTGTTCTTTTAGGGTCTCGATTTCTTTGTCTTTCTCAATGTTCTGCAGCAGGACATCCTCTAGAGATTTAGACTAAAGAGTAAGGAAAAAAGGCATTAATTAGAGGCAAAGTTAAAGTATTACCATACGAGAGGTTAGACGACAGCGCACTAATACAGTCAAATATTTACATTTAAGATTTTGTAAAAGATTTGATCCAATTCAGCTTCTCATGTGCTTCTTCCTGTATTTTTAATACTTTTCTTCACTAGTGTAAAACCATGTCAAATATTTACCACAAGTTCTATCTCGTCCATTGCCTAATAAAGTAATAATCATAAAACCATGAAAACCTGCCACATGGATTTCAAATAAAATTATTTTATAATTCATTACATTTTAAAATCTTTCTCTGATGGGTCATCAAGGTTATGATAAAAGAAGAAATTCAATTTGTCAACTGGACAAAGTTTGTTTGGTCGAAAACGTTTCGCCACTCATCCGAGAGGCTTCGTCAGTTCTGGTTAGAGTGCTGGTAAGACACTGGTTATATCTCGCTGCAGGGAGGAGCCAACTATACTGCAGTTTTTCCGAAACTATCTCACCTATTTGTTTCTGTCTTTTGTTTCTCTGGCGTCTAGTTTAGCCGTACATCTTCACCTAGAAGCCACGGGCCATTCATTTGAGGACAGTGAGGTTCAGATCTTGGCCAGGGAAAAGAATTGGTTTGAGAGGGGAGTTAAAGAGGCTATTTTTGTCAAAAAAGAGAATCCTTCTTTAAACAGAAATGGTGGAGTCAGACATAATTTGTCTCCCATCTATAATTCCATTCTTAAACCTAAATCAAAACAAACAATTGAAACAATAGGGCTAGCCAGGTCAGGGCCAGAGGTGTGAAAAACAGTCGTGTAGGGATGAATAGGTATGCTAAACTAGACGCCAGAGAAACAAGACAGAAACAAATAGGCGAGAGTTTCAGAAAAACTGCAGTATAGTTCGCTCCTCCCTACAGCAAGATATAAGCAGTGTCTTACCAGCACTCTAACCAGAACTGACGAAGCCTCTCGGATGAGGGGCAAAATATTTTTGACCAAACAAACTTTGTCCAGTTGACAAATTGAATTTCTTCTTTTATCATGGATTCTACCTGGACGACTGAGGGACTCTTCACGCATCTTAACATCAAGGTTATGGTTAAGGAGTCTTGATTTGTACCCTTGGATAAATTTGAAGCATCAAACATACATCTCATGCACACATTTAGTGAACACAGACATAACTGAAGAAAGGATAAGACCCGTCAGTTGTGCAGAATGACCATCTGCATACTTAGCAATTTAGAAAGTTTTATTACTTGATCACTGACTCTTTAGTACTGCTATAAAAAGCTCATTTTTAAATCTGGCTACAAATTATATCTTTTGAATATTTCTATTTTTATATTTTTTGAGCTGTAGCCATCAATCATGGTGAATATTTGCTCACCATATCCTCAGCTTTCCTCACGAGTGTCTCTGCCTCCAGTGACTTCTCCGAGAGGCAGCTTGTGAGCCACTTATGTCCTGCATTGAGATCTTTCAAACTTTTCTCCAATGACACAATCAACTGGAAAGCAAACATTTAGTAAGGATAATGGACAAAAACACAATTAAATTCACACAATACACAAATACCTGTTGCTTGCTCTCACACATGGTTTCCAGCGCAGACTTTTCTTTAAAAAGCCTCATGCACCTCTTCTCTGTTAAAACAAAAGAACATGGTGGTATGAGTCCATGTACGGCTAGTTTTCAGCCCCCGTCCTTGATAACATTTTCACACAACACAGAACAGTATCCAGGGCTCTCAAGTTTTGAGCGGGGTCGTGCGTGTGACTGTAATTTCCGAGGACGGGGGGGGGGGGCGAGTTAACAATTTTTGGCGCTTGAATTGCGTGAGAAATGCCGTGTGAGCGTGTGAACACGTCGAATTGCGTGTTGAGAGCCCTGTTTGTCTAAAGAGCAAACTTAAACTACAAAGCAACTAATGAGAGTTATATAAATGAAGTTATTACCTGATGGTTCTCAGTTTGTTTTATCATCACCGCACTTTGTCAGTGCGCGCTGAGAGGGGCGGGGAGGAGGGACCGGGACATTTTTAACGGATTCATGTAAGAGTCTGGTCAATGCACCGGGCCCGCGTCTCACCGCGTCTCATCGCGTCTCACCGCGACTCACCATGGGCAGTTCGGCTCTGGGCCGCGCGTATTCCGCGCGTAAGCCGTCGGGGGGGACACGTTACGCACAGACGGAGACACCGGGACCGGAGTCGGTGCGTCTCAGAGGAGACGTGGCACCGGGACTGAGGCTCAGGACGTGCCCGGGGAGGGGGGGACGGCGTCTGCTCGCCGCGGAGGGGGCGGCACTGAAAACGCGCGGAGCCTGCATAAACTAAGCCACACAGACCGATTTTCTGGGCACAAAAAAAAAAAAAAAAACCCTAATCAGCGTGAGAAATGCCATGTGTGGCGTGTGCGCGTGTGAATACGTCGAATTGCGTGTGTCACACTCTCAAAGCGTGAGCCTTGAGAGCCCTGCAGTATCAAACTCTTTCACTCACATTTGATTTAGATTGGCAAAAGTTAAACCTGCACTTCTGAATTTTGTACTCAAATGCTCTTAAATTCTGTTGGTACCGAGTTTCCCAACCCACCGCTGCCTAAAAGATGTCCTCTACTGTGGGACTTTGTAGAAGGGACTTGCTGGTCAGGGAAGCATTCTGAGCATTCTGTTCCAAATCCAGAAGGGCCCTGGAACTGAGTGAAAATCTTCTGTCCGAACTTGAGATGATCTAACCACAGCTGGTAATTTGTATTTTTTTTTTTTTTTTTTTTTAAACGTGAGATAGCTTTGGTGCTTCGATTGTTTATTCCGATAAAATCCATGCGGTTTCTCAGTCTTTTGTTTTGTTTTTTTTTCCCCAATTTTTCACACGCCTCTCTGATTGGACCACCGGTCAAGCTCGGCCTGGAAATTCATGTAGACAGGATTAATCTCCAGATCTACTCGTCTTTTTGAAGTTTACAGTTTCGTTTGGGAAAGCTTCTTGACACCCTATCACCCCCTATGTGGTTCAAGAGCCAACTCATTGGTACATTTGAACATTACTGCAAGTTTTGCCAATGCAGAAATGAATAAGTTTTGATATGATTGGATGGTACAAAAAGCAGTCATAGAAACAGACTGGCAGACTCAAGCACAAAATGGTAAAACTAGTATCTAGAACAGAGCCAAGACTAATGCACAGCGAGAATATGTCTCTCCAAATACTAAAAAACATAGCGTGAATCCATTTTAAAAAGGGATCTTAATGTTTGGGTACGTTTTTTAAATAGTCTACAGTACACCAAGCATTAGGACAGGTCAGGACCATTAGATTTTTTGGTAAATGAAAACAAAAATAATAATAATAATAATAAATTTTATTTCAAGGCGCCTTTCTAGACACTCAAGGACACCGCACAAAGACAATCAATTAAAAACAGTTAAAAACAGGCAGTATATACAAAATAAAACTAAGAATGGACAAAGCAATACAAGTAAAATGAAACGGTCAGCAGGGGAAAATGATTAAGTGGGGTAAGCTATTTTGAAAAGATGGGTCTTGAGTCTGGATTTAAAAATTGGTAGTGATTGAACGTTCCGGAGGTCTGGGAGGAGTGAGTTCCATAGATGAGGAGCAGAACGGCTGAAGGCCCTGCTCCCCATGGTGCTGAGACGAGCGGGAGGGACTGTGAGGTGGATGGAGGAGGAGGACCTGAGACGAGCGGTAGGGACTGTGAGGTGGATGGAGGAGGACGACCTGAGTGAGCGGGTGTGTGTGGTGACATGAAGGAGTTCTGTGAGATAAGTTGGAGCCAGGTTATGGATGGACTTGAATGTGAGGAGTAGGATTTTGAACTGAATACGGTAGTGAATGGGGAGCCAGTGAAGCTGCTGCAGGACCGGGGTGATGTGGTGAATAGAGGGAGTTCTGGTGATGATCCGGGCAGCAGAGTTTTGGAGAAGTTGTAGCTTATGAATAGTTTTTTGGGGGGAGACCATACAGGAGGGAATTGCAGTAATCAAGACGTGAGGTGACCAGACTATTGACAAGAATGGCGGCTGTGTGAGAGGTGAGTGAAGGACGGAGACGGTTGATATTTCTGAGGTGGAAGTAGGCTGTGCGTGTGATATTGTTGATGTGTGACTGGAATGAAAGAGTGCTGTCCAAGATGACACCCAGGCTCTTTACCTGAGGGGAGGGAGAGATGGAGGAGTTATCCACAGTGATTGAAAGGCAGTCCATTTTGTTTAGTGTAGATTTGGTGCCAATGAGTAGGACTTCAGTTTTATTGCCGTTTAGTTTTAGAAAGTTGGAGGAGAACCAGGATTTGATTTCCTGAAGACAGTGGGTGAGGGAGGAGGGTGGGAGGATGTTGGATGGTTTGGAGGAGATATAGAGCTGGGTGTCATCTGCATAACAGTGGAAGTGTATGTTGTGTTTTCTGAAAATGTGACCAAGAGGAAGGAGGTAGATAATGAATAGGAGGGGGCCAAGGACTGAGCCTTGGGGGACACCTGAGGAAAGAGGGTCGTGCTGGGAGGAGTAAGAACCGAGTTGGATGTACTGAGAGCGGGAGGAAAGATACGAAATGAACCAGTGGAGAGGTGTGTGTGAGATGCCAATAGAGATAAGTCTGTCGATGAGGATGGTGTGAGTCATTGTGTCAAAAGCTGCACTTAAATCCAGTAAAATGAGTATTGTTAGGAGTCCATTGTCAGCTGCAAGTAGGAGATCATTTGTGATTTTAATTAAGGCTGTTTCGGTACTATGGAGGGGTCTGAAGCCAGATTGAAATTGTTCGTACAGATTATTTTCAGTCAGGTGAGAGGCAACTATTTTTAAAAGTATTTTAGAGAGAAATGGGAGATTGGATATGGGGCGCAGGTTATTAAAATCGGTTGGGTCTGTACCGGGTTTTTTGATGATAGGAGTGATTTCTGAAATTTTAAATGAGGAAGGTACAATGCCAGTGGTCAGAGAGGAATGTAGGATAGAAGTTATTAAGGAGATGAGAGAAGGAAGACAGGCTTTAACCAGAGAAGTGGGGAGGGGGTCTAATCTACAGGTTGAGGGTTTGGATTTATGGACCAGGGCTGATATTTCACTAACTGAGGGAAGAGTAAACTGTGAAAAATTGGAGGGAGGAGGGTGCAGGGGACTGTAATGAGTGTTGGACTACTTGCATTGAGGGTTATTTGATCATGAATTTTGTGTATTTTGTTGTTCAAGAAAGACATTATGGAGTTGCAGAAATCGGTGGAGAGAAGATGAGCAGGGAAAAGGTTGGGAGATTGTGTGCTGTTATTAACAATGGAAAACAGGGTTTTTGTGTTCCCTTTGCTGTTGGTGATTAATTTAGAGAAGTGGATTAATTTGGCAGTGTTTATAGAGTCTCTGTAATGAAGAGTATGGTTTGTGTGCATTTCCTTGTGGACAGTGAGGCCCGTTTTTCTGTATAGTCGTTCGAGTTGACGGCCCCTGGCTTTGAGCTGACGAAGTTCAGGAGTGAACCAGGGAGCTGAGAGTAAGAAGGTGACTGTTCTGGATTTGATGGGGGCCAGGGAATTTAAAATATATTGCAGATTGGTATACCCTTCAAGTTTGAGACCAGTGTCAGTACAGGACAGCTGTTAAAGAGGAGACATGTGCTGTACCTGCTGCTTCCGTCTCTCTGGATGTTTCTGTCTGAGTCGATTGATCTGTTGTCTCGACTGCACGTCCTCGGCCTTCAGCAGTCTCCAACAGACGCTTCAACTCCTGCAAAGAGACAAGATGACGCACACATTGCAAGGCGCTAGTGGTACATCTTTTTAACCCAACATGATGCACAACCAACAATCTAATTTGAAATAAGGGCCTGCAATTTAAAAAAAAAGATTTGAGAAATGTGTGCATAATAAAATTGAGAGCCATTTGGAACCAGTGAGTACATAGGCTTTCCAATGAGTATTTTGAACTACTTCAGGTTAAAAAAATATTCATCTTTAGGTCAAGAATGTTATGACATCTTTGACAAATAAACTTAAAAAAAAACAACAAAAAAACTACTGCATATTCTTTTTTTTAAGATGCATTGATTCAAGCTTACATACATACATACATACATACATCAAAAGTTCACACCATTTGCATGTTCATTTTATGTATGCAAACCTGAAATGCTTTTTGAAATCACACCGCCTTAGAGGATCAGAGTACCAAACTTAAACTCATACCTCCACTTTCTCTTGTTCAGCTGTAAACTCGTCCAGTGGGACATAATCGTCCTCCAGGTTCCTCATGGCGTTCTGATAGGCGTGCTCTTTGATCGCCTCCTTGTACATCTCAAAAGTGTTTTCCAACTTCTCCTGGTAACTTTCCTTCAGTTCTTCCATCTCTCGGCTAGAAAACAAGAAACACAATTACTTCAAAAGCTGCACTATGTAACTTTTTGGTTGGGAGTCCATCAACTGCTTGTTTTTATGCCATTCCTCTGCCTGCAATGTTATACAACTTTAAACAGTTTACATTTATTCAATTACAGGTGGTTTTATAGCTCAAAAATACCTAGAAAAGCATGCATTCTGATTAAGCAGGATTGCCTCTTCACAGATCTGACCTGTAACTTGGTCAGGTTTAGTTGTGAAACATCAGACAAAGCAATAACATCTCCGTGAAGAAAAGCATTTGACAGAGCCCGTCACCAGAAAAGTTACACAATGCACCTTTAAACCTCTACATTTTTAAAAATTAGAGATGATATGCATTACAGTAATTATACCTGCGTAGTTCTTCACTCTCCATGATCTGCTGCATCATGGCGTCCCCCATTTCTTTACGAATTTCCATTTCCTGAACCAGGTTTTTCCGACGTTCAGCCAATAACCTACTCTTCAGACTCTCTATCATGTGTAGAAGCTCCTAAAAAAATACAAATGAAATTAACATGAGGTCATATACTGGAACAGGGCATCTAGACAGGAAAATAAGTAAAAACATTCAATTTTAAAGTTTACATTTCTGAAAATCTGTACTTTCCTCACATTTTTATTCCATTATAATTTAGTTTGCATTTACCCCTTTGAATTGAAGTAAAGGAAAATATTTGGGACATTTGGTAGAAGGGACCAATTTTTACATTTAAGTCATTTAAAGCATTTTATATTTTCAACACAAGGTTTTTAGTATCAGTTTCCAGTAATGAAAAATGAGCCACAACAATTGTAATTAATACAAACCAGGAAAAAGAAAGGTAATGTAACAAACGAATAAACGGTTCAGAATAGAATCACAATAACTATGCTGCAATATTGAATAAATTACATTTTGTGGCATGAGGGACATATCAGCTTCGTCCTCTTCATCCAGGAGCTCATCTTCAGACAGGTACCCCTCCACAGCCGGGCTGTCTGCCCCAGGACGTACCAGAGGTTTCCCATCTCGACCAAACAAACACGGAGACATGTGGACGGACTTCTCTGGGATCACCTGCACCACCTACAGCAGCGGGAGGAAAAGCAATTTAGGTCAAGGGATCTACTGTGATAGTGAGTTTGTTTTTTTTATACAGATCATACATTGATTTATGAACACCAGCCCGCTTTGCTGTCTATATGAAACAATCTATGAGGAAATAAATATACAAATATTCACTTATTATTATTATTATTATTATTATTTATCTTAATTTTGATGCATGCTCATATTTTCCAACTGTTTCTGAAACTTGCATTGTGACACCGCAATTTCCCCATTGTGGAACAAATAAAGGATTATCTTATTTTAGGATTATCTTATATTTAATTTTACTTATTTGGTTACATTTTATTTTGCTACTATGCATGTTATTACATTTATTTGAACCAATTACCAAAGCACTTTCTCAAATCTGTGCACCAACAACAACCAAATGTTCACTTGCTCGTCTAATAATTGTAAAACCCAACTTTGTCCCAACACAGGTATTATTTACTTGGGGAACTTTCATCTTTTCTTGGTAGAATTTGGTTGTATTCTTTATCAAACAAAACTGTTAAGTATTAGTATTTTTTTTGTCCAATATCATTAACAACTATATATAATCATTTACTTTGTCTTCATTCATTACATTTGAATGGACCTTTGAATGTACATTTCCCTTCTCACCTGTTTGGCCACAGCGGAGAACTTCATGACGTGGAGGGTCTCATCGTAGGTGGAGGCACACTGGTTTATGTTCACGATCATTGAGGCCTTTCCTTTTCCACAGAAGAAAGACTGGAACAGCTTTGTGAGCTTACTCTCTCTGAACGGGATACAGCTTTTTGATCTACGAAAATGTTAATCTGTATTTATACAAAGGTTATGCTCTGATAGGCCCTTTCTTACCATTTTCACTAGTATAAAAAAGGATGGAGGTACTGCTTTATAATAACTATACCTTAATTAGTCTTAAACCATGACCTTTTTTTTAACGAAGCCTTATTTGCTCATTATATTAAGGGATTAGGTCATTAGCTCATTCTCCAACAGGCTCCTACAGCTCCGCTCAAATAGCGAGAGATACAGGACTACATTCATACCATACTCCATACAACTGTACAACAACTCACCTTATGTAACAGATAATACTCCCTACAACTGTATATAGCTGGTACTGAACATCATATTTGATACTGTATTTTATATTTGACTACCACTTTTGTATTTAAGTCTGATTTGTACATATATTTTTTTATCATCACTATCTTATGTATACAATTGTGTCTCATCTGACATTTTTCTTTTAACCTCTGTTATATATAATATATTTGATGAGTGAACTACTGTACCCAAAACAATTTCCCTTGTGGATCAATAAAGTTTGTCTAAGTCTAAACTGTTACTATTCCTCTTTGTTCATGCTTTATTAAGGCTATTGAATAGTAGTTATAATAATATTCAATCAACAGTAACGTCAGTCATCAAAGTAAAACAGAACTCAAGTAGCTTTTTAGGGTGACCAAGGACAAGATAACAGATATTTTCAATGGTAATTTAATTTAAACAGAACTTAACATAATGTTGCAATTTCACTAATAACCTGGGGAAGGTTCAAGCCATTATTAAAAGGTCAGCTCACCAAGGTTTGATCACTACCAAAATAAAATTACATTTAAAAAAAAAACTTTCCCCATCTACTCTGTCGGCCCAGCGTAATACAGCTTAGTAGAACCAATCTAGTCTAAACCCAGTAATACAAATTATTTACTCCACTGTTTTATGTGTTTCACCTGTCTCCCTGGTTGTTGCGCAGGGCCATGATGCACTTTCCCAGGATGAGCAGTGAGTTGTTGATGTTTGCAGCTTCTTTGAGCCGCTCTCCAAAAGTCTTTGTTTTGTTGCACCTTTCAGATCCGGCCAAATCACAAAGCGAAAACCTGAAAGAAAGAAAGGAGTTTACTGCCTTTATAACCCGAGTACAATACAATGGAGATGTTGACTTGTAGAAAACAGTGAGGAGCTGTGAACTAATTAGCTCAGTGGGTAGTACACAGTGCTGTTAACGAAGGAAATGACCATGGCATCCCGTTACATTTAATATTAGTTTGGAATGTTTACAGTACTACTAGAATAGACTACTCTAGACATTTTATTATAATGAATAATTCAACAACAGGTGAACATCCCATAATATACAGTGAAAAAAATATTTACAAGTTTGACCCATTTTCACTACCGCAGATCCTTCCGCTATCAGACTGTATAACTCCACTATATAGTCTAAACGTGCAATTTTTTCCCTATATTCTCTTATTTACTTATTTTTATTATTATTACTTATCTTGTCTGCATGGACTTTTTTGTTCCAACTTTCTTTTGCACTAAACTGCGTGAACTTCTCCTATGTGAGATCAATAAAATCTTATTTTATCTTATCTAAAAACTTTAAAAAGCTGATATGCAAACTATTTTACTTTAGATACTTACTCTGAAATGTCCTTCACTGCATCATTGTCAATCTTCAGTAACTTCATTGTAAATATGCTGTGGCTGTAAAATGGTTCACATTATATGTAGTAGTGGCACATAATATGGATTGTAGGACAAAACTAAATGACAAAAACTAAATGATTTTTAGTGATCAATCTATAACATACTATTTCGCAAACATTTTCTACATTATACGTTCAATATTGGAGCTTTGTGGACTTGCCTTCTACTGGAACACTGGTTCATTTTAGTAGCAGCTGCACTTCGGTTCTTGTTTCCATATTGTAGTACTTTATTTGCTTCACTCAAATTCATGATGTTGATCCACCTCAAATCTGAAAATGTAAAAAGCATAATTGTAGCCGAAAAGGTAACTTAAATGTGCATTGTGTAACTTCTGTGGAAGTATTATTGCATAATGTTTCACAGTATGGCATTAAACCTTTATATCTTCATTAAAGGCCAAATTATACAGTGGATCAGATCTGCGGAGGGGCGACCCCGCTCACAGTCACAATACCTGTTTTTCTAGGTATGTTTGAGCTATAAAACCACCTGTAATTGAATAAATGTGAAGTAAAGCTGTTTAATGTCATACTGTGGAACATTCCAGGCAGAGCAATGACATATCCATGGAAACAAGCAGCCAAAAAGTAACAAGATGCACCTTTAATCATTGGATTTGAATACAAGAAAGTCCCCTCACCTTTTACGTAGGCGTTTCCAGCTCCATCGTCACACACTCTGAGAACGGCTCTTTTCTTGGACTTACAGCAGAGGGCGGGCTGGAGCAAGTCATACACACACTCGTTGTAGATTTCAAAGAACGCGACCCACAAGGCAAACTGATCGCCATCTGCCTTCATTGTGCTGTCTGCTACCTCTGCAAAAATGTTAGAAGTACAAATTTGGCAATGTGATAATTTGTAACATGTTCATACAAGATTAGTCAGTATTTGTTAGGATAATTATAAATGTGTTGTCATTGCTTCATGTATTTTGATCAAACTAAATTGGAATATTATATCTCAGTGTTATGGGGGAGAGAGTCAGACAGTCCGGGATGAGAGTCATCTGTAAACTGCAGCTGCACATGTCAAGGTTGTTGAGTTTCTGGGAAAGAAGTCATGTTGTCTTATGTGAAATTTGCATATTTGTGTACACCCATCTGTGAATTAATAAAAAAGTGCAAGAAGGAACAGCCCAGCAGAGAAGGTGCCTGACCACTCTGTTGTCTGTCTCCCCTTGCGCAAGTAAAACTTAAAGCATTTGCTGTGGTTCTTCACTGAACTCGTCTGTATCTTCAGAGGTGATTTTTCTGACAGTATTCTTGTTTTTAAAAGAAGTATTCATAAAGCAAAAAAAGGAGTTTTGCAGCCACGCAGTATTGGCGAGACAATATGGCAAGTGGTATTACATTTAATATTTGTCAATTTATTGAAATATGATGCCAATGTGAAAGCCAAAATATTAAAACAATATACATCATAAACCTCATAACAACTGACCATTTTCGTTGAATGAAGAACAAGAGGCTGAGCGGCTCCTGAGAGTCATTGATAAAGCGTCACTCCCACAACTTCCTCTCAAAGTGTCACTCTCCTGAAATAATTACAGTAATAGAATTAGAAATCTGTAAAAAGGTCTTATAAGCAGCATTACTGTATGAAGGTAGATAAATGGCAATATGGGTATAACGTTCCTATATAATTTTCCCAGTTGTAGTAATACAGTGAGGTAATATTGAAAATTAATTTGCACAGATGAGTATATGGATATATATGGAAGATTTGGGTTACTGGCTAGGGAACTAGGGAACTGAACCTACTATTTTCTTGCCGAGTGGAAGTGGCACAAGATACACTGGTCTACAAGCAAAATGCTTAGATAAATAAAGAAAAAGTAAGTCAGAAGTGCTGATTGGCTATAGTTTCCAAGATATAGTATTGAGTCAAAATAGGAAATTTATGCAAAATAAGGCAAAAAGGGTAGTTTATCAGAAGATCCAGGGCATCTGAAAGCCTGTCTGCACATTCCAATACATTCATTTTAATCTGTCTAGAGTTTTAACATATATATATATATATATATATATATATATATATATTATTACAGTATTATATTATTACATATCTTGAACACATTAGCTAACTAGCACAGTTATCAATTGATTTTCAGTTCCTCTTATCAATATAAATGAGATTTAGCCAATTTTATCTCAGAAGCAGATAGAGTCCAAAAATTTAAGAGTCATAAAATAAATCGTAATTGGCTGAAATATTGTACCTCTTTACATGAAGCGAAAACAGCAGCCTTAATGCTCTTCTCCTGTTTGACTTGATCTGGAGTGAGAAACTGTGCGTCGTTACGGAGATAAGGTTTGACATCCATGGCTTCGTACTGATGACCTCTGATGTGCTGGAAGGTGGCGTCCAAAACACGAGGAAGGATACCGGGATCCTTTGGAGATCCTGAAGAAATTGCAACTTATATGACCTTATTAATACACCAAAATATAGACATGTGCTTAATTATGTGCTGGAAAAAAAACACTAAGTTTTTAAAATGACTAGTTCTTAATGTTCTTTGCTTTTCTTTTTTTTCACTATTTTGCATTGTAGAGTTGCCAATAAAAGACAAATATGGCTTGTTAAACATTATAATACATTTAGCACATACCTTGAATAGTGTAGGTCTTCCCTGCATTTGTGACACCATAGCTGAACATAAGGGCATTGCTCCCATTCAAGAAATCAGACATCTGACATTGGACAGTTTCTTCAAACAGTTTGGCCTGAGTGGTGTCTGGGCTAAATATCTAGGTGTCAAAATTACATAATACAAGAATAATGTTAAATATAAAAACTTAATTTTAAAAAATCTGATCTGTGTTGTAATGTTGTTTCCTTATCAAAAACATACCTGGACTTTTGTTTCATTCACACATTTTTAAAAAGATGAAGATTTTGGCGATGTAGACAGACTAATAATGTAGGATTACTCAAACATGTGAAACAAAACAAGTCCAGGTATGTTTTTGATGAGGTAACAACATTCTAGCATGGCTTAAAACTCACAAGAATCCATTGTGTGTAATATAGAACCTTTAATGATACAAACTTTAGTGAATGAAAACTTGTGGCTGGACATGCCAATCCCCTTCTCACTGCTCTTCATGTTGGCAGAGCCCTTTGGTGCGTTCAGGATCACGGTCTGGTCATTTTCAATCACTACACACTCCTAAACGATACAAAAATACGTACTAAATTAAAATTTCAATATGATAAAGTAATATTTGCATGTCTCTACCTGGTCTTCACAGCTGTTGAGCTCCTCTTTGGAGAAAGGCCTTACTCTGAGGTAGACACTCATCGTTTGTGGCTCAGAGTCACTTGGCTCTTGAACCTTGAAAAACATGAATACAATGTTTTTGTATGTGTAAAGATGGAAGTAACCAATTATAACTAACAAAACTGTTCACTTAGCTCCAAAAGCGTTTACCTTTTCTGTTGTAGTGGTTTGAGCTAGAGTGAGGTCCATGTCCATAGGCTGATGGCTGACACTTTCATCATTGATAAAATCATTTGTAGAACTCATTTTGGGCAAATAATCCAGAGAAGAGGAAATAAAAATAAATGTAAAATCTATTCCAGATAGCAATTATAATAATAGCTTGTCCTTATGGGGAGCTCCTGACCTGAAGTTAGACCAAAAAGTGAGGAGAAAGCTGTAATTAGTTTGAATTGACTGCAGGTGTCCACAGAGCAGAGCATGTAAAGCAGACAGGAGCCACTGGTCTGTTTTCACACCAAGGTGAGTTTCTTTATGATAAAAATCACTTTTTTTTTTAACTTAGTTGCATTATTAAAAATAACAAGTCAAAAAGAACCCTCTTGATGTTGGTAAATGTTATTAAGGAGTTACCAAACTTTACATTTGAAGTTAAAAGCCTCAAACTAAACAATTCAATGTTATACTATCAACTTTGGAAGTTTGTAAAGTACAATTTCAAGTACCAATGTCATATTCTGATCTACCCGTTACTATAAATTACTGATTATCTTGACACTTTAAATGTAACTATCCATTTAATTCATGGTTAAACGGTTTCATATTTAACAGCTTTGAGGCCTGACTTATGCACAAAATGTGAATTACCATTTTCAAGCATCAAATGCATTTTACCCTGCAAGTTGCAGGAACCCATTTTTATTTAAATATGTGGGGGGAAAAAAGTCTAAGCCATCACCAACTGCCCACATTTGAGGACTACAAACAATGGGATTTATGTGCATCCCATTTCTACACTGACTCTAAAGTATGCTTATTTAATAAGATTTACTCCAAAACAAATCAGTTTTCTGTTTCTTTTATTGAAAACATGGCATTGTTTATGCGTCGGCAATGGTGACTTCGACCTCTACACCGGGCTCGATGCTGATGGAGGTGATCTGCTTTACGATCTCAGATGGACTGTGCAGGTCGATGAGCCGCTTGTGGATCCTCATCTGGAAACGGTCCCAGGTTTTGGATCCTTCACCGCAGGGAGTCTTCCTGGTGGTGATGCGCAGGGTCTATAGGAGGAAAAAAATAGTTACATTAATTTTACCTCGAGTAACTGGCCAAATCTTCAATGGTAAATTCACAACTTATGCAATACTAGTATAGATTTTCATAAAATAAATTTTAATGCCAAATTGTAATCTACACAAAAAAGGAATTGTTTACACTAGGGAATAGTAGTCACTTTCTGTATAAAATTGCTACAGAGCAGAAATCACACTTTAAAAGGGATACGCCACCCCCAGGTCAAACTTGGGCATCTCCCCACAGTCCAGAGACTAAAATAAGTGGTGGAAAGCGTTTTCCTGGTCACCCAGCCATTGTCCGAGTCTGTCAGCACTGACCGCCGCGGTATCTGCAGCTACTCCGCGTTAGACTGGAGTCTAACGGCGCCAGAGAAAGATTTCAGCCAAAAGGAATTACTTTGCTCGATGCGTTTCCTAATTACTTTCTGTGTAGTGCGCATTCATATCGAGTGCAAATAAATGTGCAAATCAACACAGAGAGCTTGACTTGGTCATTTTGGGTGGGAACTATTTTTCAGTGCGGAAAAAGAAAGCCGAAGCACAGAGCACGCTGCGCAACAGGGGAACTCCCTTCCTGGTGCGTAACAGGGATTCCCCTGGCAGCGTGCTGTGCTGTGGCTGAAATCTTTCTCTGGCGCCGTTAGACTCAGGGATGAAAGTGGCCAATCATGAAAAAAGCGGAAAGTCACGGCACCCCCGCCCCCCCGGAAAATTTTTTATTTCTGAAATTTGGATTTCTATATGCTATATGTTAGCAGTAAAGTAAAACTGTACATAAAAGTACAAAAAAACACATTTTATTAACAGGTAGGCCTACTAGTAGTATATATTGGATTTGTTTTTGCTTTGCACTTCGTCTAATCAGAGGCATTGAGGAGGAGCTTATGCGCGCTAAAAGGCGCAGGTGAAAAAGCGAGGAGCGATGTGTTAAGTGAGGCACGGGCAGGTAGGATGAGGGATATAGGATGTTTTATAAAGTTTAACCTGTGTAGACGCAAGGTACACGCTGTTGCGAAAGAGTTGCGCTCACTCGCTCGGTCCGCGCCTCCAGACACGGGCTCGCGCCCGTGTTTAATATGAACAGTTTAATACGAAGTTTAATACGAGATACACGTACTTTTGTTCTGAATACGGGACGATTCTGTTTTTCAGGGGACGGTTGGCGACCCTAAACACAACTATACATATATATACACCCAAAATCTCTCTCAACGAATTTGCAGATATAAAAAAAAATAAAAATTACCCTCCGGCTGAAAAAAAAGCGGAGATCCGCTAAAAAACGGAACTCTTTCATCCCTGTAGACTCCAGTCTAACGCGGAGTAGCTGCAGATACCGCGGCGGTCAGTGCTGACAGACTCGGACAATGGCTGGGTGACCAGGAAAACGCTTTCCACCACTTATTTTAGTCTCTGGACTGTGGGGAGATGCCCAAGTTTGACCTGGGGGTGGCATATCCCTTTAATACACATTCAAAGATGCAGAAATTACATGACCAGACCCATGGTTCATTGGAATATAGCTAGAGCAATATTTTGTGCACAGTATGTGTGTGTACATCTTATTTGCACTAGTGGGGAATTTTGTTATACATTCAGATTTAACATTAATATTTCCTGCAACAATTACATCACACCAAAGTTTGACCTTGACCTCACAGCCTAGTCACAGGACAGAATTACAACTTTCATTTAACCTTTATTTAATCTTAGAAAAAAATGACATACCTTGGTTGGCATACGGACTGGTCCCTTCACCTTCAGGTTCTTCTCCTTAGCTCCACGGATCAGGTCAGCACAGACTAGGAAGAAAAAAAAATGAAAGGCAAAATTAATCACATCATAAATACTAGCCCAACACCCATGGAATAATTGTGGTGGCTCAGAATAGCGTATAAGAGTCATCACAATAATTCTGTCTAAAAATGTTATCCTCATAGCTCACATGAACTCTAGTTTTACCAAATTAAAACTGCAGCATACCCTTCTCCAGAGACTTGACGTTTCGGCTGGTCAAGGTGATGCGGATGCGGTGGATGGCGACCTCAGCCTCCACAGGTGCTTTGCCAGAGTCTTTGAAAGCCTGAAACAGAAATACGGTTTATGTAAGAATATAGAGAAATCAGAGACTCAAATAGTTATGACAGAGAGACATTGACATACAAGTACTATGTATTATTATAACTAGAACATTAGTATGGCCTATAACATGTATTAAGTCTTGAGCTGAACAGCAATGTCATAAGACAGTTTTGAACCTTGGAATTTGTGCTTTCACTTTACTAAAGAAGCAAGTTAAACATTAGGCCTTTAAAATGTAAACACGTCCTCAATATAGTTGGTGTAATAGAAGCTTTGGGGGCAAAAATGTGGGAAATACCGAGCAACTTAAACAGGCTAGGGCTAGGCTACAGTTAGCTAGCCGGTTTAGGGTTGCATTTATCGCTTTTATACAAGATCTTCGTGCTCACTGTCTAAAATAATCAACCCAGCACTTTAGAAAGACGCTTTATTTCCACGAAACATACCATTGCGATACTTCCTGACCGACTTATTCGGAGATAAATCAAGCGAACAGCGGTGAGCCAGGAACAGGCGCCACCAACTTGGGTTAGCTTCAGGAAAGGGACGGACGAACGCGCGTGTGCTCAATTTGTACCATACATCCGGGGACTTTAGGGATGTGACTTCTTTTACGGTTTTAGATGCACTTCAAAATCTGACAGTGACATCTGGTGGCCATTAAGAGTAGTTTAGTTTACAGTGAACCCTCGCTCTAGTCTGGTTAACACCTGACCATATCACAAGTGAGATATGGGTCTGGAAACTCGCTTCGAAAAATCCCGTAGCGGAGGTGTGGTTAGCGATTGCCAACGGCCGTTTATTGGGCGTTATGAATGTCTATCATTGAGCGTATACGTAAGTCCATAGCCAATCATGTCAGTTGTCAGTTCAAACTACAAGCTTCCGTTTGTCATATAGTACGCGTCACCGTCTTGCCACACCTCCCCCGCTCTCTGATTGGGGCCCTAAATCTGGGACTCTCGCTTGGACGAGTTTCCAGGCCGCCTTCCAGTTCGAAATGAACGGAAGCGGCCTGGGAATTCCCAGGCTACCCTCGCTCTATAGTGGTTCACTGTTCGCGGCCTCGCTGTTTCACGGATTTTTTTTTTTTTCAAAAAAATTTTTTTTTTCTTTTTTTTTTTTATAGTGTAAATTTTTTTTTTTTATAGTGTAACAATGTGTTCTGCGTCCTGATTGGCTAAGAGACTAGACCAGGGCTAAACGTGGACTAAACCAGGTCTAGACCAGAACTAAACCAGGTCTAGACCAGGTCTAAACCAGGTCTAAACCTGGACTGGCCCTGGACTAAACCAGAACTAAACCAGGTCTAGACCAGGTCTAAACTAGGTCTAAACCTGGACTGGCCCTGGACTAAACCAGGACTGGACCAGGTCTAGACCTGGACTAAACCGGGACTAGACCAGGTCTGAACCAGGATTAAATCACTCCGTGCGGCTTTTGCATTTGTTTGTGCGTGTTCGGTTTGTGGCTCGGGTTGAGAGCACGCAGTCCGGGCGCCGCGGTTCTATCTCGTGCTCGGAGCCCCGGTGTATGGGCGGCCTCGCGCTGCATTTTCTCATATTTGTCTCTAGTTTAAACACTCAAACTTTCATAGATTTTCAACAAAATGTATTAATAGTGATGCGTGGGGGGAGACACGGCCCCGGAAGCCCCGCCAGATGCGCGAGCAGCATTGCCACGTCCCGGGATGAGATGCGCACCAACCCCTTGGAGAAGTGCGGGACACGTGCTGCTCTGTCACGGATTTGTCCACGATGAGGGGTTTATCATGGACAAATCCGTGACAGAGCAGCACGTGTCGCGCACTTCTCCAAGGGGTTGGTGTTTTAAACTAGAGACAAATGTGAGAAAATGTTAATTCCAGTCTGAGAAAAGCGTATAATGTGTGTGGTGAGGCATTTCCAGCCTTAAAACATATAGAATAATTGTAAAATATAAAGTTGTCGTACTTCGCGGATTTCTCTTATTGCGGGTTATTTCTGGAACCTAACCCCCGCGATAAACGAGGGATTACTGTAATGTTTATTCCACTAAAAGAGCACTGATTTCAGGATTGATCGCCAGAGCAGACTGATCAAAGTAATTAAATTATATCGTCCTGAGACCTGGCCCATTCATTTGTGTCCTTTATACTGGACATTGAGTTAACCAGTCTATCTTTTAAGTGTTTTGAGATAGACTCTAGTTTGTAGCTGCACTATGATAAAAAAATAAAATAAAATATAAATAAATAAATATATATATAATAAGAATAATAAACATGCATAAATAAGTAAACCAATTAATAAATAATAAATAAAAATATAAATAAAATAAAAAATAATAAAAATACATAAATAAGTAAATAAATAAATAAATAAGAACTTAAAAGGGAATCAAAAACTTTTTGAGGTGACCGTAGAAGCTTGTAAGAGATGGTTGTTCGGTTGTTAACTTCACTTGGTTAACACTATTACCGTCCATTACAGAGGACATGTTACAACTAGGGCTGTCAAACGATTAATTTTCTTGATCGCAACTAATCTCAGAAATTTCATAGTTAATCGCGATTAATCGTGATTTATTTTGCATGTTTAAAATTGATATCTTGCAGTAAGACCGTTCGAATCTAAAGTTATATTCACAATGCAAAGTATTTCTCACCATTTTTTTCATTTCAAAAAAGTGCAGAGAAAGGAAAAAGTAACAATGAACCAGTAATAGTGCTTACTTTGAGAAATTGTAAATAAATGATTGAAGCCCACTCGAGCTGCCTACGGATGCGTAGAAGGAACAAAATATGAGCAAACTCAAAATAGCGCGTTTAACCGACAATGAGTTTAATTAATACAACCAAATGAGCTGCATATGGATGGTAGAATTGCGGAAAATGCTTGCAAACTCTGATCGCGATTAAAAAGATCAATCGCGATTCGCGATTAATCGCGATTAACACATTAATATTCCCAGCCCTAGTTACAACATTATGAATAAAAATAAAATTTACAAAATGTAAATGCTAAGGTGTTAATTTACCTCCAAATAGAAAATAATAATAATAATAATAATAATAATAATAACAATAATAACAATAATAATAATAATAATAATAATAATAATAATAATAATAATAATAATAATAATTTAGATACACTTTTTTCTTCGGGTCCCAGGAGGATATGTCCACCTAAAACATAAAGCGAAAATGTGATGTAGTTAAGTGTGTCCCAACCAGGGGTACTCGCTGCCAGGCGCATGAGGGGGAGCTCCAGTTTTGTGATAAATTACAAGTTATGTTTAATTAATTTGAGTTAAATAAAGAAAAATGTCTGAGAATCAAATGTTCAAATTAAGGACATGAAATAAAAAGCTTTTCATTTAGTAATCAGTTGCGTTACAAGAGCTAGATACAACAAAGATACAACACATTATTTTGATTTAGTATTTATTTGGGTAAATTATTTCTTTTCAAAGAAACATATTCTTTATTTTTATGTTTAACTAATTTGAGTTTTAAAAAAAGAGAGAGAAAATGCCTGAGAATTAAAATTTCAAATTAAGGAGATGAAATAAAAATGATTTTCATTTAATAATCCGTTGTGTCACGTTCTACTTTTGGAGAATTATCAACACGTATGAGTGAGGGGGTACTCGAGGTATGACAAAAAGGCTCAGGGGGTACACAAGACAAAAAAGGTTGGGAAACACTGATGTAGTTGATCATAAACATGCATTATTGTGAGATTTGTACACAGAGAGAAATAGTTATTATTTTAACGCTTTAAATATCTAATTTGTCTAAGTTAAGTTAAGTTATTTAATTAAAGACCTCAAACACCATTATTCAGATATCCTTTAATGATTCATGATTTTTTTTTTTTTTTTTTTTTGACATGCCTTATATTCATTCAAAAATAATCTTAATCTATAATTTTCTGGACAAACGATATAGAAAATGATGTCGTTTCTTGCTATTTTTCCTCATACTTTTCAACACTGTATTGTACGTCCAAGCAAATGTACTTTTATTATGAAAGTGAAGAATCCCTCAGTTGTCTAGGTACAATCCATTTATTATGAAAGGTTTGAGCGGAAGTGGATCATCCAGTTGTTCAGATTCCAAAACAAGTAACGGGACCGGGGCGCAGCTGGACTGTCCCGTGGAGTTATGTTCAAATTTTGCCTTCTAAAAGGGAGATTTGAAATAACTTTAACTTCTCTGTAGTATTAATGACAGAAAACGAACTTATTAACTTAAAATCACAGTATTTTACGGTGCGTCATGATTTCCAAACGCGAGGACCCGGACAGAAGGAAAAGTTGGTGCATCTTATGTTGTTGAGAGATGATCCATTAATCCAAATGAGGACATGAATTTCGGAGTTTGTGCGAATTCCCTTTTACTTTTCCGTGCTTGTGACGAGGGGGATTATGAGACAGCTCGGAGTATTTTGGAGCCCGGAGCCCCGAAAGAGTCCGACATATTGTGCGCTTTGGTGCCGGTGGACTGCACGGATGAGGAGGGGAACACCGGCCTGCAGTTCGCCTCGGCCAGCGGACACGAGAGCCTGGTCCGGTTCCTCCTGAGAAAAGGAGCCTCCGTGGACAGCCGCAATAACTACGGATGGACCCCTCTCATGCAGGCGGCCAGGTGAGGGTTTTGTCTAATATCATTGGCAAACAACAAATTCAAGAGTACGTGCCATATGTACATGTACATATGGTTTTTTAAACAATAAAGCAAACTATGACTAAGAGGATCGTAGTTTGCAAATGATACACGAGGCTATAATGACCCTCAGTTTATTAAAACATTAGAAAACTCGGCAAATTCAGAATAAAATCCCTTCTGAAATTCTTATTAAAAAATGTCTATGTGCTTATGCACAAACAATAAACCCTATCCTTATATTGCAAGGACATTGAACCAACCTACTAGATAATAAAATGATAAAATATTTATTTTGAAACGGTATTACAACAGTATGACAATATCTCAAGTGCCACCGAATCCTACAACTTCAATCAAACAACTTTTAAGGGAAGCCCATCCATCCATTTTCTTCCACTTATCCAGGGCCGGGTTGAGGGGGCAACAATCTAAGCAGGGGCTCCCAGACTTCCTTCACCCCGGACACTTCCTCCAGCTCCTCCGGGGGGACCCCAAGGCATTCCCAGGCCAACCGGGAGACATAGTCCCTCCAGTGTGTCCTGGGTCTTCCCCGGGGCCTCCTCCCGGTGGGACATGCCCGGAACACCTCCTGAGGGAAGTGTCCAAGAGGCATCTGGAACAGATTCCCGAGCCACCTGGCGGCACGGTGGCTGAGTGGCTAGCACTCATGCTTCACAGCAAGAAGGTTCCGGGTTCGATCCCCGGGTCGCCCAGGCTTTTCTGTGTGTTTTGTGTGGAGTTTGCATGCATGGTCTGGGTTCGATTCCCGGGTCGCCTGGGCCTTTCTGTGTGGAGTTTGCATGCTCTCACCGTGTCTGGGTGGGTTCCCTCTGGGTACTTCGGTTTCCCCACCAACCCAAAAACATGCAACATAGGTAAAATCCTCCAGCTTAGGTCCTGACCAAGCCGAAGCAAGAAGATCATGGAGATGGTCCCCGGGCGCAGTAATGTGCTGCTCACTGCTCCTAATAACAGGATGGGTTAAATGCAGAACTGGAATTTCCCCACTGTGGGACTAATAAAGGCATAGCTTTCTTTCTTTCTTTTCACCTCAGCTGCTCCTCTCGACGTGGAGGAGCAGTGGCTCTACTCCGAGCCCCTCCCGTGTGACTGAGCTTCTCACCCTATCTCTAAGGGTTCACCTAGCCACTCTGCAGAGGAAACTCATTTTGGCCGCTTGTATACACGATCTTGTCCTTTCGGTCATTACCCAGAGCTCATGACCATGGAGGGAAGCCTACTGGATTAATGAACTGTCAACAATTGAACCTGGTGGATTGAATGAAACACAGGATTTGAGTTGTTTTTTGTAAATAATCCTTGTAAATATTGCTTGTGTGGTGGGTATAAAAGGTTGTAGCTCTTTTTCCACTGTATATATGTACTATATATTGCATTCAAAAAACAATATGACTTTAGGGAAAAAAACAAACAAACATGTGACCGGATGGTATTTAGTTGCACCTGGCACTACTTGGACGAACCTGATGATGCTGTAGAGGCGAAACGCGTTGTTCGCTCTAACCTAATAAAGAATAAAGTCAAACAAGTATGCGGTAAACCTTATCTTTTTTGGAATAAAAAAGTATTTATTTTGAAATAGTATTACAATGCATTATGACAATACAGTATCTCAATAAATGTACTGCTAAAGATGTCTCCATGGAGATGTGATTGTTTTGCCTTGATTGTTCTCAGTATCAATGACTGCAAGATAGATTAGATGAATGCTATACTGTGGAACATTCCAGACAAAGCAGTTTCCAACATTTCCATGAAGACAAGCAGATGGCAGATCCCCCACCAGAAAAAGTTACACAGTGCACCTTTAACTCATCTACTTTGCAGTTTATATCTTAGGGCTATGTAATATCTATAATTCTCTCCTTCTTTCTCAGGTTTGGTCACTTGTCCGTTGCTCATATGCTTTTGGAGAATGGAGCAGAGATAAATGGGCGTAACCGTCTTGGGGCGAGTGTCCTGGCTATGGCGGCCCGCGGGGGACACACTCATGTGGTCAAACTGCTCCTGGAGAGTGGGGCTTATGTTGACGACTACGACCACCTCGCTGTGGCCGCTGATGTGGTCTCCAATGGCAACAACAACAGGTTAGAAGTATTCCATAACTCTGGAAACCAGGGTTCGAAATTCATTTTCTACATAAATTTTTTGTTAAATATCACAATAACTGATCTGTTGATGATATCTTAATACAAAAATCTATGTAGATAAAACAAGCAGTAGTGTAAACTCATGTATATTGACAAGCTTAATGTTATGTAATATATGGATGAAAAATAGATTTGAATAATGTTTTATCAATAGTTCTGAACCCTATTATGAAGAATACAAAGCTGTAGTCAAAGGTTTAAGACTATATTGTGGTAATTTAACACATTATCATTTATGCTCTTGTTTTGTTTCTATCGTACTTGAATCTTTAATTTCCAATTTGGTTTAGTTTCATGCAGAAAAGTAATATTTTAATACTAAAACTTGTATCAAAACTAGATACTCATTTGAACAGGTTTCAATACAAAGTAAACATAAAATACGACAAAGTTGGATCTTTCTTGAAGAGTTTTAGAAGTTTTGCTCTTTACTAGAACTAGATAAAGACCACATAATAAATGTAACATTAAAGGAATTTCATATCAAGCCTGTACCTAACACAGTAGTAATAGCAGTCCTCGTCCCTTGTGTCTTTTTCCCCTTCAGTGGCACCGGGTTTGGAGGTATTGAAGGCTGTGAAGGAGTCAGAGAGTTCATGGACATCACTCCTCTGATGGTGGCATCTCAGCACGGACATGAAGCAGCTGTGCGTCTGTTGCTCGAGTGGGGGTCTGATGTCAACTTCTCCCAGAAGACCACCGGTTGGGGCCCCCTCATGATCGCGACCCTCAGTGGGAAGGTAGGGTGTTGGAATTTTTTTTTTCTTGGTCAAATAATATAATAATATAGGTTCTTCCCATAGACATGTGAATATACAGTCTAGTTGATAATAATAATAATAATAATAATTAGAATACTGATTAAAAAATGTGTTATTTGAGCAGTGAAAAGTAATACAACAATTGTAATTGGATACAAAACAAAAGCAGTAAACTTTTGTATGCAAGTTTGCCAAGCAGTGCTACTACATGCCATTTACCAAAAATATCTTTTGAATGAGTAAACAAATCCTCAAAATGCTGAATACAACAGGACATTGAAATTATATGACTACCGGTGGTTTCTTCCTTTATCCTGATATAATTATCCACCCTTATAGCAAAATCTTCATAACTAATACAATTTATTTTTATGTACCCAGCGGAAATGTTTAACTGACCAGAGCTGTGTCATAAATGTAAAAACTGTCAAAAAGTGAAAAACATTGTGGTGTATTCTCCGCAGGTGGCAGTGGCTCAGCAGTTGGTGGAGAGGGGAGCTGACCCGGACAGAGTCAATGTCCTCTCGAAGACTGCGTTTGAACTGTCCATGCAGCTCAAACAGAGAGACATCAAGGCTTACCTGGACTCCATCACCACCGTGAGACCACAGACAGGTGGGGGCTGTGTTATGTATACTATATATACTGTAATTGACCTCTATAGTGTACATACAGAAAGTGACCTCTATACTGTACAGCAGAGGTGGGACAAAGTCATTGCTGGGCAAGTCCCAAGTAAGTCTAAGTCTTTTGCACTCAAGTCCGAGTGAAGTCCCGTGTCAAGAGTATCCAAGTGCCGAGTCAAGTCCGAAGTCAAAGCTCACAAGTCTCAAGTCGAGTCCAAAGTCCCAGTATTTTAGTTTCGAGTCATTTCGAGTCCCCTTTACAAAGAAATACAATTTCTACAAATCATATAATGTCTGCAAGATCTGTATTAATTTTACCTTTTTACACCATATCAAATAACATTAGAAAAAAATGAAAGGATCCAGGTGTGAAAAACATGCTCTTTGCATACATTTTCGCAGATTCACAAGTACGAGTGCGGTCCTTATCAACATACTTTTAGAGTTTTTTTTTTCCATTGGACATAGCAAGTCATCACAACTCAAAAGGCCTAAGTCCAAGTGAAGTCACGAGTTATTGATATTGAAGTCCAAGTCGAGTTGCAAGTGTTTGTACATTTTGTCGAGTCGAGTCTAAAGTTATCAAATTCGTGACTCGAGTCTGACTCGAGTCGAAGTCACATATCTGGAGTCCACACCTCTGCTGTACAGTATATACACTGCAGTTAACCCCAAGGATAAATAAAGTTACATTAATTGGGTCACATTCAGCTGTAGCCACAAGGAGATATTAATGGAAAATTAATTAAATAAATGCTTTGAACGTATGGAAACACCTAAAGCTTAAAAAAATGCTTTGTCATTTTTTGATTGGCGGGGTCTATCACCTGCTTGTTTCTACGGATATGTCATTGTTCTGCTTCAAATGTTCCACAATATGACATTAAACAGATCTACCTTACATTTATTCAATTACAGGTGGTTTTATAGTTCAAAAATAACAAGATAAACAGGCATTCTGACTGTGAGTGGGGTTGCCTCTCCACAGATCTGACCTGTAACTTTGGTCGCCATGAAGATTGAAAAGTTTAAAACTATACTGTGAAACATTTCAGACAAAGCAATAACATCTGCATGAAGAAAAGCATTTGGACCCGTCACCAGAAAAGTTACACAATGCATCTATTTTAATCAAAATAACAGTGAATATGTCAAGGTTATCGCATTAAACAAGTTTCCTTCCATTAATTACGCAACATAATTGTAATGTGGTCACAAAATATTATTGCTAAAAGATACCAATAAATACTCTTGTTAGAAAATAGTTATTTTTTTATTTGGTTTGAATATACTTTACTTTATTCAAGGTCAAATTCACAGTTCCAGCTAAATGTTATTCTGGTAAGCCTTTATTTCTTTGTGCTTGGTAAATGTTAAATTCTTTGGTGTACTCAGCCCTCCACTGTGCTATTCTGTGGTATTTGGCAAAGTAAAGTTTTTTTTATTATTCTATCACTTGTCTCCTTCTCTCTTTCTCTCTCTTGCCTCACAGACGATGAAAGACGAAGACCAGACGTTTTCAGTGCTCTCAAGTTAGGTAAGCAGATAAATTTAAATCAGATCAGCGTTTCTCAAACTGTGTACAGCTGGTGGTATGCAAGCTCCTTTATTTATTATGTGGGTTTGCCTAATGTGGAGTTTATTTTATTTGGGTAATTTCTTGTTTAGAAATACAGTAAGAAGTATTTAGTCCACTTAGACCTGGTTTAGCCCTATAGTCCTGTTATAGACCTGGTTTAGATCCGGTGGTACGCGTAGAGCCAAATTTTTTCTTTGGTGATACTTGTTGTGAAAACTTTAAGAGCCACTGATTTAGATCATGTTGAATGATTAAACAGTCTCATCATATACATTATTTCATATTTCCTATAACAAATATTTAGGCATGTATAATGTAACATACACTTTTTTGGGCTTTTAACCATGTACAACATTATCCTTCATCAAAAAAACCTGGACTTTGGGTTTTGTTTCAGTCACACTTGTTTAATTAATTGTGTACAGAGTCGTCTTTTCCGAGCGGTCTGAAATTACTTTATTTTCCCAGATAATTGCGTAACTGTAGAATCCAGCTGTATCATGTTGCTATTGACTTGTAGACTGAGGGGGTTTTGTGAAACAGTATTTTATTTTTATGTGTGGATTAAAATGATAATAATTGAATCTTGAATCCTGAACCATAAAAACATGGCTCTTACAAATCACATTGCCTAATCTCGTCATTTTTCATTTGTTCATTTTTCATTCAACTAGTCATAACAGTAGTGATGGAATTGGAAGTTTTTTAAGTGTGTTTTCCAAACTTAGACATAATTTTATGTCCGAAAACGTGAAATACAAATGCCCAGGTTGACCAAAAGCATGTTTAAGCTTGTTTAAGCATGTTTGTAACTTTTCTAACTTTTCTGGTGGACACCTTCTTGTTTTCATGGGGATATTAGACGTTTGCCTGGGATGTCATAGAGTATGGCATTATATGTATCTATGTAACATTTCAATGTTGGTATTTATGTTGCTTTAAAACAGGGGTGTCAAACTCATTTTGGTGTGGGGACCGTATCCCACCCCCAAAGGGGCCGGATCAGAAAACTCATGGTATATATACCCCAAAAATAGCAATAAGTCCAAATGTTTGTGCAGAGAAATGCAAATCTATTACAGAAGTCTTTTTTAACTTGATTTAAGATTATATTCCTTGAGCACCGCCAAGCATACAGGTTTCCCATTCACCTCCGGGAACAAATATGAATTAGTCAATTTTTCTTGGAAAATCCTAACTTGGGAAATCCCAGGCTGCTTTCGTTCGTTCCGATCTGAAAGACAGCCTGGCAACTAGGCTAAGCAAGGTCTCCTGATTTTGGGAGCCAATCAGAGAGCGGGGAGGGGTGGAAAGACGCGTACTACGCGACAAACGGAAGCTTGTAGTTTGAACCAGGGATGAAAGAGTTCCGCTTTTTAGCGGATCTCCGCTTTTTTTTTAGCCGCGTGGTAATTTTTTTTTTTTTTTTCCCAAATAAGTTGAAATTTTGGGTGTGTATTATTATGTATAATTGTGTTTAGGGTTGCCAACCGTCTGTTGAAAAATGTAATCTTCCCGTATTCAGAAACAAAAGTACATGTCTCGTATTAAACTTGTACATGTGTGCGGGGCCGCGCGAGCTTGTGTGCTCTTCTGGTGCTGCGGACACCGCACGCTCCGAGCTGCGCCACGATGCGCTCTCTCGGCTCGTTATCAGACTTTGATGTCGCAAAATCGGGGTCAGTGCCGTGTTTTGATATCAACTTTCAAATAAAAACCACTACAATTGTTTAAAAATGTGTTTTATTGCTATTTATTAAAGTCCCCCCCCCCCCCCGGATTTTTTTTTTTTTTCCGGGGGGGGGGGGGGGGGGGGGCTTTTTTCATGATTGGCCACTTTCATCCCTGTTGAACTGACAACTGACATGATTGGCTATGGGCTACTATACGCCAAATGATAGACATTCGTAACGGCCGTTGGCAATCGTAAAGCACACCTCCGCTACGAGATATTTAGTAGGTGGCTCCCAGACCATATATCACTTGTGATATATGGTCTGGTGTAAACCAGGCAAGGAAAATCCTGAACTCCGCATCCATTTTTCTTATTTTTGACATTTTGCTGATGAGGGTGTCACGGTCAACAGTCAAAATGATTGTCCTTTAAGGGCGTTTGGAAAGTCTTCATTTGTGCTGCTCTGGTGGGAGGGGCCATGCACAGAGGCGCTGGAGACGCTGCTATGCTAAGCTGCGCAGAGAAGAGGTGCAGCAAATTACCAATATTTTAATAGAAAATTAAAATATAATTAAAATATTTTAATAGAAAATCAGCTGAGGGCCAGATTAAAGGTCTTGGAGGGTCAGATCCAGTCCCTTGGTCACATGTTTGACACCCCTGCTTTAAAATATCTTGAAACGCTTGTATTCTTACTGTAAGTGGGCTCGCCTCATCGCCTCAACCTGTTAATTAACCTGATGGAGTCTCCTGTTTGTCTCTATGTAGCTACACTCCACTAGTAAAGTTACACGGTGCACCTTTAAAGTAAAATGTGCACATACAACACTGGTTACAGGTAATTCCCAGCTTGTCAAAGAAATCCTGGAGGAGGATCCCGCCCAGGTGAATTCGTCCAATCAGGAGGGAGCGTCGCCTCTCATGATCGCGGCGGTGAGCGGACAGTTAGAGGTGGTCCAACTGATGGTGGAGAAGAAAGGAGATATCGACAAACAAGATGGCGTACATGGGTGGACAGCCTTAATGCAAGCCACATATCACGGGTGGGTGTCATGTTTCAGGTTTACAGTTAGTTGAAATGAATACAGTGGTAGGTCGCTATATTTAAGTGTGTTTCTTTGTTTTGTAGTAATAAAGACATTGTCAAGTACCTGTTGAGTCAAGGTGCAGACGTGAACCTTCGCGCCAAGAATGGATACACTGCCTTTGATTTGGTCATGCTCCTCAATGATCCAGGTAAGTTTATGCCAGTGCAAAAACATAATATTTTCAACTAAAATCTAAAGTCTAGTTGTTAAATTGCAAATGATAGGCTTCCACAATTTTACAATGACTTGTTGGGACAGAAACTTTCTTAAATATTTAAATATTTATCATACTTTTACATCTATCAAGAGGCATTTTATAAAGAAAAGTTGGGGAAAAGCTGAAAATCAAAAGAAAAAGCACTGAGATTTATGCATAAGGAATATTTTTTTCCTGCAGATTAAACATTAATTTAATAAAATGTATATAGTAATAATTTGACACGTTTTGTACATCATTTATTGTAATATTTGCAATGTAACAATTATGGAATTACCTCGATGTATGACACATCTGCTGCCCATGGCCAAACTAAGGAAAACAAGGAAATACTCTTTTTCGAACCTGTCATATGCAGTGCACAGCAAGTTATATTAGGCACTATTGATCGATGAGAGTCCCAGATAATAAATGGGGAAATTCAGCTCTGATTTCTGTCCATTATCTGGGAGTTATACATAGTCAAAATCTAGAATAAGAAAACTCCCTCACGACCGCCCCGGCATGCTATTGTCCTTTTCCCGACAGCTGCCCGGCCCCACAGATCCTCCATCAGAAAAATTATGCAGTGCATTTTAAAATGTTTTTTTTTTTTTTATCTTTGCATCCTTGCTGGTCAACTGTGAAAAATGCCCCAGGTCTGTAATACTGTAAATCATTTTGCTTGTAGTCTTGCATAGAATATAATCCCCAAATCTGGTACAAATCCGGTAATGCCGAATTTCATATCTATGTTAGGGGGCGTTAGTGTGTCACCCTATAGCATCACCCTATAGGTCCAAGTCTTTGGCCCTCAAGCTTAGGTCCCAGGAGAGAATCAACCAAGAAAAAGACTTGGAATTGAAAAAACTCAATGATTCTCTCCAGAAAAAAGACCAGATTAATGCACATAAGGAGATCCGGTACCTGTACAGCTCTAAAGTTCAGGAAAATGTGCAGCTGAAGCAAGAGCTTGAGAACTCTAAAAACGTCAGATATAACACTGATGATTTGTACATGTAAAAACTCAAAACTTCTCTCCAGAAGAAAGACAAAGAGCTGGAAACTCATATAAATGCATACAAGGAGATCCGATATCTGTACAACACTACAGTGAGAGAAAATGTCCAGCTCATATTAGAGCTGTCCAGCACCAGTAAAGTCCTTGAAAAGAAGAACTTAAAGCATAGGACAATATATTGGCTGAGATGAGAAACACAAACAGGTCAGATTCAGAGGCCTGCACAGACTCTCAGACCACTGGTTTTGGAGTTGGTGAAGATACAACCCATAAAGAAAATGAGGAAGAAGGTTAAAGAAGGTGCAGGAGCTGTCTTATGAGCTCTTCTCAGCACGAGAGGAGATACGTCTCCTAAAGTTTTCTTATGACCAGCCGCCCAAAAGGAGCAGCTGGATGGAACACTACTACCAGCGCAATTACCAGTGCTAAAGCACCTCCAAACATTATGGAGAAATAAAATAATTTTTCTTTTTACTAATGAGATAAAACAGACTTGTATTAAACATACAGCCCCAACATTTAATTTGACATCACTGATTTCAGAGCAGGCAGCCCAGCATGGCCCTGTGTTAAACTTTGCAATTTCCAGTGCAAGAAAGTTGGGAAAATAAACTAAACTAAATAAATTTTCTTCCAAACTTATCAATATGAACTTCAAATTAATTGATTAATCCATTCAATATTTTTTTTTGCCCAGCCCTAACTCAGTACTTTGGGAAAAGGCTCTTTAATTAAGGGTTATGTTCTACATAGGTGCACTTTATGTACATAATTGAATTCATATACAGCAGTGAATTACAATTTTGACCAATTTTAACTCAATGAACTTGTCAAACCTTTTCTTTTTGGCTAAGATAGAAGCTGCTATTTTTCAAAGACTAATTCAGGTCTATTAGTACACTTTCCATATGCTTTATAGTATATTATATTCAGGCTGAATTCACGCATTAGGGATTCATATTTCAGCATGATCGGACTAAGCATGTGCGTGTAAGTTTTCAGTTGTATTAGACTTCATAGTCCATTACATTTAGGCCAGGATCACGCAATTGTGATTCGTTTTTAACCTCCCTAGACCGATGCCTGTGAGTGTGAGAAGTCATCAGCGAAACGGGAATTGAAGGTGTTTCATTGAAGTTTTTTTTTACTGACATGCTACGGGCAAGCTGTAAGGAATTTCCCCCCAAAATTATAATTTTTGTGAACCCATGCCTCTAGATGTGAAGTGCCAAATGTGAGCTCATTTGGACCAAAAACCAGGGACGAGATTTTTTACAAACATGCAGCCAAAGTGGTGGTGAATTTTTGATCCAATGAACTAAAGTTATGAATATTTTTGTTTTTTGCAGACACTGAGTTGGTCCGTCTATTAGCATCAGTCTGTTTGCAGGTAGACAAAGATAAAAGTAAACACAGAGGAAGAGGTCTGATGGCTCGCTCCAAAAGCAGACAGTCTCTCAACCATGTCCCCCTGCCTCCTGACGACAAAGGGGGACTTAAGGTAAACTCATTTAGATTTCAACTATTTTTAGGCCTTAGATTAGCAATTGTGAATGGGGAAGAGCATGAAGAGAGACATTTGTTAGCATGCTGGAACTGAAATCACAATACTTTGCTGTAACTTAACCACTACCACTTGTTAAATTGACTTTTTGCTTTGACCTAACAGTGAGCTATAATAGAAAAAGTTATTTATTTACTATATATGGAATAATTAAGTTAATGCAAAACAGTTTGAGTTAAGCCAATATTGCAATGTATGCCCTTTCCTTATATATTTATCAGAATGTTACTTACTTATTATATTAAATACTGCTGCTTTTTGTTATAACTCAAATATATATTGCATTTTTAACAGAATAAAACAGAAAGTAAAGTAAAAAGGCAAGGCTAGGCAAGTTTATTTGTATAGAACAATTCATACACTAAGCAATTCAGTGCTTTACAGAGTAAGAAATAGAAAATCACAATACAAACAAATTAAAACATAATCATCATAAAATTAAAAAAGAGATCGAGACATTAAGTGAGATCCAACATCTTAAAATTTACACAAAAACTGCTTAAAACTGATGATTTGATGGTATTTGATGTTGAATACTTTTTGTATAACTAATTTTTATTTGCCATTTTTGCCAACAGTCCTGGTGGAGTAGGATGTCTAATCGCTTCCGTAGGCTGAAGTTGACTCACACACTGAGACACGGCCTCTCGACCAATCGGCTCGCTCCGTTTCCCGATGATGTCATTCACTCGCTGGATTCAACCATGAGAGCCAATAATAATAATAATAATAATCCCACAGCAGACGCTAATGGCACTGTAGCACCGAGCCCAGCTATTGGAGGAGCTGACACCAACTCGAGCTGGGCTGTTAAAACTAAAGACACTGGTAAGGATTTGTATTGTTTTGTGTGCAAAAATATTGTATTTGATTTATTTTTCTTTCATTATTTCCAGGACTAGGCAGAGAAAAAGAGGACCCCCTAATAACTACAATGGTATGACTTCTTTTGTTCAATCGTACTGAAACTTAAATCCTTACTGTGTAACATGTAACAAAATATATACTAAAATATGTTAAAAGTAAAGAGTAAATTAGTAAAAAAAATTCTTATTTCAGTAAAAACCTTGCAAAAACATGCATCTTTACTGAAAGATGGATTACCGAAGAATTGATTTATAACTTGTCCCTATGGAGATGTTATTTCTTTACCTGGAATGTTCCACAGTATTGCTTTACAGTGCAATTTTAACATGGCTTGCAAACCTGGTGTGAGTGGAACATATTTGAGAGTATTGAATCTTATTTAAATAAAAAAATAATAATTTATTGTATAGTAGTTAGGTAGACATACGTTATTTTTCATTCGATCTCTCAAAAGTTTATTTATAAAAAGCATTGTCCATTCTTTCTCATTTGTAATGGCTAAATGTGGGATTAATTCTAGAAGTTTGTAACTGTCATTATTGTTATATTCTGTTTTTCTCAGTGATCCAGAGAAAATATTATCATATTAAAGAAGTTTATTTTAATATTCAATTGTTTTTATATTTTTCTCAAGCTGAGAAGTGGTGCTCCTCTGACTCGTCTCCCTAACGACAAACTGAAAGCCGTCATCCCTCCGTTTTTGCCTCCGTCAAACTTCGAGGCCTGGAACTCAGACCGGCCCAGACTGCTCCGAGAGGGCAAAACTGAAGCCCCCCGACTCCCAATGCCCCCCCAGAGGAAACTCAACAGCAGCGGAAACTCAGATATTGTGAGTGAATCTGCAGTTATGCTCATAATTAGCCAACATTTAAAAGGTGCACTATGTAACTTTTTGGTTGGGGGTCCGTCACCTGCTTGTTTTTCTGAATATGTCATTGGAATGTGCCTGGAATGTTCCACAGTATTAGATTAAACGGCTCTACTTTACATTTATTAAGTTACAGGTGGTGTTATAGCTCAAAAATACCTAGAAAAACATGCATTCTGACTGAGAGTGGGGTTGTCGCTCCACAGATCTGAGCTGTAACTTGGTCTGGTTTGGTTTCCATAACAATAGAAAGGTTTTAATACCATACTGTGAAACATTCCAGACAAAGCAATAACATCTCCGTGGAGAAAAACATTTGACGGACCCTCCACCAGAAAAGTTGCACAGTGCACCTTTAATTCATTGGCTTTTTTGTTTCCATTTTGACTACGTATAATGACCAAAAAACTCTAATGATAATATTTTTGATAGATAACTGTTTAGGAATAACATATATATATTTTTGTATTTATCAGACAGGAAAAACATACAGTATAAAACATGCTAATAAGTGAATCAGCAGTTATGCTTTTAATTAGCCAAGACTTTTAAGAATTTGCAGTTTCTTTTTTTTGTTTGTTTAGTATTTGTCTAATCACCAAAGAAAAGTAATTAACTATGTGATAAAAAATATTTCATTGATAACAGTTTACACATAGCATAGATTTTTTTGTATTTATGAGACAGGCAAAAGTTACAGTATAAAATAGTTAAATAATACACATTTATAAAATACAAATGACCTTAGACTTGGACTTCAACAAACTTTATTGATCCACAAGGGACATTGTTTTGGGTACAGTAGCTCATTCATCAAATATAATATATAACAGAGGATAACAAAAAATAGATGGAATAGCAACCAAAGAGCAATAGACCAGTGTCAGATGAGACATAATTATAAAAATAATGATAATAAATGTATATGTACAAATCCAACCTTTTCATTGTCCTTTTCAAAAGATTAAAAAAACCTGTGAAACAAAATGTATTTGTACTATATTTTAACATCATCATTACTTCAAGTTAATTTACTTGTAATACAACTTGTCCAAGGCACATTATATTCAGAACAGTTACTAAAATTTATAGTATGAACGATTTTAATTGACTTCCATCAGTCGTGTTGTGAACCGCTCCATAAAGTTCTCAGTGATTTTAATTGACTTATACTTAACCAAGACATGATAAAAGGAGAAATTCAATTTGTCAACTGGACAAAGTTTGTTTGGTCGAAAACGTTTCTCCACTCATCCGAGAGGCTTCGTCAGTTCTGGTTCGAGTGCTGATAAGACACTGCTTATATCTAGCTGCAGGGAGGAGCTCACTACACTAAATTCTTCTGAAACTATCTCAACTAATTTGTATTGCAATTCTCTCTTTTGTATTTTGAATTTCTCTGGCGTCTAGTTTAGCATACCTATTCACCGACCGTCCCCACGCCTCTGGCCCTGACCTGCCTGCCCTATTGTTTCTTTTGTCTGTTTTGACTTTGGTTTAAGAATGGAATTGTAAATGGGAGACAAGTTATGTCTGACTCCCCCACTTCTGTTTAAAGAATGATTCTCTTTTTTGACAAAAATTGCCTCTTTAAACCTCTTACTGCGGACAGCCTGTGCGCAGTCCCGCTCACTCTTTTTTTTTTTCTTTCCAAATAAGGATACATAAGGATACACGGTACACACAATGTGTGTACCGTGACAATCTACACATCAAATGAAACCTTACAGTCTCATCTTTTTGTCTATGCAATTCATTTCCTGGCACAACAATCACTCCCCGAGCACATGGGGCTTTTATACGGAAAAGCACAAAACAAGGTTTGTTACTTTGCTTACCTTTGAAGGCTCTGGACAGGTCAAACATCAGCATTTCACCATAAGCTTGGTCTCAATCTGTCCATAAGGATCCAGCGAATAAAATCCAGTAAAACAATTTAGTCCAAAACACGTGTTAGATCCATTATGACAGCGAAAGTCTTCCCAACTAAATCAAGCAAAATATATCTTTCCTCACTAAATCCACGCTGCAGCTGCTAAACACAAGGGTAAACTTCAGATTGACAGTTAGATTGGCCATAAAGGAGAGGTTTGGGCTACTCTAGAGCTGTAAAAGTCCAATCAAGTGTGACGCACCGGTAAACATCCACTACGAGTTCCGCCCTTGCTGAGTCAACAAGTTAGGATGATTGACAGTTCAGGCGAACAGCCAATGAGGAGCTGAACAGGGAGACATATAGTTTGCTAGGCCTTTCACAATAAGTTCCACGTGAGACACCTGCGTAACGCGAAACTGCGGTCCGTGCGTAAACTGTGCGTAAATGATGCGTCCTGCGCCTTTGTTGTTGATTTGGAGAGTTTCTTTGATTGAAAATATGGCTAAAAGGACGGGAAAGAGAAAATATTTAAGTTTGGAGGCTGCAGAAATGTGCACAAGTCGCGATTTCAGATCTGGAGGAGTCGGAAGTAGAGAATGAGGAAACAGATATGGACTGTGTGGAGGAGGCGTTGGTTATGGATGTCCTTCTGGATGTGTAAGTATCATTTTATTATGTATTTGATGTATTTGAATAAAAAGAAAACAATAAACATTAGATTTTTTTCTGCATTTAGATCACTTTTTGTAAAATAGACCTAGTATTATTTATTGGGTGTTTAGATAAAATAAATAAGAAATTTTTGAAAGCATATTTTGAGCTTATTTCCTGTTATATTTTTGTGTTTTTCTTACTAGTGTCATCACTGTGTACCAATAAAGCCCAACTGATCAGAAAATAATTATGTATAGTGAAAAATAAAGCATGTATTGCATTTCTTCTGCAGATAAGGAGCCCTACCACGACCGGAGCAACAAAGAACGGATGGGCAGCAGTGGTGATTGCACAAATGGCAGGCTGAAGTGTAGAAGATGTCAAAGACAGCTGTAAAATGTTCTACCTGTGACACTCCACTCTGCTTTATTCAAACAAGGGACTGCTACAATCAGTGGCACACACCATACTCTTAGTGTGTAAATACCTGTAAATATGTGTGTAACGTTTAGTGTCCATGGTTTTTTGAAAATGTATACAGTGTGCAGTGTGATAGAATTTTTCAATACATATTTTCATTTTCAACACTTGTTTGGTCTATTTTTGATTGAAAAAAACACACTTTTATAGAATGTAATTCTCAGGGACATAATATAGTGACCCTGTGTGCAGAAATGGATTCCTCTAGTTGTAAGCCTTCAGTAGAGCCCTCAATGATGTCTGTAGGTTGAATGAGTCAAAAGTTATTAAAGATCCCATGACATGGTACTTCTTGATGCTTTTATATGGCTCCTTAATGGTTCCCTAATACTGTAAATGAATCCTTCTTCAAAATCAACACTCAGTGCATGAGAAACAGAGATAAGATGAAAAAGAGTATTTTTTCTCCCTCAGAACAGGTTATAATGGGCGTTGTTGCTTGAATGCATATGAGGAGAAAAGAGCTGGCCAATAGTAGAGGGTGGGGGCGTGGCCAAAATCTCCGCTCAGAGCTGTCAGCTGTGCCCTCTGATCCATTTCCTTGTTTTTGCACGGGGGAGAGATTTGAAGCGTTCCATTGAAAAATAAACACATTTCCACAGAAAATAAAATTAAACCACTGCTGTTCAAAGGTCCAGAGGCTCAGATAAAGGACTTCCGAGCCTAGAAACACTCGGACGTGCCTCCAGGCAAATAAAAAAACGCATTTCGCATTGCCTAGCGCATTCGCAGTCCAAACTCTCTGGGCGTGATTTACAGAGACGCTGAGTTCAGAGAGACGGGGGTGGAACTGCATTTGCATTTCTTTTTTCGATCTGATGTCAATCAGGTGCCCGTTTGAGCTCCGAATTTTTGTAACGCAGAAAAGGATCGCAAATGCTCAATTTAGACATTTCGCAACTTTTAACCATGGGGGGGCTAAACAGGGTAGGGGAGCACACATTAAAGTTCAAAAACCTCAGAAAGTGAAAATTTCATGCCATGGGACCTTTAAACGTTTTCTAAATGTTTCCAATTTGGATAGGTTTGGATAAAAGCATGATCCCTGTATAAAACACCTGGACAAAGTATAACAAAAAGTGGAGTAAAAAGTTTATTTTTACAGCCATTGATTCCCAATTTGAAATTTGAGTGGTCAACAACTTATTGTATTGAAAGATAGTGTATTTTAGGCCTCAGCTATGAACAGCAGCTATAGACACCTTTTATATTTAGAAAAAAATTAGGCGAGGATAAAAAAACACTTTTTATATGGTGTTCCAAGGTGTGTAACTTTTTTCCAATCACATTTGGAGTGAATGTAAATGCTGAGGGTAAAACTAGAGAATGTTACCTTTACACAGAGACCAAACGTGTGTATATAATCCATATACTTCAATAACAGGTATGATTTTAATTTGGAGAGTTCTTTTTAGGGACAATTGCTCAAAAAAGGCCCTCCACTGTAAGGGGCTTTAACTCCCCTCTCAAACCAGTTCTTTTCCCTGGCTAAGATCTCACTGTTCTCAAAAGAATGGCCCATGGCTTCTAGGTGAAGATGTACGGCAGATGACGGTCCACTCTGGCATGCCCGCCTGTGTTGGTACATCCTCTTGTGAAGTGGCTGTTTAGTTTCTCCAATCTAGCGCTCACTGCAGTCTTCACTACACTGAATGGAGTAGACCACATTGCTTTGTTTGTGGCTCGGTGTTTTGTCCTTTGGGTGGACGAATTTTTTGTCTTAGTGTTTGTGGGTTTGAAATAAACTGGGATTTCATATTGTCTGAAAATCCTCTGTAGTTTTTCCGAAACGCCGGCCAGGTACGGAATCGTTACCCCTTTCCTCCTGGGTTCAGATTCTCTGTTAACTTGTTTCTTGCCCTTGTCTCTCTTGGTTTTGTTGACAGCCCATTTAGGATATCCACAAACAGCGAGGGCTTCCTGCACATGTAGTTCTTCTTTCTCCTTACCCTCTGTGCATGTGGGAACCACTTGGGCCCTGTGTTGTAATGTCCGAATAACACCCAGTTTGTGCTGCAGTGGGTGGTGTGAATCAAAAAGCAGGTATTGATCTGTGTGTGTGGGCTTCCTGAAGACTTCTACTTGGAGTCCCCGGTCTCCTCCTATCGTTACTGCACAATCTAGGAACGCCAATGTGCTATCCTTGGCGTCTTCACGGGTGAATTTGATGTTCAGATCTACAGAATTTATATGTGCAGTAAAAGGTTCCAAATCTTGAATTTAGATTTTTGAAATTTGATTCTTTTGAGGACCGTGAGGTTCAGATCTTAGCCAGGGAAAAGAACTGGTTTGAGATGGGAGTTAAAGAGGCAATTTTTGTCAAAAAAGAGAATCCTTCTTTAAACAGAAGTGGGGGAGTCAGACATAACTTGTCTCCCATTTATAATTCCATTCTTAAACCAAAGTCAAAACAGACAAAAGAAACAATAGGGCAGGCAGGTCAGGGCCAGAGGTGTGGGGACGGTCGTTAGGGTGAATAGGTATGCTAAACTAGACGCCAGAGAAATTCGAAATACAAAAGAGAGGGTTGCAGTTAACCAAGACATGTTTACATTAACAGTGTCTTAACCTATATTTTTATGTCATAACTCTAATCCACAGACCTCCATCAGTCGTGTTGTGAACCGCTCCATAAAGTTCCCAAACATAAACAAAGGGCCCTCCTCCACCTCTCCGTCAAACTCCGGGCACTACCACTCGCCCCATTCGTCTGGAGGCTCCAACGGCGTTGCAGGACTCAACAGGGACTCACACAACAGATCAGGTAATACAAAATAAACTGTATCATCTATTTTATGTAGGGATGCTCTTCTTATCTTTACTGTCACGATAGTAAAATTGTAAACTTGATTTTGATACCAAGGCTCGGGTTCAATGCTTAAATTATTGTGTAACTTTTCTGGTGGAGGGTCCGTCAAATACGCTCCATGGAGATGTTACTGCTTTGTCTGGAATGTTTCACACTATGGCATTAAATCTTTCTGTCTTCATGGAGACCAAACCAGACCAAGTTACAGGCCAATCTATGGAGAAGCAACACCGCTCACAACCAGAATTCCTGTTTTTCGATATTTTCGAGCTATAAAACCACCTGTAATTCAGCAGCAGAAACTCAGATATTGTGAGTGAATCTGCTGCTCATAATTGGACAACATTTTAAAGGCGCACTATGTAACTTTTTGGTTGGGGGTCCCTCACCTGCTTGTTTCTTGGAATATGTCATTGGAATGTGCCTGGAATGTTCCACAATATGACATTAAACAGCTCTACTTAACATTTATTAAGTTAAAGGTGGTTTTATAGCTCAAAAATACCTAGAAAAACTGGTATTTTTGAGCTATAAAACCACAAAAATACCTCACATCAATTTGTTAATGTGAGGTAGAGCTGTTTAATGTCATACTGTGGAACATTCCAGGCAGAGCGATGACACATCTGTAGAAACAAGCAAGTGACGGACCTCCAACCAAAAAGTTACATTGTGCACCTTTTAATACCGATCAATAGATCAAGAAAAGAACAGATTTTGTTCTATATATTTAGCATGTCAGTATCAATACTTTTTCAAATGAGTATCGAGTTTCAATACTAGTTTCAGTATCAATTAGATTCAGTTCACAATATAGTGCCATTTACTGTATTTTTTTATGTCCTCCATTACCCTGTGCTAAACAAAACACACAAGTTATAGCAGTTATATTACAATGGTCTAGATAAAAGTGGCTAAATCTCATTCATATTGATAAGATGAACTGAAAATCAATTGATAACTGTGCTGGTTAGCTAATCTATTCAAGATATTTAATGATATTATTTTACATCAAAATCATATCTGTTTATACTATAGATTTAGGCATTTTTGCTTAGAAATAATATTTAGATTTTGAAAATATTTAACTTGCACTTCTTTATCCGTCAAGAAATAAACAAGAAATATCTTAAGACATCAGGTGCACACAATTTCGAGGCATCTCTCTTATGTGGAAATCAAAAAATATTTTATGTTGAAACTCTAGACATATTAAAATGAATGTATTGGAATGTGCAGACAGGCTTTCAGATAGAACTGTTGCTTATAGACTCACTGCACCTTCTGATAAACTACTGTTTTTGCCTTATTTTGCATAAATTTCCTATTTTGACCCAATACTATATCTTGGAAACTATAGCCAATCAGCACTTCTGACTTACTTTTTCTTTATTAGTGAACTAAACCAAGAAAAATGTCACTACTTTTGTTGAGGAAGCATTTTGCTTGTAGACCAGTGTTATTGGATACTCCCTCATAGCTCTAACCATGTGTTTTGACTCAAACATCATTTTGCTGACACTGCATCCAGTATATGAACGTCTCCTCTGTACGTTATGAACTTGTTTCTATACATTTATCTCCTAAACGTACAACATGAGCTGTTCATATCTGTGCATCCCGGTTACTCCCCAAAAATTCCTCTTCAGCTCTGCTTTCTTTATCACTGCCTTCTGTCTTTCTTTCAACACATTATATAGTATATTATGCATTATTGAACACATTATGAAAATATGACATTTTAACCATGTTAGAATATTGTTCTTTCATGAAAAACATACCTGGAGTTGTATTTTGCATCAAACATGCTGGTTTCATTAATCCTCTGGAAAAACTCCTCTGAAATTGTGTTTAGGAAGGCTCAGAGGCCAACACAAATATTTGAGATTTCCAGAGACCGCCCTCTGCAGTCAGTCTTTAAGTCTGTAAATCATTGCCAGCCTAATTTATAACAGAATTCCTTCTTCCATGGTGTGAAAATCAGGTATTCCAGCTTTAACACTGGTAAAGGTGAACAGACATTAAAACATGGTAGGAGCGTTTCTTAAAACACCACCTAACATCTCTTATGCTCTTCTTTTTTTCCACCAGGGGGCAGTGCAGACAGCGTTCTCTCTCAGATTGCGGCCCAAAGGAAGAGAGCAGCAGGTTTAATTGAAGTGAAACCTCAAAGTCCAGACAAACCGCAGAACCAGGTCCAGATAACAGCCTCCGCCGCGCCCCTCCCCAACATCAACCTGCCCGATATCCACGCCCACCCCAACATGGTCACTGCAGACACGCACTCCAGGAGGGTATGTCGTCTTGTTACTGTGTCTCCAGTGTCTCCCACAGGCCTCTACGAAAACTATGGTGGTACAAGTGATCCCTATTCGAATCATATTTTTAGAACAAATTATGGAGTAAATATGTCTCATACATTACCTCAAAAGAAAGAAACAGCTGGTTAAAAATGGTGACTTCTATATGTTTATGACAATACCACAGGTGCAAAGTTTCCAGCTTTTGTTTATGTGTGTAGAATCCCTCAGTCATCCAGGTAGAATCCTTGGCAAAAGGAGAAATTCATTTTGTCAACTGGACAAAAGTTTATTTGAAAAAAAGTTTATTCAGTTCTGAAGTTCAGAACTGAAGAAGCAGCTTGGATGAGCTGCGAAACGTATTCGACCAAATAAACTTTTGTCCAGTTGACAAATTGAATTTCTCCTTTTGCCAAGCTTTTGTTTATCTTATTTTCAGGCTATGGGGAGCAAAAAACGCTAATTTCTATAGTTAAGATGCTCTTAAGCTGAGATAGATTGCCAGATTTCCTACAAGCAAAATAACGACTGACTGATTGCAGATTTGATGTTTGTTTCAAATTAAACCCATTTAAAAGTTGTATTCCTTGTTTTGCTAATTCGTTTGCTGATCTTGGTGAGCTTGTTTTAATCTTGTTAGAAAATAGATTTAAAGAAGAGGCCTCAGTCTGGGAACTCCTCCACCTCCAAGAGCACGTCCCCCACCCTCACCCCGTCTCCGTCCCCCACACCGAAGCCTCCGACTGGACCTGGAGACTCTTTGTCCTCTGCCTCCTCCCACCCACGCTCTAAGAGCAGCGGGGGCTCCAGCAGCGGCACTATCACTGATGAAGGTAAAGCTAGGCACTTGTTCATTCTAAATGATTTACATTTTACATGGACCACTTAGACTTTATTGATACATCAAAGGTGCACTATGTAACTTGTTCAATGGACAGTATGGTATACTTATAGAACATGTATTTATTTGATTACATTTTTATATTGCTCAAAAATACCTTAAAAATGTGTATTTTTATTTTAAACAGGCTGGCCTCTTCACAGATCTGACTCTGTATGTTAAACAGATTGTGACTGTAATGCTTTTCTTTTTCAGATGAGCTGTCGAGTATCCTAAAGAAGCTGTCACTGGAGAAGTACCAGCCTATATTTGAAGAACAAGAGGTAGTGCGTTATTTTACATGAAGATTAAAATAGTGATTTGTTTAGTTTAATCCCTCTTGTGTCTTCAGGTGGACATGGAGGCATTCCTGACTCTGACGGATGGAGACCTGAAGGAGCTGGGCATTAAAACAGACGGGCCTCGGCAGCAGATTTTAGCTGCAATATCAGAGCTTAACGCAGGGAAGGTACATGCAAATACCTTTATACATTTACCACACTTTCCGGTAGCTGTGTAAAGTTCGTTAGATTTTATGTCACTCACAGTTATATTTTTGCATTATTCCAGAAACAGTAGTGTAATATACTGTAAATGTATTAATTTGATAATTTTTCATCTTATTTTTCATAATTACATGTTTTTTTTGCTGTATAATGCCTTGGAAGGAACGGGCTTGCATATTTGGCCCGTATATTTGTCTTGTGGTGTCACCTGCTTGTTTCTAAGAGACGATAAGATAAGATAAGATATGCCTTTATTAGTCCCACAGTGGGGAAATTCCAGTGTTGCAACGCACAGATCAAGAACAGCAGGAAAAAGTAGCATGCAATAGAACAAGATAATAAATAATGGCTTATTTATTGTTTCTATTGTTTCTATATGAGAGACAAATCTAATGCCATGGTGTGGAACATTCCAGGAAAAGCAATAACATCTCTATGGACAAATGTTACTTAGTGCACTTTTAATTTCAACACCTAACTTTTTTTTTTTTTTTTTTTTTTTTAAACTTATTTTTTTTACTATAGTTGTACCCCTCCTCTTTGGTTTTACTGTAGAACTCATGTCTGCCTTCTTCGCCATTTGTTTTTATATGAACTGAGTGATTACTTACTTTAAACCTGAATATATCTGATGTTTTAGGGCAGAGAAAGACAGATCCTCCAAGAAACCATCCACAACTTTCAGTCCTCCTTCGGCAGCAGTGCCAGCAACTCAAGACAAGCTGCGGAGTCTCGATGTGAGTTTTCAAACAAAGCTACAGACATAAAATCTTGCTTTTAGTCACTAATATATGTTCTGTTATGTTGTTGTCTTCTTATTTTAGCTCCAACAGGCTGGATGAGATACCAGGTTCGCTCATCCAACAAAAGGTAGCACCGAAATCACAACAAGACCAATCACCAAAGGTACTTAGCGCATAGGGAAATAAGCAGGTGGATCTGTAATTACAATGGGACCTTTTGAACACAGTGTCTTAATCAAAAGGTTTGGATTTCTATAGAGCAGTGATTCTCAAACTATGGTACAAAATGTATTGAATGTGGTGGGATAATGCATGGGACTATGGGAGGAGACCCTTGGGGAAGACCCTGGACACGCTGGAGGGGATATATTTCAAAAGTTCAAAAAGTTCAAGTTCAAAGTCAGCTTTATTGTCAATTCTGCCATATGTGTTCAACATACAGTGAATCGAAATTTTGTTTCTCTCTGGCCAGGTAGTGCAAAAAGACAGTGTACAAAATACAATATGAAGACAAAACACAACAAAAAACTATCTAAGACAGAGATCTAAAGTTAAAACTAAAGTCTACGATCTAAAATCTTAAAACAGTGCAACATAATAAATAACAAATAACCTATACTATATACAGATTTCCAAAGTGTGCAGTGTGCATCAAAAATGTGCAATGGAAGATACAGCAGTGACTTGGTCATGTGCAGTAGAATGTGCATAGGAGTTAAGATAAAATAAAAATAAATGTGCAACAGTAGTAATTCTAGTGCAATAACAGGAGTAAACAACAGTACTAAAATTCCAGTAGTCAATGTGCAATAACAGTGGTAAAAAATTTCTCGGCTGGCCTGGGAACGCCTCGGGGTCCCGCTGGAGGAAGTGTCTGGGGTGAGGGAAGTCTGGGAGTCTCTGCTTAGACCGCTGCCCCCGTGACCCAGCCAGGATAAGTGGAAGAAAATGGATGGCTGTTGTGGGATGGGATAATCATGTTTAAAGAAATCTATTAAAATCTGAAGATTAATATAAAAATGTAAATGAGATCTCTGCTATTGGACAATATAGACCTTTATCAGGGAAGTGAAGTTTTACAATTCAAAAAACGGCAGAGGCAGGGAGCTGTTGGTATCCATAATTAAGGGTACAGAGAAAAAATAAAAAGGTTTAAAACCCTTTATTTAATTTAAATTTTTTTTTTTTTTTTTACAGTTGTAAAAATGTTACACATTCGAATAATATAATCTGATTAACTAAAAAAACAAAACAAAATGATTTCATCTTTAAGCAGCAGCATCATACTTTAAAGAAAAATTGTACATTAAGGGACATTTGCTGTGAGTACTTTTGAGAATTACTGCTTTAGACTATGTTGTATTATCTTGATATTATGTTGGGGCAGATAGAGGGAGGTTCCAGTGCCTTATGGATATTACAAAGGGAATGCATAAATAAATTGTTACATTGGTAAATAAGAGAGATTATATTTTTCATTCTAAAAATGTGAGAAACAGAATAAGAATTGCACAAATACTATATGAAGGATAATTTCAACAGTAATAATAATTTTTAGTAATAGTCACCAATATGACTGTGGTGTAGTCTTTAAAAACAGGGAATCATTGTGTACTGATGAAGGAGACCTGGCTTCTTTTTCTGTAAAACTGACTTTTTTATGTTCTGATTTTTATGAACCACTATGTAAACAGATGGCTCTTAGTCGTAAATGTTCTGTAATGAATAAATAAAAATCATGATGCAATATGTTGTTTTTTCAAAGCTAAACTGTCTGCGAGACGAGGAGATGTTGACGAAAACAGTTTCTGAGCATTTATTGCGAGTTATAAAGTTGAAATAATTTGCCAGCGTTTTTATGGTGTTTATTAAGAGGAGGTGCACTGAGCGACAATTTCCACACTTATTTTTGCATATCTGCCATTATAAGTAATAACATTCATTTACTTATAAAGTTACACAAGGTTTTCTACCCTTTCATTACTGTGGGAGTTATTTTTAACGCTCTTATAGGGTTATTTTACACTCATTCAAATAAAACCTCTCAGTTATTTGATACTAACTGGGGGCTAACCAAGTATCTTTGAGACTTCTACACTTACAGGTTACTTGCAAGGATAAATTGCAAAAAACATTCACATTCACTGGATTGGTTTGGCTATTACAAGTTACTAAGTGATGCAGTTGCTACCTGCGTTCACAAGATGGCAGTGGGTCCCTATTTGATGCTGTAAATTGAGGTTGAACTTGTCAACCCCACGTCATAATCCTTGACACACTAACACCCTGATCACCCCAAGCATCTCAGATATTATCAGGGTTGGGAGGGTTACTTTAGAAATGTATTCTGGTACTGTTACTAGTTACCTCTTAAAATATGTATTCAGTAACATAATCCAAGAACCATAATATTAAAGTAATGTACCTTGATTACTTTCAATTACTTTTGGATGACTTTAACACCAAATATCCAATAACAAGAAAACAATAACATTTTGTGAGTTATAAAAGAAACTGAGGAAAGCTAATTTGAACAGTAGCTTATAGTCCTACAGTGAAAGTGCACAACTCTTGACCACATAGTACAGTTTATTAAGAAAAAAATCCCCTTGTCTTCTTTAAAAATAATGTTGAAATTTCCACCCACTAAATGTGTTCTTCACGGTCGAAGCCATGCCAGTTGCGAGTTTGTTCCATAGTACTGCCATAGTGTGCGCACATGTCTGTACAACAGTTTGTTCTGATTCCCTCCATCTCCAGCTTTAAATGAAAAAATTAAATGACATAAAATGCTTTCAAATTGTAATCCTGCTAAATAATCCCCATTTTCACTAAATGTACCTATAACCTGAGTATGTCTTTTTTCCTTGTAACTGTAGCAGAATACTGTTACCTTTTTTTTGTATCCTTTTACCTAACGCCGTTCCTTGTATTCCGTTACTCCTCAAGCCATAATAGTAATAATAATAATAATAATAATTCACTGTAATCTTTCTGGTGGAGCATCTGCCACATTCACACCACTGGCATAGACCAAGTAATCTCAGATACTACAGCTTTTGTTTTCCTTATTTCTTTTAATTTTTTACTTCATTAATTCATGATTATAGAGTTGAGAGAGAGTTGGAGATTATACTGTGCAAAGAAGCAAACTAACAGAACAGCATTATAGCGATTAGTAATTACTAAAAGGTCCCATGGCATGAAATTTTCACTTTCTGAGGTTTTTGAACGTTAATGTGAGCCCCCCCCCCCCCATGGCGGTCCTTTTCTGCGTTTGAAAAAAACACAGCTCAAACGGGCGATTCTGAACAGCTCCACCCACTGTCTGGATGTCTACCCACCGTCTCTGTAAATCACGCCCAGAGAGTTTGGACCGCGAATGAGCTACGCAATGCGAAATGCGTTTTTTTTATTTGCCTGGAGGCACGTGCGAGTGTTTCTAGGCTCGGAAGTCCTTTATCTGAGTCTCTGGACATCTGAAACAGCAGTGGTTTAATTTTATTTTCTGTGAAAATGTGTTTTTTTCATTGAAATGCCTCTCCTTTCTTCCTCCGCGCTTAAAACGCGGAAGTGGGGCCAGCACACAGTGCAGTGCTAAAACAAGGAACCTGCGGCACATTTGGCCCCCCCACCCGCTCCTCTAACCTATCTCTGTCCTTCTCATTTGCATTCAAGTAACAATGCCCAGAATGAGTTGTTCAGAGAGAGATTTTCTGACTCTGACTGTGTACATGTGTCTTTCTCATGCACTGAGTCTTGATTTTGGAGCAGGATTCATTTACAGTATTAGGGAACCATTAAGGCACCATATAAAAGCATCAAGAAGTACCATGTCATGGGACCTTAAAGATTCACAATGTAACTTTTCTGGTGAAGGGTCTGCCACAGAGCATAGGCCAAGCAATCTCAGATATAAGAAATTTTGTTTTCCTTTTCTTTCTTTTTTTTCCCCTACTTACTGCTTTCTCATGCATGAGTACAGAGATTATACCATGCAAAGAAGCAAATTGACATCATAGCAAGCCGTTGTTGGTAAAGATTCACTGTGTAACTTTTCTGATAGAGGGTCCACTACTTGTTTTTTTAACTGAAATTATCTACAGTATGGTATTTAACTTAACTATCTCCATGGAGACAAGCAGGCCACATCAGCAGGCCAAGTTACAGGTCAGATCTGTGGAGAAGCTGACCTGCTCACAATAATAATGCATGTTTTCACAGAAGTTTTGAGAAATAAAAACACCTGTAACTGAATAAAAACAGGATATATTTGTTTAATGCCATACTGTGGAACATCTCAGGCAAAGCAATAACATCACCATGGAGACAAGCAGATAGAATAGAATAGAATGCCTTTTATTGTCACTGATCATATGTACAGTTTACATCATACATACTCACAATGAGACTGAAAGCATCTCACTTCAGCGCAGACATTTAAGTAGGATATTTACAACACATTATACTGTATTATAAAAAAAATTGCAGTAGGGGTGACCTGTACAACCATATACACACAGATGGCAGACCCTCCACCAGAAAAGTTACACAGTGCACCTTTAACACCATAGAGAAAGCAATCTCAAGTATTTGAGCTTTCCCCATCTTTTTTTACACGTTACTGTTACACATTTGTAATACTAGTAGATCATCATAATGAAAACCAACCAAACAGTTGTCAGTTACTATTGAAATAATAAATAAATGACCAAAGGCTGGGAGACATGCAGGCGACAGGGTTCATACAGTCTTTAATGAAAAGCATCCGTGAGTTCAGACTTCTAACTGTATGAATGCTCTTATGTACAAGACTCAAGGACTATAAGAAAAAATACATTTGGGATTTATTAGCATTTCTGTGGCATGCGGGCTGCAAATGGACTGACTCATTTAATTTCCCCTATGATAGTTTTTCCCCCAACATAAGGTTTTAATCTAATCTATAGTTTTATTGTTTGTAACTGTCAATACGGTAGTTATGCCATAGAAATGAAAGTGTTTATTGTAAGAACAGGTTTGTTAAAGGCGCATTGTGTAACTTTTCTGGTGGAGGGCCTGTCAAACGCTTTTCTCCATGGAGATGTTATTGCTTTTTCTGAAATGTATCACAGTATGGCATTAAACCTTTTTATCTTCATGGAGACCAAACAAGACCAAGTTCAGGTCTGTTTTTCGAGGTATCTTTGAACTATAAAACCAGCTGTAATTGAATAAATAGTGGGAAGAAGTGGGAAGAAGAAAACTTATTGAATCCCACCCCTGTCTTCCAAAACATAATTTAAATTATTGATTTAGCTTCCTTGTCAGTTCAGTTGAAAAACACAAATCAAAACAAAACAAAGGTAAATTCTATTCTTGTACAAAAAACACAAAAAACTTTTGATCAGGGACAATAATTTACACATAAGGTGTGCAACAAGTAAACACACCAGGATTGGTAAGCACAAAAAATACCAACAATGGAAACATAACTACAACACACATACATAATACCAACAATGGTAACACAACAGCAGATTCCAAAGCACAAAACTGATACAGAAAAGTGCTATTTGACAATTCATTCATTCAAGTCATTATAGTTAAGGTCTGTGGAGCGGCAACCCCTGTTATCGTAAGAATGCAGGTTTTTCAACCATGTGCGGCCATAGAATAAAAATAGACAAAATTACAGATCGAGCAGGTAAGGCTTTATTGTTTTGTAAGTACGACAGAAACGTTCACCTCGACATTTATTAAAAATACCATTGTTTCAAACTGTTTGTACAAAGTTGTCAAAACAGCTTTTCTGTCAACAGTCATCCTTTAACAGTGACTCAATGACTTCTGGGTAAAGGGTTTACTCAGTTTCACTCAGAGAGAGAGGGAGAGAAGGAGGGAGGGAGAGACGGGGAGAAAGAGAGAGAAAAATGAAAACAAACAAAGAGAGAGGGGAGAGAAGTAAGAGGACAGAGAGAGACAGGACGGGGAGCGAGGGAGGGAGGGAAGAGAGACAGAGAGAGAGTGAGAGGGGAGAGAGACATAGACTGACTGAGAGGGAGAAAGAGGGAGGAGAAAGAGAGAGAGACAGAGGGAGAGGGGTAGAGAGGGAAGGGAAAAAGAGAGTGACAGAGAAAGTGAAAGAAAATGAAAGAGTGAGAGATAGAGAGGGGGAGGAGAGATAAATAAATAGAGAGAGAGAGAGAGAAGGAGGGAGGGAGAGAGGGAGAAAGAGAGAGAAAAAGATAAAAATAGACAGAGAGAGGGGAGAGAAGAAGAGAGAGACAGACAGGGCAGGGAGGGAAAGATAGAGGGAGGGAAGAGAGAGGGACAGAAAGGAGAGAGAGGAGAGAGCTATAGACACACTGAGAGAGAGAACGAGGGAGAAAAACAGAGACAGAAGGAAAGGGGTAGAGAAGGAAGGCAAAAAGAGTGACAGAAAGTGAAAGAGAAAATGAGAGAGAGGGGGGGGGATAAATAAAGATATATAGAGAGAGACAGAGTGGAGTGAGGAAGAAACAGAGTTGTAGAGATAGAGACACAGAGAGAGGGAGACAGAGAAAGATAGAAGGAAAAACTAGGATATTTGTCTCTTATTTGGAGAACATGCGCTGCCTGACAAAAGTATTAGGATGATAGTCCTAGTCTAGTCCTGGTTTAGACCTGAGTTAGACCTACACTGTGATGAGTCCTCATTTTTGCAATATATGCCTTTACACATGATGAAATTTGCTTTAAGATATCAATACATTGATTTGTTGTCATTACCAATATGTCTTATTATCATTATTTATGAAAGCTCAGAAATACACAATTGTCCTAATACTTTTGTCAGGCAGTGTAACTCTCTAACCTCTCCATAAACTCTCCACTGGCCACATATTGATCACATGAAGAGCCCCAAGTGTCATCAAAAGATAATCCTTCAAAGTGGAAATGTTGAAGGACACATGCGATCCTTAAGAACGCTTAAAATCATGACAAAAAAATCTCAAACTGAACCTAAAATCGGACTGGTTAGTAAATAAATAGTGACACTGCAGAATTATACCATATTATCCATATGTTAATGGGTTATAGCCATTCTATATAACATGCCTATTTTTGCTTTGCCAAAAAGAAGACTATTATGTCTTTGATTTATTTTTTAGCAAATTTAATCTTCCACTACAGTGGTACCTCACCTTACGAAAGACCCAACAAACGAAAATTCCAAGTTACGAAACACCTTCATGTTAAATTTTGGTCTCTAGATACGAAAGAAAATTCAAGTTACGAAACGCAAAATCTCAAAAATTCAAATAATGCGCGCTCAGCCACACACATTATACACTTTTCTCAGACTGGATGTAAACTTTTCTAACATTTGTCTCTCGTTTAAATACTCAAACTTTCATAGATTTTCACCAAAATGTATTAATAGTGAAGCGTGGGGGGAAGGGGGAGGGCAGAGACACGTGTGTGATAGCACAGCATGACCTGGCGCTGGGCTGCGAGCATGAGACCCGTGCTCAAACCGTGCCTCCTCTAAACCAGGTATAAACCAGGATTAAACCACCGCGGCTCTTGCATGCGTTCATTCATGAGCTCGGACTGCGTGCGGGGAGGCACCTCCCCTCCTCGCTGCTCGCCTCAGCCGTGACTTGTGAGGTACACCGTCAGAGCTAGCACGAAACCAGGAAATAGACCCATACGCGGCGCTTTAATCCACCTGGTCTAGTCCTGGTTTAGTCCTGGTCCAGTCCTGGTTTAGTCCAGGTTTAGTCCTGGTCCAGTCCAGGTTTAGACCTTGGTCTAGACCTGGTTTATTCCACGTTTAGTCCTGGCTCTACAGTCTCTTAGCCAATCAGGGCGCAGAACACAGTCTTACACTATTAAAAAAAGTTGGCTATAAAGTAAAGAAGAGTGAGTTTATGCCTGTAAATTCTGCAGCTCGACAAAGTGTGGTAAACTCACTACCATTCAAATTAAGTAAAGACAAATTTAAATATCTAGGTATATGGATAACTAAAACATATAGAGAAATGTATAAGGCAAATTTTATGCCATTACTAGACTCTATAAAAAAAGACTTTGAACGTTGGAATACATTACCATTATCACTAGGGGGCAGAATAAATATTATAAAAATGAATATTTTACCCAAACTTTTACATACTTTTCAATCAATACCTATACATTCAACACAATCTTTCTTCTCACTTATAGATAAGTTACTGTTGTCATTTATATGGAATGGGAAAACTCCACGGATTTCCAAAAATAGTTTACAACAACACAGAGAATGGAGGATTCTCGCTTCCCAATTTCCAATATTATTATTGGGCATCCAATATCCATGCAATGTTATATTGGACTCATGTTTCCCATAACAAAGGTCCTAAATGGTTAGTACTTGAGACTTGAGTCATGTAGGTCTGCCTCTTTACAATCTTTATTGTGTTCACAATTACCTTTGCCTCAACCATTGTGTACATTTATTTATTCATCTTCAATATGTCTAAGACATAGAGTAATCTAATTTAAAATTGTCCATAGATTGCATTGGTCGAAATTGAAATGGGCTAAATTTAAATCCAATTGTGAGCCTAATTGTGATCGCTGTGAAGTTGAACCTGGAACATTAACTCATATGTTTTGGTCCTGTTCAAAGCTAACAAAGTTCTGGGAATGTATATTTAAATTTCTCTCTGACACATTGAAGATTAATATTGAACCGGTGGCCATAACAGCAATATTTGGCATTATTCCACAATTGAATGCTAAAAAATATAAAGATGTGATTGCCTTTACCACGCTCATTGCCCGCAGACTCATACTGCTTAAGTGGAAAGAAAAATATCCTCCATCTTTTAAGTTATGGTTTATTGATCTTTTCCATCATTTAATATTAGAGAAAATAAGATATTCTGTAAGAGGATGTGTCAACGTGTTTTTTTTGGATTCTGGATTTTGGAATCTGGATTTTGGATCAGATTAAAAAGGTAGATCCCTCACTTGTACACGACTAACAATTCATGTTTTTTTTGTGCAACAGGGTGGGATTGTTCTGGGGGGAGGGGGGTTATAAACAACAAAAAATATGACTGTATTTTTATATTTTTTTCTGTTTGACTTGATTCTCAATAAAAAACACTTTGAACAAAAATGCCACCACGCTGATACCATCAGAGAAGCATAGTAACTCCTCATCTGTTGATAGACTTTCTGTACATTTTTGCAGTTAGCGTTGCAGGACTAGTGATAGAAGTGGTTTCTCATTTACCATACAAGAAGACAAGAACTCTGCATGAAGATTTAAACTGATAGAAAAAACATATTTGGGGTTTGCAGACTTTTATCTTATTATAGAAATAATTTATGTAGATTTATAATGGAGGAATAAAACTAGCATCCTAACAGAATGCCATGTAGGACAAATTGTATAAGGAGACTTGCTCTGGTTTTATGTTAGAATACACTTCATTTCACAGTTTATATCTTAAAGGACTCATGTTACGCTATTTTCTAATGTTATAATGTTTCCTCATCAAAAACATAGCTGGAGTTGTGTTTTGTTTCATTCACACGTTTCACACACAAATCCTGCATATTTAGGCTTTAGCCATGTCATGTGGTAATACAGGAAGTGCTTCACTATTTTTAAACTCCATCATCATGACATCACAAGGTGGAACAGAGACAGATTAATAATGCAGGATTAATCAAGCATGTGTGAATGACAAAACACACTCCAGGTATGTTTTTGATGAGGTAACAACATTGTAACATGGTTTACATCTCACTAGAATCAATTCTGTGCAATTATAGAACTTTTAAAGTGATTCATTTAATGTTTGGAAAAAAGTGATAGCTAATAAGAGAGAAAATTATATTCTTGTATTCACAGACAATTTCCATTTTTAACAACTACCTACTTGTCAAGTATTTTTTAAACTACCATTGGTTGATTTGAGCAGGTGCTCTGGAGGTGAATACAGCTGTGTTCTATCCCAAAGAGACCTTCAGACGATTTTTTTTTAAATTAACAACTCTGTGATGGATTATACTAATAGTATAAGGATCAAGTCCTCCTGATCACACTTACAGAACTGGTGCAGACACTCCTCACGGACAGAATAAAATATTACAAGTTAATATAGGATAGATAGATATTTTTTGGTTCCAATTTCATATTTAAAAGTATCGCATATACAGCTCTGGAAAAAAATAAGAGACCACTGCAAAATGATCAGTTTTTCTGATTTTACTAATTATAGGTATGTGTTTGGGCAAAAGGAACATTTTTGTTTGAGTCTATAAACTATTGACAACGATAAAATATTATCGTTTAGAGCATTTATTTGCAGAAAATGACAAATGGTCAAAATAACAAAAAGATACACGTTTTCAGACCTCAAACAATGCAAAGAAACAAGATCAGATTCATTTTAAATCAACATAATACTAATGTTTACATTTAAGAAGAGTTTACAAATCAATATTTGTTCCAATAACCCTTATTTTTAATCACAGCTTTCATGCGTCTTGGCATGCTCTCCACAAGTCTTTCACATTGTTCTTGGGTGACTTTATTCCACTCCTGGTGTAAGAACTGAAGTAGCTCAGCTTTGTGTTTGTGTTGGAATTCAACAGACGCTGGAATGGAATGGCTGTAATGTAGAGATGCTGATTTCAGAAAAAAATACAGTGGTCTCTTATTTTTTTCTTTTTTTTTTCCAGTATAACTTAGCAATATAACAGATACAAAAATCGACAGTACCACCAGAGGGAGTTGTGAGCGGAGTAATCTTTTATTATTAATCTCTGACCTTTTATTCAGTAAAAACAGGCAGTTCCTGGGCTGAACTCATCCAAATGATTCTAATGAAGGTGTATGGAGTTTAGAAACACAGTGGAGCACTTCCTATACTATCACATGACATCACAAGTTGGAACAGAGTGTGTTTTAAACATGTGTGAATAAAACAAAACACAACTCCAGGTATTTTGAGGTTTTTGATGAGGAAACAGCATTATAACAGATCAGAAAATAGTGTAATATAAGTATTTGAAATTGTTTTTGAAATTGTTTAGATTAGTTTCTACATAAAACAAACCATGCATACTTAATGATGGAGAGTATCTCAGTTTTAAGTCCATGCATCATACAGTATATACAGTGAGTTTCCACACTGCATTGATTTCGTCATGTATTATAAATGTCCATTCGTGCCACAGTGATTCTCGTCTCCAGAAACCGTACCATAATGAATACTAATCAATAAGAACCGTTCACTGTGGCACCTGCTCCTCTGTGTATGACTCATTTCCTCTACTCACATTATTACAGGGTTAGTGCAAGAGTCTAGACCCCATATTTATATAAAGAGCTCATTAAAATCTGTTTAAAGACAAGGCCATCTTCAATTTTACTCAAGTCTTTTCTAAGCCTGGAGGTACGAAAAGGGTTGATGTACAATCTTTTACAATCCTTTTTAGTGAACACTGGGCATAGATGAATCCCTGTTAAAATACATAAGTGGGTGACGTGAATTATTATTGTTATACTTCTAAATACTACATAGACAAAGACATAATCAGCCATTTCATTTCGTGTGTTAGTGCTGCAAATACTATACAGCTCTGGAAAACCAAAGAGACCACTGCAGTTTTTCTGATTTTACTACTTATAGGTATGTGTTTGGGCGAAAGGAACATTTTTGTTTTGAAAATAACCCTTATTTTTACAGCTTTCATGCATCTTGGAATGGAATGGCTGTAATACATGTAGAGATGCTGATTTCAGAAAAAAATGCAATGGTCTCTTTTTTTTTTTCCAGAGCTGTAGTACTTTGGTAATTACATCCAATCAATACTATTACATTGCTATCAAGAAAAAAAAATCTGCATAAATAACATAAATTAATCAAAGAACAACGTATACTGTACAGCAGGGGTCTCAAACTCAATTTACCTAGGGGCCGCATGGGGTAGAATCTGAATGAGGCTGGGCCGCATCAGGATTTCCACAAGAAAAGTGCAAATAAATCATTCCAATGTTCTCAAATATATTTATTTTTAATACAAATGAAATAAATGATAAAATGATAAAATAATAAATCAATCAGTAATAAATAATTTAATAATAATAATGGTCATACAGTAGATACAGACGACTAAAGAAACCGCATATTGACTGGCTGGCTGGCTAGTTATTTTTTATTCAGTTTTAAATGTATGTATTAACAGTTTTTTAAACGTTAATTGCCTGAAATGGAACATTGAACATAAACTGTTTTAAACATGGATTCTCTGGTTCAGTCCTGGTTTAGTCCTGGTTCAGTCCTGGTTTAGTCCTGGTTTAGACCTGGTTTTAGACCTGGTTCAGTCCTGGTTTAGTCCTGGTTCAGTCCTGGTTTAGTCCTGGTTTAGTCCTGGTTTAGTCCTGGTTTTAGACCTGGTTCAGTCCTGGTTTAGTCCTGGTTCAGTCCTGGTTTAGTCCTGGTTCAGTCCTGGTTCAGTCCTGGTTTAGTCCTGGTTTAGTCCTGGTTTTAGACCTGGTTCAGTCCTGGTTCAGTCCTGGTTTAGTCCTGGTTTAGTCCTGGTTTAGTCCTGGTTTTAGACCTGGTTCAGTCCTGGTTTAGTCCTGGTTCAGTCCTGGTTCAGTCCTGGTTCAGTCCTGGTTCAGTCCTGGTTTTAGACCTGGTTCAGTCCTGGTTTAGTCCTGGTTCAGTCCTGGTTTAGTCCTGGTTCAGTCCTGGTTTAGTCCTGGTTTAGTCCTGGTTTTAGACCTGGTTTAGTCCTGGTTTTAGACCTGGTTTAGTCCTGGTTTAGTCCTGGTTTAGTCCTGGTTCAGTCCTGGTTCAGTCCTGGTTTTAGACCTGGTTCAGTCCTGGTTCAGTCCTGGTTTAGTCCTGGTTTTAGACCTGGTTCAGTCCTGGTTTAGTCCTGGTTCAGTCCTGGTTTAGTCCTGGTTCAGTCCTGGTTCAGTCCTGGTTTAGTCCTGGTTTTAGACCTGGTTCAGTCCTGGTTTAGTCCTGGTTCAGTCCTGGTTTAGTCCTGGTTCAGTCCTGGTTTAGTCCTGGTTTAGTCCTGGTTTTAGACCTGGTTTAGACCTGGTTCAGTCCTGGTCTAGTCAATATATGGATTATCGCAGTATCGCCCGGGTCTCACGCGCGCGCACATCAAACAACACGTAGCGCGAGTGAGGCCGTGACACTATCTGCACGTGTGGGAACAGGGCCGCCTGCCGCCTCTCCACAGATCTGACAGGCTCTGAATGGAGTCGGAGACGGACGAAGACGCGTCCCTCCTGCCGGAGCTGTGCGCGCAAAGCGGGAGGGAGGAAGAGAGGAGCGAGCGAGCACTCTGTGAAGAAGGGACACAAAAATGCACCACTGTCTGCCTCCCTCGTGTCTAAGAAATGGATCAATCACTGTCCCTGTCTGATGTCTGCCTGCCGCAACCCCAAACACACAAGCACACACAAGCACACAAGCACTAAAAGCTCTAAGCACTGGGACCTCACCCTAGCCCCGCCACACATTTAGAGAAAATAAGCACGACCGATGTCCCGCCCTCCAGAGCCATATACCACATCGTGATTGGTTCATTCTGCGTCGCACACAAGAAATGAAATTCATATTAATCTTGCGGGCCTCACTTATATTAATCTTTCATATTAAGACGAGGGCCGCAAATTATCGTCCCGGGGGCCGCAGTAGGCCCCCGGGCCGCGGGCCTGAGACCATTGCTGTACAGGCTTACGAATATGTCACAGATGCATTAGAATTGAGACTTTCTTTAATTGATGTTATTTCATTAGCAAGACACTTCACCAACCTTACCTATTAAGATAAGATAAGATAAGCCTTTATTGATCTCACACAGGAGAAATTTACTCGCCACAGTAGCTCCAGGACATTTGGACAAGAGGGAAAAAGTGCATGCAGGCAGGGAGGGGATAAAGTAAGTAATAAATAATACAAATAGTAATACGTAATAATAATAATAATGGAAAATAGTAATAATGATAATAGTAACAACAAGCATCAACATGAAAAAGGAGGATATTGCACGTCTGGCCAATATGTTAGAATTCTACAGTCTGATGGCGGTGGGGATGAAGGATCTGCGGTAGCGCTCCTTCTTGCACTGGGGGTGTCTTAGTCGGCTGCTAAAGGAGCTGCTCAGCTCCTCAATAGTCCGGTGCAGAGGGTGAGAGGTGTCGTCCTTAATGGACATGAATTTGGCCAGTACCCTCCTCTCAGCCACCTCCTCTACAAAGTCCAGAGGACAGCCCAGGACAGAGCTGGCCCTCTTAACCAGCTTATTCAGTCTTTTTCTGTCCCGTTCTGTGCTGCTCGGGGCCCAGCAGACGACAGCGTAGAGGAGAGCAGAGGCCACCACAGAGTCATAAAAAGTTTTGAGCAGAGGCCTGCTCACTCCAAAGGACCTCAGTCTCCACAGGAGGTGGAGGCGATTTTGGCCCTTCTTGTACAGGGCATCAGTGTTGTGGGACCAGTCCAGTTTATTGTTGAGGTGAACACCCAGGTACTTGAAACTGTCCACAGTCTCTATGTCCTGCCCCTGGATGTTCACCGGTGGGTGAGGTAGTGGTCTCCTCCTGAAGTCGATCACCAGCTCCTTTGTCTTACTGGTGTTAAGGCACAGGTGGTTGCGCCTACACCAGTCCACAAAGTCACTGATGACCGAGCGGTACTCCAGCTCGTTCCCCTCAGACACACAGCCCACAATGGCCGAGTCGTCGGAGAACTTCTGGAGATGGCAGCTGTCCGTGTTGTATGTGAAGTCCGAGGTGTAGATGGTGAAGAGGAAGGGTGAGAGGACCGTTCCCTGGGGGGCCCCAGTGCTGCAGACTACCACCTCTGACTCACAGCCGCGCAGCCGCACTTAGTGTGGACGGTCAGTGAGGTAGTCGATGGTCCAGGCAGCGAGATGTCCATCCACTCCCGCGTCCTCCAGCTTCCCCCGCAGCAGCGCCGGCCTGATGGTGTTGAAGGCACTGGAGAAGTCAAAGAACATGACTCTCACAGCACTCCCGGCGGTCTCAAGGTGGGTGAGCGCCCGCTGCAGAAAGTAGATGACGGCGTCCTCTACTCCTACGTTTGGCTTGTAGGCAAACTGCAGCGGGTCCAGGGTGGGGCTCACCACAGAGCGGAGGTGGCTGAGGATCACCCTCTCCATGGTCTTCATGAGGTGGGAGGTCAAGGCGACTGGTCTGTAGTGGGCCGGTTCCCTGGCGTTTGTTGTTTTGGGAACCAGGACCACACAGGAGGTCTTCCACAGGACGGGGACCTTCTCCAGACTGAGGCTCAGATTGAACATGTAGCAGAGAACCTCACAGAGCTGGTCTGCACAGGTTCTCAGCAGCCTGGGGCAGATACCGTCGGGTCCTGCCGATTTCCTCTGCCTGAGTCGCCTAAGCTCCCTCCTCACCTCGTCCGGTGTGATGGAGAGGGGAGAGTCAATTTTTTATTTATTTATTTATTTAGTTTATTTATGATACAGGGAGAGTGCACAATCTACATTAACCTTAACAGAAGAGATGCTTTGTGCCAGGTTGTAGCACCAGAGCTATTTCCTCCTCCCTGGTGCATGTTTTTTAGTTTTAGGTTGGGTAGCCTTGTGTGTGTGAGTGGTGGTGGTTGTTTGGAGGGGCTGATGGCGCAGATTGGCAACCTCGCTTTTGTCCATTTGCCCCAGGGCATCTGTGGCTACAATAGTATCTTACCGTAAGGAGTGAAAGAATAATACACGGAAAAGAGCTTTGGGTGTCTTGAAAAGCACTATATAAATCCAATGCATTATTATTATCATCATTATTATCTGTCACTGCAATAATAATAATAATAATAATTACAAGTAGATTACCTAAACTAATGCCCATAATATAGCTGAAATTATCCAAATGATTCTAGTGAAGGTGTATGGAGTTTAAAAACACAGTTGCGCAGTTCCTGTATTACCACATGACATCACAGGGTGGCACAAGGAGTGTTTTCCATTTGAGAGGAGAACTCAGCCGAAATATTCAGGATTCATGTGTTAAAGAAGCGTGAGTGAAACAAAACACAACTCCAGGTGTGATGAGGAAACAACATTATAACACGCATCAGAAAATATGGACCCTTTAATTGACCATTTTATCTCCAAATGTCAGTTAGTATGAATATAATGTACTTAGTGTGCTTATGTTGTTCTTAATATACCAACTGAGCTACTGTTCTTAATATACCAACTGAGCTACTGTTGCCATCAAATAGGGATTCTGCTTGAGATTCATTATGCAACTTTTGTTTGTCTCCATGGAGACTGCTTTTTCTGTTCCACTAAACTTGTTCATGCAGACATGCAGGTGACCACCAAGCCACACAATTAGAAGTCAAATCCTTATATATATATATATATATATATATATATATATGTATATATATATATATATATATATATATATATGTATATATATATATGTATATATATATATATGTATATATGTATATGTATATATATATATGTATATATGTATATGGATGTATATCTGAAACATAACTGAAGTGGCTGAATGGCTGGAGAGGGCTGGTCTGAAGGACAGCACAGAGGCCCTCATCCTGGCTGCACAGGAGCAGGCCTTGAGCACCCGAGCAATAGAGGCCCAGATCTACCACACCAGACAAGACCCAAGGTGTAGGCTGTGCAAAGAGGCTCCTGAGACAGTTCAGCACATAACTGCAGGGTGTAAGATGCTGGCAGGGAAAGCATACATGGAGCGACACAACCAAGTGGCGGGCATAGTGTACAGAAACATCTGTGCAGAGTACGGGCTGGAGACCCCAAGGTCAAGGTGGGAAACACCTCCGAAGGTTGCGGAGAATGACCGAGCCAAGATCCTGTGGGACTTCCAGATACAGACTGACAGAATGGTGATGGCCAACCAGAACCAACCAGACATAGTGGTGGTGGATAAGCAACAGAACAGAGCCGTGGTGGTGGACATTGCAATACCAAGCGATGGTAACATCAGGAAAAAGGAACACGAGAAACTAGAGAAATACCAGGGGCTCAAGGAAGAGCTGGAGAAGGCCTGGAAAGTGAAGGCATCAGTGGTGCCCGTGGTGATCGGAGCACTCGGGGCTGTAACCCCCAAACTGAAGGAGTGGCTACAACAGATCCCAGGAAAAACATCAGATATCTCAGTCCAGAAAAGTGCAGTACTAGGAACAGCAAAGATACTGCGCAGAACTCTCAAGCTCCCAGGCCTCTGGTCGAGGACCCGAGCTGGATAAGAGTGAGAGACCAACCACCGTGGAAGGTGAGGAGCACATTTTATATATATATATATATATTTATTAGGGGTGTGCAAAATAATCGTCATGACAATGCATCGCGATACTAACAATATACTGCATCAATTCTTGATGCCAAAAATCGATTTTTATTAATTAATAATTAATGAATTATTAATAAATAAATAAATAAATTATTCGTTTATTTTTTTTATAAATCCTATGCACTTTTTTCTTTGTGAAAGGGTATTGTTTGTTATGATGGTAGCTACCTCCAAAATGGCAAATGTTTGAACATCATTTTTTGTTTTAGAAAAAATCCTATGCACTTTTTTTGTTATTTGTTTGGTTTATTTGTTTTTGTTATTCAATAAATTCAGTTATGAATTGAGTTGCTCAGAGTTATGTATCAATTGAAGACACGGCCCAGATACACAGCCACTGATATTTAAGTTATCCTCTTTGTTTTGGTACATTTTCACTGAAGTATGTCGAATATATTGCAATGCATCGCAATAATTCAAGTATCGTGATGCATCGTGATAGTATCGCATCGTGGCATATGAATCGTGATTCGAATTGATTGAATCATGACTTCTTTGCCAATACCCACCCCTAATTATTATTATTTGTTTTTTTTTGTTTGTTTGTTTTTTGTTTTTGTTTTTTGCTTAACTTTAGTTCTGCCCATATTTTTATTTGAGAATCTGTAGGAAGGATAGGTATATTTTAGACCTGGTTTATTCACCTGAATTCTCCCTGTTATGGACCTGATGCTCTAATCATTTAATCATTGATCATGACAATACAGGTCACAATATGAATTTAAGAACCAAAAAATATATACAAAATAATAATGATAAAATTTGTTAAAAAGCCAACATCAGTCATTTCTTCAGTTTGGAAACGATAATACATTTTTTTGTCTGCTAACCTGTAAACTCTTATAATCCCGCTGTTGTAATGATCCAAACCTGCGCTCACGTATGTCGCAGATGGTCGCAGATGTGCGGACGGCAGGTTGCGTGAGAAGCTCCCTCCTGCGCCGTAAATCACTCCATAAGCTCAGGCTAATCTGGAGCAGCTCAGATAATGTTGCCGGTGGATTTACATCGATACCAAAGCTCCCCGTGGCTTTTATGGCCGCTCCTGGCAGTGTTAACGACCTCCCAGAGCCCTCATCCACCTGTCCGGAATAATATAGTGCCATTGATGGACAGTACTGAATAAAACGGAGTAAAACAGAATAAAACTCTCTGTAACTCTATAATACATGAAAATCAAGCAATACTGATTTTATATTTATTCATATATAATTGTATTTCAGTCTGAATATTTGTTGCCTTTTTGACAATTTTGATAGTATACCTATTATTATTTAAAGGTGCAATCTGTAACTTTTTGGTTGGAGGTAACCTGCTTTTTTCAATGGATATGTTATTGCTCTGCCTGAAATGTTCCACAGTATGACATTAAACACCTATCTTACATTTATTCAATTACAGGTGTTTTTTTTTACAGTTCTATGCTGTTTGTTGTTATTACACAATGCACCTTGATTGATTCATATTTATTTCGAGTTTGTGTCAAGATAGAAAAAATAATCCATCATATACCTACATATTATATATACATTGTAAACAACAGAAAAGCACATTTCTCGAAAAAGAGTGGGAAGAAGAAAAACTTATTTAAGAGTTATGTAGTAAAACTTATAGTAAAAGTAAGTAAGAGTAAAACTTATTAAAGAGTTATGCCTCACTTACCTTTAAGTGAGACATAACTCTGATCACTATTAATGACCACTTTTAATCTCTATTATACGATTTCTCAAATATTCAGTTCAAATATTCACTTTGAAACCTGATCTGCAAATGTAAAGCCATATTTGAACACCAGGGGGCGGTATAATGACCATAACACAAAACGATCGTCATTGTTTTTCCACTTTATTAAATTACATCACATTTGACACAAAACACATACAGTATAACCCAAAAGGAAATGAACACGCACATATACCCAACTCTGGCCTTGATAAACACAAAAGCTTTGCAAAGTGCTGCTAACTTTCTTTAATGTGGTTATGGTGAAAGAGGCTACGCGTGGCACGAGCTCCAGCTGCATCCTAACGTTTCTATTTATATCTCCAATAGTAGGCCAACATACTATACATTACCTCACCTTCTGCAACGGGATTAAGACTACTCACTAGTTTAGATTAGGCGATAATATAAACGTATTCAGACGCAAATATAGTATTTATAAGACTATTGTTCAAGTTTACTATCATAATAGGACACAGCTGAGTGGTGTATGGTGAAAAATAAGGTTGTTCATTAAAAAAAACAACATTGCATATTCAAGCTAAGCAAACATTTATCCAAGGAATCAGAAAGCGAGTCGTATAACGCGCAGCTTTACGCATCCAGTGTGCCTTTTTTCCCCGAGTCAATATCCGCGTCTATCCAAAATCGTCCGTTTCAGACCACATCCACAAAGAGCGCAGTGACCCTACATGACCCGACCGTGTCCAGCGCTCCGCCGTGTTCACTCGCAGTCTGTTTTGGTTGTAAAATTGGCGATACCGGTCCGTGTGACGCAGGGGAAGCCCTCCGATCCTCGCCCGCCGTAGACCGAGGATCGCCCGGTGGATGTGAGCGCAGCGCGGGGCTGTTTGTGCGCGTCTGCTGCCCCTCGCGTGAGATCCCTCCTTCTTGTGTGTGTGGACTGTGCGCCTCCGTGGGCTCGGCTCGGGTTGGGCCAGCGCCGCGTTCAACGAGTCCGTCAAAAGAATATCTCAGTCGATCTAAGCAGGATATATCTGCTTATTTGTAGTCGTATTGTTACTGTGATCTGAGCCATTACGCATGATTGGCACGGGATGTCTTTAACTGTCTATGTTACATAAAACTACTTTTATGCACACTTAAGCTCATAAACCTCAAGTGCCAACCAAAATTGCCAATTATATGGAAAATATATAGCCTACTCATGGGTTTCAGCTTCCTTTCCCTATGCAACATTTTGAGGACTTTTTCCCTGTTCAAAAGCTAGGCCTATAATATTTGTTTTAAATTGTTAATTGCTATGACAACGATCCTAATTTCTTATCGTTCTGAAACCCATGGATAGCATGATTACACTGCACTGGTCTACAAGCAAAATGCTACCGGAACAAAAGTAGTGATTTTTTTCTTGGTTTAGGTCACAAAAAAGTCAGTCAGAAGTGCTGATTGGCTATAGTTTCCAAGATATAGTATTGGATCTAAATAGGAAAATTATGCAAAATAAGGCAAAAACGAGTTTATCAGAAGGTACAGTGTGTCTACAAGCAACCAGTTCTATCTGAAAGCCTGTCTGCACATTCCAATACATTCATTTCAATATGTCTAGAGTTTTATCATATATCAATGTGTGAAAAGTCCCTCAGTCGTCCAGGTAGAATCCATGATAAAAGGAGAAGTTCAATTTGTCAACTGGACAACGTTTGTTTGGTTGAAAACGTTTTGTTCAGGGTAGGTAGCTCCTCCCTTGCAGCTAGATATAAACAAGGTCTAACCAGCATGAGGGCCTGAGCTGACGAAGCCTCTCGGATGAGCGGCGAAACGTTTTCAACCAAACAAACGTTGTCCAGTTGACAAATTGAACTTCTCCTTTTATCATCATATATCGATATATATATAATATAGATATTATTACATCATTACATATCTTGAATACATTAGCTAACCAGCACAGTTATCAATTGATTTTCAGTTCATCTTATCAATATGAATGAGATTTAGCCACTTTTATTTCGGAAGCAGACCGAGTCCAAAAATTTGTAGACTTTATAGAAGAAAGCGACTTGTGATAATATATTTACATTAGTGGTTCTTAAATAGCAGCATTGTTTAACCGTCGTGAATACAGCCTTCAAATGTAGCCTAAAGTGTTACCATTCTTTGTCATAAAAACTACCACTTCCTGTTGTCATCAAGTTTTAAACATTGCATTTCTTCTGCACGTTACGTCTCTATAGATTTTTAATGTTTTAAGTTTTAATGCGCGTAATGGTAAGAATTCCCACCCGTGCACCTCCCCTGAACGCGTCGTGAGCCCGCGCGCGCTCCGGTGTGTGCGCTGCTGCCGGCCACGCGCTGTTTGTGAGGCAGAGTTGCGTGCGAAGAGCTCGACATGTCATTCAGAGGAATCCACCACCTGAAACGCGAGGAAGTGAAGAAGGCAACTCAATTGGGTATAAAGCATCAGAAGCCCACATCTGCCCCTCGCACTCCACCACAGCTGATCAAAACAAACGCGCATGCAGACACCGGACCTGTTATTTGATTTCGACTGGATTTATCCTTTGGCACAGTCCACTCAGTGCATCCTCGGGACACGCGGCTCTTTTTTTTTTTAAGTGAATGACTCCTCATACAGCTCTATACTGGAATTAACTCACAGTAACCCTGCGTTTGGGTTAGTGCTTTCATTTCTTTTACTCATTTTTACTGGACTACATTTTCCTAATATGATTTTATATTGACTTTTATCCCACATCATCACTGGATTATTTTAATATTTTTGCTAGTATTTGATTAATTTGTATCTGTGTTACTTTTACTGTAGTTTACAGTAAGTCCATGCATGTCCAAAACCAGGGCTGTCACTTTTTTGCAACTGTTATCAAGTTCGGAGCACTTTTTATTATACTTCAGTGCTAGGATACTAATGATTTCTTAGCTATATTTATTATTTATTTGATCTTGAAGTGTGCTAATGTCTATAGAAGCAGTTGTCAACCTATTCCAATACCATTTCCATATGAATTGATGTGGAAAATTGCATTTAACCATGCATGCCTTATGTTAAACTTATGTAATCAGGCAGTTTACTACAGTCTCAACGTTGTTTTCGTTGCCTTGTAAAGTTCTGTCTTCTTCACAGCGCACCTGTTACCTCCACGGAGCGCCGAACCATCATGATCCCTCCTGGAGACTGCATGTACGCGGGCAGGAAGCGGAGGAAGCCCATCCAAAAACAGTTAAGATACTTGTTCATGTAACTCCGACTTACTGCAATATGTACACTAATAATGTCATTCAGTCTAACGGTCTAAAAAAGTATCTATATTCTAAATGTGTTTGGACAACTTCGTATTGACTTTTCTTGCCTGTGTAATTATAACTTTAAGTCCGCCCTCGTTCAAAATTCGCTTTTTAAAAAAAATAATTATCCGATAAGTCTATGCATCATCGTCATTAACAACGAGTAGAGTTTCTGTAGTTTAGTTTGTACTATATGGTCTAAGAATGTGACTCAATAGTTGTAGTATTTGTATAGTATCTATCTTCAGAATGTGTAATTGACTTTTCTTGTCTATGTGATTACTGCTTAAAGTCGTCATTTTATTTTATTTTATTTTATTTTTTTAAAAGTATGTCTATGCATTATTATCACACCATTACGAATTGATTCCCTGTCGCTTAGTCGATTCATCTGTTCTTTATAATGCCAATGACTTTAACTTACCTCGTTACACTTTTAGGTAAAACTACTTTACGTTTAGTAAAGTTTAGTTAGAACTTGTGGATTTCCATGCTCGTGAGTTGCCCTAACTTTGCCAGTTCAGTTTTATCAGTAACAAATTGCAAACTTTTTTAACATCAGAAACTGGATAGTGACACGTGTTAGGAGACACACTGAGGTCTGCTTGATATAATTTCAGATATTAACCCTATATTTGTGTAGATTGTGTAGAAAACATAAACAAATTGTTAGTTGACTAAGCTGTGAGCAACTTAAGACTTGATAAGAAGAACTGATAACTACAAATAGTACAAAACACATCTTATTAACCTATACACTTGTAGTATATGTTATTATTATTAACTGAAACTGAAGATTTGCTTTTATAGTGTACAATTTTACTTCTAATTTCTTTGTGCTGACCAAAAGTTTCAAACTATATTAACAAACATGAACTGACTGAGCTAGAAAAAATTACATTTAGAAGTAGAGAGTTGAAAATGTGGGTTATTCGATCATGTTTTTCTGTGGTTTGACTTTCCTCTTACACTGAACGGGCATCAAAAATAGTACTCAAACCAAACAATAAATGACTAAGCTATTGAATATAATAATATATCATAAAGTCGCATGTAAGAAAATAGAAATGTGTTAAGCGGAAATTATTAGGCAGACCTTGACGTCAAAAGTCATTCATAAAATAAAACATATCTTATTTTGAAATGATTTAGCTTATAAATGGGTGTTTAACTTGAATAAAACTACTTCTCCATTAACAGTAGCTCCGATAAGGTAAACACTTAAATGGCTTACACGTTCTTGAAGCATTTCCAACTGTAAATGCTCAGTGTGTAGTGAGAGAATTACCCCTTAAAGCTTTCAAATCCTCAGTGCCAACTTTTATCAACCTTCCCCTCTCATCTCACTTTCATTATATTAAATTGTCGTTTTTATTATTATTAGGAAGCCTTCGTCTGCCAATGAGAAGACCAATCCTTCGAAGAGACACAGGGACAGGCTGAACGCGGAGCTGGACCGCCTGGCCAACCTGCTCCCCTTCCCCCCGGACGTCATCTCCAAACTGGACAAACTCTCCGTGCTTCGGCTGGCTGTGTCCTACCTCCGCGTCAAGAGCTTCTTCCAAGGTAGGACCACAGAAATACTCTTATACTTTTTATTTTTTAAATTTTGGTGCGTATCGATTTTTATTCTTTTAGTTTCTCTTGGCTTTGATCGCTTTAAATTGTTTTAATATCCCATGGAAAACAGTTATGCGCTACAGCTACACTACCATGCTTTGCTGTTATAATTCATCTATATTGCGCTTTTATTTCATTTGAAAATCAGAAACTATTTCAAATAAAGAAATAGAAGTACTGGTGGTAGTAGTAGTAGCAGCAGCAGTAGTTGTAGTAGTTACAGAAGCAGTTTTACATTGTTTTAGTTATGTGCTACACCACCTTATGCTTGGCTATTGTAATTAATCTATATTGCACTTTTATTTCATTTTAAGACCTGAAAATATTCAGATAATTTTTATTTTGTCGCTTATCGATTCTTATATTTTTTTTCTTCTTATCTTGGCTTAATTTGTCTCCATATTGTTTTAATATCTCCCAAAAAGCACCTACACCCTGCACCACCATATACTTTTATATTATAATTAATCTGTTTTGCTTTTAATTTCATTTTAAAACATTTTTATTAGCTCGGTTTGCTCCTGTCTTGAGTTATCTTTGAAACTTTTTACACGTGCTCCCCATATATTACCCATCTGCATTGCATTTTGTACGATTTCTTTTCGCTGTTAACCTCTTTGACCTAACGGTTTTCTCACATATCTAACCATTTAAAGCACTTTTTAACATTTTTATTCATTATAAGGCAGATTTTACGTTACTTTTCACCACACTGCAAATTTTCCTCAAGTATTCTCCAAATTTATGAAATCACTTGGCATTAACAATTTCTGCCACTGTAATTACACGGCTGAATGCCTAATTTGAAAAGACAGATTACATTTATTTTGTGGATCGCATTTCTGTCAATTTGGAAAAACGTGTGAAACTTATGATTTATTTTGTCCCCAGGCAAGTCAATAACTGAAATTAATGTCATCTGTAATGCACATTTTGATATTTTCTTCACGTGTTACATTTCTTTGCTTTCCAATCTCTTGCGATCTCTTTGCAAAGCTTTATTCTTTTTGACACTTCTTTTACCACTTCTTTGTAAACTTCATAGAAACTATCTGTGCTTGAGGTTTAGTCCAGTTTAGCTTAGTCAGCACTCAACGCACGCACACTTGTAGCCTGTGACCTATATGCAGTCGTATTAACAGTGAGTTCTCTTGGATAAAGAATCACGCAGGGTGCTGTTGGTGAAGGGGGAGTGCCCAGAATAACCTGTGATTATGAAAACAAATAATAATTAATACATTTTAACTGTTCATACATAGACTGACAGATAAAACACATTTAACCTTTACTACTATGTCTATTACTACTACTACTACTACTACTTTTAGTATTTCACTTCAAGTTTTTAAAGGCATTATTTAGGTTACTAAAGGTTACTAGGTAATTACAGAAGCAGCAATAGTGGTTACACAAGTAGTAGTAAGTACAGGTGTATGTGTAGCTTCAAATCATATACTTTTTAGCACTTTTTATACTTTCTATTTTACATTTACCCACTTCCTCTTACTATTGTCTATTATTTTGAAGTATAACAAAGCATTATGCAAATTAGAAGCACTTTTTGATCTGTAAATATCCTAAAATCTGCCTTATATATATGCTATTATAAGTTTCTATTCCACAAAGTCCAGGTAAAAGTGTATTTGCGATGCGTTTCTGTAAAATTTTGTCAGTAGTGACCATCTTAGCTCTCCTTTGATGCCGAGCGTAATGAGATTAATTAGAGCAGAGCATGAAGGATTTTGGTCTGTATACACATGTGATCTATGCGCCACTGCTCCCTACTCCTGCTTTTTATCATTTAAGTATTTTCTGACCACTGGAAATGTCAGTGATATATTTAAGCTAAGCAACAAGTTTTTTTTGTGTGTGTCATTTTCTGACCAAATATACATTCATATTTTGACAACTTTTTAATTACATGTTTGCTATTACAACCTGCTGCAACTTTTTATTTTTATGTATTGTTAAGTTATTGTTTAGTGATGGATGTTCAATTTTATATTCTTTCTTTCTATTCTATTTACAAAGGACATATACATTTCTATTCTTTCTAATCTACACTGTATATAGTCTGCTATATATAGCCACACTCCACTGCTCCCTACTTATCTTTTTTATTGATTTTTTTTTTTTGACCACTGGAAATGTCAAAGATGTATTTAAGATAAGTTACAAGTTTTCATCCTGGTGGTTTCTGTGTTTTGGATAGGGCTGTGCAATTAGATTCATAATCGTGATTTACCAAACTCTATTACAAAAATGTTGTCATGAAAAATACAATGAATTAACCTCACTTGCTATGGTATAACTTGTTCTACCATTTAAACATAAAGCAAAGACACTTTTCTAATCTACAGTGGCTTTGAGAGTGTGTCAAAATGGTAATAAATTCTATATATTTTCTGATACTTTCTATATAGTTCTATTTTGACAGTATAGAAGAAATTGTGAATCCAAAGATATGGATTTACCATGATGTTTACCATTAGCAGAACTAGTTTTGGACCATATTGTATTCTTATTAATATTTTATTCAGATTTAATCTAACTGACATTGTGTGTTCATAAACATACAACTCATCTATCTGATTGTATTATTAACAGAATGTCATTGTGATTAGCCTGTTGTTCTTTACATTGTCCACTAGGAGGACTATAAGAAGTCAAATAGCAGGGGGATCTCATGAGTCCAGCTTGTACTGTATAGCTACTAGTTCAGTTTTGCATATATTGTTAATCTTAAAGGTGTATTATGTAACATTTTGGTTGGGGGTCCGTCATCTTCTTGTTTCGATGGATATGTCTTATTACTCTGCTTCAAATGTTCCACAGTATGACATTAAACATACATACTCTACGATACATTTATTCACTTACAGATAACTTTATTGCTAAAAAAAAATAGGCATTCTGACTGTGAGCGGGGTTGCCTCTCCACAGATCTGACCTGCAACTTGCCCTGGTTTGGTCTCCAGGATTATAGAAAGCTTTAAAGCCACACTGTGAAACATTTCTGACATTTGTCTAGAATCCCTATCTTCCAGGTAGAATCCATGGCAAAAGGAGAAATTCAATTTGGCAACTGTGTCAGAACTGAAGAAGTAGCTTGGATGAGCTGCGAAACATCTTCAAATAAACTTTGTCCAGTTGACAAATTTAATTTCTCCTTTTGCCATTTCTGACATTTCTAACTACATTTGGACAAACTGTGCTTTCAGTCAGAGGCACTAAATTCTGGAACTCTCTCCCATTATCAATAAGAGAGACTCCAACAATGGACACTTTGAAATCACACTTGAAACAGCAGCTAAAGGAAAACCAGACTTGTGGACACTTTTAATATTTAACTGCTGTTATTGTCAGGTGTCATTGTTTTTGTTGTTTTTGCTGTGGTGTCACCTGCCCAGGGACTACAGATGGAAATGAGCATTTTTGCTGCACTGCAATGTTGTAGATGTTCATTAATATGCACTGTCCCTATTAAATAAAGAATCAATAAATCATAAATAAAAATAACTAACAATAACATCTCCATGGGCCCTGCACGTTAGACAAAGCACATTTGGCGGCACGGTAGCTGAGTGGTTAGCGCTCTTGCTTCACAGCAAGAAGGTTCCGGGTTCGATCCCTGGGTCGCCCAGGCCTTTCCGTGTGTGTTCTGTGTGGAGTTTGCATGCATGGTTTGGGTTCGATCCCCGGGTTGTTCAAAGTTCAAAAGTTCAAAGTCAGCTTTATTGTCAATTCTGCCATATGTGTTCGACATACAGTGAATCGAAATTTTGTTTCTCTCTGGCCAGGTAGTGCAAAAAGACAGTGTACAAAATACAATATGAAGACAAAACACAACAAAAAACTATCTAAGACAGAGATCTAAAGTTAAAACTAAAGTCTACGATCTAAAATCTTAAAACAGTGCAACATAATCAATAAACTATACTATATACAGATTTCCAAAGTGTGCAGTGTGCATCAAAATGTGCAATGGAAGATACAGCAGTGACTTGGTCATGTGCAATAGAATGTGCATAGGAGTTAAGATAAAATAAAAATAAATGTGCAACATTTATTTGCCTGGGCCTTTCTGTGTGGAGTTTGCATGTTCTCCCCGTGTCTGGGTGGGTTTTCTCCGGGCACTCCGGTTTCCCCCACCAGCCCAAAACATGCACCATAGGTAAAATCCTCCAGCTTAGGTCCTGACCAAACCGAAGCAAGAAGATCATGGAGATGGTCCCCAGGCGCAGTAATGTGTGCTGCCCACTGCTCCTTATATATATATATATATATATATATATATATATATATATATATATATATATATATATATATATATATATATATATATATATATATATATATATATATATATATATATATATAGGATGGGTTAAAATGCAGAGAAGAATTTCTCCAGTGTGAGATCAATAAAGTCTCTTCTTCTAATAGTGACTGATTATAATGGAATATATGTTTACGTGCTGAATGAGAAACAAAAGAGATGGCAAGTGTTTTAAAAGAGCATCCTTAAATTTTGTCAGTTGTTGCGTGACTCTGTATGGGGTTTATTGCAGGGTGGAGTTTAGTGGAGTGTGTACCTACAGCACTATATGCAAATACAGCCTCCGGGCCCAGTGCACGCGGCGCCATACAGCTCTTTGTATAAGGGCCAAGAATAAAGCACAGTTTAACGAGCACAAATATAATTAAGTTTCATTAACCGTGTTATTTTAGTAGCTTAGTTCAATAGTGTTGGTGTCACTATAATACAATTTCAAACTCGATTTCAGTAGCTACTAAGGAAAAGTCTCAATATTCTATGCTGATTTTGATATCACAATGATGAAAAAAATACCAAAACAAAACAAAAAAACACTTACACACAATAGAATGTAATTTTCTGCACAAAATAATCCTACTTTCTTTTGTATTACTATATTTCTATATTTTATTTTTACTTTTTTGACACCAGTCTGTAATTTTTGCTACTTATTTAGAATTTATTATCACCATTTAAACTGTTGCGCTTTATTATAATATTGTAATGTGTGAGCTACTGTGTCCAAATCATTTCCCTTGTGGTTTTATATTGGTGTTCAAGATTCAAGTTCAAGATTACTCTAAAACTGTGCGAAAACCTCAAGTTTATTCATGTTTATGATACATGATTTTTTTGATACATTTGATAACCATTTGGTAAATAAGTTAGACTGACTGCATTATACCGCATATAGTACCTGGTGATTACAAACAGTGAGTTATTTCTTCCTTATCTTTTTCAAACCCTCTATAAAACCACAGTTATAAACCAGATCATGTTGCTATGGATACATTCATATAAACAATACTGTGTGCGCATATGAGTTTGGTTGTATATTGTTATATTGATCTTTTCCTGACCAAATCCGCATTCATATTTGACCAGTTTTAACTACATGTTTTGCTATTATAACCTACAACTTTTTTATTTTTATTTTTACACATTGTTACGTAATAATTTAGTGATGGGTGTTCAATTTTCTATTTTATTTACAAATGACAAATGCGTTTTTACTCTTTCTAATCTGCCCTGTCTGTATATAGCATGCTTTGTGAGCCCATAGACTGTATACAGACATATTTATACATAGATTTAAACAAACTTTATTGGTCCACAAGGGAAATTACTTGGAGACAGTAGCTCACACACAACAAAGAGAAACAAATAAGGCATAATTATTCAAATGTATATGTACATGGAAAAGTAAAATTCAATAAAAATATACAGTTGATGCCATGTGTGAGACAGAACATCTCCTATTTAAAGTTGAAAAGAGATAAAATCATTGTTGTGTCCTTTTGTTTATTAGATTTTAGGTGATGTTTTACAGTATTTTCATCATGTTTTAGTCTTGCATTCACTCTTTGCTTGTATGTCTTTAGCTCCATATCTGTTGTATATCTGAATGTGTTGACAGCTTTGGCCGGCAGCCCCTCCTGTCGCAGGCTCGGTCGGTGCCCTCACTGTAATTGCTGAACTTGTTAAATATTTACCCCGAGGATTACCTATCCTGCTGCTTTGTCTTTCTGCCCCCATTGTTCTTACTTTTCTTACTCTACGCACAAATGTAGTTGAAATTCATATTAGATTTGATCCTGTTTTAATTAAGAAAACATAATAAAGCAAAAATATACTTTATTTAAGATCAAACATTGTAACATGATATGGTGATATAATTTTTTTTATGTAACTCATTGTAAAGGTGCACTGGGTAACTTTTCTTTTTTATTCTGCCACCTGCTTGTTTCCATGGAGATGCTATTGCTTTACCTGAAAAATTCCACATTCCTGCTGCTACTTTTCTTACTTTGTGCACACATGTAGCTGAAATTCATATTAGATTTAATCCTGGTTTAATTAAGACTCCATAATAAATAAGAATATAATAAATAACACATAAAATAATATGCTTTGTTGAAGATTGCAATATGTTAACTCTATATAAAGGTGCACTGTGTAACTTTTCTGCCACCTGTTTGTCTCCATGGCGATGCTATCGCACAGTACAGCATTGACCTTTTCTTGTAAAAGTTCAATTATAGTAACATTTTCCAGCTTAAAAATACTTACTTCTTATGTAAGTGGGGTTGCCTCTCCGCAGACCTGACCTTGGACTTGATGGTGTCACCTGTTTGTCTCAATGGAAATAGATAAGTTTAATGCCATACTGTGGGACATTCCAGGCAAAGCAAAGTCAATATTAACCTCCCCTCATAGTTAACATCTGGACAGGGCTTCATCGGTTTGGTGAGGACTCAGTGACGCAGTTGCCCATCGTCTTTTTAAATCCTTAATCCTCTGATCGCTTTTCTGTTTTCATTTATTCCTGCTTCCTAATACATTTTGGGAGCTCTGTTTGGGACCTCACAGGAAATGACAGACTCGCTGTGGTCGTGTCAGAAATGTCTATCAATTATACTACTATACTATACTATATTAACACAAGCACAAAGTATATACAGCTCTGGAAAAAATAATAGACCACTGCATTTTTTTCTGAAATCAGCATCTCTACATGTATTACAGCCATTCCATTCCAGCGTCTGTTGAATTCCAACACAAACACAAAGCTGAGCTACTTCAGTTCTGGCACCAGGAGTGGAATAAAGTCACCCAAGAACAATGTGAAAGACTTGTGGAGAACATGCCAAGACGCATGAAAGCTGTGTTTAAAAATAAGGATTATTGCACCAAATAGTGATTTCTGAACTCTTCTTAAGTGTAAACATTAGTATTATGTTGTTTTAAAATGAATTTGATCTTGTTTCTTTGCATTGTTTGAGGTCTGAAAACATGTATCCTTTTTGTTATTTTGACCATTTGTCATTTTCTGCAAATAAATGCTCTAAATCAGAGGTCTTCAACAGGGGGGTCGCGACCCCTAGGGGGGTCGCGGAGGTACTGCAGGGGGGGTCGCGAAATCTTTTGATTTCACTTTAAAATAATACAATTCTATGCCGTATATATAGTAGGGGGTCCCTGGCCCAGTTCGCCATCTGTTTGGGGGTCCCTGGCCTGAAAAACGTTGAAGACCCCTGCTCTAAATGATAATATTTTATTTGGAATTTGGGGGAAATGTTGTCAGTAGTTTATAGACTCAAACAAAAATGTTCCTTTTGCCCAAACACATACCTATAAGTAGTAAAATCTGAAAAAAATTATCATTTTGCATTGGTCTCTTATTTCTTATTAAAGAAATAAATATATATGGCCTGAGTAAGTAAAAAACATCTCTAGCAACAACCTGTTAAACTAAAAGGTACATTGTGAAACATTTCTGGTAGCAGGGATTCACCACCTGCTTGGTATTATGGTATTTTGCATTTATTCAGTTACAAGTGTTTTTATTGCTAACATTTGTAAAACATACATTCTTACTGGGATCAGACTTTTAATGCCATACTGTGGTACATTCCACGCAAAACAATCTCCATCTCCATGAATACTACCAGGTGCTGGATCCGTACTAGAAAGGTTACATGGTGCAACTTTAAATGTCAGAGTTAAAGCAGTTATTAAAACTATTAAAATGTCAGTAAATAGGCCTAATCATGTAACAAAAGTTTATATAATTTAAATTCATACTTGTGGATTTGGGTATTACATGTTTAGATATGGTAACAGTTTGGGTATATGGGCTCTCAGGGGCTCCTTTTCGGGGAGGAGTTTTGCATTTTGCGGTCATGTCATTGTTGAAGCTTGTGGTCGGTGTCACATGATTTTTCAGACAGCCGTTTTCTCTGTGTTTATTTGAGAACAATGAATAATCGTCAGAGCATGTATCCCATGACGTTTTCAGTTTAGATCAAATCAGAAGTGTATAGTCTGAGTGTTTTATCAACAGTAACTTTGCATAAACCACAGAAAACATGTAATATATCTTGTTTAACATTATTTAAAGTTCAGTTAAGTTATTATCAGTTAAATCCTGCCTTTTGTCTTAGCTGTCAGTCAACATAATTGCAATAGCATGTTGGCTCATTTTTAATCTTTTGCTTTTTATACTGTATTACGATATTAAGTTTTCACAATTTATATGCCTATTATTTGGGATTGAAAATGATTGTAACTCTTTCTTTGATTAAAAGAAAGAAGAAATGTACAGCCCTTTTTTCTCCCATTGCATTTATATAGCGCCTTTCATGACATGCCTTGTCATCCCAAAGCGCTCCATAGTTCACCGTTCATTCACTCCACACTTGGTGGTGGTAAGCTACCTTCTGTAGCCACAGCTGCCCTGGGGCAGACTGACGGAAGCGAGGCTGCCAATCTGCGCCATCGGCCCCTCCGACCACCTCCAACACTCACGCACACTCCACTTTCATACTAGCCCTTTACCTAATTTGTCTGTAACTATTTCCTATAATATTCAAATCGTCATTCTTGTGAGAGCAAAGATTTTAAATACAGCTCTGGAAAAAATAAGAGACCACTGCATTTTTTTCTGAAATCAGCATCTCTACATGTATTACAGCCATTCCATTCTAGCGTCTGTTGAATTCCAACACAAACACAAAGCTGAGCTACTTCAGTTCTTGCACCAGGAGTGGAATAAAGTCACCCAAGAACAATGTGAAAGACGTGTGGAGAGCATGTCAAGATGCATGAAAGCTGTGATTAAAAATAAGGGTTATTGCACCAAATATTGATTTCTGAACTTCTTAAGTGTAAACATTAGTATTATCTTGTTTTAAAATGAATTTGATTTGTTTTTGTTTCTTTGCATTGTTTGAGGTCTGAAAACATGTATCTTTTGTTATTTTGACCAGTGTCATTTTCTGCAAATAAATGCTCTAAACGATAATATTTTATTTGGAATTCAGAAAAACATAATTTTGCTGTGGTTGTATATGGGAAAATGTAGGCTACAGGCTACAGAAGTAGTTCTGTATAGTGAAGTGAATTGAATTGTCACTGAAAGTTGAAATTGTGTTGATTTCCTTGCTGTTGGTCTGTTCTGTTGGTATCTGTCGGTGATAAAAGAGGAAGTGGGCGACCGCAGACACACGCTATCTTACGCGCTTGGTGACGTGAGCGTGTAGACTGGAAGCGATTTTGAAAGTTAAAAGTTGGTGAAAGAGAGAAAGATAAAGAGAAATTGATGACTAAGCTATTTTGTCAGTCTTTGTCTGAATTTCGTGATGAACATGTGCAAGGTTCCAAAAGTTCAATCACAATTCATCACAAGAACTTGCTAACTCTGGAGAGACCATATTTCACTCTGCTGTCAAATATTAAAGATGCACTACGTAACATTTCTAGTGGAGGGTCTGCTACCTGATGTTATTGATTTCCCTGGAATGTTCCACGGTATGACTTTAAACACATCCATCTAGCATTTATTCATTATGGGTGTTTCTGTTGCTCAAAAATACAATAGTTCCTTCTGTGAATACGGTAGACTTTCCACAGATCTGATCTGTAATGTAGTGCAGCGCTGTAACCTGCGAAAAATATACACTCTAGTCTATGTGCTCTTATACTTGTTCTGATACAGCTCAAGATCATTCTAAAACTATTCGGGAAATGTGATTTTTGTAGTTTCAGTACTAACTTTAATACTGATTAAGATTGGTTTTCGAAACTTTTGATAACCCTTTTCAATAATCAGAAGATATTTCCACAATCCAGCTGAAATATTCTAAATTGCAATGTATTAGCTGAGGTTTAAGCATCAGACTGATGAGAACAGACTGTAAATTTCCACAAAAAATGTAGAAATATCACTGTATACCTATCGCTGTATACCTATTTTTGCTGCATTTTGACATTATAAACAATATACTTGCTATTAAAATTTTGCATTTGTTTAAATTAGCATTCATTTTATTGATAACTCTATATATTGCCCACCTCTTATGACAAGAGTTTCCTTATTTGTATGTTTAAAGGTGCATTGTGTAACTTTTCGTTTGGTGGGTCAGTCAAATACTTTTCTCCATGAAGATGTTACTGCTTTGTCTGAAATGTTTCACAGTCTGATATTAAACCTTTTTATCATCATGGAGACCAAATTGAAAAAATGTAAGGTAGAGCTGGTTAATGTCATACAGTGGAACATTTTAGATAGAGCAATGACATATCCACCGAAACAAGTAGGTGACGGTTGAACCCCCCCCCCTAAAAAAAAGTTACACAAAGTCAAGTCCTTTTCTGCTATAAACAACATAAAGCACTACAAATGGAACAAAATAACTGTTATTCAATTAGTTACTTTCAAACCACTGAGTAATCAATTTTATCTTCATCATTTCGCGTGCCTAATTTAATTCAGTTTGTTGAAATGGCTCTTTCTTGGGTAAAATCTATAGCCCTCTTGTCATAGATGGACCTTGTGTTTACTAAACTTTATGTGACCCTCCAGACTTCTTTTTTCCTCCTTCCTCCACAGTGTAACCCAAAGGCCGTAGCACAGAAGCCAGACTCAGCACACGCTACACAACACGCTGACGAGGATTAGCAGAAAAAAGGTCAAATTTTGGTCATTTTACCAAAACTAAAAATAGAATATCCGCCTTGTGATATGTATGATATGAAGCTGTAGGGGCCATGTTACACAAGAGAAATATTACAGTCAAAATTTACTCATCTTATTAATGTTTCTGTGACTATTTCTACTGTTTTTGTCAATCTGTTGGGTGGAGGGTCATCGCCTGTTTGTTTCTATGGATATGCTCTGTCTGGAATGTCCCACAGTATGACATTAAACAGCTCTACCTTACATTTATTAAATTATGGGTGGTTTTGTAGCTCAAAAATACCTGGAAAAACAAGCAATCTGACTGTAAGTGGGGTTGCCTCTCCACAGATCTGACGTGTTACTTGATCATGAAGATATCTATCCTTCACATAACTACAGAACAGCTTTGTATGAATAAAAGTTCAAACATTATGAGACATTCTAGGCCCAAATCAGCCTGTGAATTATTGTTACATTCAATTAAAAGTCCAACCAGGATATAAGCTTAACCAATATCATGGAACCCAAACCCAATAGAGCTGACTTTTCAATATCTGCACCAATATTTGCTACTAGTATTGGTATCGGTGCATCTTTACGTTTGATCTTCTAGTAATAGGCCTATTTGCCAACTTGCTATTCGCTTTTCTTTCCTTGTTGTCACTGCAAATAGTTCACTTAGTGCTCCATAGCTTTAGTTAAAACATTAATGTAATGTAAATTTATACTGTATTTAGTCTGTTTTAAGGTGTGCACAGTGGCAGAGTGACTAGTATTCTCGCCTCACAGCCATATGGTTTTGCATATTTAGGCTGAGTTCTTTTCTCAAATGGAAAACCCTCTGTTCCACCTTGTGATGTCATGTGGTAATACAAGAAGTGCTTCACTGTGGTTTTAAACTCCGTACACCTTCACTAGAATCATTTGAATTATTTCAGTCCTTGAATTTCCAATCTCTACTGAACAAAAGCTAAAAGGTAGCTCCTAACGTGATTACCTCAACGTCTGAATGAAACAAAACATAAGTCTGGGTATGTTTATGATGATTTAAAGCTCACAAGAGTCAATTTTATGTAATATAGGACCTTTAAAAATGAAACATATCAGGTGAGCCCTTTTTATTCCAGCTTTTACTGCGATTATTTCTTTGTTTTTTTTTCTTCTTCTCCACCTTCTCGTCTTCGCCATCAACATGCAAGGACAGACACCTCCCGTCGCAACTTCACTAATCCTCCGCTGATCAAATATTTATGCTCATTGTGTATTTGAATAGAGGGCAGAGATGGCCTGTTTATAAATTTATATGTTCAACAGCCACCCATACAGACCTTTGTTTTTTCATTGTCACTTTTGAAAACACCTTGAAAAGCTCCTATCTCCCTAAGCATTCATGACACAGGAGATAATTGGGGTGCCTCGCTTGACCTGCGCCGCTTGTATCATAATACGCTCCACTTTAGCTTAGCATTAGCCGCCTAGCTCATTAACCTGCTTTTGAAGTGAACACTCCAACATGCCAAAGGTCACAACCCTTAACCTTTCTGCTTTCAGTTTGTGTTGTGGTGCACACGGAGGTTAGAGAAAAACAGTTAACGGACATTAGTTAGACTTCTAGTGATTAGTATCAATGTGACAAGCTCTGAATCAGTGTTTACATGTGGCTTTCTGAGCTCTGAGGCTTAAGGCTTTGAGGCCATTGACCTATCACATTATCTGAATGTCAAATGTCAAAATAAAACTGTAAATAAAGCTACTTGGGTGTTCTGGTGGCTTGTAATTTTTATTTAATTTCACTGGTCTACAAGCAAAATGCTTCCGGAACAAAAGTAGTGAAAATTTTCTTGGTTTAGGTCACTAATAAAGAAAAAGTAAGTCCGAAGTGCTGATTGGCTATAGTTTCCAAGATATAGTATTGGGTCAAAATAGGAAATGTATGCAAAATAAGGCAAAAACAGTAGTTTATCAGAAGGTACAGTGTGTCTACAAGCAATCAGTTCTATCTGAAACCCTGTCTGCACATTCTAATACATTCATTTTAATATGTCTAGAGTTTTAACATAAAATATTTTTTTTATTCCACATAAGAGAGATGCCTCGAAATTGTGTGCACCTGATGTCTTAAGATATTTTTTGTTATTTTCTTGATGGATAAAGAAGTGCAAGTTAAATATTTTCAAAATATAAATATTATTTTTAAGCAAAAATGCCTAAATCTATTGTATAAACAGATGCGATTTTGATGTAAAACAATATCTTTAAATATCTTGATCTAAATAAATATATAAATATATCTTCATCTTATCAATCTAAATGAGATTTAGCCACTTTTATTTCGGAAGCAGATCGAGTCCAAAAATTTGTAGACCAGTGTTTTCAGGATATTTGAAAATAGGGATGCACTGATCCATCTTTTTTGTTACAATACCGAGGTTATTATATTATGGCTTTAAGTATCTGCCAATATCCGATATCAACCAGTACCAGAGACTGAAAATATTATTTATTCCCTTTAAACACAAATCCTGTATGGGTTTATCCAAATGTGTTTTGTAACTTATTAATTATATAACAACAGTCGTCAGTAAATCATTTTATTACACTACGGTAGTTTATAAACCAAAATGGGATATTGACTGGACCAATATCTATACCTAAATGTTCAATATCTGTGACGATATCTGATGCCAGTATCGTATTGGTGCATTCCTATTTGAAAAGTCGCTTAGCTTGTGTTACGTTTGTCTATAACATACAATTAAGGAAAGAAAATGCCTTAAAATCTTAGCAAAACACATTCAAACTAATCTAACCAATCTACATTTTAAATTTAGCCAACTTTTCTGCACTCCTGTTGTAGAAAATCCTGGCTAACATGAGAAAGAATGATGTTGTATAAATAATTCTATACAAATGACTGTATTGTTTTAATGCGCTGAATATGAATGTTCAGTTGAATGATTAATTGACCCAATCTTTATGCTAGACAGGGTTATTTTCTGGTGTAGAGCAAAAAATGTTACTATGTTTCTGCCCTTAAGAGATTTTTCAGACATTTTATTTCATTTTATATCTATTAAAAGTATGTCTTTTGAATGCTAAAAAGTCCTCAAGATGTCACCCATAAGGTAAATGTAAATGTAAATACCAACATTCTATCTACCATTGCTCCTTCTACTAACATTGTACATTATTATGCACAGTCTATTTCATTTCAGTCCATGCTTCTTCGTCCCTTTTGTGCCGATATCATTTCTGACCCCCTCCTCTGCTCCTGCCCCTGTCTGTTTATGAGCCTGTGTCTTTCTGACCTCTGTGTAAAAGAGATTCACCTCTTGCCTGACCAGTGCGTGACCGGCCCAAATAGCACCGCTAGGATTTTCTACTTCCTCCTTCCTCTTTGCATGCAACCTCTACTGTCCCATGCTACTCCTGCCTCAGTAAGTGGCAATGTATGGCTGCTTATAAGGTTCTTATATAATGCTGTTGTAATAATTTGTTTTTGTTTTCTAAAATTCTAATACTATGCAAAATTCAACTCTTTGTGAGCTTTTAACCATGTTAGAATGTTGTTACCTCATCAAAAACATACAGTACCTGGAGTCTGTCTGTCTACATCTCCAAAACTCAAAATGCTCTGTTCCACCTTGTTATGTCATGTTATACTTTCCAAGTTTACAGCTACCTTTTACCGTTTGTTTAGTAGAGATTGGAAATTACAGGGCTGCACTGCAAAAATCTTGTCCAAAATTTAAGATACAAACACTTAAATCTATCAGAAATGTACGTAAAAGTAGTGAAATTATCTGTCCATGCAACAAGATAATATTACTTGACAAGGTATCTTAAAATAAACTACCTCTATACTAGAATGAAGCAGTCTCTGAACTAGTAACTAGATAATACATCTGAAAACAAGATGAATAACCTGATACAAGTTTTAAAATCTTGGCCAGATCAGAGAAATTTGCAGTGTGAAATTTTAAAAGTTTTAAAAGCACTTCCTGTGTGAGTGTTTTCCGTTTGAGAGAAGAACTTAGCCTAAATACGCAGGGTTTGTGTGTTAAACGTATGAATGAAACAAAACACAACTCCAGGCATGTTTTAATGAGGAGTTAACATTATAACAAATTAAAAAATTGTGTAATATCGGCTCTTTAATAACAATTATCTGATAGTGATATGGTATTCCCCCCTCACCTTTTTTTCCCTCAATTAAACCGCCTGCATGTTTCTTGTGTCACATTAGCTTTGGTATTTCCATGGTAAATTACACAGCGCTCTCTCTCTCACCCTCTCGCATGTAAGTTTGCCCTGTGTGCTGTAATCAGACACACAATAGCTGTTAACCAGTGTGACAGCCCAGCCATGTTAATCCCTGCTATGTGTGAATGTATGCGGCCCCCTGTGCGTTTAGGATCCCCTTAGCTTTCTCATTAGTAGCTCCAATCAAAGCCATGACACTTTCTTTGTCTGGTAGCGCACACTTCACTGGAGTTGCCCTGTTTGCCCCCATGAGATCACAAAGGGCCATAAGTGAATTAGCGAAATCAGTGCTAAACGGGCCCCCCATTAGTGCTAAGTGTAACAGCTAGTGGGGGTGATAGGAGGCGTGTATGTGTGTATATGTAGCGAGGGGGGGTCAGTGTGAATGGACAGAGCAGAGCTGTGCGGAGGGAGCAGTCGGCTTTGTTGGGCCAACACTATTGTAGGAGGTTGTCCAGTGTGATTACTGTCAGTGCTACTGCTTAGTAAAGGATAGAGGGATGGAGGAAGAGAGGGAGGGAAGAGGGAGGAGGCGGAGGCGAGTCAGGGAGAGGGGCAGAATGGGGGAAAAAAGAGAGAACGGGGACAGAGAGGAGGAGAGAGAGAGAAGGAGGGGAGGAGGTCAGGGAGAGTGGTTGGATGGAGAGGTTCGATGGAGAGGTGAGTGAGAGAAGAGATGGGTCAGACAAAGAGAGGGGACGTCGAGAGAGAGGAGCGACAAGAGGGAGGAGGGAGAGAGAGAGTTTGAGAAAGAAAAGGAGAAAGGGGAAGAGAAAAAGAGAGAGGGGAAAAGGGTGTATGAGGGAGAGGGGTTCGTGGGATTGAGAAAAGGATATAGAGGAGATGATAGAAAAATAGAGAGACAGAAAGAAGGAGATGGACAGAAGGAGAAAAAGTGAGCGAACGAGGCAAAGCAGTACAAGGCCCACAGAACAATTATTATATTACTGAAATATCTGGAGCATTTTGAGTCTAACACACTGTGAGGTATTAAAGCTACAGAAAAGACAAGAGAAAAGATCACAGTGTAGTTTATATTAAGTCAAATATTATTATTAAGTTAATGTCTTTGTTGATATAGGATTGGGCAGTTTTATATATAGATTGTGGCGCCTATCAATATATATAGACACTAAAATCTTTATGTGTCTTTTTTCAAATGTTAATACAAATCTTTTGGGAAACCCTGGCTCACCTCAGTCATCAGATCAAGTTATGTGGTTTATTGTGTGTGGAATCGCTTTGGGTCAAATGTAACACTTCTATTTTTACCACTGTCCTACGCTCACCCCATCCACGTTTAATGTTTCACTTGTTTTTTTATTCTCTGCAGCTAACAATGTTTGTACCACAACTTTTGAGTGTGCACATATATTTAAACGCATCACACATAAATAAAAAATGGAAAAAGTCTGGTAGCTAACTACATAAACTTCAGTCTTGTTCGTCTTATTATTATTATTTATCTTAATTTTGATGCATGCTCATATTTTCCTACTGTTTCTGAAACTTGCGCTGTGACACTGCAATTTCCCCATTGTGGGACAAATAAAGGATTATCTTATCTTATCCTAATAAACCATGAAGAAATACTTATTTCACAGTGTACAAATAGTTTATTTAACAAAGATTATAAGGGTTAGAAACTACTTAATGTATTAAAAACCTACTTTAACTCCAACCCCTTAATTGAAGGGGCACTTTGCAACTTTTCTGGTCCAAGTCCACCTGGTTGTGTCCAAGGAGATATGCTAGGGAGATTACAGTAAGCGGGCCCACCTCTCCACAAATCAGACCTGTAAATTGGCATAGTGCTTGTCTCCATGGAAATAGATAAGTTTAATATCATATTGTGAAAAATTCCAGGCAAAGCACCTTTAAGTATACTTACTAAGCCTGAATCTTTCTTAATAAATTATGTCTTCATTATGATAAAAGTCTCATGTTGAAACTTGGCTTTTCATCACTACTACTCTTTAGTTAGTTTGATCAACAATATAGGTTAAGCTCCCCATTTTTGTCTTGAATTTTCTTGAATCTACGTATACATCTATCTGCAACAATACCACATGACTAAACTCAACCCAAAAGTTGCCAGTTGCTTCTCAGACACATAAAATCCCATGAATCTCTTCTCTTTTTGTCAGAGCCCATCCTGATTTCATACAACAGACCAATTGAAGACTCCCTTTGCCTATTAGCTACAGAGCGCAACCAGTTTAACAGGGGCACCAGCATCAAACAGCCAGTCGTGTTAGTAATGTGATCTGCTCATGGCTATTCACAAACGCCTGATAATGAACTCCCTGACATTGCCACTGTGGTACGATACACGCTAGGCTAGCGCAAGCAAATTAACCCATAAATGCTAAATAGTTTGTCGGTAACATAAATAGCAAACATTTAAAGGTGCCATATTAAAACCACAGTGGAGCACTTCTTCACTGTATTACCACATGACATCACAAGGTGGAACAGAGTGTTTTCCATTTAAGAGAAGAACTATGGTCCTTTAAATCACTAAAAGCTATAGATCGAGTCCAAAAATTTGTAGACCAGTGTTTTCAGGATATTTGAAAATAGGGATGCACTGATCCATCTTTTTTGTTACAATACCGAGGTTATTATATTATGGCTTTAAGTATCTGCCAATATCCGATATCAACCAGTACCAGAGACTGAAAATATTATTTATTCCCTTTAAACACAAATCCTGTATGGGTTTATCCAAATGTGTTTTGTAACTTATTAATTATATAACAACAGTTGTCAGTAAATCGTTTTATTACACTAGTTTATAAACCAAAATGGGATATTGACTGAACCAATATCTATACCTAAATGTTCAATATCTGTGACGATATCTGATGCCAGTATCGTATTGGTGCATTCCTATTTGAAAAGTCGCTTAGCTTGTGTTACGTTTGTCTATAACATACAATTAAGGAAAGAAAATGCCTTAAAATCTTAGCAAAACGCATTCAAACTAATCTAACCAATCTACATTTTAAATTTAGCCAACTTTTCTGCACTAAATCACTAAAAGCTATAGCAAAAACAATTAAATCTGCAGGGAAGTTCAGAGAAGTTTCTTTTTCAATCAAGAATCCAATGCTCAATCAAAAAGCAATAGCTCTTTGATTGAGTAGTTGGCAATCAAAAAGCATTAGCTCTTTGATTGAGTAGTTGGCAAAGGATTCTTGATTGACGGCGTTAAAGTGACATCGGAAATAGCACTAGGCCGTAACTGAATCAGGGCTTAAACATTGGAGAGGCAGGTACTGTAGATTACCAGATTAGCTACGAGGATGCCAAGATTTCTTTCCAGGGTTGATTAAAGGACCTAAAACACATACAAAACATAAAAAATGCACAAAATATTAACATCATTTTTAAATGTTTTGAAGAAATTTCTGTCTATTTTTAAATAGTCTGATAATTAATTTTCTACACATGCAATTGGCGCTACACATTACGACTAATCAGACATGACCAACTTTTGATTTTCAATCTTTTCAAATCCATGGTTTTCAGAATGATGAGAAATTAGGACCGTTGCCATGGCGATTAACAATTTAGAACAAAATATTTTATCTTTTGAATGGGAAAAAGCCCTCAAAATGTACCAACTTCTGATTTGCAGTCTTTTCAAAACACGGATTTCAGAACAAATGAGAAATTACAAGCATTGCCATAGCCATTAACAATTTAGAACTAATTATTTTATCTTTTGAATGGGAAAAAAGTCCTCAAAAAAGCACATTTTATACTGTACATAATTGACATTTCAACCTTATCACACACTATTTAAAACACAGCAAATACATTTTATCTGATTTAAGTTCAGCAATTCCCACAATGCATCAGGATCCATTGTTTAGTCTGTCACCTCCATTCATCTTAATTGAGCCATGGTTGACTGCAGCACTGGCCCATGCGCTCTGTTGTTCTAATGTAAATCGATAGGTTTCCGTGTGGTTGGAAAGATCACTAACCAAAGGTGGCATCTGACCTGATACAACGCGATAGGCTAACTACAGGCAGCCAGATGAGGTCCTCTTTCATCCGCATTTGATATGGGAAAAACGTATACAGCTTCCCTTTTGTGAGTAAAAATAGAGCTTCAGATCTTGTCACATAATATTAGGGTTACTGCCGGAGAAAATCTTCCACTGTTGGGACTGGATGAACTAAAAGGGGATAGATAGTGTATTTCTATCTGTATGTATGGTAGGTGAGTTACCATGGCGACACAAATCATCTCACCTGTTGTAGTTTCAGGTAAGTCAGTTTCAAATGGTCAGATTGTGTTAAAATGATTAATAACAAAATATGTAACCTTTCTTGTGGGGTTTAGAATGTTTCGCAATGCGGCTTTAAACATATCTATTGACAAAGACAAGCAGGTGACATCACTTGACAAATTACAGGTTAGATCTGTGCAGAGGCGAGTCTGCTCAACAGTAAGAATGTATGGTTTTTGTGCAGTTTACACATCTGTATTTGAATAAATGCAAGATAGATGAGCTTAATGCCATGCTGTGGAACATTTCAGGCAAAAACATAATAACTTCTCTATGGAAACAAACAGTTACATAGTGCACCTTTAATACTGAAAACTGTACATGGGCTGTTGACTATTCCTATATATTCTATGAAAATGTAAATATTTTGAATGTTATTTGAAAAAAAAAAAAATCAAATTTCAACAAAAATGTCACTAAAATTTCAATTAAAAACAAATACTTATCAGGAACTCTACAGTGTATTCTAATCAAACACAGTGATATAAGAGTTATAAACGCGGTTACTGTACATGAGTTTTTGTTCAAATGGCTGGCAGGGATTTTTATGCACTTAAAGCAGCCTGAACTCCTCGTGAACTCATGCTTGCTGCCGAATTATCATCGAATGAGTGAGTCTGACAAAATATTTTTAGGGTGGAGAGAGAGAACAGTATGGTGAGGGTATACAGGAGGGGAGGGGCTGGAGACGGTCCCTGATCACATGAGCAGCGACAGCGTGAGGCTGACTGGGGAAAGCTATGTAAAACCAAACTAATTTAAACAGCCCAAAACCTATACCTTTCAGCAGCTCTTATGGTTAAAATTAGGCCAGTGTCTGTTGTCTGACTCTAATTACAGAGCATTTTATTCCCCAGAAACAGGAAGCACACCATTAGCATTTGTTAGCCTTACCATAATAAACCCCTCCGACCACGACCATCATCACACACGCCACTTTCATACTAGACAATGTGGGTGAAGAGTCTTTGCCACTGGTGCCCCACTGTGGCATGTGGAATTCTCAGCGGATTCCCATCCAAGTACTACCCAGGCTTGGCCCTGCTTAGCTTAGATCTGACGAGCTCAGGCTTTGAGAAGGTTTTTTTTTTTACTGTGACTGTAAAACTTTTGCGAAAAGCCCTGACTGGGGTGAATAATCAAGGTGTTAAGTTTGTGGTTTATCAACTGTGTAACTGCCGTGACAGTTTTTTTTGTTTTTTTTTTGCATTCTTGCATAATTGTAATTACTTAATGTAAAATGTAGACATGTTTTATGACATACTTTGGAACATTCCAAAGCAGTAACATCTCCATGGAGACAATTAGGTGGCAGACGCTCTACCTGAAAAGTTGCATAGTGCACCTTTAACCGCATCTTATGTAATTGATTTGACTATAACATGCACAAGTCACATACCAGACATACAGGTCAAATACCTCTTGTATAATCAGGTATCAATAGTGTTATTACTTATTTTACATTACTCATAAGCTGTTTCTGTAAGAACTCGTTTCTGCAATGCAATGGGATGTGTCCCTTTAACACTTCTAATGCCAGTAATTGATTGAATGCACTGTTTAAGTCAATTGCCACTTTAACCATATTATTGGATGTAGCAGTTAAATGACAATAAGCCAAGACGGAGCGAGAGAGGGAGAGTTAACATTGCGTGACTCGTGCTTGGCTCAGCGCTGAAGCCCCAGAGGCGAATTGTGTTCACCACGAGAAAAGATGCTATAAGTGTTTTAGAGTAAACAGAGCCATATCTGAGCCCGGGGGTATTTGAGCTGCAGAGAATGTGAACACACTGCACAAAAAAGAAAAAAAAAAGATCAATGTTTTTACAATTTCCCTGCAAAAATCCTTAAAGGGCCCATATTACACAGTTTTCTGGTATAAGTTAAATTGTTGTTTCCTCATAAAAAAAAACATACCTGGAGTTGTGTTTTGTTTCATTCACACATTCAACACACAAACCCAGCATATTTAGGCTGAGTTCAGCTCTCAAATGGAAAATACTCTGTTCCAAATTGTGATGTCATACAGGAAGTGCTCCACTGTTTTTAATCTCCACACACCTTCATTAGAATAATTTGGATAATTGCCAATCTCTACTATACAAAAGGTCAGAAGTATTAAGTATTGTTAACATGAAAACTACCACTACATGACATCACAAGGTGAAACAGAGCATTCTGAGCTTTGGAGACATAGACAGACCAATAATAAAGGCTTAATCAAACATGTGACAGAAACAAAACACAGCTCCAGGTATGTTTTTGACATTACGACATGGGTTAAAGCTCAGAAGAGTCAATTTTGTGTAATAAAATGGACTCTTTAAAGAAATTTAATTGTATTGCCAAAGCATTCTTCAAGCAGTTATTTACTTGCTTGACCTTAAAAAACTGGACTTCTTGTGTTTTTGCCCAGTGAGATCAGAGTACGCTGAATCACTGGACTTCTCGTAGATTTGAACAGACATGGACAGCACGTGCTAAAGGGACACTGGGAGTTCAGAGCTTTTACAGAGCGTTCAACTACAGTTCTATCTTCCTTCTATGGATATGTCATTGCTCTGCCTGGAAAGTTCCACAATATGAGATTAAACAGCTCTGCCTTATTTTTAATTCAGTTACAGGTGGTTTTATAGCTCATAAATACCTAAAAAAAAACAGGCATTCTAACTGAGTGGGGTTGCCTGCCCACAGATCTGACCTGTAAATGGGTCTGCTTTTTTTTTTTTTCATAAATTTTCTTTGTTTGTTTATTTCATTTGTAAAGTATAAAAAGACATCAACAGTGTGATAACAGTACAAAAAATGGAACGAAAGGAGCAGAAAGAAGAGTGATCTTATGTTATCTGCCCCACTTCTCTTTTCCAGACATTAACACCGATAGTGACTATAAAACATTTCATCAATACATTCCATTTCAATCACAATTATTAATCAATTTTAAACAGAAAGCTTCATTTTTATGCGCAACAACTTAGTTTTCTTTTTCATACATACACATTACACTGGATTTTATGTATTTTTAAATGCCATTATTGTACTTGATTCTTTGATTTCTTTGTCAAGATTATTCCATAAATGAACTCCTTTCACAGCAACGCTTCGCTCCATAATCTTGGTTCTGAATCTGGGTTTTTTAAACATGTTGGTTCCTTTTTAAATTGTAGTGGCTTGTTCTTATGTCAAACAGTCTTTGAATATTTACAGGTAACACTTTGCTTTATACATGACTTTGAGGATAATTAATTCAACAATATCACATTTTCAGCAGTTTAAGTTTAACAAATAATGTGTTGGATGGCTCTCTATAATGACTGTTGGTGATAATTCTCAAAGCCCTTTTCTGTAAAATAAATAATGGCTGTAGGTAAGTTTTGGGTTTGGCCTCCATGAAGATAAAGAGGTTTAATGCCATACTGTGAAACATTCCAGACAAAGCAATAAGGTCTTCATGGAAAAAAAAAAACATTTGACAGACTCCACCAGAAAAGTTACATAATGCACCTTTTTCCCTACATATTTGCATGCGCATAACCTGCTTTTTCACTCATGTCTATAAGCTCTATATACAGTAAATGTATATAGTCAGCAGTAGTTAGTGAGTGTGCAGGTTCCTGGCTCTGTTGGTCTATAGCAGCAGTGACAGTGTTGAGTTCAAACAGCTGTCTCCGACCCCTCCCCTCTCCTTCGCTTGCGTGCAGAGAGGGGAATTCTCCATAGTAAATGTGGTTAGTTTTCATCATCAAATTGCAAATGTTTTAAATATGCATACAGTAACACGTCCGTAGACTTTCACTGTGTTTATCCAGAAGCAGCATTGACAGCCTAATCCTTGGATCCATATACTGTCCACATGTCAAAGAAAGACGCTCCCACAAATGTTTGACTACAGATACAACTGCTCCTTTTCAGTCTTTTCAGTCGTATGGATGCTTAAACATTCATTGAAATGCACTATACAGTACTGCTGAAGTAAATACAGACAATAAAAGGTAGTATTTATGAGACTTTATGACTCAAAAAATAAAGTGTAAGTTTTCACAGGTGTCTTTTACCTTTAGTTCAGTAGAGATAGGCAATTCCAAGGCTGAAATTGTCCAAATGATTCTAATGAAGGTGTATGGAGTTTAAAAACACAGTGGAGCACTTCCTATATTACCACATGATATCACAAGGGGGAACTGTTTTTTTTTTCTGTTTGAGAGAAACGTGTGAATGAAACAAAACACAACTCCAGGTATGTTTGTGATGAGGAAGCAACATAGTAACATAGAGTAGGTCAGAATCTGTGTAATATGGGCTGTTTAAGAATATGGCCCTTATGAGAGATCAAATGAGATCAAATCATTTGTGCTGGATAAATTCAAATTATTAGTCTGGAAGGGCATATGGTATTTTAAAAAAAACATAAAGAACATTCATATTTTTGCTCTATTACAATATTTATTGTGATGTGTGAGCTGCTGTGTCCAAAAAATGTCCCTTGTGGATCAATAAAGCTGGTCCAAGTCAAACTCTAATTCAATCTTTATTAAGACCAAATAATATCTGGTTCATAGTCTCTAAAAGTAAGTAGTAAAAAAATAAAAAGATTAAAATACAGTGTACATTGCTTGTTGTAAGGTGTAGACAGGATCACCAATGTCAAAAAAACATAAACCAAGCATATTGACCAATCCACAGTAAATAGTCAGTTCCCAGAAAACCATAGGACCATAATAACATCATTGTAACCCTTCTGAAGTCGCATCGGTCTATTTCCTGATACTCTCCACACTGGCCGCTGTCTGTCTGTCTCTTTGCCCAGTCAAAGGACACATTCATTGGAGGAGCTCCTAGCTTCTGACACAGAGCAATTGGATCCACCGGACAGCCCTCTCTCTTCTCACGCAATGTTGTGCAAATGCGGGCAAAATGACCTCAATATGGCTTAAACCAGTTAAGGGCGAAGTTGGCGCGCCCGCTCACATGTCTAAAGCATGATAATGTGGTGATAGCTTTATAAATACTAGCTCTCATGCACACAGGAGCTGCGGAGAGGGAGGAGAGAGCGTGGCTGGAGGGGGAGTGAGAGAGAGAGAGAGAGCTGGTAGCGCTGTTAAAATGTAAAAAATCCAACCATCTGTTCATGTAACTGTCTTTCAACTGGTGATAAACACAAGTCAATCCAGGCTGTGTACGCACCGAGCATTAAGGTGATAAGTGATACTGATAGTCGTCAGCCACAGTACAAAACATTGGCTTAAATCAAATATGAATTGAACTAAGTCAGCTGTTATATTTTCCAATTCCGTATGCATCTGCTCAGAGGTGGAAGAAGTACTCAATTTTGTTACTTAAGTAAAAGTACAGATACTGGAGTGAAAAAAATCTACTTAAGTAAAAGAAATGATCTGTTGAAAATGTTGAAAAAATAGTAAAAAGTGTTTCAAGCAGATTTTCAGATCTAATAAAGCTTCAGATGTAGTGATTTTTATAAAGATTTGTGTTGAAATTTGTTCAACAGAAACAATCGAATTTATTATTTTTCTGAACTGTTTTTATTTATTTATATATTTTGTTTGCTCAAACTCCAAATGTGTTAAAAAAATATATCCTCAGCCTTTTCAGCAGGTCTCAAACTATAATAAAAAAATAATTTCACTTTTCAGTCCTGTTCAAATATGTAGTGGAGTAGAAAGTGTTTCTGCTCCTCAGCAAAATACACACAGTCAAAAGATTGGACATGCGTTTTCATTTTTTTTTTCTTCTTTATCTCAATTGACTCTTGTGACCTTGTAGCGATGTTAATGTTGTTACCTCATCCAAAACATACCTGGAGTTGTGTTATCTTGCAAAATTAAATAAACAAAACATATAATAGTCATTTCCATTTTAGTTGTTCCAGTTGTGTCCGTTAGCCAAAATGCTACGAGGAACTGTCTCTATAAATCACTTTCTTTTCTATACAGACACAATCCAGATATTACTCCAGTGTGCTTTCTCATTAATACCACTTTTACGTTTCCAATCCTGGACTTTAGCCCTGAAGCTTAATACACATTTTCCAGTTGAATTGTGTTCTTCATAGATGCCAGTGTTTTTCCTTCCTTCTTCTATTTGTTAACCTTTTGCCTAATCTTTCCTTTTTGCTGTTCGACTCGGGGCCTGTGAGATTTCAACTTGACATTTCCATGGCAACCCTCTGTACTTTGAACTGAAGTGAATGGATGGATTTCTCCGCTTCATCCACAGAGTGCAACGGGGTCAACGAGGCACGCAATAAGATAATACCTCTCCATTGATTTTTACACATATACAGAGAGAGGGAGGGAGAGGGGGAAAGAGAGAGAGAGAGAGAAAGTGGGGGGTGGGCAAGGAACAGAGAGGTTAAGTGTCATGCATCATTTATTATGATGTTTTTTTTTTATAGTAAACACACTTTTTGTTGCATTTATTAAAGGGTCCATATTACGCTATTTTCTGATCTATGTTATACTGTTGTGTTTTGTTTCATTCACATGTTTAACACTCAAATCCTGTATATTCAGGCTCAGTGCTGCTCTCAAATGGAAAACACTCTATTCCACTTGAACTTGATGTCATGTGGTAATACAGGACCTGCTCCACTTCATTTTAAAACTTCATATACCTTCATGAGAATCTTTTGAATGATTTCAGATCTGGAATTGCCAATCTTTGTACTGAATAAAAGGTAAAAGGAAATACAGCTCTGGGAAAAAAAAGAGACTACTGCAAAATTATCGTTTTTTCTGATTTTACTACTTATAGGTATGTGTTTGGGCAAAAGGGACATTTTTGTTTGAGTCTATAAACTACTGACAACATTTCCCTCAAACTCAAAATAAAAATATTATTATTTAGAGCAGGGGTCTTCAACGTTTTTCATGCCAGGGACCCCCAAACAGATGGCGAGCTGGGCCAGGGACCCCCTACTATATATACGGCATAGAATTGTGTTTTATATTAAATTGAGCTTAGTGTCATGTATAAACATTGCTACTCTGTTATGGTACATCCAATACAAGGAAATAATACACAGTTAAATACTGTATTTTCATGTTTTTTTTTTATTTTAAAGATGGGCCAGATAGGCCCTACGGGGTGGATGTGCTACTGCAATTTTTAAACACTTGCATATAACACAGGCTTATTAAGATCGTTCACTGATTCAACCAAAAAACAAGTGCAAGGGAGAGAGTGGCTGTGCTTCTGCCATTTACACATACATCTTGCTCAAATACAGAGCTATTCAAATAATGAACAATTAACACAAATCAAGTTAAGCTTTGATCATAAAACATCAAGTTAAACTGTGAACATACATGAACATACAGGGGACAGTGAACCCCCAAGCCATCTGTGAATTCCCACTTCAGTGAGATGTCTGACTCTGATGAGTTGCACATAACATATCTTTTTTCATTTTAAGACATCAAAGAGGGTGGAGGGACAAGGGAGAAATTGATTGGGGAAAAATGAAAAAATATATTGTTTTTTAAAATATTAAAATATAAAATTATATTATTTTAAAGTCGCGACCCCCCTGTTGAAGACCTCTGATTTAGAGCATTTATTTGCAGAAAATGACAAATGGTCAAAATAACAAAAAAGATACATGTTTTCAGACCTCAAACAATGTAAAAAAAAAAAAAAACAAGATCAAATTCATTTTAAAACAACATAATACTAATGTTTACACTTAAGAAGAGTTCAGAAATCAATATTTTTTACTTATTTTTATTATTATTTCTATTTGTCTGCATGGACTTTCTGTTCAAACTTTCTTTTGCACTAAACTGCCTGGAGCTAATGTGGCAAGTGAATTTCTCCTGTGTGGGATCAATAAAGTCTTACCTTATCTTATCTTATCTTATCTTATTTGGTGCAATAACCCTTATATTTAATCACAGCTTTAATGCATCTTGGCATGCTCTCCACAAGTCTTTCAGATTGTTCTTGGGTGACTTTATTCCACTCTTGGTGCAAGAACTGAAGCTGCTCAGCTTTGTGTTTGTGTTGGAATTCAACAGACGCTGGAATGGAATGGCTGTAATACATGTAGAGATGCTGATTTCAGAAAAAAATGAAGTGGTCTCTTATTTTTTTCCCAGAGCTGTATGCTGAAAACCATGCATTATTACTGTGTGTGGGCTCGCCTCTCCACAGATCTGACCTGAAACTTGACCTGGTTATGCCACAACAGCTTTAACACAATCAATAGTTTTGCTATTTATTGGGGAATTGGTATGGGAATAAAAACACATGTAAAATTGTAATACTATTTCACGTGTTATTTCCGCCGCCACAGTTTGTCACATATAGAGACATAAGCATGCGCTGTACATAAAAATAATCTTGTGTTCACAGCTCTTACATCTCTCCCATATTTGTCCAGCCATTAAAATTAGCTTGATTCTGATCATTACAGCCTGTGGAGCTATAGTCTCAGCTATGTGTTTTGGTTCTGGACGGATCGCAGACATAAAGCACCTGCCAAATGCCTCCGGGCCCCAGCCTTTTCTGTTGGCAAGGCCGCTCCCGCCTGCTACTCCGAATCCTCACTTCTTCTCATGCAATGTGTGTTCCGGCCAAATTCCCACTGTATTTCCAGGCTCAGATCACGGCCGCTCTGTGCCTGTGATGTCATGACAACACACACGTTTGATGAGCTGGAAAATCTCATTCGGACTTGTAAGGAATTACTGTCCGCAGTTTAGTTCAGTGAAAAGTGTCAAAAACTTCACTTTAAATTAGGCATTAAGAAATAGGTAAGCACTGGGCTATGTGGTGTACAACTCTAGGGCTATAGGCGACTGCATTTTGACAGTTTTTTAATCATAAAAGATATACTCAATATTACATTGTTTTTTAATTAAAGAAAAGTTAAAACAGAGATCATAATGAAAATACTGCAATACAAAAACCAGGGGCTGTGCACAAAATTAAATAAAAAAACTAAGAAAAGAAAAACACACACAAAAAACCTACATGTGTTAAGCTGTACACAAACTTAATGAAGTACAAAATGTTGTGGTTTTGATAGTTTTCTTATTGTTATTTCTTTGTTAATTACTAAAAGAAGGCTTTTGGGAGGTAGATATTTATATATTCTTGAATTTTCTCTTCTTCTTTTGGCTAGTAGATATTTATATTTATATATTCTTGAATTTTCTCTCTTCTTCTTCTCCTCCTCTTCCTCCTCTCGCTGTCTATTTGGGCAGCCATATAAGTAGTTTTATTGTTTTCATCTGACCTTATGGATCATAAAGTTATACCTGATTGCTGCCATTGGACATCAGACATTTGATTTGTCCATAGCCTCTTGTCTCCTCGTCTCCTTTGCTCTAGTTGCCTTTGGGACATCCCGGAAAAGTTGAGGTGCTGAAAGCTCGGAAAGGTGTTGGGAAAAACAAAACAAAGTGAAGCAGCGTTGACAGCAGGAGACTGACGTTTTGGAAACATTAGGAAACAAGTGGAAAATGTGCAACAAACTGACCTCAAACATGCCCTGACATCAACTGAATAAAGCAACAGTTACACAAAATAAGACATACAAAAGATTATGAATAAATTCAGCTAAAACTATAATGTATTTAATGTGATAACAATATATCACTATACATATAAATAACAAAAATACTGTATAATATAATACATACAGTGAATCTATAGCACTTTTACTATTGCCCAAAGTTGCTTTTAGAATTCATGCATTATTCATTCACTTTAGTCACAGTTGGCCTGGGTTAGGCTTATTGATACTTTCTAGTGACATCATAGTGTGGGAGTTCTACATGTATCTCTATTGGCGAAATATTCATCAGTTACCATAGTGATATTAGCAAACACTAAGAAAAAAAAACTTTGAAATATGAAAAAAAAAAAAAATCAGGTTTCAGTGTTTGAGTTTGTATCAGTAGTAATGGCTGACACTCTATGCTTTGGCCTTTCCTGACTGCAATCATTACTGTCAAACCATTTTCAGATTTTCAGGGAGGTTTATGTGACTTGCCCAAGGACACCATAACATTATACACTGGGATAAAACCACCAACCAATCTGTGGCCTAGTTATTATGGTGGGATATAAGATACAGATTGGGCAGTGGATTTTGTTTGTGTCTTGTTCAAACTTGTGGTAAATGTGATCTTTTTTTCTTTTCTTTTTTCCTGAGGAGCTGTATTTGTTTTGATACAGACCATGCTTGTCCCTGATTGGCTAATCCACCTGTCAGTCACGCCCATCAGATTTACCTGCGACTGCCAATCTTTCCTTTTGGCCTTTCCTGACGACTACCAGTCACACACCCCACATTCAGATGTTCAAAGGGCTTTAAGTGCCTTGCTCAAGGACACAATGCTATTACTCACTGGTATAAAGCCACCAAACAATTTGTGGTAAATGGGGTAAAAAAAAAATCAAAAAAATCAAACGCAATTGAAAACACATCTAACAAAGATGACCGAACCAATAATGGTGCCCCACAAATCAGGATAATGAAATAATTGAGGCAGCTATTTATTTTTTTGTTTAGACAGTCAGTTAGATTTGTTGTTGTTTTGCTTTCATAAGTAATAATTTAATCTTTTTAGTGTCTTTCCAGCTACAAGTAAAGCCTCGTATTTAACAATCCATTAAATTAAAGTGCGTGTCTTACTCAAATTATATTTCCAAAACATAATATACTGTAGAAACACTGAACATGCCACATTTTCCATGGGAGACTTATTTTAGAGAGAAAACAGACAATATATTGTTTTAATTCCCATAAGAAGCCATTAACTCAACATTTGTAATTATTTCAAACATTGACAATGATTACGCACATTAGTTTCATGTTTATATATACTGACTGTCTTAAGTAGGCACAGGTTGCATGCAAATGGCAAGGAATCAAAGCCATATTTAGCTATTTTCTTGCTGTTTTACTTAACAATAATTTAAACTTTTTACTATGTGTTTCCAATTACATATAATATTGCAACAAATATTTAAAAACATCTAAATTAAATCAGTGACGTGTTTATATATATTTGGGCTGATTTGATATCCATTGCAATTGTTCTGACAAGCATCATGATTACATTTGCGACTTATGTTTTAATAATAGGATTGCCTTCAAAGTTCACATTTTTTCCAGGAGAATTGAGAAAAACACTGAAATATGAACTGACAGATTAATACAGAATCACATTTCAGGACATGTTTGTACAGATCTAAACTACAGGGTTAGCCGTTTTTATGCAGAATAAGACAGGAGTTTTTGTTGTTTGTGGAGAAAATGATACTTAAAGGTCCTATATTACACAAAATGTATTCCTGTGAGCGTTAAATCATGTCAGAATGTGGTTACCTCAACAAAAACATACCTGTGGTGTTTTGTTTCATTCACACATGAGTTGAGTAACTGTCTGTCTGCACTTCCAAAGCTCAAAATGCTCTGTTCCACCTTGCTAGTTCAGAGATAATTCCAGGTCTGATATAATCCAAACAATTCTAGTGAATGTGTATGGAGCACTTTGTGTATTACATGACATCACAAGGTGGAACAGAATGTTTTCTGTCTGAGAGAAGAACTCAACCTAAATATGCAGGGTTTGTGTGAATGAAACAAAACACAACTCCAGGTATGTTTGTGATGAGGAAACAACATTATAACATACTGCTTTGGAAAAAATAAGAGCCCACTGCATTTTTTTTTTCTGAAATCAGCATCTCTACATGTATTACAGCCATTCCATTCCAGCGTCTGTTGAATTCCAACACAAACACAAAGCTGAGCTACTTCAGTTCTTGCACCAGGAGTGGAATAAAGTCACCCAAGAACAATGTGAAAGACGCATGAAAGCTGTGATTAAAAATAAGGGTTATTGCACCAAATATTGATTTCTGAACTCTTTTTAAGTGTAAACATTAGTATTATGTTGTTTTAAAATGAATTTGATCTTGTTTCTTTGCATTGTTTGATGTCTGAAAACATGTATCTTTTTTGTTATTTTGACCATTTGTCATTTTCTGCAAAATAAATGCTCTAAACGATAATATTTTTATTTGGAATTTGGGGGAAATGTTGTCAGTAGTTTATAGACTCAAACAAAAATGTTCCTTTTGCCCAAACATGTACCTGTAAGTAGTAAAATCAGAAAAACTGATCATTTTGCAGTGGTCTCTTATTTTTCTGTCTATATTTATCTTTTGGCTAAAATGTTACATATTTTTTCCAGAGATGTAGATCATTCAAACTGTAACTTTGATTCTGTTGTGATGAATCTTGCAGGTTTAATATATAATGAATATTTTATGTCTTGTATAGCTACAGGTTGCATGCGTAACGGGGAAGGCTGAGATAAAAATAGCCCGGTTGACCTCTTCGGAGCGTGCTCTGTTACATGTTGTGGCTGTCAGATAATGGCGTGCTGTCCCTTTAAGAGTGCACTGTCCCTTTAAGAGCGTACAGTAGAGCTGAGCTGGTGTGTGAGGCGCAGACAGAGGAGAGGAGGTTGCGTGACTACTGCAGACCAGGCTCTGACCTCAGAAAAGTGGTTATGAAAATGATCTGTTTGAACGACTGAGGCAGAGAGGGAGAGAGGAGGAGAGAGAGAGAGAGAGGGAGGGGGGGAAGAGGAAGGGGAGAGAGACAAAGAGAAGAGGGAGGGAGAGAGAGAGAGAGAGAGCGTGGGGGAGAAAAGAGAGAGTAGAGAGAGGGGGGGGTGAGAGGAGAGAGGGTGAAAGAGAAGGAAAGAAGAGAGAGGAGGACAGAGAGACAGGGAAAGAGAGGAGCGGAGAAAGAGGGGATAGAAAGAGGAAACGAGATGGAGATGGAAGAAATAGAGTGGAAGAATGAGAGAAGAGATGGAAGAGATATGAGAGAAGAAGAGAGAGAAAGAGGAGCTAAATGAGTCAGACAGGGTGAAAGAATAGAGAGAATATGAGGAAGAGGAAGTAAAGGAATTATAGAAACAGGTGAAAAAAAGACTTCCATTGTGCAACAGTTTGTTTAGATATGGAGTTTTTTTTATAGCATTATTATGTTTATATTAATTTTGTTTACGCATGAATTTCAAAATGACTGGTAAGAGATGACAGTGCCTCAGATCCTTTAATAAAACAACATTTTTATGTAAACAATCAAATACTGCACATACTGCAAGTAATTTAAAATGTCTCATATCAAAAAACAAAACAAAAAAACTAAGCATTTCACATAATCATATTCTTAATCCATTATAAAACACAAGTCATTTTTCAAAACATGATTTCCTGTTATTCTTCTTCTCTATTCAGTTTTAGAAACACAACCCCGACAAGCACTGAGTCACGAGAGCAGCCAAAATTTTAAAATGAGAACAATTCTGGAGTAAAAAAAAAAAAAAACAGAAAGAATGGACAGTTTCAGAGAGAGTCAAGTATCAGGTTTACAAATGTACAGGAAGCAGCTGACCACATGGAAGCAATTGGACCAAGAAAAAAGACATGAAAATAAAAGTTTGAGGGTATAAAAGGAAACTGTTCATTCAAAACCATCACTAGTTTTATGTCTTGTTTTAGTAGTGCTGTCAGCACATCGTCATATTATAACACCTGATTTATTTGTAGAGATTAAGATTTGACCACTTTCCAGAAATCTAAAAAATGTGATTGTTACGCCAATGCAACTGTAGTTTCCATTGCACAGTAAAAGGGTGAAAATTATAATCCTTTAGTTTAAAAATATACTAGTCTTTTGAAGGTGACCAATACTTTTATACGACTATCAAAGCGAAGTTGCCTCTCCCCAGATCTGACCTGTAACTCGGTCCGGTTTGGTTTTCCTGAAGATAGAAAGGTTTAATAGCGTACTGTAAAACATTCCAGACAAGCAATAATATGTCAATCGAGAAAAGCTTTTGACGGACCCTGCAAAACACCTTTAAAATCAAAATTAATACTTTGACAGTTATGATCCAAAAATACACATACACATTTGTCTATTTCCTAGTTAGTGGGCTTTATTTAGCCTCAATCAGCTCTGCTTTCATCTCATTTTGGGTTTGTAATCACCAAATGTAATGCAATAATCCTATTTGGACAGGAAAGTTCAACACAAGTCCACTGTCTCATTCATATAGTCTACGCTAATGTGGCGTAATGGATCCGGTGTGTTTGAAATAATTAGAAGAACATCAGGTTAGCCTCTGTAATGCGATTGTGGTCTGCCCAGAGGCTTCTATCTTTCATTTTGTCTGGCCATCAACCCAGTCTGCTAAACCCATAGTGTGTAATCAAAACTATGCAAGCCATTAATTTAGTTTTTCATGGCAACGGAGACTGTATATTTCTTTCTAAGTTTTGTTTTAGAAGGAAATATTTGTGACAAGAAACTGCGCAATGTAAAGTAAATTAGGAGCAGAAGAAGCAAACTCTTATTAGAAATACCACTAAGCATAAAAGGAAGAGAGGATAAGATAGAAATGAAGATATGAGCAATTGCGTGTGAACACTTAATGCTGAGGCCTTCAAAGAGCACAGAGGAGCACATTGTATCCGCAAATGGGACAGTGTTGGGAAAGGGGGAGAGAGAGGAGAAGGAGAGGAGGAGTGGAAGAAGAAGGGAAGAGGTGAAGGAGACTGCATGTGTCACTACAATAAGAGGCTTTGTTTTGAACTGAAGGATGCAAGCTTTCATGGTTTGGGTGTGAAATGGTCACACACTCTTTCGCTGTAGATCTACAAATACACAAATAAACACATTTAGGCTACGTTTATATGATGACGGTCTGAACAGAAGACGCAAAAGTGGCGTCGCGTCTTCACTTTTTATTCCGCATTTAGACGAGCGTTTTCGGGAGGAAATATGCGCGCGTACGGTGACGCAAAAGTGTGTGGAATTCGATTGGGTATGCATGCCAAGTGGCTAGGTGGCGCTGTGATACATTATCACTATGTCCGCGTGCATGCGTAGAATCTTCCTTCTTCTCATCTGTGCCGTGAAAAGCAAAACAAAACAAAAATAAATTTATGTGGTCAGATGGAGAAGTCCAACTATTGCTTCAGACCACGTTAGACTACAAAGCAACGAAGGCACAGCAAGGTCCCAGGCTGCCAAACAAAGTACACTGATATACGAACCGATGGGACGTAAACGCGTACGCGACGTCAGCAGATTTGACCAGAGCTTTGCGTCTTGGGCAGTGTAGACGAAAACGCTACGGCGGAGTATATTCAAGTTTTCCACACTGGAGGGCGGTTTCAGTTTTTTGCATTTTTAAGCCCCCAAAACGCCATCACCGTCTAAGCGAAAGCCACTTCTGATAAAATATTTTGTCGTTTTTACCCGTAAGCATTCTCGTATAAACAGGCCCTTAAATATTATAAGGGCTTTTTACGCTCTGTGTTATAATGTTGTTTCCTCGTCACAAACAGCTTTGTTTTCTTATTTACTGAGTTGTTCTCTCAAACAGAAAACACTTTGTTCCAAGTTGTGTTCCACTGTGTTTTTAAACTCAATACACCTTCACTAGAATCATTTGGACTTAGACTTAGACTTTATTAGACAAACTTTATTGATCCACAAGGGAAATTGTTTGGGTACAGTAGCTCACTTATCAAATATAATATAACAGAGGGTAATAAAAAATAGATGGAATAACAAATAAAGAGCAATAGACCGGTGTCAAATGAGACATAATTATAAGAATAACAAATGATAATAAATGTATATGTACAAATCAGAATAAAATAGAAAAAAATATAAAATACAATATGAAATAAGATATCCAATCACAGCTATATACATCATTTGGATAATTTGAGACCTGGAATTACCCATCTCTACTGAACTAAAGGTAAAAGGTTGTTGTTAACTTGAAAACTACAGCTTCAGGATATCACAAGGTGGAACAGAGCATTTTGGGCTTTGGAGATGTAGACAGACTAATAATAAAGGATTACTCAAACATGTGTGAATGAACCAAAAACAACTCCAGGTATGTTTTTATTAGAGGTAACAGCATTATAACAAGGCTTAAAGTAGAGCTGAGTAGAGCTTCAGCTTAAAGAGGTTTTGAAGGAAGATACACTGATAAAACATAACTTGATAAAACAAAACTGCACAATACTACAACAGCCTCATAAATCGAGATTGTATCTTCTACTTCTGCTTAGTGACTACTTCTACTAAAACCATATTTGTAACATTTTAGCCAAGATATGATTAGTATAGCGTACTGTCTTAAATTTACTTTTAGCCACATAAGAATTATTGTATTTCTGAGCAAAAGAAACACCCATAATGAATAAATCCTAGATAGATGTGTTTAATGTCATACCATGGGACATTCCAGGCAAAGCACTAACATCTCAATGGAGACAAGCAGGTGATGGGGGGGAAAAAAAGCCTTTAACGCTGTAATATGTAACAGCTATGTTTAGCCAAAAGATAAATATAGATAGAAAAATAAGCGACCACTGCAAAATTATCAGTTTTTCTGATTTCACTACTTATAGGTATGTGTTTGGGCAAAAGGAACATTTTGAGTCTATAAACTACTGACAACATTTCCTACAAATTCCAAATAAAAATATTATCATTTAGAGCATTTATTTGCAGAAAATGGTCAAAATAACAAAAAAGATATGTATAGGATAGGTTTTCAATTTCAGATGCGTGAAAAGACCCTCAGTCGTCCAGGTAGAATCCATGATAAAAGGAGAAATTCAGTTTGTCAACTGGACAAAGTTTGTTTGGTTGAAAATGTTTCGCTGCTCATCCGAGCGGCTTTGTCAGTTCTCTTTAAGCTGAAGCTCTACTCAGCTCTACTTTTCAACCAAACAAACTTTGTCCTTTTATCATGTTTTCAATTTCACTTTAGCCACATGAGTAAATTATTGTTGTTTATACAGTTCACCTGGTTTAACAGTTAAAATTCAGTGTTTTATTTTTTAGTTACGTAACAGGGATCACACAGGGCGCTCACAACAAGTTCAACTGGATTCTGCCTAAATAAGTTATGAGTTGTGCCGCTTAAATTATTTCTGTTGGGACTGTTTGCAAACACAGAAGCGAGGGAGCTGCTGGAGACTCGAATGTGATCTAATGCCAGCGAGACACAAGACAAGATCTGTTTTAAGACTTTGTAATAGTGAAAAATCCTGTGATGAACCAAAATGAAATATTAAACAAATCAAACCAGCAAAAATAGCTCCAGATGTCCTCCCTTACACATTTCTCACATTTATCTATGCTTGGAGCTGGCACAATGAGTTATTTTAATACAAAGCTGTGAGTCTGGGTTTTAAAAAAAAAGGTTTTGAATCATAATTGTTCTTTCTGCATTGTGTGGAGGGTGCGCCACCTCCTTGTCTCCATGATGAAAATGTTATTGTTTCATCTTTTTTCATCTCCATGGTGAGAAGCCAATAATGCCACCAGGCCAAGTTATGGTTAAGAGCTGTGGAGAGGCAAGCTCAAACTCATGTAAGAATGCATGTTTCTCAATGTTTTTTTGAGCAATAAAAAATACATGTAATTTAATAAATATTTGACAAGCTTAATGCCATACTGTGGAACATTCCTGGCAATCCTTAATCAGGCAACCTTTTAAAGTGTATAAAAATAGCTTATCTTCAACTAAATTAAATATTATGCAAAAGAGGAAGCTGGTGTTAGTTACCACAGAGAAGTTTTATAATCACATCTATTTTTAACATTGTACTGACATTGTATATTATTATTGTATATTTTATGAATTACACAATTACATACTGTATATATTTTTGTTCTTTCATGATGGTAGAAAGTTATGCATTTTTTGCATATTGAGATAAGATAAGACTTTATTGATCTCACGCAGGATAAATGTTACTTGTCACAGTAGCTCCAGGTAGGGACAGTTTGAACATATATTGTATATATTGATTTAGTTGCATACTTGAGTATTATTAGTTTGCAGTAACAATACTTTTTGATACTATTTTATTTTCCAGTTCAGTATCTTTGTTTATGCCTGATTTAAAGTACCTATATTACGCAAAATAGAGCTTTAACAAGATAAGCTGTTATAATGTTGTTACCTCATCAAAAACACACCACACCAAAACTCAAAATGCTCTGTTCCACCTTATGATGCCATGTAATTTTCTAGTTAACAGCTAACTTTTACTTAGTTCAGTAGAAATGGGCAATTCTGGGAGTGAAATTATCCAAATGATTCTAGTGAAGGTGTATGGAGTTCAAAAACACACATAGGAGCACTTCCTGTTTCACAACATGACATCAGAAGGTGGGACAGAGTTTGGAGAAGAACAATGCAACACAATGCAGTATGAATGAAACAAAACACAACTCCAGGTATGATTTCGATGAGTAAAAATAGATATCATAGATCAGAAAACAGTGTAATATGGACTTTTAAACTCCTCTGCATCTCTGTCAGTGAGTTCAAAGTGTTCTGTCACATCATGTTTACTGTATGTGACAGTCTTTGGTTCGCCCCTCCTCACACTTTAACTGTACATCTCTACAGCTGAGTATAATTAAGACAAATTGTAAGCTGGTTTATATTATACACAGAAGCAGTCTATCCGTTATACTGGGGCGTTTAGACTTTCCCATATGTCTGTGTTTTTGTCATTCGTGACATTGTTAAACTTTGGTCTCACAGTTGTTGCATCTACTACAGTTGTGGTATGTTGGTATTTTAATTAACCTATTGTGGGGTCCCATTTTCGTGCCTCTTTTGTAGTGGTATTGTAAGGAACGCGATGCAATAATTTAAAAGAGCTTTATGGTTTGTATTTAGCTAAAAGGGGGAAATCTTGGTGCAAAAATCCTGGAGTAATTGGTACACTTTTTCCCATTTGAAAACAAGATGATTTCAATTAGGATTTTAATTTAAGTATATTTTTATTACAATGTAAACAGTATGTAAACTGAAATTCCTTGAAACCCTGAAATTAGTTATAGTGATCAATTATTCAGGCACTATTATTTACAACAGATGCTCTTCCTAACACAGGCCCGGAACTAGCAAAAACAGGCTTCTGACAACTTGCACTACTTTTGTATTATATTTTCAATTTCATTGTACTATATGAACAGGTCTATAGGCCAAACAAGTCAAAAATATTGAAAACCTATAGGCTAGTTCTCAAACTGTAATTAGATCAGAGGTCCTTCCTATTTTTTTCAGGATTTGAAGTGACAAAAACAGGCTCCTGATAGCTGCTATTTCTAACAACTTTTACTACTTTTCCTATTATATTTTGAAGTTCAAATTTTACATACTATATAAAAAGCTCTATAGTCCAAACAAGTCAGATATTCTGAAAACCCGTAGTTCTCAAACTGTTAAATCAGATTCCCTTCCTCACAATCTTCCTATTTTTCAGGCTTGAGATTGACGAAAAGGCACCTGATAGTTGGTATTTCTAACAATATTTACTACATTTCCTATTATATTTTCAGGTTAAAATGTTATTTACTGGTACATAAAGAAATCTATAGTCAAAACTGTTTAAAGCCTTCATTATATTGCAATAGTTCTCAGTACCTAAGTGCCTAAAATAGTACTAATATTAATATAAAGTAAAATATTTGGCATCCAACTAGCATTAGGCCTACACCAGATCTAAAACTAAACTATAGGGTAAAAACTCAAAACTAGGACCAATAAAAATGAATAATTATGCATGATAAACTTATAAAAAGCCTTTAATTAAACTAAATTAACACTACTGTAATGCGGGAAACCTGTATGCCACTATAAACTGCTGGTCTATAGTTAAAATAAGTTATATTTGTGAAGTGTTGAGGAAGTAGTGGTCACTTCCTTTGTCTCCTCAACATCTGACAGAACAATGATTCACACATGTAGAGTCCATTTCATTTACGACATCAGTAAAAAGACGAAAAAGAGAGAGAGAAAAAAAATCACTTATCTCGTCACCTGTTTCTATACTTTCACATTACACATCAAATAGACAGGAAACAAGTGATCAGTTTTCACACATTTTTATTAACATTTGACCATATGGATAAAATTTCAAACTTCCTTTATAAAATCTCAAACCTATGACCACCACACACTACTATAGGCAAGTACTCAGCATGGTGGGTGAAGTGTCTTGCCAAGGGATGCGACGACAGAACGTGGTCTGAGCGGGAATCGACATATTTAGTTTTTTACAAATTTTTACCAAATATTTGTTTTGTATCTACATAAAATAATTTACAGGAAAAAAATAATATGGCATATGTAATAATAATGACTATGACCTGATGTGTTAAAAAAATAAAAATTAAAAACCAAATAATTTCATCAATATTAGAAAAATTTTACATGAGAAATTACATTTTTGAAAAATCTCAGAAATCACACTGCATTTTTCATTTTTTTTTTATTTGAGTAGATTGAACTTGACAAGTAAAATGATCTACCAATTTTAATTCACGCAACATTATATTCTGTTTCTTATTTTAAGTGCAAAGATGTGTTTTTCTTATTTTAAGTGTAGCAAGATGTATTTTCAACTACAAAAGATCTTGTTCCATTGGTAGATAATTGTACTTGTCTAGAGAAATTTACTCAAATCGTGATAAAACATTTGTATTTCAAATCATCTTAACTTGGGTAGATTTTCGTTTTTGCAGGCCAGTATTAGCAGCGATGACATTAACTACCTTTAAAGGAAAAGTAAAGTTTTTTACAATCTGAGCCTTATTTCGGTAATAAAACAAGTTGTTTTACTCACCCATAGCACTTTGGTGTCATATGGAGCACTTCCGGAGATGTTTTAGATTTGCGATCTCCATAATGTGAGTTCTCGGGGCACATGTTTGCAGTCTCCAAATAACACAAACTTTAACACTTTTTAAATCATAGAAGCTCGATGTCTTAGTCTGCGATTTCGTTTGGTCAAAAGTGGCCTGTAATCCGAGATATAGCCATAGTTTCGAGTAGATGAGGACGCCAGTGCACATGTGCGGAGTGTGCTCTCAGCTCCCGGGACCCAAACATGAAACGCAAAGCTGTAAACTATGGCTAAATCTCGGATTACAGGCCACTTTTGATTCAAACGAAATCGTGATTCAAACGAAAGACATCGAGCTTCTATGATTTGAAAAGTGCTAAAGTTTGTGTTATTTGGAGCCCGCACGGGTCATATTACATGCTCGGGGAATATATTATATGCCCCGAGCTATGGCTAGAAGTCGCGCTAGGCTATCGCAAATCTAAAACATCTCTGGAAGTGCTCCATATGACACCAAAGTGCTATGGGTGAGTAAAACAACTTGTTTTATTACCGAAATAAGGCTCAAATTGTAAAAAACATTACTTTTCCTTTAAGTTGCTTCATAATGACTAGACAAAACAAGCCTTCTCTTATTGTACACTTTTTGCAGATCTTGGCTGCAGTGGTGGGTCAGACCTTTCTTTGGCTGGCTGCCTCTTCAGTGTGGGAGTGATTACATGAAGATTACACAGTGGCCACAGCTCAAAGACACTATCACATGTTTCATATCAGGCCTGAAGAGAAGACTGCAGCTCTCGCCTCAGTACAGGGCTGCAGTCTCCTCTGAGGTGTGAAAACTGGACCTGAGCCATTTCAAAACATTACACTGTCATTTACTGTCCTTTTTAGTTTTCATCGCATCGGAATCAGATATTAATATTGCATGCCAACCAGAGAGTTTATAAGGAAAAAATTATCAAATTACTTTAACATTTTTTTGCATTTTTAGGTTTGGACATTTTTGTGACAGTTAATAACAGCTCCTCAATAAATTATGAAGTAAATAGATTTTGCACATGAAAAAGTACGGAAGCCAACAGAGGCCATGTTCACAATGATTATTTTTCACCTTAATAACGAGAAAATTAACTCGAGATCTCGGGAAAACGACACAATTAATTCGTGATCTTGAGAAAACAAAACTGTTATTGTGAGATCTCGAGAAAACAAAGAGTTATTCTGTGATCTTGAGAAAACAACTGAAATTATCCCGAATTAAACTACGTAATGCAGTCTCCCCCTGTGTCAACCCCTAATCAAAATATTGCCTTATCAGCTGATCGATTATTATTCCAGACATTCTAATGACCAAAAACACGTCTATTCAGAATGAGAAATAGCCCCGAAGTCAGCCTGTCACAACGTGGCGGTAGACGTTTCAGTTGTTTTCTCAAGATCATGGAATAATTGTTTCGTTTTCTCGAGATCTCGAAATAAAGGTTTTGTTTTCTCGAGATCACGGAATAACTGTTTTGTTTTCTCGAGATCTCGAAATGACTGTTTTGTTTTCTCGAGATCACGTATTAATTGTGTTGTTTTCTCGAGATCTCGATTTAATTATCTCGTTATCTCAGGATAACAAGGAAGAAAAAATATTGCTTATGAATATGGCCTCTGTCGACTTCCGTGAAAAAGTGTTGTAATCAGCATTATTATTATTCAAAAAACTGAACTTATCTCATTGAATGGCTTTAAATCCAGACTGAGAGCACTTGAGACAGCCTCCATAAATTGTACCTGTTTTAACTAATTTGTATGGCATTTTAATTGTGTTGTAATTGTCTTTTTTGCTGACTATTGGCCAGGGCTCCCTTGAAAAAGAGGTTTTTAATCTCATTGGGATTTCCCTGGTTAAATAATGTTCTAAAAAAAAAAAAAAATCTTAGACCTTTTTTTTATTGGAATAAAAAGAGATTTCACATTGATTATAAAACTGGAGGACAGGTCAGACACACACACACACACACACACACATTAGCAAACCAATTGAGCTATTTCTGGTCGGATTATGTGCAAATAAAGCTCAGATTAAGTCTAATTTGAACAACATCTTCAGACAGCAGTGCCTCCAGTTAGCTTCACACCCCCAAGGACTGTTGATCAGCTACACCTGCCCTCCTTCAGAATTTACAACATCATCAAGGACTTTTGTTTTCCTATACAAAAGAAATATTATGTACTTGTATTACTTTCAAGTTGTTACTCTCCATGGCAACAGGACTAATAATTTATAATTCTGGATGAATCAATAGTGAAATTCTGCTTATTTTGTTAAATCCATGACGTCAACAGTGCATCTACTTACTTCCAGTGTTTTTTTTTGTTTTTTTTAACTTCCAGTGTTTTGACTAAAGTTGTACCCATCGCGTGCCTACAGCGCTGTGTCTATTTAAATGTCTGGACTTCTGTCAGGGAAAAGCTGTCGGCATGTTTCTGAGCTAATAATGTCTGACTCTTTCCCCCATGAGAGCCACAAGTGCTCCTCTGGGAAGGCCGAGCAGGTATAGGGTGTAAACTGACCCCTCCACCGCTAGCGTGCCACGGACTGTTTTCAAAGCTCGCCACATGTGTTAGGATTGCATAACTGTGAGGACGCACTGTGTGAATTGCGCTGTAGTCCTCGGAGGAGAGGAAAGACGAGACGGAGGTGTGTGAAGAATAATTTAATAAACAACTTTGACCCAATAAGATCTGCTGATTTTCCCATGCAACAAGGATTTTGTAAAACACACCGTATACAGCACTGTGAAAATTGTCCTGTATTCCTCAGAGGACAGGAAAGGAGAGACGGAGGTGTGTGAAGAATAATTTAATAAACAACTTTGACCCAAATAAGCTGCTGATTTTCCCATGCAACAAGGATTTTAGCTGTTTTGCTGCAAGCTTCTATTGAATAATCTTTAAGCATAGATAGAGAACATTGGGGACAAACGTAATTGAGTAAAATTGAGCTGAGAATGGTTACAAGTATAAACCAGATAACCATGTAATCTACTCATTTTAGCATTTTGAATATCAGTGTTCTGCAACTCATATAATAACTCTAACTGTTATTGCTTCTAGATCAGAGGTGGGCAATTATTTTTTCCTTGGGGCCACTTGAGAAACAAAAATAATGTGGAGGGCCGGGCCAAAGTACTTAACTCAATTCTGCATAATATTGATTGTATTTCTATATAAAAAGCAGAAATTAGCATTGGTTTGACAAGCTGGTAAGACTGGTAAGAATATAAACTGCCTGACAAAAGTATTAGGACGATAGTCCTAGTCTATGTTTAGACCTGAGCTAGACCTACACTGTGACGAGTCCTCATTTTTGCAATAATATGCCTTTACACATGATGAAATTTGCTTTAATATATCAATAAATTGATTTGTTGTCATTACCAATACGTCTTGTTATCATTATTTATGAAAGTTCAGAAATACACAATCGTCCTAATACTTTTGTCAGGCAGTGTAAGCAATGAAAAAGTGAGGTTGCCTTATTAAAAAATGTCATTAAAAATACCTCTAAAATAAAAGCAATGCAGCTTTAGTCCATGCATGAGGTAAAATTATAAAATATGTTTATTTTGTAATTCCAAATGATCTTAAACCGGCCGGTCAGAGTCAACCAAAGAGCTGTATGTGGCTCTGGAGCAATTTTAAAGGTGCACTATGCAACCTTTCTGCGGGAAGGCCTTCTACCTGCTTGTTTCCATGGAGATGTTATTTCTTTACCTGTAATGTTCCATGGTATGACTTTAAACATATCTATCTAACACTTACTCATTATCATTGTTTCTGTTGCTCAAAAATACAATAATTCCTTCTGTGAATAGGGGCACCTCTCCACAGATCTGAATTGTAATGTAGCATAGTGCTGTAACCTGCTAGGTTTAATCTATACTGTGGAACATTCTAGGCAGTTTCCATGGAGACAAGCTAGTGGCAGACTTTTAAAATGTTACTGCTCCTGCATTGTGTTGGTAATCTTAATTTTAAAATATAAAATTGACCCAAAAAAAAAATCTGTATTATTTTTAAAATTTTAAATTCTTTTTTATTTTTTATTTTGTTCAGCCCAAATTATACCTGATAATATGTGTATAAGCAGATGAGTATTTATGGCATATTTGGGACAATATATTAATGTAACAAATTTTACCTTTACGTTATTAATTACAATACCAATTTCATGCAATTTTTACTTTTAGCACCCTCAAAATCCCTACATTTTCATCTGGTTTTAACTGATTCTATTGAAAGAAAGAGACATTTTCCGTTCGTTTCTCCAGTTAATCTCCATTGGGTGGTGTGTTTTGCTGCAGTCTTCAGCTGGAGTACTGGGAGCTGCGGAGTAATTAAAGACTAATTAAAGACCAGTCCATGAAAACAGGGACGTCTTTGTAGCTTTGTTTGTTCAGGTGCAGAGGATCACAGGCTCCAGTGCCGTCAGCCGTATAGCAACTGTATGGACACAATAGAGCTATACTGTAGGTTTTGGTATAGGGCGGATATGAGTCAAGTCCAAGCATATACCCCAAAAATGTGTTGAAAAACAGTAAAATTAAGTCCACCAGAAGGAAATATTTGAGATTTATGCACTTTAGTTCACTCTAACACAAGTTCAGTATTGATAATTTGCAGTGGGGGTGTTCATATACTTTCCATGGTGACACAATGCATACAATACACAAGATTGTCTGAAAACTCAACTAAATGGATTTTCAGAAGCCTGTGATCAATACGAGCGTTCATGGTCCTGTGGAGCAGTTTGAATTTCAACAAAACTGTGAAAGCGACTTCAGCTCTGGAAAAAAATAAGAGACCACTGCATTTTTTTTTCTGATATCAGCATCTCTACATGTATTACAGCCATTCCATTCCAGTGTCTGTTGAATTCCAACACAAAGCTGAGCTACTTCAGTTCTTGCACCAGGAGTGGAATAAACTCACCCAAGAACAATGTGAAAGACTAAAAATAAGGGTTACTGCACCAAATATTGATTTCTGAACTCTTAAAGGGATATGCCACCCCAGGTCAAATTTGGGCATCTCCCCACAGTCCAGAGACTAAAATAAGTGGTGGAAAGCGTTTTCCTGCTCACCCAGCCATTGTCCGAGTCTGTCGCCACTGACCACCGCGGTATCTGCAGCTCCTCCGCCTTAGACTGGAGTCTAACGTCGCCAGAGAAAGATTTCGGCCAAAAGGAATTAATTTGCTCGATGCGTTTCCCAATTACTTTATGTGTAGTGCGCATTCATATTGAGTGCAAATAAATGTTATAAACGATAATATTTTATTTGGAGTTTGGGGGAAATGTTGTCAGTAGTTTATACACTCAAATAAAAATGTTCCTTTTGCCCAAAGTAGTAAAATCAGAAAAACTGATCATTTTGCGGTGGTCTCTTATTTTTTTCCAGAGCTGTAAGTATCAATAGAGGTAATTGAACCCACAACCTATCATCAGTTATAGTCAGCGTAAAGATACAACATGCAATCCTAAAGACACAATATGCAAATTTAAAACCGTTACATTTCTCCCTGAGGACAGAAGCACACATCCATAAAGTTACAAAAGGTAGCTCTAGTCCAGGGGTGGGCAAACTTTTTGACTTGTGGGCCACAAAGGGCGCTAAAATTTGACAGAAGGGCCGGACCAGGAGCAGCTGGATTTAGTGTTTTGGTAATCCACCTCATAAGAGCAAACATGTAGAAAACATGTGCTTTATTTCAATTAAAAAGGAACAAAATGTCCATCTTTCAAGTTCCACGGTATTTAGCTATTTATTGAAATGACTCTTAAAACACAGAAACATTTATTACTAAAATACAGCTTTTTTTAAATTACTAACAGTTACGATTTTAAAGCACTGAAAGTTCTGTTCTCCTTCAGGTTCTTTCGTTGACTGCTTACTAGCATAGTTAGCATGTTTTGTGTCAAAGTGACGGCTGATATTATATTTTTTTAAAACCGCTACAGTCTCTTGGCAGATCAGGCATACAGCAGCTGATAAGTATATGGTAAAAAAAAATATTTACTTTAAACATTAAAACAATAACAAGGTTTATTAATATGATTTCTTCAAGTTCGGCGGGCCGGATTAAAAAGCTTAACGGGCCGCATATGGCCCCCGGGCCGTAGTTTGCCCATGCCTGCTCTAGTCCCTAAAGGTGCACTTACTTTTCCTGCTTGTCGCCATCGAGATGTAAATATTCCTCAGTATGGCATTAAACTTATATCTCCAAGGAGACAAGCAGATGACACTATTAGGCCAAGTTACAGGTTCGATCTGTGTAGAAGCAAGCCCCCTCACAGTAAGAATGCATGTTTTTTAAGGTATTTGTCAACTTGAAAACACCTCTAATTGAGTAATGCAAGAAAAAAAGTGTAATGCCATACTGTGGAACTTTCTAGCCAAAGTAGTAATCATGTTCCATCAGAAATATTGCATAATGCACAATTAAGCTGTGCATTCATGCTCAAAAAGTCACTGTTTTGTTCTGTGAAAATCATAAATGAGAATACAGCGATTTTGCTATTCATGGGTTACAACTTCCTGTTTATAGCTGACATTTTGACGACATTCGACCACCATTCAAAAATATTTTCTTATGAATTAATAGTTGCTTTACTACAGTGACGCTATTTATTACACTGAAACCCATGCATAACAAGTAAATAATTACGCCATTACACATTTCTGGTTTACAAGGGAGAAAAATAGAAAAATAGCTGCTTCTTATTTTTGTCCATTGCACTTTGTAAAGCACTATTCCATTTATTTCCAAAATAGCAACACAGAAAACCCAAACTTCAAACCCATTGGAACAAAAATGATTAATGTGATGGGTGGATCCTGTTTTACCCAGTTATAAATTCATATTGTGACCATAATTTCTCCCTAAGGGCTGGCACTCACTACATAAACCTCCTCAAATTAAAATCCTCAACCACTACACTTTGCTTTGGTGAGATTTATTATTACTACAAGCAAAGGGTAATGATCATTTGGTAATTTCTGCATTATAGGTAAAGGGTGAGTAATTCAATATAGTAGTAAAAGTATTTGAAATGGAGCCAGTGTTATTTTAGGAGCTCCCTTTTGCACTTTGAAATAGCTGTAATTAGGTGATGATTGCATTATTTCTCCTCCTTGTCAGTAAACTCGAGTTAGACTGGGTTTTTGTGTCTCCGTGTTGAAAGATGCGTCCACTGTGCAGTCATCGGGTAGGTCACCTTGATGCCAAATGGAAATTAGAAAGAGTTTGCCAATTACTCCTCTGGATTTGTATGTCTGTCCTGGATTCGTCTTAAGCTTTCATCACATTTCCATTTCGAATTTTCTGAACCATTTATAAAGGATTTTCCATTTTACAAGGAGCAAAATCTGTCCACTCTTTTCCTAACTCAGATAATGAATCTCAAGGAAAAGTTGTAGCGGTATCAGCAGTAGTAGTAGTAATAATAGTTTTTGTGTTGCTATACGACATACAATACATTATTCAATTTGGTGTTAAGTTTTTGCCTCATTCTACCCCATTTTAAGTTTTGGACGCCATAGTAGCTCCAAATACAAAATAGTTCAGTAATAATGGTGAAATAAGGGACAGTCTTATACAAAAGTGTGGTTTGATATCATCTATAGCCAGTTATATAACTTTACTGCAAATTTCTCTGATCTGGCCAAGATTTTCAAACTTATATCAGGTTATTCATCTTGTTTTCAGATTTATTATCTACTTACTAGTTCTGAGACAGCTTAATTGTAGTCTAGAGGGAGATTATTTTAAGATAACTTGTCAAGTAAAATTATCTTGCTGCACAGACAGATCATTTCACTACTTTTAAGTAAATTTCTGATAGATTTCAGTGTTTATATCTTAAATTTTGGACAAGCTTTTTGTAGTGTTGCTATTGATTTTATGCTTAATATTTGAACTCTCTTACTTAGGCTACTACTTAATTTGAAAATTGAATTGCGTACATGACATAATAGTGAAATTTCAGTTCAATATACAAATTATAAACTGTGAAAATGTCTCCCCGAGGATAGTTACAGATTAAATGACTGATATTCGATATACATTATTAATTTTGGTGATGAGGAAGTTTTTGCCTCATTTTCACTCAATTTTGGACAATATGGTAACTTTAAATACAATACTTAAAGGTACAGTATGTAACTTTCTGGAGTGGGCATTAGAGTTGGGCGGTATCCAAATTTTGATACCGTTAAACCGTGTCCACATTTTCCCGGGGTATACGGTATTACCGTTGCTAAGGCTAAAAAAAAAAAAAACACTTCATAGCACTACCGTGGAGTCGCCTCGCCAAATGGCAGCTTGCACCTATACCGTTCAGAAACAGAAGCAAGCATTACATAGGCCTAATGATACTGAAAACATAACAAAACATGTACAAAATTTGAACTTTTATTAACAAATGTTTAAAGTGCAAATACAGCAGCCAACCGACGGGACGAAATAACAAATTGTCTGTGGGCTAAAGCTAACAAACCAACAGGAATCAAATAAATAAAATACTTGATCTTATCAAATAAGAAAATCTGAACAATAAATAACAAGACATAACCGAAAATGTGCATATATAACCCTGTCCTGAGAACGCAGTGGAAAATACTGCTCGTTTGTATATTTTTAAAATCTATTAACATGAATCAAATAAATTAAACGTACAACTATACAACATCCCGAACGGTTTTCGTCCGTCAGAAAAAGCTACTCCTTATTGAAAATAAAAATATTAAGCTATTGAATGCAAAACCAGCATGTTCACTTTTTCCAGCTTGAGTAAGGCACGTTGTGGATTGACAACTTTGCCCGCGGTGCTGAAGACCCGTTCCGATGGAGAGCACAGGTATTTTCGGGCAACCCTCGTTCCACCAAAGAAGGGGGTCTTCATCTCCCAGAATAACAGCCTCGTGTGGAAGTTGCGTTTGTAATAAGAAACCCGAAAACTTCTCACACTCTCCCTTGTCATTTGGCCGAAATCCGAAATGCTGCCAAATTGCAGACGTTGTGTTTTACTTTGGAACCAACTCAGCGCGGTCTGTCATGTCTTGTTTTTCTCCTCCTCCTTCTGAGCGGTAATGTCACGTGACGACGCAAAATCCAGGAACTTCATTGAACGTCATCTCTTCGGTAGTAATATTAGTTTTAAACTGTAATAGTATTAAATTAACAAACACAACCACACATACATAAGTGCTGGACAAACACTCTTTATTTAGGCATTAAATTAATTATAGTTAATATTATATTAGGGCAAGATTTTTTTTTTTTAATGACGGTAATGAATCTGATACCGTTGCTATTTTTAGATACCGCAGTATACCGTATTACCGTATTACCGCCCAACCCTAGTGGGCATGTCACCTGCTTGATTCCACGTAGATAAAAGTTAAAACCACACTTTGGAACTTTCTGCATGGAGATAGATGTGTTTTATGCTATACCGTTATAGCCAAAGGAACAACATTTCCATGGAAACAAGCTGGAGAGAGTCAGGTTTGTGGAGATGCAAACCCGCTCAAAATTGGTGCAATAAGCTCAAACAAACAGTATTTTTTGTGCGTGAAAAGTCCCTCAGTCGTCCAGGTAGAATCCATGATCAAAGGAGAAGTTCAATTTGTATTTTTTGTGGTTAAAAAGTTACATATTGTGCCTTTAACTAATATTTCTTAGTTTTTAGGCTATATAATTTTTGTATCTAAATTAGAAAGAACTCCCCTGAAATTTCATTTTTTTTAAATTTTTGTTTTGTTATTTGTTCTAACAAAGCTAATGCCTTGTTAGAGATCTTAGATACAGAAGTACTTTATTTTTTGGTTCTTTCCCAACTCTTTTTTTTTTCCAGCGTACTGCATTGAGAGGTGAAGAGAGAGCCATTTCTCAGCAATGACATGTTTTGGTGCAGTAGACTGGGCCCTGCGCTGAGCCTCAGAAACACTTTTCAATCTGACCACCCACAGAGCAGCATGCACCATGTGGGACCCATCACACCCAAAAAGAGCTCTGTAAATACAAAAACCGCAGTCGTGTCCAAACCAGTGACCAAACTGCAATAATCGAAATCCATCTTGTTTTGGCCACAGATGAGAACGCAGTGCAGGTGTACTGCAGAGAGAAGAGGCACAAAGGGACACAAACACACAACTTAAAAGTCACCATGGCAATAATTTAGGCTAATGTAGCTATTGAAAAAGTGGCTCAGGATATCTTGATTTTGTGTAACTTTCTGGTGTAGGAATGCTTGGAGATGGAGATGTTATTGCTTTGTCTGGAATGTTTCACAGTATGGTATTAAACCTTTCTGTCTTCACTGAGGCCAAACCAGACCAAGTTACAGGTCAGATCTGTGGAGAGGCGACCCAGCTCACAATCAGAATACCTGTTTTTCTGGGTATTTCTGAGCTAAACTACCTAATAAATGTAAACTAGAGATGTTTAATGTCACACTGTGGAACATTTCAGGCAGAGCAATGACATATCCATAGAAACAAGCAGGACACCGACCCAGACCAAGTTACAGGTCAGATCTGTGGAGAGGCAACACCACTCACAGTCACAATAACTGTTTGTCTGGGTATTTTTGAGTTATAAAACTACCTAATAAATGTAAACTAGAGGTGTTTAATGTCACACTGCGGAACATAACAGGCAGAGCAATGACATATCCATAGAAACAAACAGGAGACCGACCCAGACCAAGTTACAGGTCAGATCTGTGGAGAGGCGACCCAGCTCACAGTCAGAATACCTGTTTGTCTGGGTATTTCTGAGCTATAAAACTACCTAATAAATGTAAACTAGAGGTGTTTAATGTCATACTGTGGAACATTACAGGCAGAGCAATGACATATCCATAGAAACAAGCAGGTGACAGATCCCCAACCAAAAAGTTACACAGTGTACCTTTAATGGAGCGATATCTTCTTCCAGAGGGATGGAAGCAATGCAATTGCAAATAGATTTAAAAGTCTCTAAAATATATCAAGCCAAACATATTTTTATTGTAACTAAGCAGATATGGAAAATTGGTAATTCACTTATTTTTGTGATGGACGGGCTGCGTCATCCCTCACTGGTTTTGCTGAGTTTGCTGACATTGCATTTCATTGTTCTTTGTTTGATCAAAAAACATCTGACAACGTGAACTACTGTAACCAAAACAAATGTCTATCTTCCTGTATTTCTAGAATCATATGTTACTGTGAGACATCCTAATTTTTCATCATTCTGAAACCCATGGATAGACAGATATGCTATTTGTTTTGAAAATCAAGATTCAATTCACAGTGCACATTTCAACCTCTCTAGAAACATTAACATTTGAGAGAAGACTGTATTATGAACTATTACTAAGCTAATACAAAATCACATACATTTCAGAAGTTCTTTGTAGAAGCCTAAACTAAGAGACTGTTTGTTGTTTGAAAAGAATAATTATACTATATTATATATTATATATTTTATTTTTATTTATTTCTGTTTGTTTATTTCATTCATAAAGTATAAAAAAACATAAACAGTGTGATAACAGTACAAAAATTGAATGAAAGTGCACAGAAAGACTCAGAAAGACAGAAAGACAGAGAGACTCTTATGTTATGTGCCCCCTCTTTTCCCTTTTCCAGACAATACATTAACACCGATGGTGACTGTAAAACATTTTATCAATACGTTCCAAGCGCAATGTAATTTTCTGCTTGTCTCCATGGAATTGGCATTAATCATAACCATCTCCATTATTTATTCATTTATTTATTTTTCGTTAAAAAAGCCTGCATTCTCACTGTCATTGCGTTTGCTTTTCCACAGATCTGACCTACAATTTGGCAACCCCTTGTCGTCATGATAGATAGTGAATCTAAGTAAAGCAAAGTAAAGCAGGTTAACCAGAAAAATTGCACAGTCCAACTTTAACTTTTTGATTTAATTGTGTATAATCGTGCTCTTCATCCTACTCTTTAGTCTTTACATGATCTAAGTGTGTTTCCTTGTTGTGACAGTAGCCCTATGGTTGAACAGGAGATTTGCATTTCCACTGTTTGAGGTTAACCAGACCACTGTTACCAAAGCAAGACGTCCTATTTGGTCACGAAAGGTTAAGTCATACATTTAAATGCTTTGACAGGTGAATAAATGGTTAGCAATCCATTAGCCCTGCTCCCACAGCAACCGCTCAGACCTAACTGCCCCGCTGGCTTCTGTTACTGCCCCGCGTTGGGTGTATGTTGAGTATATGAGTGAGGGGGCGGGGCTTGTGACAGTAGGCTCCGCCCCCCTGCACGCGATGCCCGAGAGTCCGTGCTGCGGGAGGATTTACTCAACACGCTTAAGGGAATCCCAGCTCTTTCCCTCTATCCCCCTATCTCTCCCTTTATCTGTCCCTTTCTCCCTCTATCCCTCTTTTTTTCTATCCCTTTGTCTCTCTCTTTCTCTCTCCCTCTTTCTTTCTCTCTCCCACTCTTTCTCTCTTTCTCTTTCTCTCCCTCTTTCTTTCTCCCTTTCTCACTCTCATTCTCTTTCTGCCTCTCTAACTCTCTCTCCCACTCTTTGTCCCTTTCTCTTTCTCTCTCTCTTTCTCCCCCTCTTTTTTTCTCCCTTTCTCACTCTCTTTCTCTCTTTCTCTTTCTGTCTTTCTAACTCTCTCCCACTCTTTCTCCCTTTCTCTCTCTCTCTCTCTTTCACTCTTTCTCCCTCTCTTTCTCTCCCTCTTTCTGTCTCCCTTTCTCACTCTCTCTCTCTCTCTCTCTCTCTCTCTCTCTCTCTCTTTCTTTCTGTTTTTTAACTCTCTCTCCCACTCTTTGTCCCTTTTCTCTCTTTCACTCTTTCTTCCTCTCTTTCTCTCCCTCTTTCTTTCTCCCTTTCTCACTCTCTTTCTCTCTTTCTCTTTCTGTCTCTTTAACTCTCTCTCCCACTCTTTGTCCCTTTCTCTCTCTCTCTCTCTCTCTCTCTCTCTCTCTCTCTCTCTCTCTCACTTACTCTTTCTCCCTCTCTTTCTCTCCCTCTTTCTTTCTCCCTTTCTCACTCTCTTTCTCTTTCCGTCTGTTTAACTGTCTCTTTCACTTTTTCTCCCTTTCTTTCTCTTTCTCTCCCTTTCTTTCTCTCTCCCTTTCTCACTCTCTTTCTCTCTTTCTTTAACTCTCTCTCCCCCTCTTTCTCCCTTTCTCTCTCTCTCTCTCTCTCTCACTCTGTCTCTCTTTCACTCTTTCTCCCTCTCTTACACTCTCCCCCACTCTCTTCCTTTCTCTCTCTCTCTCTCTCTCTCTCTCTCTTTCTCTCTCTCTTCTCTTTCACTCCTACACATTTGCACTCACTGCACCTCTGGGATCAAGATCTGACAGAGGAAATGCTGATCCAGTAAAAGTCCTGGATCATGGTCTTAAATTAAATACAAATTAATGAAAAAAATAAACATGGGTGGAATTTTGTTTTTAAAAGTGTTTACTGAAGTAATGTTTTGGTCTTTTGTATATATCTTTGTATATATCTTTTGTATATTACTCAGAGCTTTGCACAGTGTAAGTTTTTGGTGGAAGATCCAGCGTACTTGTCTCCGTGGAGATGTTATTGCTTTGCCTGGAATGTTCCACAATATAGTATTAAACCTAAATCTCTCCACAGATCTGACCTGTACCTTTGCTTGCTGATGTCACATGCTTATCTTTATGGACATGGATGCATTTAATGCTATAGTGTGGATTATGCAAGCAAAGCAACAACATCTCCATAGCGACAAGCAACAAAAAACATTACCTCGTGCTCCTTTAAAGATGCATTGTGAAACTTTTAGGTTGGGGGTCCGTCACCTGCATGTTTCGATGGAGATGTCATTGTTCTGCCTGGAATGTTCCACAGTATGGCATTAAACAGCTCTTCTTTACATTTACTCGATTACAGGTGGTTTTATTGCTCAAAAAACACTGTACCTTGAAAAACACGCATTCTGACTGTGAGTGGAGTCACCTCTCCCCAGATCTGACCTGTAACTTGGTCTGGTTTGGTCTCCATGAAAACAGAAAGGGTTAAACCACACTGTGAAACATTCCAGACAAAGCAATAACATTTCCACGGAGAAAAGCATTTGATGGACTCTCCACCAGAAAAGTTACACAATGCTAAGCTACTGTTTTGCTTACTACACTCAACAAAAATATAAACGCAACACTTTTGTTTTTGCTCCCATTTTTCATGAGATGGACTTAAAGATCTAAAATTCATTCCAGATACACAATATTACCATTTCTCTCAAACATTGTTCACAAATCTGTCTAAATGTGTGATAGTGAGCACTTCTGCTTTGCTGAGATAATCCATCCCACCTCACAGGTGTGCCACATCAAGATGCTGATCTGACATCATGATTAGTGCACAGGTGTGCCTTAGACTGCCCACAATAAAAGGCCATCCTGAAATGTGCATTTTTTTTTTTTTTTTCCTTTATTGGGGGTCTGGGGATTCAGAACCAGTCAGTATCTGGTGTGACCACCATTTGCCTCATGCAGTGCAACACATCTTCTTCGCATAGAGTTTATCAGATTGTCAATTGTGGCCTGTGGAATGTTGGTCCACTCCTCTTCAATGGCTGTGCGAAGTTGCTGGATATTAGTGGGAGCTGGTACACGCTGTCGTATACACCGGTCAAGCACATCCCAAACATGCTCAATGGGTGACATGTCCGGTGAGTATGTCCGGACATGTCACCCATCTCATGAAAAATGGGAGCAAAAACAAAAGTGTTGCGTTTATATTTTTGTTGAGTGTAGGTGTGAATTGTTGACCTATTTCCCCTTTTTTCCCCTTTGTCTTTTTGAATTGCGTTTATACCTTTTGCCAAGCCACACTTTACTCTATTGTACTATTTATTTGAATTTATGAGGCAGTAGCACGCTTAATTTAATCCCAATTAGGTTCATATAGATGTTATCAGCCATTGTTTAACACAGTTGAGCTATTTTACGACCAGATTAATGTCTTTTGGAGTCCGACCAAACAGTTTAAGCCAAAGTTATGCCAAGTGAGACTACACCCACTGGTCTTATTGTATAGAGATTTGGCCAGTGACAAGAATGCAGTAATGATTTTGTCTGTGTTGAATGAAAGAAAGGCAGATGGCTGTTTAGACTTATACGTGAGGCCTGCAACTCTTTGACACTGTAGGATGTAAAAGCGGAGGATTTAGGAGGCAAGATAAAGTTTTACATCAGTTAAAGGGCCAATATTACACTGTTTTCTGATCTACAGCTCTGGAAAAAAATAAGAGACCACTGCATTTTTTTCTGAAATCAGCATCTTTACATGTATTACAGCCATTCCATTCCAGCGTCTGTTGAATTCCAACACAAACACAAAGCTGAGCTACTTCAGTTCTGGCACGAGGAGTGGAATAAACTCAAGAACAATGTGAAAGACTTGTGGAGAACATGCCAAGACGCATGAAAGCTGTGATTAAAAATAAGGGTTATTGCACCAAATATTGATTTCTGAACTCTTCTTAAGTGTAAACATTAGTATTATGTTGTTTTAAAATGAATTTGATCTTGTTTCTTTGCATTGTTTGAGGTCTGAAAACATGTATCTTTTTGTTAGTTTGACCATTTGTCATTTTCTGCAAATAAATGCTCTAAACGATATTATTTTTATTTGGAATTTGGGGGAAATGTTGTCATTAGTTTATAGACTCAAACGAAAATGTTCCTTTTGCCCAAACACATACCTATAAGTAGTAAAATCTGAAAAACTGATAATTTTACAGTCTCTTATTTTTTCCAGAGCTATGTTAAAATGGTGTTTCTTCATCAAAATCAGAGTTGTGTGGAGTTTTGTTTTATTCACACATGTTTAACATACAAACCCTGCATATTTAGTTTTTTTTTTTTCTCTCAAATGGAAATACTCTATTCCACATTGTGATGTCATGTGGTAATACAGGAAGTGCTTCACTGTGTTTTAAAACTCCATACACCTTCACTAGAATCATATGGATGGATGATTTCAGAACTGGAATTGCCAATCTCAACTGAATGAAAGGTAAAAAGTAGCTGTTAACTTGAAAAACTACCACTTCATGACATCACAAGGTGGAACAGAGCATTTTGAGCTTTAGAGAAACTAATAATCTAATAAAGGGTTACTAAAACATGTGTGAATGAAACAAAACACACCTCCGGTTATGTTTTTGATGAGGAAACAACATTCCAACATGGCCTAAAGCTCAGAAGAGTCATTTTTGCGTAATATGATCTTGTTAATTATTAGTGCTACGTCTAGTACAATTCTCCTCAAATGCACCTACATACATACAGGCAGACATCGCAAATAAACACACGTGTTACTTGATCCTAAACACGTCTAATTGCAGAAAACAGCTTGCACAGATGTAAGGAAGAGCATATCTGTACAATTATGTGAAAAGTGGATAACTGTATAGCATTACCATCACGTTGGCTCATATCGTGTAGCATATGTTAGCCATCTGCCTGTGTGAACATACTAAAGCTGGGTTTAATACAGGTCCTCTGCTCTAAGACCCTTTAAGTAACACAGTGAAATCTAAAACATGCTGGAGCCACATCTGGACAGAGCTCACAGCATCCCAGAGCCAAAAAGGATCTCTTCTTCCGACTCACACCTACTTTTTCCTCTTTTATTGTCCAGTGGGAAAAAAAGACTTTGAATCCTGTTTAAAGACACTTCTCCCATAGCTTGTACTTACTTATAGTTATCGTCTCCTATGGAATTGTTATAGGCATATTTCTTCGATGAGACATGAATTGAAAAACCATACTGGTATAGAGTGAAGATATTTCATTATTGATGATTTTTTGACCTGTTCTTCACTTTTGCTGGACATTTTAACCTGCATGTTTAAAGAAGCCGATGCCATGGATTCTTATCTTATTGGCATTGCAGTTTTGTATACTGTTTTAATATATACTTTATACAGCTCTGGAAAAAAATAGGAGACCACTGCATTTTTTTCTGAAATCAGCATCTCTACATGTATTACAGCCATTCCATTCCAGCGTCTGTTGAATTCCAACACAAACACAAAGCTGAGCTACTTCAGTTCTTGCACCAGGAGTGGAATAAAGTCACCCAAGAACAATGTGAAAGACTTGTGGAGAGCATGCCAAAATGCATGAAAGCTGTGATTATGGCTACGTTTACACATACCCAGGTATGTTGAGAAACAAATATTTTTCTCTCTCCGTTTTCCAAAATGAGGCCTTGTTTACACGTACACTGGTATTTTTAAAAGCGGAGACATTTCCCTTCGTTTGTATCCATCTTTTACACGGAAATGGCGAATTTGCCTCTGAAAACGAAGGAGAACGCTCTGCAAGCCAATCAGAATTTTTTTTGGTGCATCAGCTGCCTAAAACTCAATTTTTCTCAGTTTACATGCAAACGCAAAACTGGAGTTTTCCAAAATTTTGCCAGAGTTTTTAGAAAGAATCATTTTCAGAATAAAAATCTCATATACGAAAGGCACAAACAAAGGGAAAAGTCTCCGTTTTTACAGATACCCGGGTATGTGTAAACAGGCCCTAAAAATAAGGGTTATTGCAAATATTGATTTCTGAACTCTTCTTAAGTGGAAACATTAGTATTATGTTGTTTTAAAATGAATTTGATCTTGTTTCTTTGCATTGTTTGAGGTCTGAAAACATGTATCTTTTTTGTTATTTTGACCATTTGTCATTTTCTGCAAATAAATGCTTTAAACAATAATATTTTTATTTGGAATTTGGGGGAAATGTCAGTAGTTTATTGACTCAAACAAAAATGTTCCTTTTGCACATACAGTGGTACCTCACCTTACGAAATTAATTCGTTCCAGAAGTGGTTTCGTAACGTGAATTTTTCGTAAGTTGAGTAACTATTTCAATGGAAAAGACCTGATCCGTTCCAAGGTTTTTTTTTTATAGTGTAACTTTTTTTTATAGTGTAACATTTGTGTTCTGCGTCCTGATTGGAATAAACCAGGTCTAGACCAGAAGTAAACCAGGTCTAAACCTGGACTGGACCTGGACTAAACCAGGATTATCATGGCAGTGCCGTTGGAGGAGTACGTTGCTCGTGTCTCTGCGCTCCTTGCGCGTTCCGCGCTAGAGCTAAGAGGCCGAGAAAGACGCTCTTTCAGCGGGAATAAGAGCGGGGCGGGGCGGGCTCTGGTTCTATGTGACTTCCAGAGCCGAGGGGCTGACACTGTGAGCTAACAGGCCGAGAAAGGTGCTCTATCGGCGGGCAACATTTGTGTTCTGCGTCCTGATTGGAATAAACCAGGTCTAGACCAGAACTAAACCAGGTCTAGACCAGGTCTAAACCAGGACCGGATCAAGTCCAGACCCGGACCAAACCGGGACCAGACCAGGATTAAACCACCCCGTGCGGCGCGGGCGGGCTGAGCCGCGCGGGCCCGTGGCCCCGAGGGGGAGGCACGGCCCGGGCGCCGCGGCTCCATCCCGCGCCGTGTCGACGTCGCTTTTTGATCCTTCGATGTCGGCTCTTCCTCTTGTGAAGCAGAATTCACCAAGCATTGGATTGTTCACTCACTAATAGGGAACGTGAGCCGGGTTTAGACCGTCGTGAGACAGGTGAGTTTTACCATACTGATGATGTGTTGTTGCGATAGTAATCCTGTGTCTCCGCTCCCCTCGCGCGTTCGGCGCTATATTGAGCCGTGTCTACCCTAACGCTTCACTATCACTATTGAAAATCTATGAAAGTTTGAGTGTTCAAACGAGATAGAAATGCGAGAAAAGCCCAACTCCAGTCTGAGAAAAGCGTAGAATGTGTGTGGTGAAGCATTTACAGCCCTAAAACATGTAGAACAATTGCAAAATACAAAGTTGTCCTACCTCGTGGACCTCTCCCACCGCAGGCCACCTCTGGAACCTAACCCCGTGTGTGTTGATAAAGTGTATTTACGTTTCGGGGCGTGCATCTGAGCGCGCATTAATTGAATTTTTGAGATTTCGCGTTTCGTAACTTGAATTTTCTTTCGTATCTAGAGACCAAAATTTGACGTGAAGGCGTTTCGTAACTTGGATTTTTCGTATGTAGGGTCTTTCGTAAGGTGAGGTACCACTGTACTTATAAGTAGTAAAATCAGAAAAACTGATCATTTTGCAGAGCTGTAGTTTTGACCTAGTATGGCGTCATTTGCTGTCATTTGTAGAGATAAATTCACGGAGAGAAGCTGGTGACAGACTCTCTACCAAAAGTTACACAGTGCACCCTTAAAGACCTAAAAAATCACAACGATCAGTATAGCTGTTATATGAATACAAAAATAAATAAATAAAGGGGAGGAAAAATTAAAACTACTTTGAAAAAATATTTTGGATGATCTCAAATGCTTCCTATTTAGACATTAGCCAGCTTTTGTTGAATTGTTTAAAGAAGCCTGATTTTGATCTCTGAGGAAATGGGCCATGAGATATGACCCACAGCGGGCAAATGTGACGCATCCTACCCCTGTATTATCAGTGTGAGATCTTACCCCAGCTTCTGCCTCACACACAAACAGCACAGGGGCAGAAAGGCGCAGCATAGGGGCAAATCAGCTCCCAAAACGCTGTGTGGTCGTGCCATTCATTCTTTGTTACAGGGAGGGCCCTCATTTTTCTTGTGTCTGTGATCTGTCCATTCAAAAAGCAGAGACAGAGTAACATTTAACAGAGCTTTTAAAAATATCTCCAGAGATTTTCCCATCATTACTGAAGGCTGAGGGAGTGGAATTTTAAATAGGACCAAATGAGTCTTTCTTTCATTCAAAGGGCTGTGTCTGATACTGGTGAAATATAAAATCGCTTTGGGGTTAAGCTGCAATATTGAATCAAAGTTTGAATTTGAATGTCTCAATTATAATGTCCACTAAAAACAACAAAATAATCCAATCCCATCTTATAAACCACGTTAACCCTGTAGTTCTAGACTTCTTATTTTAGTTAAACATTTTATATTTCAGTATTAATGTGCATTGTGAACTGAATCTAAATTTAAAGATGCTGTTTGTAACATTTTTATGGATGAAGGACAAGCTTGGATGCTATCATGTTGCCTAGAATGTCCCACAGTGTAGCATTATCTATCTCCTTGGAGACAAGCTGGTGACACAATAAGGAGAAGTTACAGGTCAGATCTATGGAGAGAGAATGTAGTAAGAATGCATGTTTATCAAGGTTTTTCTGAGCAATAAAAACATCTGTAACTGAATAAATGCCAAGATAGTTACGTTTAATGCCATACTGTGGAAAATTCCAGGCAAAGCAACCATCGAGACAAGCCAGTGCAGATACCAGCCATCAGAAAAGTTACACGGTGCACTTTTAAAGGAGAAAATACATATATCATAAGATTTGTATTATACTTTTCAATATTGTGGTAAAGGTTTTAAATACTTGTCTAGTATTAAACCTTTCTATCTTCATGGAGACCAGACCAGACTTACAGGTACAGGTAAAATCTGTGGAGAGGCGACCCCGCTCACAGTCAGAATGCCTGTTTTTGTAGCTATTTTTGAGCTATAAAACCACCTTTAATAGAATAAAGTTAAGGTAGATCATTATACTTTCAGTCTTAAGGCCTTCTTTTTGCTTCTCTAGCTAAATATGTCAATTATTGTTTTGTCAGATTCTCTCAAAATTCTCTGAAAAATAATCAAAAACTGCTTCTGAAATATAGTTGAACTCATTTCACTCTACCTTTCCAATCACAAAATCAATCTGCAATGAATATCTTGTGCGAAGCAATAGCAACAACAACCAGTGGTATTAAAATATGCAACAGGTCTGTGTCTCTCCCTCCTGACATGTAAAGTGTGTAAACTTGGCAGCAGTGAAAATTTGTTGATTGCGGGCTACTGATGTGACCCATCTGGGCTTGAAATGCTGCATTAGGTCTTCTCACGCTATTCCCGGCCACTCCCTCCTCCTCCTCTCTCCAGCACTCCTCTCTTCCTTCTCTTTCTCTCCTCCTCCTCTTCTTTTTCTCTCTCTCCTTCACTCTTTCACATGAGAAACAGTTGTACCGTTCTTGTGGCAAAGGAGGATACCGGGTTTTTTGGGGACATTTGGTTTGGTACACTGCACTGCCCAGAAAGGTTCAATTCCCTTTGTATATTTACCATTTTTTGATCTATGTTATAATGTTTCCTCATCAAAAACATACCTGGAGTTGTGTTTTGTTTCATTCACACATGCTTAACAGACAAACGCTGCATATTTAAGCTTCTCTCAAACAGAAAACACTTTGTTCCACATTGTTATGCCATGTGGTAAAACAGGAAATGCTCCAGTGTGTTTTTAAACTCCATGCACCTTCACTAGAATCAGATGGATGATTTTAGCCCTGGAATTGCCAATCTCTACTAAATTAAAAGTAAAATATAGCTGTTAACTTGACTACGACTACATGACATCACAAGGTGGAGCAGAGCAGTTTGCATTAAAGCTGTATTAATAATATTATCACTGCTTCTGTTTATCTTTAATATTTGTTTTATAATTGAGTTTTTGCAAGTGTTTTTCTTGTACTGAACTCCTGTGACCAAGTAATTTTGTTGGTAGGACAAAAAGTCAACAACATGGCTTCAGGCATTCGTGCCAACATGCCAAGTCCTGTTAAATGGTTCTAAGAAGGACGTATTTTTAATTTAATTTAATTTTTGAATTAAAACAAATGAAAACACTTCAGTATTAATTTCATGCATGCACCAAAGTCTGCTTCGTTCTAACACGCTTAAAGGTGCACTACTGTATGTAACTTTTTGTTTGGGGGTCCGTCAGCTGCTTGTTTCTATGGATAATATGTCATTGCTCTGCCTGGAATGTTCCACAGTATGACTTTAAACAGCTCTACCTTACATTTATTCAATTACAGGTTTTATAGCTCAAAAATACCTAGAAAAACAGGCACTCTGACTGTGAGCGGGGTCGCCCCTCCACAAATCTGACCTGTAACTTGGTCTGGTTCGGTCTCCATGAAGATAGAAAGGTTTAATAGTGTACTGTAAAACATTCCAGACAAATCAATAACATCTCCATGGAGAAAAGCATTTAACGGACCTTCCGCCAGAAAAGTTACCAATGCACCTTTAATTCCTGACAGAGGACTGGCTGCAGACCTCTCATTTTAAAAGGCTCCTGCTGATTTTGAAAATTTTGAAACTACTAAAGTCTTAATATACAGACACTCTATAGCCCTTAACAGCTCAACAGGACAAACCAATAAACTTACTTTCAATGTTTGGAATAATACTTGCATGTGTGTATGTAGTTATCTGTAATAAAATGTATTTTGTAGTGAATACTGTGTTCTGAACATTTAATATGAGTTTTGTTTTATTACAATACTGTGAAAACGTGCCTAAAAACTGCTTCCTGTAGCTTTCACACTTATTTAAGACTGCATTACATTCCTTTGATTTTAGAAAAGTACTATAGTCTGAATACCACCCACTGAAAAACTAACTGTACCAGAATACATACTACTAATTACTCAAATTTTCAGTGCATGTATTCAGTTACTTTGCTGCTTATTTTTATATACTGAATCTAATTTTACTGACAGTTCTCGCTCTTACAAACCATCTGTCTTTAGTGTTCTGTGAGAAAAATACTTGTAATATTGTGCTTTTGCTTTGCGTGACTTTCTTACAGTGACACGAAACATTTTGATCTGCTCATACTTCTCAAATCACAGATATGTCTCTGATCCTTGACACGCTGAAGCCATAGAAAAGGAATTCTTATCATAAATCAACTGTAGTCATAGGATAAAACTCCACTTTATGGTGATGTACTGCATGGTCTGGCTTGTTTTTGTACTTTTGGCCTATTGTTATAAATAATACTGACTTTTAGTCCCGCTTAGCATTCATTTATTTAGAAATATCTCCTCCCAGTCTGTCAGAAGAGTTATAGTACATACGATTTATAAGTACTCCAGCTGAACTCAATATTCATGGTTAAGGCAGACCACAGCACCCCAGCTGACTGCTTTTAATGGACAAAGCAGCTACTTCAGTTTCTTCTCTTGAAACCACAAGACAGCACAGTGCTTTTATAGATGAGGCTCTGCTTAATAAATCCTGCTATCTTAAATATAACATGCAATTATTCCGCTGCTCATTTCCATACTACAGCAGAAAGTGCTTTTAAAGGGCCCATAATACGCTATTCTGATCTATGCTATAATGTTGTTTCATCTTCAAAACCTGGAGTTGTGTTTTGTTTCATTCACGCATGTTTAACACACAAACCCTGCATATTAAACCGAACTTTGCAGCATAATCGTTCAATTACAGGTATGAAGTGATACTTATGGATTTTCGTGGTTAATTCTCCAGTACATTCCCACTTTGTGAAATACTTAACCTCAAGCAAGACATTTACAGACATATTTTACCCATATATTTAACTTCTGTATTGTCATCCAGATAATCCCAAAAAAATAGATATTTCGTTTTTGTTCATATCGCTCAACCCTCAACCCAATATCGCTCACCAAGTTTATATTTTTTTTATTAACTCCTTTTGTTTTCTAATAGAGAATATAGCCTACTCGATATTACTTATAATGCTAAGTAATATTGTGCATATGCTCTTAAAATAAAACAAAACATTATTATAATCTTTTTAGTTACTACTTTCCCTTCTGTAACGCATTTGAAGAATATCTATGAACACCGCATACATTATACAATACCTATCTAAAACCATATATCACATTTTTATGATTTTTAAACAAGCCTTGAAGATCCTAAATAAGAAAAAAAAGCATGAAAGACCAGAAAGCATTTTTTCTTTTCAAAACTCTCCTTGTATAGCCCCTTAGTGTTTTTCCTCTGTGTACCCATACTCATATACTTCCCACTTCTAATACTTACAACTCAACAAAAGTGCTCAGCACATCTTTGCTAGAGCATTTTTGTCGGTTAAAATGTGGTATTATGTGTGCTTAAATCCCTTAATCTGTTTTAAAGCCACACTACCATTGACTCACTTCTTTTATAGCTACTGTATAAGTGCATTGTAAAGCGGTAGGAAACAGGCTATTCTTTCTTCAGGCATTAGTGTAAGTAATTAGCCTAATAACATTGTCCCACAGTGTACAGTGCAGTAATCCCTCAAAGTGAAGTGAAAAAAACATGGCCACCCGCTCCTGGGTTTCAGATAGGGTTGCAGCTGTGCGTCTGGTCCAGCCACGTTACCCACAGTGCTCGGCTTGTGGAGGGCTAAAGGAAGTTAAAGAGTTAGCAGTGGTTTACTTACACTTACTGTTACTGCGACTTCATTAGTACAGAGGCGATAATTGTAGGGCCGCATCACATATTATTCCTTCTCTTCCCTTTTTTTTTTTTTTTTTAGTTTTTCAAATTTAATCAACTACTCTGCGTTACCTAAATGTCTTATATTACATAATATGGATTCTTGTGAGTTTTTAGACTTAGACAGACAAATTTTATTGATCCACAAAGGAAATTGTTTTGGGTACAGTAGCTCACTCATCAAATATAATATAAGAGAGGGTAACAAAAAATAGATGGAATAGCAACCAAAGAGCAATAGACCAGTGACCATGTCTCAATTCGCAGTGTGTGCAGTTCGGAGTGTGGTTTTAAAGGGATATGCCACCCCCAGGTCAAACTTGGGCATCTCCCCACAGTCCAGAGACTAAAATAAGTGATGGAAAGCGTTTTCCTGGTCACCCAGCCATTGTCCGAGTCTGTCAGCACTGACCGCCGTGCGCAGCTGCAGCTACTCCGCGTTAGACTGGAGTAGCTGGAGACTGGAGACTGGAGACTGGAGGCTAACGTCGCCAAAGATTTCGGCCAAAAGGAATTAATTTGCTCGATGCTTTTCCCAATTACTTTCTGTGTAGTGCGCATTCATATCGAGTGCAAATAAATGTGCAAATCAACACGGAGAGCTTGCCTTGGTCATTTTGGGCTGGGAACTATTTTACAGTGCGGAAAAACACAGCCGAAGCACACAGGGAGAATCCCTGTTATGCACCACGTTGGGAGTTCCCCTGTTACGCAGCATGGTGTGTGCTTCGGCTCTGTTTTTCTAGGGAGTGTTATACTATCTATTGCACAATGTTATAATATTGTTATATGTGAGTTGTGTTTTTGTTTCATTCACATGTTTGATTAGTCCTTTATTATTTATTAATCTGATGACATCTCCAAAGCTCAAAATGCTCTGTCCCACCTTGTGATATTGCCTTGTGTGTAGTGATATTTTTCAAGTTAACAGCTACTTTTTACCTTTTGTTTAGTAAAGATTGACAAGTCCAGGGCTGAAATCATCCCAGTGATCTAGTGAAGGTGAATGGAGTTTAAAAAAAAGCGGAGCACTTCCTGTATTACCACATGACATAAGATGGAACAGAGAGTTTTCTGTTGAGGGAAAAACTCAGCCTTTAATATTCTGGGTTCGTGCATTAAACATGTGCGAATGAAACATTATAACACAGAAAATAGTGTAATATGGGCCCTTTAAGGTTAAGGATACGGTGAATATACTTTATGGTCCCTGTAGGAAGATAAGTTCTCTGCATTTGATCCATCCTTAAAGCTATACTACGTAACTTTCCTGAAAGATGTCATCACATGCAAATGGAGATTATATTGCTTTGCCTTCCACAGTATAGCATAGCAACAAACATGTCTATCTCCATTGAGACTACCAGACCAAGTTACAGGTCAGATCTGTGGAGAGGTGACCCTGCTCACTGTCATTGAGGGTATTTTTGAGCAATAAAAACACCAGTAATTAGAATCAAACGGATAATGTTTAAAACCATACTGTGAAACATTCCCAGGTGGATGATGAAAACTGATGAAAATGTGACAAAATGTACACACACATGCCCCACTTGGCTTGGGAATCAAACCTGTGACCTTATTGTTGTATGGTTAAAGAAATAACACAATGGAACCTCGCCATTTTAATTCACAATGGAAAAGTTTGAGTCTGAATTTTAATTGTCAGTATCAGTGCCTTGACAGATGCACTTTCTTTTTGTGTGCCCGATGCATATTTTTTGTATTGGACTGCTTTTGGAAACTGCATTTGAAATGATCTCATTACATTTTGGGGGGATTTATGAAAAGGCTGTCTCCTCCACTAACATAAATCCTGACAAATCGAATTATAAGATGACTCCATGTTACTCACTATTACATTGATTCAATTACCCAGCGAAATGTCTTTAAATCTTTTCCACATTTAATCGTACTACTGCGCCACATTGCGTGATTTTAGGCAATATTAAACCTATAGCATTAGGTTAGAGAGAAACCGAGAAATGCCATATAAATGCACAGTACTTTGGCAATTTTATTTTATTTTATAATCATGTATTTGCCTTTTAAATGGAAAATGTAATTATCAAATGAAATAACAAATAAATGTGTTATGCCATTTATGATTTCAATTTATTCACTATGAAAATTTTATTGTTGGGTTTTCATATTTTAATTTCAGTTTCTTGTTGCTATAAATGTCTGGGGAAAAGCGTGAATGTGTAGCGTGAGCTACAGTATGTGCTTGGATGCCTCCTGCAGTTCGAACCATGTCTGAAAATTGAAATTAATGAAAATGCTCAATGGTAAATTAGATGTTGCTGATCTAGTGAGCTTATACAGCTCTGGAAAAAAATAAGAGACCACTGCATTTTTTTCTGAAATCAGCATCTCTACATGTATTACAGCCATTCCATTCCAGCGTCTGTTGAATTCCAACACAAACACAAAGCTGAGCTACTTCAGTTCTTGCACCAGGGGTGGAATAAAGTCACCCAAAAACAATGTGAAAGACTTGTGGAGAACATGCCAAGACGCATGAAAGCTGTGACTAAAAATAAGGGTTATTGCACCAAATATTGATTTCTGAGTGTAAACATTAGTATTATGTTGTTTTAAAATGAATTTGATCTTGTTTCTTTGCATTGTTTGAGGTCTGAAAACATGTATCTTTTTTGTTATTTTGATCATTTGTCATTTTCTGCAAATAAATGCTCTAAACGATAATATTTTTATTTGGAATTTGGGGGAAATGTCAGTAGTTTATAGACTCAAACAAAAATGTTCCTTTTGCCCAAACACATACCTATAAGTATTAAAATCAGAAAAACTGATCATTTTCCAAAGCTGTATGTGTGATAGTCTTTTTTTATTTTAATATATATATTATTTTAATATATAATATTAATTTTTTTTATTTTAATATAGAATATTTTTTCAGACCAAAGTTTAGCTTGTTTTCATACCTCACAGTTTCGACTGCTCGTTCGAGTGCTCATGTGATGTTGCTGCGACATGTCCAGTCAGCTCATTTAAAAAGGTTTTGGCGCTGTCTTTCTACCAGTGGAGGCAAGAAAAGGCTCCATCTTTAAACCAGGACAAGGGAGTTTTTATACTCTTACAAACCTGAAGGAGTCGTCCTGCCTCCATCCAATAAATTCAATTTTAAAAAATCAATATTCAATAAATCAGTATAGCAAATGATGCTAGCTACAAGTTTTCGTTACTATTAAGTACTTGACTCCCCTGAACACCTCATAGCTCCCCCGTTTGCCCCTATTTAGCCCTTTGGCCCGCATGTAGATTTGTTTGTTTAGTGTACTTGAATTTCACTGTGCTTGTCCTTCATATGCAGCCATACAACACTTTTCGTGCCAAATCTGGAGTAATATAATATTATATTTGAGGGAACAAAAGGATTTAAACAGTGATTAGCTCATGACTGGGGTAAAACACAAGGGAAACAAAGGCTTAATAACCAATCCACACAAACAAACAAACAAATAATGCAGAGCGATCACGCAAAACTGTAGCTCTATGTTAGTCCAATTACAAACATGTGGATAGGCTTAACGCTACTATAATGAGCTTTGTGAGATTTTGACTTTTTTAAAGCCTTCAAGTACATGAAAAGTCCAGACTAAGTTACATAGAATTGTTGTTTGCAAGTTTATAGGACACATTTAGCATATCTACTAGGGCTGTTACAGTAGAAGTATCGAAAATCAGATACTAATCGATACTAAAACTATGAAATTCACACTAATTTGAGCAGGTATCAATTCTTAAAAAGTCACATTCACAGGAGAGAAATGAACCTTTCCTGAATAGCTTTAGAATGAGCTTGAGCTGTATAAAATAAAGTATTTAATGTTTTATTTATTTGTAAGTAAACCTGATTGCGACTTCTGTTGGAATGAAAAAATAATGTTATTGTTCAAAAATGTCTAAATCTCCAGGCTCTCATGCTGTGATGATGCTCAATTCAGTCTGTATTATAAAAGATACCAAATTCTGACCTTTGACCCCAAACAAATGTCTTTATTGTTCCAACACATTAGGGACCTGGATTTAAACTGGCCTCTAGTGATCAGATTTGGGATTCGGGATTGGAAGTGCGTCATTCCCTTTTTACTATCTTATAAATATTGACCAAAATCCTTTTAAGAGCTGTAGAATATGTTTTTCATTCCATCTGTAGTCCAATAGATCTGTTTTTCAATCAGGATAACCTTGGGCTAAAGCTTCTTTGCATGTTAAAGGGCCTATACTGCGCTCTTTACTGATCTAATGTTGTTTCTTCATGATTTCAGACTTGCAATTGACAATCTCTTCTGAATTAAAGGAAAAGTAACGTTATTTTACAATCTGAGCCTTCTTTCGGTAATAAAACAAGTCGTTTGACTCACCCATATCACGTTCGTGTCATTTGGAGCTGTTTGAAGAAAGTTATGTTGTAGCGTATCCGTTAGCATTTGTATTGGGGCATTACTTTGCGTTGTCCAAATAACACAAACTTTAGCACTTTTCAAATCATAGAAGCCCGATGTCTTAATGTAAGAATTCGTTTGAAGCAAAAGTGGCCTGTAATCCGAGATTTATCCATAGTTTTCAGCTTTGCGTTTCATGTTTGGGTCCCGGGAGCAGTCCGCGCATGCGCACTGGCGTCCTCATCTACTCGAAACTATGGCTAAATCTCGGATTACAGGCCACTTTTGCTTCAAACGAATTCTTACATTAAGACATCGGGCTTCTATGATTTGAAAAGTGCTAAAGTTTGTGTTATTTGGACACCGCAAAGTAATGCCCCGAGCATATGATACAGCACCATGTTAACGGATACGGGATCATTACTAGAACAGAACGGCTCAACATAAGTTCTGCGATACTGCTCCAATTGAGGGTGAGTAAAACTACTTGTTTTATTGCCGAAAGAAGGCTCAGATTGTAAAAAAACGTTAATTTGCCTTTAAAGGTAAAAAGGTAGCTGTTAACCTGAAAATTACCACTACATGACACCACAAGGTGAAACAGACCATTTTGAGCTTTGGAGAGATAGACAAACTAATAACTAATAACTCAAACAACATGTGTGAATGGAATGAAACAAAACACAACTCCAGGTATGTTTTTGATGTGAATGTGAATGTGAAAACGTTATAACATGGCTTAAAGCTCTTAAAAATCCATTTTGTGTAATATAGGACCTTTACTAGTTTTCCAGTTTGGTTTCACACCATGTTTACATCTAAAAAGCAGCATTTACAATCTGAAATGTCTGTAAATTAGCATTAAATTAGATACTTTATTAGTAATGTGTGATGTATCATGTTGTAAAAGTTGCAGCAGGTGTTTAGATAAGTGGCTCTCCTCCAAGGTTTTAAGGACAGGATGAGTGTATACCCTAAACATTTTAATTATCATCTTTATTACTACTATTACTTATCTCTATGGCGATATTGTTATTGCATAGTCTGGAAAATTTGTGTCATGCATTTGCTCATTTGCAAATGCTTATATTCCTAAAATAAAGAGACCTGAACTGAACTTAGCCTGGTGACAGAACTTGTTTGTATCTGTGGAGATAGATACGTTTAATGCCAGGTAAAGACAATTAATTAATGTAATTAATCGCCATGGAGACAAATAGGTGACAGATTCCTCCACCAGAAAAGTTACATTGTGCATCTTTAATTGTACAGCACTAGTGTTGTCGCAATACTAACATTTTAAACTTGATTTCAATATCAGGAATAGACTTGATACTCAATACAGATTCCAATACCACAACACTGTTTATTTAGACAATAGAATGTGATTTTTAACATAAAATTGTAATACTTTCTTTTAAATTACCATGTGGCCTTATGTGTAATCCTTTAGTCGTCCAGGTAGTTTAGTGGTCCATGGGCGTGTACTAGTCTATGTGCTCTTATGCTTGTTCTGCTACAGCTCCAGATCTTTCTAAAGCTTCAGGAAAGGTTCATTTCTGTCCCGTAAATATGACTTTTTAAAGATTTTTAAGATTGATACCTGCTCAAATCTAGTTTTCCTGCTTTCAACAACCTCAATCCACACAGCACTGGCATGTTCCAGAGTCTGAGACAGAGGAAGTGTGCTGAAATCTGCATGTATGTTCAGTCTGAGAAATAGTCTTGTGATTCAGAGCGACAGCCTGTTTGGTGAGGGCAGGCTAGTCCATGTTTGTTTACCCTCCACGGACAATCTCCTTAGGTAGCGGGGACTTAGCCATAACACTAGTACATATATACAAACCTGCTAGCATCACGCTAACCCAGATGCCTTTGTTGGCGTGGCGGCCGTGCGTGACTTTGGTCCTTTTTAGACGAGGCTTGCGTGACGTGACATTGGCTCTCGGTTGTATATCCTCTCCACACAGGGGGGTATGTAACTGCCCCACCCCGAGACCAATGAAGTTGATCGAATAAACAGCGTGGGATTAGGACCCGGCGTTGACATGCGAGGACCACAGATGGGGCTGTGTAAAGTGGACAGTCACGGGATACAGCCAAGGCTCTCTCGTCACCTCATTCATTTTCACCTGTTGGATTTGAGCTGCTCTTGAAAGACTTCTCATACTCATAAACAACATAACTGCACACAACTAACTATAAATAGACAATGCATAATTAGTATATTACAAGGAGACAGCGGGATTTTCTTGGGAATTCATATTTAACATTAAGATGCAGGATAGCAACCAAAGTTCAAAGTCAGCTTTATTGTCAAAAACCATATAGGTTATATAGGTTGCACACACAGGATTTGAAATTGCAGCGCTCCTTAGGCCCACAGTGAACATTAAACATCTGATAAACTAGACAATAAACACCATGACTAAAACATCACATATACCTGTACCACATATACCTGTAGCAAAAGTACAGTAAACTTGCAAAAGTACAGTAAACTTGTACAAACAACAAAAATCATTTGCCTGTTTGTTTAACTGTGCAAATGAATATCTATAAATTATGTGGTTGTCTTGTTATTTTAATCTATTGAATTAATATTTTATAAAATACAATAATATTTTTGTAGGCCTACTAGCAGAGTGCAGTTATAATAACTCTCTTAATTAACAACTAGTAGGGTTTTCTGTCAAATGACCACACATACAAATAATAATAATAATAATAATAATAATAATAATAATAATAATAATAATAATAATAATAATAATAATAATAATTAACCTGTTGATTTTATGTATATGAATTATTTGAAGACTTTTGCAGCCTAGATCTGGAACTTAACTAGACCAGGATCAAAACAGAACCAAAGGATCAAAACAGAACAAAACCAGATCTCCATTAGGACAAAACTGGTATCAAGTGGGATCAGTGTCTGCGTACACTGGTGTATGAGTGTGTATCTGTGTGTGTGTGTGTGTGTGTGTGTGTGTTTGTGTGTGTGAGTGTGTATGTGTGTGTCAATGGGTGGGTGATTCCTTTATGTAAAGCGCTTTCAATGCCTTAAAGGCGGAAGATTTAATATACAGCTCTGGAAAAAAATAAGAGACCACTGCATTTTTAATAATAATAATAACAATAACAACAATAATAATAATAATAATAATAATAATAATAATAATAATAATAACAATAACAATAATAATAATAATAATACATTTTATTTATATAGCGCTTTTCATTACACTCAAAGACGCTTTTCCTGAAATCAGCATCTCTATATGTATTACAGCCATTCCATTCCAGCGTCTGTTGAATTCCACAAAGCTGAGCTACTTCAGTTCTTGCACCAGGAGTGGAATAAAGTCACCCAAGAACAATGTGAAAGACTTGTATTATATATATATTGATTTCTGAACTCTTCTTAAATGTTAACATTAGTATTATGTTGATAAAAGGAGAAGTTCAATTTGTCAACTGGACAAAGTTTGTTTGGTTGAAAACGTTTCGCCGCTCATCCGAGAGGCTTCGTCAGCTCTAGTAAGAATACTGGTAAGACACTTGCTTATATCTTGCTGCAGGGAGGAGCTAACTAGCTAACTACTTTCCGAACCTATCTCATTGGTTTCCGTCTTTTGTTTCTCTGGCGTCTAGATAACGATCCCTATTCATCCCTACGACCGTTTTTCCCACCTCTGGCCCTGCCCGGCTAGCCCTATTCTTACCCTGTTTGCTTGATCTAGGCTTAAGAATGGAATTGTAGATGGGATGCAAATTATGTCTGACTCCACCATTTCTGTTCAGAGAAGGATTCTCTTTTTTGACAAAAATAGCCTCTTTAACTCCCCTCTCAAACCAATTCTTTTCCCTGGCTAAGATCTGAACCTCACTGTCCTCAAAAGAATGGCCCGTGGCTTCTAGGTGAAGACGGGCGTGCCAGAGTGGACCGTCATCTGCCGTATATCTTCACCTAGAAGTTGTTTTAAAATGAATTTGAGCTTGTTTCTTTGCATTGTTTGAGGTCTGAAAACATGTATCTTTTTTGTTATTTTGACCATGTCATTTTCTGCAAATAAATGCTCTAAACGATATTTTATTTGGAATATGGGAGAAATGTCAGTAGTTTCTTGACTAAACAAAAAATATTCCTTTTGCCCAAACACATACCTATAAGTAGTAAAATCAGAAAAACTAATAATTTTCCAGTGGTCTCTTATTTTTTTCCAGAGCTGTATCACAGGACCTACAGCCATGTCCAGACTGCATATACTTGTAGCGTGTGGAAGTCTTTGGACCATTTTCACTTTTGTCTGCAGACAGGTACGGTGGCAACACTAGCCTGCACCTGTAATGTAATACTCCAGATTTGTGTTGTTGTTGTGCGTTTGCAGGATGTATGGTCTCACTGAAGCAGCCGCAGAGTCATACAATGTGCTCAGGTGACAGCAGCTTTAACATGATGGGACTTAATGAATTGGTTCAGTCAGAGGTTAAATTAAAAGGTGATGAGTCGAGTCAGGAGGTGTTTGAGCTTGTATGAACCCAACAAGAGGTCAGACCCTGTTACTGTAATATGTACATGAGAGACAGTAGCTCATTTATTTATTTCCTTCTATTTATTTAGCGTTATAGGTGATTTGACTATTTAACATTTGATTCAGAGAAATGCTAATTGGGAAAGACTATTATATCGGCCATCCAGTGATGTTTAATGGATGTATATTCTTAAATCGTTAAGTGTGGATTAAACCAATGGCAGAGAGATGAAATAAATCTTAAATAAATACATCTTATAGCCACTGCATGTATATATGCCCCACGTTTTGTTAAAGAAGACCTGTTGTGTTGCTATGTAGTTATAATCTGTGACACTCATGGCTCATTGTTATAATATGCACATTTTAAAATCACAATATTCATCTAAAATGACTTAATGAAAGAAACAAGTCTGCTGTCTTATGAGTTAGAAAAATGTGGTGCCCAGTGGTCAGCACTTTCAATGGATAACTGCAGATCCCGCTAGAGGATTTTTTTTATCACGCCAAAATGTCAAATCTTAAGAAAATAAAACTGGAGAATGAAATAAGTACAGAGCAATGGGTGTATCCCGGTGGCAGTGAAAACGGGGATTGATCTGCAATATGGGGTGAAAGTAAGTGATTAAAGATGACTCAAACATGCATGATTCACTCCACTTACAACTTCTGGTGAGTAAACGGTGAAGAGAAACAACTCTAACAACTGTATTTTGCATAATAGGTCTGCTTTAAAGCCGCTGAACCTGATTGTTACTGTCTTTAAAATGTGATTAAACAGAAGTGCTTCATTTAAAACATTTTGCGCTTAGTTATTCCTCACTTTCCTAACATTTTTCTCCTGTGACTGTGTGCAGTCTGGAGGTTTCGTGTCACGAGATCTTGTCCTATCCCTCCGTCTTGATAAAAAAATCATCTTGGTGTAGTTGAAAGCGGCAGAGCAGGGGTTAACCTCTGTCTCTGCTTCTCTGATTGGCCCCGTGTACACTGTGACAGGACACCTCTGCTCCTCCACTGACTGACAGCCTAATGTTTTCATGAATAAAGCATCAGCGCCATCACTTGATCCTCTGCCCTGACACATTCACCTCCTCACCCATTTAATTACATGGGGCTGTGTGTAGTGTTACAGTGCGGATACTACACTGAGTAATTGCACACATTAAAGAGACATTTTCACACATAATTCAGGCTGGAGGAACTACTGCTCTTGGGTTAAAGATGTAACTTTGTGGTTGGGGGTCCGTCACCTGCCTGTTGCTATGGAGATGTCATTTCTCTGCCTGTAATGTTCCGCCATATGACATTAAACAGCTCTACCTTACGTTTATTCAACTACAGGTGGTTTTATAGCTCAAAAATACCTATAAAAACATGTATTCATATCTGACCTGTAACTTGGTCTGGTTTGTGCCATCCTATGAAACATTCCAGACAAAGCAATAACATCACCATGGAGAAAAGCAATTTGCCGATTCTCCACCAGAAAAGTTACAGAATACAACTTTAAATGGTCTTCATCTAATCAGCTGCTTTGATCCTAAATGTTTCTAAACTATCAAAGAGGAAAAGTTAATTTAATCCATTACAAGTGGACGAAGTTTGCCTCCCCAGTCCCTATTATTCCTACAATGAATAAATAGAGTAGTAGTAGTAGTAGCAGCAGCAGTAGTAGTAGTAGTAGTAGTAGTAGTAGTAATTATATCATAGTATAATAAATGTAGTGCAAGTAGCAATAGAAGTAACAAATAACAGCAATTATAGGAGTAGTCATTACAGTATGGTAATTAGAAGTAGCAGCAGTAGCAGCAGCAGCAGCAGTAGTAGTGGTAGTAGTAGTAGTAGTAGTAGTTATATCATAGTATATTAAATGTAGTGCAAGTAGCAATAGAAGTAACAGCAATTATAGGAGTAGTCAGTACAGTATGGTAATTAGAAGTAGTAGTAGTAGTAGTAGTAGTAGTAGTAGTAGTAGTGGAGTAAAATTGTGTCATTGGGTCTGGCTTGTTAATTGGCAGGATTAATAGTTAATTGAAAAGTAACAGTAGTAGTAGTAGTAGTAATAGTAGTAGTAATAGTTGCAGTTCAGCGAGTATTATTTTGTCATTTGGTGTTTCACTTTTGTAAAAAGTCCCATAATCTTTTCCTACACCCATTTTCTAGCCCACTAAGAGCCAGGATTAATTACTTGTATTCATTTGAAAAGAAGTTTTAGCTGCACTGGTTGAGTTCTGTTTAGCTTTGCGTGACACAGGCGCATTAGTGTAGTTTTCCTCCCATATGCATCTAGCCCGAGGGCCATCTGCCTTTTATTATTCAATGATTCGAATCACAGCGTAATCTTTTTAACAGATTACATCCTGGTTATGAGAGGAATACAAAGTTGTTAATAGGATCACAGATAATAAGATAAGAATAAGATTAGTGGTTAGTAAGATGAAGGAGTGGTGGCATCTTTCTTATGCGTTCAAATTGTTTTCAGATATTTTTGCATGAATTCACATATGAACCAACAAAGCCAACACACAGAGAAGGAGAACAACTTTTTTTTTATTTACAAATTATGTAACTTTAATAAAAGTTGTAAAACATCTACATCTTTCATTTCTTTCATTTCTTTCATTTTAAAACAAGCTTTAATTCATATTTCAATCATGCCACTTTTAAGACCATGATGAAGGAGTGGTGGCATGTGTTTGGATTTTGGTCTGATTTATTAAGTTTTAAGTTTTAATAAGTAGGCAGGTTTTCAGTCAGATTTAGCAAAATATGCAAAATCCCCTGTATATTTTTAAAGAACACAGTACATCAAAATACAGTATATCAATAAAAAGAAGCAAGAAATGTAAGCCTGGCTGTTGTCATGTTTGTTTTGAAGGTCCCAAAAATGGTCAATTTTGGCAGTTTTTACACATTATTTTTATATATATAAACATTACATGATGAAAAACTTGTAATACATTTTTTTTTACATGTATGCGAGAAAACTACAGCAGAAGTTTCAAATTGATATCTCTACATTTACGATTTTTTCCTGCTGTGTCTCGCCTAAGCATATCAACCATATAAAGCCATTAAGACATTTCCAATTCTCACAGAAAATGAAAAGCATCTATTATATTTAGTTTTAGCCTTAGGCCTGATTTCATGTTGTTCACAGCCTTATCAGACTGGCGTTCCCACACTCCTTCACCTCTCTCGTTTCCCACTGCACTTGAACGTCCCAAAATAGCCAAACTGGAGCCTTTATTGTGGCCAGGTGTTTTTTTCTGAACAGGAATTTTATTAACAGCCCCCGCCTCTTTAAAACTGGAATCCGAAGAGCACTTATTTATAGTTTCACCACTCAAACACATTGGTGCAAGTGAGAAGCAGGTTTTTTTTAACAGTAATGTAATGTATGTCAGATGTGAGGGCAGCTTTTAACAGAGAGGCTCTATCTCCAAAATAGACTTTACAAGAATATACCGCATACTGTACATACAGTAAAATTTGCTTATTTATGAGACCAAGTTAGATTCAGAGTTATTAATTCAACAGAGCTTTGAGATGCAGTATAAAACAGTTACAACATTGTATTACTTATGTGTTCAAGGTTAAAAGTTAAATTAATCAGAGCAAACACAATGAATCAACCCACGTTTTTAAAAGGTGAATTATGTACATTTTTTGGAGAAACGCCACCTCCTGCTTTTTTAATGGAGATGTTATTTATTTGCCTTGATTGTTCCACAGTATGGCATTAGTTTAGCATCAGTTTCCATGGAGACAAGCAGGACCACTACCAAGTTATAGCTCAGATCTGTGGAGAGATGTATGTTATTTTTAAACATGCAAAACATACATAATGTTATTTATTTGATTTCTTTTAGTAATAAAGACAATCTGTAATTGAAAAAAAATGCAATACTGATAGAGTTTGTAGTTTGATAATGCCATACTGTGGAAGATTTCAGGCAAAGCAATACACCTTCATGGAAAAAAGCAGGTAGTAGAAAAGTTACACAGTGCTCCTTTAACTACACATTCAGTCATCAGCATTTGGAAACCAATTTGCAAATATTAGTCTATGTATATTTATTTTAGAATAGAATAGAATAATCTTTATTGTCATTATGTCAGGTAAAAACATAACGGAAATTGGGAATATATTTATTTTATTATCATATGTAACTTGTTGATTAATAATACTTACTACATAAGGCCTTGCACTCTTTTTAACATTGACAATAAGAACGCTGCACAATATACAAATTCATGATATGTTGTAGTAAGATGGTAAACAAATAAAGAAAATAAGAAGCTATAGATTAACAATATTTAGGGTAAAATGTAGTTGTAGTGTCTTGGATTGAATCAAATTTCACAATGTATGTTTTAAGCTACACCAGTAGGGCTTGAAGAATGCATTTTCCCTGTACTTCTCTTTATAACAGTGGAGCTGCCTGGAGGTGGATAGAGCAGGATCTGAGTCAGTGTGTCCTGGGATGACCCGTGTCCAATCCTCCTCAGCCCTGGGTCACTGCATCTGACCTGGAGGACTTAAGTAAGAACAGAGAGCAGAGGGAGAGATGAACTGCAAGGAATACAAGGGGCTTTAAGTATGTGGTAAAAATGACAATGAAAACTAAATCCTTTTCAGATTTCATTTTGTGATTGTAAAATGCTGTTTTAGGTCTGGCTTAATTTTGATCCAGTTTAGTGTTAAAGCTACAGTTTTACCCCAAAAATAGACAGGGGCAGAGGGAGAAAAAAAACCTACATGCATTTCAGATTGTATTATATAAAAAAAGATCTAACTTACTTCTAATGTGGACCAGTAGAAGTTTGTAAAGCCCTACATTACAACTGGTCTATTACAACATATTAGACTTGGTTTATTTCTAGTTTAGACCAGGCGTAGTCCTACTTTAGGTTGAATTGGACCCCATGTAATCCTAGTTTAGTCCTAGGATAGACCTGGTTTAGTCCCAGTTTACTCATGTTAATACAAGATGCTTGGAAAGTCTAATATTTTTTGCATTGGTGCAGAAATTAACAATCACTCACTTAAATCAAACAAGATTTCAAACATTTCAAATATCCTTTAAATCTATGTTTGTCTTTTTCAGCTTGAATTAGTTAGTTATTTGCTGTGGTATTCGTTCGGGTAAAGTCAAATAAAGACTTCCTTTATAACTGCTCCATCTCACGCAAACGCCAGTCTATATTCTCAATATGTGCGCCCCTTTTTCACGCTCTCTCTTTCTATCTCTCTCACACTCTTCCCTCTCTCTTTTTCTGTCTGCCTCTTTCCCTCTCTTTCATCTGTCTCTCTCTCGCTCTCTCCTTGGGCCCTCCACCCAGTCACGTCCTGTTAGTTTTGTTAATTGCGTACATAAATATTGTACAGAGTCTGCCTAATGTTATGGTTAATTTCCGCAAAGCTTGACATCACAAGTAGGAGTTGGGCGAGTGTGGTTCCTTCACTTGAAAATAACTGCTTAGATTATGGAGATGTATGCCCAAAACACTGTATGTGATCCAATAATTAGGCTACTTTTAATATTAATTACTTAAGCCATGTTAGAATGTTGTTACCTCCTCAGAACATGTGGAGTTGTGTTTTGTTTCATTCACACATGTTCAAGTAACCCTTTATTATTAGTCTGTCTACATTTCCAAAGCTCAAACTGCTCTTTTCCACCTTGTGATGTCATGCATGGTAGTTTTCAAGTTAACAGCCACCCTTTATTTTTTGTTCACTAGAGATTGGCAGTTCCAGGGCTGAACTTATCCAAATGATTCTAGTGAAGGGATATGGAGTCTAAAAACACAATGGATCACTTCCTGTATTGCCACATGACGTCACAAGGTGGAACAGAGTTTTTCATTTGAAAGAAGAACTGAATATGCAGAGTTTGCGTGTTAAACATGTGTGAATGAAAGAAAACAAAACTCCAGGCATGTTTTTGATGAGGAAACATTATATAATACATCAGAAAATGGCCCAATACGGGTCCTTTAAAAAATCACATAGCATAGACTCCACCTCAAAAACTCCAAAACTCAAAATGTAGTTTTTTTGTTTTGCAGCTAAGAATAGTAAATCTTGTTGTTATATAAAAATGTGAAAAACTTAAAAACATTATAAAATTACACTTATAATTTGATTCAATTAATGTTGTTGTATCATTTATCAAGCCATAGCAGCAGTAATGTGTAATACAAAAATAAACTTGTAAGAATTTTAAGTAGAAGCACTTGACTAGGCAGCGCATATTTTAGTACTCATCTAACTATTGTGGACTCCAGTGTACAAAACAAAAAAAAGGAGAAAAAACTTCACAAAAACATGTCAACCACTGCACAACTGGCCTATTTTTAGCAGTAATAAGCTCTATACTGACTCATAATAATCAGTTGTAAATAGCCGTTTGGTGCATTCTCTGTGTATGGCGCCACATTTATCACCACACACAGAAGCAGACTGAAGAAGTTGAACTACGAGTCTGTTCTGCCCAAGGGCACGTGAAGACATTATTGAGGCTGTTGTAGTACATGGTGCATAGCGCGCGGCAGCTGCCAAGTAAAACACCAAACTGGAAACAATTGAGTTTACATTTACACAGTAATACCGTTTACTTTGTCATAGTAACACTTCCTCTATTACTCGGGCCATAGCCTAAATATAGACAATCTGTTTTTATTATTTATTTATTTTATTTCCTGTTTGCATCCTTAAGTGTTTTGCAAATTAGACATTTCTGTACTTTTGAATACATTTTTGTTTTAATATTATAATGTAATCATTATCTATAATCTTGTATTCATCACACTGGATATTCCGGAAAAGAAATTAAAAGAAAGATTCCAGAAAAGAAAGTAAAAGAGTAGATAATTTTTGAATGCGTTATTAGGACATTAAATATTCTGGTGAACAAATTCTAGTGAAGGATCAGGCCCTTTTCTACATGGAGATGATATTGCTACGTCTGGAATGTTTCACACTATGGGCTTAAACATAATATCTATGTTCATAAAAAGAAGCAAATGACGCCTCCAGGCTGAGTTACAGGTCAGATCAGTGGAAAAGCAAGCCTGCTCGCTGTAAGAATACATGGTTTTAAGGTATTTTTGAGCAAGAAAAACATCTGTAACTGATAGATTATAGATAGATATTTAAAGATTGAATGCCATATTGCAGGATATTTTAGGAAAAGCAAAAAAAAATTTTAAAAAATCTCCATGGCATACAACAAAAAAGCCGTTGGCAAAGTTACTCAAAGATTAATATCTGAGCTTTAAAGGTGCAATACTTTTCTGGTGGAGGGTTCGTCAAATGCTTTTCTCCATGGAGATGTTATGCTTTGTCTGGAATGTTTCATATTATGGCATTAAATCTTTCAAACCAGACCAAGTTACAGGTCAGATCTGTAGAAAGGTGACCCTGCTCACAGTCAGAATGTGTCTTTTTCAAGGTATTTTTGAGCTATAAAACCACTTGTAACTGAGTAAATGTAAGGTAGTGCTGTTTAATGTCACACTGTGGAACATTCCAGGCAGAGCAATGAAAAATCCATAGAAACAAGCAGGTGACGGACCCCCAACCGAAGAGTTACATAGCGCATCTTTAACTTGAGCGCTAACTCTGCTTTATTGTATGGTGCTACTGCTTCCATAGCTGTACAGCTTCTGAATCATAAATAAGTCTTTCCTCAATGACTTCTTCTCATGCAATATCCCCCTTTTGCAAAAACAAGCCCAAAGTCCAAATAGTCCGGGCTGGTTCTGGACAGGGGCTCTGTGGACATTTGATCTGTAGCATAATGAAGTATTAGCTTGCGTTACAGCGTGGGCTCAACCTTTTTTTACGGAGCGCCATAGAGCTCTTGCCAGCAGTCATCAATATTTAACAGCTGGTGCTATTATGAAATTCTTTATGGGCTAATGTGGCCGGTCGGTTTGCACGCAAGGCCCTGGACGAGTGCCAGCGCCCTGTCAGAGCACAGGGGGGAGAGATTGACAGACGGCTGGCTCGCGTGACAACAGAGCCTTGATCTACCAGCTCCTCTCTCTCTCTCGCTCTCTCTCTCGCTCTCTCTCTCTCTCTCTCGCTCTCTCTCTCGCTCTCTCTCTCTCTCTGTGTGTGTGTGTGTGTCTATAGGGCTTCTCCGCTGTGGATTTCCTGAGAGAGAGAGGGAGAAAGAGGGGAGAGAAAAGTAAGAGAGAAGGTAGATTGAAGGGGGTTAGAGAGGGAGAGACAGGAAAAAGAAAAGAGAGGGGGAAAAGAGAAGAAGTGAAGGGAGCGATAGAGGGGAGAGGGAGAGCGATAGGTAAAGAGAAGGAGGAAGAAAGGCGGAGAGCGAGAATGCGAGAGAGATGAAGAGGGAGGGAGAGAGATGAGAGAAAGAGAGAGGGTGGGGGTTAAGAGAAAAAAGAGAGAGACGGAGAGGAGAGAGAGGGTGTGGGAAACAGGAGGGAGGGAGAGAAAAAATACAGAGATAGGATATGAGGGATAGGTAGAGAGATAGAAAGAGGAGAGAGGTTAGGGGAAGAGAGAAGTATAGAAAGAGAAAATGGAGAGAAAGAGGAGGTACAAAGACACAGACAGATAGAAGGGGAGAGAAAGAGGGGGAGAAAAAGAAGAAAAGGAAAAGAAAGAGAGAGAGAAGGGGAGAGGAAAGTAAGAGAGAGGGGAGAGGGTGTGGAAGGAGAGAGGGAGAGAGACAGGAAGGGGAGGGGGGAGAGAAGGAGGACAGAGGGGGTGAAGGGAGCGACAGAGGGGAGAGGGAGAGCGATAGGTAAAGAGACGGAGGAAGAAAGGGGGGGGCGAGAATGTGAGAGAGATGAAGAGGCATGGAGAGAGAAAGGGAGGGAGAGAGAGATGAGAGAAAGAGAGGGTGGGGTGTAAGACAAAAAATGAGAGAAAGGGAGGGAGAGAGATAAGAGAAAGAGAGAGGGTGGGAGGTAAGAGAAAAAGAGAGAGACGGAGAGGAGAGAGAGGGTGTGGGAAACAGGAGGGAGGGAGAGAAAAAATACAGAGATAGGATATGAGGGATAGGTAGAGAGATAGAAAGAGGAGAGAGGTTAGGGGAATAGGGGGAGAGAGAAAGAGAAAATGGAGAGAAAGAGAAAATGGAAAAGAGGAGGTACAAAGACAGACAGATAGAAGGGGAGAGAGAAAAAGAAGAGTAGGAAAAGAAAGAGAGGGAGAAGGGGGAGACAGAGAAGAAAAACGGGGGAATGAGAGAAAATGGGCGTGTCTAAGCACACACACACCCACACACACACACAGAAACACAGGCATTTGTTGTACTCACGCGAGCAGAGGGAGGAGGAGGAACAGCTCTGAAAATACTGTGGCTTAAGTTTCCGATTAGACAAACAGAACCGAAGAGGCTGCCAAAAGGGGGCGCCATTCTGCAGTCAAAATATTAAAACTTAAGACTGGAAAAGTTACGCAATATTCATTATCTAAATATTCATACGTTCATGTTTATTTTGTTTAAAAAAGTCTGACAGTTCAGAAAATATTTGGCAATTTAAAGTGTTATTTAGCTCCTATTTTAAAAGTGCACTATGTAACTTTTCTGGCATCTGCTTCTCTCCTTAATGCTTTGCCTGGAATGTTCCACCATATGGGTTTAAACTTCCTTTTCCGTGCGTCTACTCAGTTACAGATGTTTTTGATGCTTTGGAAAACATGCATTCTTACTCTGAGTGGGCTTGCATTTGCACAGATCTGACCTGTAACTTGGGATGGTGGTGTCAGCTGATTTTCTCATGGAGACAGAGGTTTAAAACCATATTGTGGAACATTCCAGGCAAAGCAATAACATCTCCGTGGAGACAAGCAGGTGACAGATTTTCCACTTGCACTTTTAATATAACATTTTGAAATCTACGCTATGCCGTGTGCACTCTGTAACTTTTTGGTTGAAGGTCTGTCTCCTGCTTGTTTCTATGGATACATCATTGCTCTGCCTGGAATGTTCCACAGTGTGACATTAAACAGAACTAACTTACATTTATTCAATTACAGGTGGTTTTATAGCTGAAAAATACCCCCCCAAAAAGGCATTCTGACTGTGAGCGGTGTTGCCTCTCCACTGTTCTGACCTGTAACTTGTCTGGCTTGGTCTCCATGAAGCTAGAAAGATTTAATACCACCGTGAAGCCATCCAGAGAAAGCAACAACATCTCCATGGAGAAAAGCATTTGACAGAAAAGCTCCACCAGAAAAGTCACACAATGCATGTTTAACACGAAGTAATTACTGTTTCAGAGTACAGACCGTGACATTTTCCATGCCGTATTTCCTTACCTATTCAGATATGATCAGCCAGGAATTCTTCTTTGGAATTCCTCGCATAGTATCACATAATAAATGACATCCAGATGGGAAAGAACAGCGGAAACCAGTTCTACAAAATTCCTTGCCTGACAACATTACAAGTCATGCAAATCGAAAAGCAAATCCTTGTGTCTCTTAATGCATGTGTTTAAACTATAATGCAAACCTGTAACATACAGTCTACACACTGCAAAAAGCCATATCTAGGAAAGTTGAAATGACTCATGTAAAGAACATTTGACTTTATTTGAGCAGATTCAACTTAACAAGCAAAATAAGTTGAATTAAGTGTGTTTTTTTTTTTTCATTCAACCAACATTCGATTTTGTTTATTTTAAATGCAAAGAGTTGTTCTGTTTCATATCTTAACCCTAGAACACTTTCGCTATAAAAAGTAACACCATCACTTTTGCCAGGTAATTTTTGCCAAAAACTTGTCATGAAAAATAGATCAAAATATGACAACACATGATAAATTAGAGTGGTTTTCTTCTATTTTCAACTGTGGTATGTGTAACAAAATGGGGAAAAATGCAACATATTGAAAATCATGTAAATACTTTTGCTCAGGTGAAAATTACCCAGCAATAGAGCTCTAGGGTTAAAGATGCATTGTGTAACTTTTCTGGTGGAGGATCTGTCACCTGCTTGTTTCTGTGGTTATGTTATTGCTCTACCTGGAATGTTCCACAGTGTGACATTAAACCACTCTACCTTACATTTATTGAATTTCAGGTGATTTTATAGCTCAAAAATACCTAGAAAAACAGGCACTCTGACTGTGAGCGGGGTTGCCTCTACACAGATCTGACCTGTAACTTGGTCTGGTTTGGTCTCCATGAAGATAGAAATGCCATATTTAATGGCATACTGTAAAACATTCCAGACAAAGCAGTAACATTTCAATGGAGAAAAGCATTTGACTCACCCTCTGCCTTTAAGTGTAACAAGATGTATTTTCATATTTTAACACCAAAAACCCTTCTTCCACTGGTAAATCATTTTACTTGTCAAGTGAAAATTACTCAAATCATGATAAAACGTTCTTAATTCAATGGATCTTATTCTTTTTTGCAGCGCAGTCTTCAGGCTAGATAGCTGTCACATTTAAATCATCCAAGTATGAAGTCCATAGAGAGGTAGCATGACCTTAAGTATCGCCTGTGAACTATATGGACCTTTTAGCTCAAAATACACGCTAGTTTGTGTCACGGTTTAACATACACTCACTCTATAAGTTAAAACCATGATCCCATAGTCTTTAAGAAGCCCTCAACACACTGTCATGCCATCCCCTCTCTCTATATCTTGTAATGTACACACTTATACTAAATATTGATACTCTTCTGTTCTTAGGTGAGACATTTCTTTGTGCTTAAAGTCCATTATCTCCAGACTGAAGCATGCACAGGAGGAGCGACATGTCTGTAGACGGCTAGTTTCATTGCCACGGAGAGTGTCATGGTCGTGTCAGCTCACGTCAAAAAGAAAGAGATGTCAAAAAGTGGCAGACATCTTTGTAAAGTCTTTGCAGTCAGTCCATTTTACCATCATAAGGGTGTAAAGTGTTATACGAGATTTTACAGAAATGTTCGAAATTCATGATGTTTTCTCACAGCAAAATGCTTCTGGAACAAAAGTAGTGAAATTTTTCTTGGTTTAGGTCACTAATCAAGAAAAAGTAAGTCAGAAGTGCTGATTGGCTATAGTTTCCAAGATATAGTATTGGGTCAAAATAGGAAATGTATGTAAAATAAGGCAAAAACGATTTTATCAGAAGGTACAGTGTGTCTACAAGTAACCAGTTCTATCTGAAAGCCTGTCTGCACATTCCAATACATTGATTTTAATATGTCTAGAGTTTTAACATCAAATATTTTTTGATTTCACATAAAAGAGATGCCTCGAAATTGTGTGCACCTGTCTTAAGATATTTCTAAATATTATTTTTAAGCAAAAATGCCTAAATCTATTGTATAAACAGATGTGATTTTGATGTAAAACAATATCAGGAGAATTAACGTTTTTTTACAATCTGAGCCTTATTTCGATAATAAAACAAGTTGTTTTACTCACCCATAGCACTTTGGTGTCATTTGGAGCACTTCCGGAGATGTTTTAGATTTGCAATATCCGTAACGTGAGTTCTCGAGGCACATGTTTGCGGTCTCCAAATAACACAAACTTTAGCAGTTTTCAAATCATAGAAGCGTAGACTAAGACATCAGTCTACGCTTTCGTTTGAGTCAAAAGTGGCCTGTAATCTGAGATTCATCCATAGTTTCGAGTAGATGAGGAGGCCATTGCGCATGTCCGGAGTCACAGCTTATTTCACTCTCAGCTCCCGGAAAACATGAAACGCAAAGCTGTAAATTATGGATAAATCTCAGATTACAGGCCACTTTTGACTCAAACGAAAGTGTAGACTAAGACATTGAGCTTCTATGATTTCAAAAGTGCTAAAGTTTGTATTATTTGGAGACCGCTCGGGGCATATATTATATGCTATATTATATTGTACATATTATAACTCGCGTTATGGATATTGCTAATCTAAAACATCTCCAGAAGTGCTCCATATGACACCAAACTACTATGGGTGAGTAAAACAACTTGTTTTATTACCGAAATAAAGCTCAGATTGTAAAAAAACGTTAATTCTCCTTTAAATATCTTGAGTAGATTAGCTAACCAGCACAGTTATCAATTGATCTTCAGTTCAGCTTATCAATATAAATGAGATTTAGCCACTTTTATCTCGAAAGCCGATCGAGTCCAAAAATTTGTAGACCTAAAGTTTCAGCCAAATTGTTACTCTTGATTTTTACCTTCAAAAGTTTAAGTTTTTAATCCATTTATGTCACAAATGTCACAGTCACAATTTTAATTTGAGATGATACTGTATTTTCTGTATTTATTTAGATTTCCATTCTAAGCATATTATACTTCGCCTAAAATGTTCCACAGTATGGCATTAGATTTAATTACAATGATTCTTGCTGTTAGCAGACTTGCCTCTCCTCAGATCCAACCTGTTGCTTGGCCTGTTTTTTATTTTATTTTATGTGGAACATTCAAGGTGTTATAACAGTAAAAGTATAAACTGGCCAGAGCTGAGATTTCACCACCAACCTTGAATTTAGTAGCACCACTATAATATCCATTACCTCTACTTAGAAGTTCCTCTGTGGATTTCATTTCAGCACTTCTTCATATTACAAAAACTATATTTAACAGACTATCAAAACCTTAACAGTTTAGTTGGTCTCTTCCTTCTGAATAAAACCTTAGACCCTTCAAATCTCAGTTTTTGGCAGCACCCACATCTCTCCAACTTGTCACTTTCAACTTCGCATACTGCCTTCAAAACCGAGCCCATAAACGCCTGGACATTACCTCCTCTGTTTTCTATTCGCACGAAGAAAATAGCTTTTTCGGAAAGTCAAATTCACCACGAATAAAGATCTTATTGTTGCCATGGAAGTGTGAATAATAATTAAACATGGCCGCTGTTTGTCTTTCCTGAGTCCTCTCCAAAATCTGCCGTAAGAAGGAAAACAAAAATATATGAGGCGCTGAAGGAGAGAAAGAAGCAAAATACAGACTTAATAGATTCATTTCCTTGTGCAATGCTTTCCAATGGGCTGGTCCATATTAGAGAATAGCTGTCAAAGTCTTATTTGTTTGGCTGGGTTCACACCTAAAGGAGGTGCTGACACAATACTTCAGTAATATTGGCCCAAACTGACACCTTAGACGCCACTTTATTTATTCGGAGAACTGAAGGGTCGAAGGAAAATATTTGGGATAAAATTTTGAAATGTGAGTGAAAAGTGGAAAAAGAACAGTTGAATTGGTCTGTCTACTGTTTGGTGTAATGGCATTTTCGGGTCTGGTAGAAAATCAATATTGTGTCTCTTCTTTTGTTAATAATGCAGTATATAAGGGAAATTGAGTCGAAGGAAAATATTTGGGATAAAATTTTGAAATGTGAGTGAAAAGTGGAAAAAGAACGGTTGAATCGGTCTGTCTACTGTTTGGCGTAGTGGCATTTTCGGGTCTGGTAGAAAATCAATATTGTATCTCTTCTTTTGTTTAAAATAATGCAGTATGTAAGGGAAATTGAGTCAGAAATTTCACCAAAAAAGAGTTTAGGAATGTGGATTTTGATATTTAATAATAATAATAATAATAATAATAATAATAATAATAATAATAATAATAATAATAATAATAATAATAATAATGTATAAAATGTTGATAAAATTACAACACCAAATTGTGAAATTGAAGAATTTGGATTTTGATTATAAAAATTAAAAATTACACCAAATTGTGTATGTTATTTTGTTTAAAATAATGGATTATATAAGGAATGTTAGGCTGGAAATTTGGAAACACACACATACAAAAATAAATAAATAAATAATAATAATTAATCAAAATTACCCAAAATTGTATTTTTTTTGTTCATTGACAAAATGAGGGGGGGGGGGGATCAGCTAAAAAAAATAAATACAGTTTAGGAATTTGGATTTTAATGACAAATGTGGACTGTAATAATTAATACAATATTGAATCAATTAATACAATACAAAGCTTCCCAGATGGGCTATTGAAAATTTAAAGAAGTTTAGGAATTTGAATTTTGATAACTATTTTTGATTACTGATATGCTGATAAAATTGACTTTAAGCACAAAGACAAAAATGACATTCCCAATTAAAAGTGCATTATGTAACATTTCTGGTGGAGGGTTCATCAAATGGTCTGGTCTCAATGACACCAAATTGTGCTTTTTTGCCATTGACATCATTGCCATAGTTTCCCAGATGGGCAGTTGTGTTTTGTTGCGTGATTCAAGTAGAAGTTAGGCAAAGACTAATGTATTTTGAGTCACGAAATCGTCTGCAGATTGCCTGAGAACTAAACAAAGAAATCCGATGAGGAAGTCAATAAGGATTGTATGGAGAAGCCCTGGTACACAGAGTTTAATGGGGGAGGATGAATAAAACACCTCTATGTATTTATAATGGCAGTAGAGCATAAGTTATAAGAGACTTTGCAGCGTTTCAGATTTATAGATATCTTCTGTTACATTATTCTTGATTATGAATCAACCAGGAGAACAATATGACCTCTAATTTTCAAAACACAACAAGTGTCCATTTTGTTGACCTAATTTAATTTTTTTTTAAGACGTTTTCAAAATCTGGCCTGAAAATTGAGCGGATAAAACTCAAAACAAAACATGCATTTACCATTTTCTATGTTATTTCTCCATTCATTCCCCTACCTGCTATACCATATTATAAGTATGTTTAATATGAGCATTTGTAAACCTGCTTTTCACCCTAAAGTCTCCACCCCTTTAGCTATTTCTGTTTCTTTAGTTAGCCATGGCATGCTATAGCTCTATTTTCTGTTATCTGTTTATTGTGTATTGTTTTAAAATGACTTTTAATTTCTGGATTGCGTGATTCAAACTTGAGTTAAGCAAAAACTAACGCCTCTTGTGTCACGAAACCCCTCGTGTATCGCCTGCGATCTGAACAAAGAAATCCGATGACGACTATGAGTAAATGGGGGTCGTATAGTGAACCAATGATAGCCAAAGGTTAATGGGGGGAGGACGGGCTGTCTGATTGGCCGGGGATAAAGTGGGCGTGACTTGTGCATACAGAATACAGAGGAGACGTCTATCCGTACACGTATACACACATAGGTAGTTTGCCTGTAATGAGGCTATATATTGCGTGACTAATCTGAGCCCGCTACAGTGAGTGAAGGCTTGATCTGTTGGAGGGAGATGCATGCAGGCTGACAGCACGCCGTAAGAGAAACACGCAAACATGTATTGAACACGCAATGTACACGCCACGGCTATGTACATGTGACTGTCAGGGCACGCCACACTTTAACTTGAACTTGAAGTAGTCGCTAATGTGTACGCACCACCAATACAAGTGATAGCAGGTGGGTTTTATAAGAAGAATATGATTAGAATAGATCAGTTAATAATTAAATGAACCGTGAGAGAAATTACTTGGACAAAATACAAGCTAAAACTTTTTATATATGCAACAAAGCAACAATAATGCAGTGGGAATAATAATAAAAATTATAATAATGTGAGTTAATATGAGTTATAATACTGAGTTAATACTTTTTAACTTTTTATTCTATTGCTGTTCTTGTACTTCCCATTTAGATTTTAGATTTTTACACAACAGGTGTCTAGAAATAATTATTTTAATGAAACTGAAAACTGTAAGGCCTTAAGTTGTTTAGTTGTTTTCGCATATTGTAAAACTATCCACAGGTTTGATGAGTGATTTTTAATTTTTCTTAAACATTTTTTTTCCTTTTGAACGGGCAAAAGTTTATAAAATATCACCTATAAACACAAAGGTGGAAACCATGAATTGCCACATTTAGCCCTATTTGAACAACGTGCATGTATTCCCTAGTAGTAACAGCAGCAGTAGTATTAGTAGTAGTAGTAACAGTAGTTGTAGGAGTAGAAGCAGTAGTAGCAGTATTAGTAGTAGTAGTAACAGTAGTTGTAGGAGTAGAAGCAGTAGTAGCAGTATTAGTAGTAGTAGTAACAGTAGTTGTAGGAGTAGAAGCAGTAGTAGCAGTATTAGTAGTAGTAGTAACAGTAGTTGTAGGAGTAGAAGCAGTAGTAGCAGTATTAGTAGTAGTAGTAACAGTAGTTGTAGTAGTAGAAGTAGTAGCAGTAGTAGTAGTAGTCACCATCTTTTAGACTTAGACTTTAGACTTAGACAAGCTTTATTGATCCAAAAGGGAAATTTTTTGGGTACAGTAGCTCACTCATCAAATATAATATATAATAACAGAGGGTAAAACAAATAGATGGAAATAGCAACCAAAGAGCAATAAGACAGTGTCAGATAAGACATAATTATACAAATAAAAATAATGATAATAAATGTATATGTACAAATCAGATTTAAATAGAAAAGTAGTAACAAAAACTAGTAATAAAATATAAAATGCAATATCAAATAAGATGTTTGTTGTACGTTGTATATTCTGAATCTAAATGTCACATCGTGTGAATGCTGCCCTGTAAAGTCATTAAACCCCACATGGTTTTGTCTTGTTTCTGAAGTCACGGCACGCGATATCTGCTGGCACCAGGGCAGAGCCACTGGAGATCTTAATGTGTCCACCATATGAACTTTGATCACTGGCCCTGTTGTTTTCCTCTGTTTTTCCTGTTCCGATATGACCCTATTTTTAATTTTATTTTTTGTTTATTTCATGTTTGGCATTATGCAAGTTTCCTAACATTTCTCTTTTATCTTTTTTGTCACAGCAAACCAAGACAAGAACTCTAGAAAGCACGCAGTCCACACCAATCATGAATCCAGGAAAGACAGCTCCCCCATGGGCTCCACTGTGAACGAGAGCAGCCTCCTCCTGGAAGTAAGGAACTATACTGTTTATATCTAAGTCAGTTCAACAAGGCATTTTTGTTGATAGTAAATTAGTCATTTTAAAAGAATAATGTTTTAAATTATAATATTACTTTCTAGTCTATTTTAAAATGTTGTTTCCTCATTAAAAACATACCTGGAGTTCATTCACGCATGTTTAACGCACAAATCCTGCATATTTAGGCAGAGTTCTCTCAAACAGAAAACCCTCTGTTCCACAATGTGATGTCATGTTGTAATACAGGAAGTGCTCCACTGTGTTTTTAAACTGCATGCACCGTCACTAGAATCATTTGAATAATTTCAATAATTTCTACTGACCAAAAAGTAAAAGCTTTGGAGATACAGACAAGCTAATATTAAAGGGTTACTCAGACATGTGTGAATGAAACAAAACACAATTCCAGGTATGACTCTGAGAAGCTAACAGCATTATAACATGGCTTAAAGTTCACAAGAGTCAGTTTTGCGTAATATAGGACCTTTAAATCAAAATGAGACAAGATTTGACTAATTATCTACTGAAATAATCATTACTTACATCTCTAGCTTTGAACAATAATCATTTTTTACTACTTACTCTCTAATAACTTATAACAGAACCTCTATATTCCCCAGTGATATACAGCTCTGGAAAAAAATAAGAGACCACTGCAAAATTATCAGTTTTTCTGATTTTACTACTTATACCTATGTGTTTGGGCAAAAGGAACATTTTTGTTTGAGTCTATAAACTACTGACAACATTTCCCCCAAATTCCAAATAAAAATATTATCGTTTAGAGCATTTTTTTGCAGAAAATGACAAATGGTCAAAAGAACAAAGAAGATAAATATCTTCAGACCTCAAACAATGCAAAGAAACATTTAAGAAGAGTTCAGAGATCAATATTTGGTGCAATAACCCTCTCCACTCTCCACAAGTCTTTCACATTGTTCTTGGGTGACTTTATTCCACTCCTGGTGCAAGAAATGAAGTAGCTCAGCTTTGTGTTTGTGTTGGAATTCAACAGACGCTGGAATGGAATGGCTGTAATACATGTAGAGATGCTGATTTCAGTAAAAAATGCAGTGGTCTCTTATTTTCTTCCAGAGCTGTCGTCTTTAGTAGGCTATAGGAAGGGCCCATGCTCTTGTATAGAGAGGAGGTGAGGGGGGCTGTTCCATTGTAGTGCTCGCTGCGTGTGTGCCCTTTGCCCGCTGTTGTGACCCCCTTTGCCGTGCACTGGTGTTGCGTGATACGGGGCGAGATCAGAGTGTCGGAGCTGATGAAGTGTGGTGTCCCGGGTCTGTGGGAGGGCATCTGTGTGAAAGTGAGCAGAAGATGGTGAGAAAAACACACCACGCTGTCAACATTAATTAGAACAACAGAGCAATTTGGAGTTCGGCGGTTGGTCCCTGTATAACAGCTTGGTTAGGGAGGCACTCACACGTATTACGATTGCATAAGGACGGAGATACACGCGTGCAGTTCAAAGCTTTGACACAAAAGGGTGAGACGGTCAATGATTCATGCATAGACAGAGGGAGACCAGTGAACCATGTAATTGACTGTATGAAGTCTGCCCACAGTTGAGAAGTGGGACCATTGAGAATATGTCACGAAAAGGGCAAAATACAGAAATTTAAGTTTTTAAAGTTTTTTTAGATTATTTGCACAGGGAAGTGGTGGAATGTAACGAAGTAAAAGTAGTAAAGTACTGTACTTAAAGGTGCACTATGTAACTTTTTGGTTTGGGGTCCGTCTTGTTTATTTGTCATTGCTCTTCTTAAAATGTTCCACAATGTGATATTAAACTGATCTACCTTACATTTATTAAATTACAGGTGGTTTTATACCTCAGATCTGACTTGTAACTTGTCTGGTTTGGTCTCCATGAAGATAGAAAGGTTTAATGCCATACTGTGAAACATTCCAGACAAAGCAATAACATTTCCATGGAAAAAAGCATTTGACGGACCCTCAACCAGAAAAGGAAAATTGAGTAAATTTTAAAGTAGATACTTTTTACTTTTATTTCACTACATTTGAGAGCAGGTATCTGTACTACATTTCTGAACTGGACTGAAAAAGTAAAAGTATTTTTTGTTATCGTTGGAGACCTGCATACTGAAAAGGCTGAGGTTTTATTTTTAATATGTTTGAGCAAGTACCACTAGATCTGAACCAGGTCTATAACAGGACTATACTAGGTCTATAAAAGGGTTAAACCTTGTCTTAAACTTACTGACACTTACTAATCACTGGCTCTAAGTAAAGTAACACTAGAACTGAAGGACAGATGGTCCCGAGTGTCAGGGTTTTATGGGCCTAGAATTAAATTGAAGCCTCTTTGTAATAATTTATACTACAGGGGGGTTCCATCTGAGGTTTCTTGCCCTGGGCCATTTCCGTCATTGGGCCTGCATATAGTAAATTTAATGTTTTCTATAATTTACATCCGGTTTAGTAAGTCAAATCCCTGGAAAGTCTGTTGTTTTTCCATTGAAAGCATTACGCCTGAAACATAATCACAATTACAGATCACGCCATAGGGATTTGAACGCATCATGTCATCATATCATCATATTGAGACTGAAAATCATAATACCAAATGTCAATTATCTTTCTGGTTAAGTCTATGGGGATGTCTGGATAAAAGTGATACAATATTTGACTTAAAATTATTTCAGTTAAATTAAAACAAAAAACATAAATGCCTTTATATAATTGTCAAACGTAAAGGGCCTATATTATACAAAATGGATTCTTGTGTGCTTTAAGCCATGTAATGTTGTTTCCTCATCAAAGTCATACCTAGAGTTGTGTTTTGTTTCAATCACACATGTTTGAATAATTCTGGTTTAATAGTCCGTTTACATCTCCAAAGCTCAAAATGCTCTGTTCCACCTTGTCATATCATCTTGTAGTTTTCAAGTAAAGCCACCTTTTACCTTAAGTTAATAGCTAAATATGTAGGATTTGTGTGTTAAATGAAAACAAATCCAGGTCTGTTTTTGATGAGGAAACAACATTATAACATAGATCAGAAAAAAATAGTGTAATATTGGCCCTTTAACTGAGACTAAAGAAGGCAAAAGCAGCAATTAATTAATATAATAGTTAAATAGTTAATAACAGTGAATTTTTGCCAAATGGAGAACTTTGTATTGTTGTGAAATACATTTTCTTGTCATATTGATTATTACAGTAGCCATTACTTCCATATTGATTTGTGATTCATTGTGCAGGCCTGTGTAACCTCCCATTGCGTGACTGGCTGGTGGGTGGATGTGCATTAGCTGCTGTGGTGAAGGGATGGAGGGAGAGAGGGAGAAAGAGAGAGGGGTGGGAGGTGGGGGCAAGAGAGAGACAGAGAGAGGCAGGGAGGGAGGAGGAGGCTGAGTTGACATCATAGATGATTGCATGTCATTGTATGATTTGTGCTTATATGTTTGACAGGTACATACATACAGAAATTCCCTTTACATTGATGCGATGTTGCTCATTGTTGCATGTACACTGTTTCTATAGGATACAGGTTATGGCTGAAGGAGCAGGGTACAGGAAATAACAGTTATATGTGCATCTTACAAGCATGTTTATGTAAAGATACATTATATTTTACTTATACTTTGTCACAAATTATTCATTCATTCATAATCAGCCTATCTATATATTTTAAAGCATATGGTTTGATGTAGGCCAGTGAGTGTCAAACTGGGCACCAAACTATAGTGTTACAGGGCTTAGTTTAAGTTTAGTCTACTTTTTATTTTTTGTTAGAATGAATTTAAATTGTAGTTAACTTTAAACTTTAGTTAATTCAATCAGTGTGGCACAACAAGACAGAGAACCACTGTTTCAAACTATTGCATTAGTTACACTATTTTCTATCTTAATCCTACAATAAAAAGTTAGCTAAATATGTTTATGATGTTTGTAAATGCTAGGTATTATCCCGACTGAGTTTTGTAAAGAGCCTATATTATGCAAAATTGACTACAGTGAGCAACCTCACTAAAACATTCCCAGAGCTGTGTTTTGTTTCATTCACACGTTTGAATAATCCTGCATTATTAGTCTGCGTACATCTGTGTTTTGTCATGTGGTGGTAGTTTTCAACAGCTACTTTTTATCTTTTGTTCTGTAAAAAGCAGTTATTAAATTGAAAATTACTGGCAAAACCAGGGTTGAAATTAGCCAAATGATTCTAGTGGAGGTGTATATTGAGTTTAAAAACACAGTGGAGCACTTCCTGTATTAGCACATGCCATCATAAAGTGGAAAAAAAGTGTTTTTACATGTGAAACAAAAAACAACTTCAGGTATGTTTTTGATGAGGAAACAACATTATAACATAGATCAGAAAATAGTATAATATGAGCCCTTTAATTGTAAATATCTATGAACCATAAACTCTAATACATATCCAAAATTTCCCTTCAAACAGTGTAAAAAAAAACATTCCCACATTTTTGCTTTTACTACTTCTATTCCCCGAGGATCTTTCTGTGAACATATGAAGGATGTATCTGTTACCGGTGGCAACAGCTCATTGTTTCTCATAGCCTTCTGATCATCTCCGCTTTCATCTGGTTTTAACAGGAAAGAGATCTGCTCCAAAACAATCAAATACTGCCCCCTTCCCCCCTCCCACCTGCCCCTCCGCCCCTCAGTACCATCAGTATACAGTATATTTGATTTTAGGCTGTGCGTGCAAAAGTCTCCCAACGTTTGTCCAGTCAAAGCTTCGGGTTTTCGGGGCAGTAGTTGTTGCCGTAGCAGCAGGTGCGTGTTTCCATGACCTATACACTTCACTATGTCAGGAATGAACAGGAAAAAAGTGAAAGAACACAGGAAAATTAGCAGACTATTTAGATTAAGAGCTCATACTACACTATTTTCTGATCTGTTATAATGTTTCCTCATCAAAAACATACCTGGAGTTCACACTTGTTTAACACACACATCCTGCATTTGTAGACAGTTCTTCTTCAAAATCTGAAAAAACTCTGTTCTGCCTTGTGATGTGGCAATACAGGAAGTGCTCCACTGTGTTTTTAAACTCCATTCAACTTCACTGGAATAATTTGGATGATTTCAGCCTTAGAATTGCCAATTGCTCTACTGAACTAAATGTAAAAAACGTAGCTGTTAACTACAGTTTCATGACATCACAAGATGGAACAGAGCATTTTAAGTTTTGGAGGCAGATTAATAATAAAGGATTACTCAAACATGTGAATGAAACAAAACACAACTCCAGGTTTCTGATGAGGTAACACATGAGGTAATCTCCGTGACATTTTTAACTGAAGTCCCACCTTTGTATGTAATAATGCATTAGTCCGCCACATGCTGTTACCAGATGTCTGTAGTCCCTAAACATTGTCTCATAGTTTTTATCAGGTGAACTTGGGGAATTTTCTGAGCTTCTGACATGTTTATGACTTGAGAATGGCTGCAGGACTTTGGGGCTAACAAGAATTTTGACATCAAGTTCAAACAAAAGTATTTTTCTAGTGCATGCTGAAAATATGTGTTTAATAGACTGTTTAATTTTATATTTTTGGCTGCAATAACAATACTTAATTTATCACACATAAACCAAATATAACAAATATAATGCCTAGTCCATGATTGCTAACATGTTTTATACAGTATACTCTTGGCTGCCTATACTAAAACAAATGGATACAAGTTTTCCTATGTTGTAAAAGAAAGACCAAGATTAATTACACAGACTACCTTTAAAAATGTGGAAGGTCCATTACCTGCTTATCTCCATGGAGATGTTTAGGCTTTGTCTGGAAGGTTCCACACAATGGCACTGAACATACAGCTCTGGAAAAAAATAAGAGACCACTGCAAAATGAGCAGTTTTTCTGATTTTACTACTTATAGGTATGTGTTTGGGCAAAATGAACATTTTTGTTTGAGTCTATAAACTACTGACAACATTTCTGCCAAATCTCAAATAAAAATATTATTGTTTAGAGAATGTTTATGCAGAAAATGACAAATGGTCAAAATAACAAAAAAAGATCCATGTTTTCAGACCTCAAACAATGCAGAGAAACAAGATCAAATTCATTTTAATGCAACATAATACTAATGTTTACACTTAAAGATCCCGTGACATGGTCTTGATGCTTTTATATGGTTCCATAATGGTTCCCTAATACTGTAAATGAATCCTTCTTCAAAATCAAAAAAATCAAGAGAAAGAGAGATAAGATGAGAAAGAGTCATAAATATCTCTCTGGAACACTCCATTATGGGCGTTGTTGCTTGAATGCAAATGAAGAGGACAGAGATAGGCCAGAGCAGCGGGTGGGGGCGTGGCCAAACTCTCCAATCTTTCCTCTTTAGCGGTGCGATGTGCGCTGGCCCAAATTCTGCGTTTTTGCGCGGAGGAAGAGATGAGAAGCGTTCCATTGAAAAATAAACACATTTCCACAGAAAATAAAATTAAACCACTGCTGTTTCAGAGGTTCGGAGGGTCGGATAAAGGACATCCGAGCCTGGAAACACTCTCATGTGCCTCCAATCAAATAAAAAAACGCATCTCGCATTGCGTAGCTTGTTCGCAGTCCAAACTCTCTGGGCGTGATTTACAGAGAGTGTGGGTAGAAACACAGACGGGCGGTGGAACTGCATTTGCATTTTTTCTTCAATGAGACGTCACATAGTTTCCTTGTTCAGAATCGCCCGTTTGGGCTGTCTTTTTTTCAAACGCAGAAAAGGACCGCAAATGCTCAGTTTACACATTTCGCAAATTTTAGCCATGGGGGGGGGGGGCTAAACAGGGTAGGGGAGCTCACATTAACGTTCAAAAACCTCAGAAAGTGAAAATTTCATGCCATGGGACCTTTAAGAAGAGTTCAGAAATCACTATTTGGTGCAATAACCCTTATTTTTAATCACAGCTTTCATGTGTCTTGGCATGCTCTCCACAAGTCTTTCACATTGTTCTTGGGTGACTTTATTCCACTCCTGGTGCAAGAACTGAAGTAGCTCAGCTTTGTGTTTGTGTTGGAATTCAACAGACGCTGGAATGGAATGGCTGTAATACATGTAGAGATGCTGATTTCAGGAAAAAAATGCAGTGGTCTCTTATTTTTTTCCAGAGCTGTATGTATCTCTCATGTATTTAATTTTTGGTGGTTTTATTGCTATGAAATAAATGGTAAATGGTCACATCTTTATATAGCGCTTTTCCACCTTCAAGGCACCCAAAGCGCTTTACAACAAGGAACCAATCACCCATTCACACACGCATTCACACACCAGTGTACGCAGACACTGAGGGCGAGGAGGGTTAAGTGTCTTGCCCAAGGACACAACGGCAGCATTCATCTGTGGGAGCTGGAATCGTACCAACCAACCTGTGGGTCAGTGGATCTGACCGCTCATTCCCGCCCCATGGGAATAACATGCATTCTTACTGGAAGTGGGCTCGCCTCTCCACAGATCTGAACTCAGACTCAACCTGGTGATGGCATGTGCTCATCTAGATATAGAGTAAATATAGATATAATTATGAGATAGATACGTTTAAAGCCATACCGTGAAAGCTATGCAAGGCAAAAATAACATCTCCATGGAAACAAGCAGGTGGCAGACCCTCTATCAAAAAAGCTACTCAGTGCAGCTTTAAATGTGGAGTCGTAAATAGGGTCAAGGCCAAGTTTTATTTATATAGCACATTTAAAATCATTACTGCCCCAAAGTGCTTAAAAATATGGTTAAAAACACATACATACATACATTTATATAGCACATTTATAAACAGAAAGTACTGCCTCAAAATATAGATAAAAACTGAATATGACAAAAAAAAAATAATAGTAAAATTAAAAAATAAACATTTAAAGTCAAAGATTAGTAGCATGCTTATGTTGTATGTTGTGTCTGTATCTTCTGTTGTGATGGGCTCTGTGTCTGGGGCTGCCCTCTGCGTGGATGTGCCACTTCTGTCTGTCAAACAACATCTGCATCTACACCCACTCATCCTCCGTCACCCACGTTTCACCCCCTCTTCACCTCCTCCTCATCCTCCCCTCTCCCCGTACTCATCATCTATTCATGTGTGTGTTTCCCAGATATGTTTCATGTAAATCACTGCTCATCACACACTGCACAGAAGAACAGTTACAGTTTTTATTCACTGTAATAAAGCTGGGCCGTGTTCAGGAGTTCTCAAACAGTGGTACACAAACTAATAAGGACTCAAGTTACATTGTAAAACGCTTATCTCTATGATTTTCAGATAATTTTATTGACCTATCCGTTCTTATTTCAAGCTACGTTCTTTGGTAATCATTCAGAAACACATTTAAATCATGTTTTATAAGCAAATAAATCTAAAAGAGACTGAGATCCAACCCAGATGAAACTACTCAAATCCAGATTCTGAGTTCAAATTATTTCAACACAGCCAGATATTCACTTTTTATTGACCTATCCTTTTCTTATTTCAAGCTACTTTCTTTTGTAATCATTCAGAAACACATTTAAATCATGTTTTATAAGCAAATAAATCTAAAAGAGACTGAGATCCAGCCCAGTCAAAAGTACTCAAATCCAGTTCTAAGTTATTTCAACACAGCCAGATATTCACTTTTTGCAGTGCCTTGGTTGATTTTCTATTAGGTTTAGTGGCAAAAGAGTAATTTTACAGCCTGTAAAGTTTGGGTTTGAATCCAGTTCTAGTGTCCACAATGCCATTGTGCCTTTGAGCAAGTGGTCTGTGTTTTATGTATCTATAAATCTGGTGAAATCATCTTAATGCAGCAGTCTAGTAATGTACTGTTGTGCCCACAATTGTAATAATGATGATACCCAACATAATAAGATAATTCAATGCAATTCTCTGCACACACAATACAAAATTCCAATAAGGAAAAACTCCTCTCTGGCCACTAAGAGTTGAGAAAAGCACTTAGAAGCTCATTATGGTGAATAATTAGAATGGTTGGAATGCATAAGGTAAGGGAAATAATAACTGAACCACTGCAAATGTTTATTGATATGATATATTCTTGGATGTCTTGATATTTTTGCAATTTATTTAGAATTTATAATTAGCATTTATATTTTTTTCTCTTTGTTATTACATTATAATGTCATGTGTGAGCTACTGTGTCCAAATAATTTCCCTTGTGGATTAATAAAGAAACAATAAAGTTTGTCTATGTCTACGTCTATGTTTGAAATGAACTAGTTCTGTCTTTCACCTTTTAAGACAGTAAAAATCAGGTACAGTGCCTTTAATTAGTTCAATGCCGTATTATTACTTTATGGTTTAAAATCTATAAATTGTACTAACTTCGATACTATGTGGTCAGGACTTGATCAGTAGCAGCCGAACACGAAAACCCCTCTTGCGAAAACAATCAGATCGATGTTGAGAGAGAGGAGGAGGAGGCAGGAGCTGGTGTGAATGTGTGTTGACTTACAGTGAATAAAAACACACAGAGACAGATGAACTGCGAGCGAGGGAGTCCTGCAAAATGTCGCTGTTAAATAAAGGTGACAGACAGTGGCAGCTGCAGTCACGCAAGTCAAGTGTCCTCACGCTATCTCCTCGTCTACTTCCCGATGCTTCCTACGTCCTATATCCTACATCCTAAGCTCTTTTCCTTTCCATTGTTCATCTTTCGAAGATGCTGAGTTGGCTTCTGATTAGTTATTTAGTGTTTTCTTATATATGGCTATATTACGCAAAGCTGACTCTTGTGAGCTTTAAGCCAAGTTATGTTCCTGAAAAAACTACCTGGAGTTGTGTTTTGTTTCATTCACACATGTTGAATAATCCTTTATTCTTAGTCTGTCTAAATAATGAATTTAAGTAATTAATTTATGTGTTATTTGGACAACTTTTTACTATTATGATTATTATTATTTTATTTTATTTTTACATATTTTGTGGTTTGTCTTACACTCAAACATTAAAGGTGCATTGTGCAACTTTTCTGGTGGAGGGTCCACGATGAAGATGTAATTGTTTCGTCTGAAATGTTCCATGGTTTGACTTTAAACATTCCAGCACTTCCGAAATTTATTAAGACTTAATAACGGACGGAGTGTGGGATTGTTTTCTCCTTGTGTGTTCTGGGTCTGCTCCCTTGCCTCCAACGCACCCGTCTGAAGATTGAAGTGCGACGTTCTCATTTTTTACTTTAAACATTACCATCAAGCATTTATTCATTACAGGTGTCCTGGTCAAAAATATTGCTCAAAAATATAATAATTCCTTCTGTGAATAGGGGTGATTCTCCACAGATGTGGTGTAGTGCTGTAACCTGTCTCTGCCTTGATAGGTAAACTGCAAAAACTGCCAAAATTTACGATATAAACTCTTAAATTTATCAGAAAATGACTTAAAAGGAGTGAAATGATCTGTCTATGCAGCGAGATAATTTTACTTGACACGTTATCTTAAAATAAACTAATTCTAGACTAGAATTAAGGAGTCTCAGAACTAGTAAGTAGAGAATAAATCTGAAAACAAGATGAATAACCTGATATAAGTTTTGAAATCTTGGCCAGATCAGTGAAATTTGCAGAGTAAGTGTCAGACCCTCCACAAGAAATGCAACTCGGTCCATTATAAAAGTTAAATTACCAAACAGACTTAATTTTCATATATTTATGATATTATTTGCCTGAATTAATCTCTTAACAATACTGTTCCTTGTCTACATTTTGAACTCTCTCTCTCTAAATAAAAGCACCAAATATTCCAATACTCGCTTGTTGGCTGTGATATACTTGCCCATTATCACCCCTCATGTGCACAGTTTGAATGAAGCATGGGGGGATTTCACTGCTTTTACTCAATTTGTTTTTGTTGTGTCACAAACGAAAGCAGCCTCCGAAAAGACCTCTTTATCAAAGGCACACTTGATGAAATACATGACCACTTTAGACTATTTTAAACCCAAAACATATTTTCAAGAGTCTGGGATATAATCGTTCCACTTTATTGGCAAGACACATCTGGGACTCATTCAGACACTTGTAGTAGTATTTGGATTACGCTAAATAAATTGAAATCTGTAAAATACTGTTAGTTATAGCTTGATTTTGCCTTGGGTTTCAAATGTTGAGACTTCTAGATATGAAAAAAAGCTTTTTATTGCCCCAAAACAAAGCATTTTACTGTGAGCGGCATCGCCTCTCCACAGATCTGACCTGACCTCTTTGAAGTTTAATGCCATGTTTATGCGCTCCACTGTGTTTTTAAATTCCACACACCTTCACTAGAATCATTTGGATAATTTGCAGCCCTGGAGATGCTGATTTCTACTGAACTGAAGGTAAAAAGGAGCTGTTAACTTGAAAACTACCACTACATGACATCACAAGGTGGAACAGAGCATTTGGGGCTTTGGAGATGTAAACAGACCAATAATAAAGGATTCCTCAAACATGTGTGAATGAAACAAAACACAACTCCAGGTCTGTTTTTTGAGGTAATAACATTATAACATGGCTTAAAGCTCACAAGAGTCAATTTTGCGTAATAGAGAACCTTTTAATTGCACATATCTTATTCTGATTACAATATATTTGAGCACAACCATGGTTACTGTTACCTGTATTTATTTTCTGTATCTGTCTTGTGTATTCTCAGTCTCTTACCGGATTTGCTTTGGTGGTGAGCAGCGATGGCATGGTCTTCTACGCCTCTTCAACCATCGTCGACTATCTGGGATTTCATCAGGTGAGTTAATGAAAATTAGTTATTGTACATTTAGGTTTCTAGACGTATGCCCTAACAAATACAGTAAATGTGATAAGAGGCTTGATTATAAGACACAGAAACAGAATGGTACCCTGTCTTGAGTGTATATGGAGTGACAATTACACTAGAAAAACACTAAACCCAATGTATTATCATATTTGTACATTTTCTGTTGGAGGGTCCGCCACCAGCTTGTCTCTCTAGAGGTGCTATTGCCTTTGCCAGGAAAGTACCATAGTATGGCTTTTAAATGTATATATTTGTACATTTCCATGGAGACAAGCAGATGATGCCACCAGGCCAAATCACTGGTCAGATCTGTGGAGAAGTCACACCCTATTTACTGTTAGAATGCATGATTTTTTAAGTTGTTTTGTTGTTGTTTTTTTTAGCAATAATGCCTTAAATTGAACAAAATGCAACACAGATAGGATTAATGCCATATTGTGGAACATTTCAGGCAAAACAATAACAGACAAGCAAGTAACAGACCCCCCACAAGTGAACTTACATATTGCATATTTCAACTACTACTACTATCAGCGTTCAATGAATGTATTCTATATGTAATGTATTTTAGCTCTAAACAGGTGTTGTGAAGTAGTGAATAGACTGCATTCATCCATTAATAATGAATGACACTGCAACACATGTCATTGCCCCTCTATTCAAACCCCCTCCTAAAACTGTATGAGAGAGCAAGAGGCCACAGAAAGGCCAGGACCTCCAATTCACCCCAACTCTCTCTCCATGGGGGGTCTACGGGGGTAAAAAGGGGGGATACTGTAAGTCACAGATGGTTTCGGTAGCTTCTCTTTCGCGGCTAAACTCCACCGCTTGTTAATTATGAATGATATCAACAGTGGGGCCTGTCTGGTGAAGGAGTAGCCAGTGGTCTCCTTTTAAACCATGAATAAAGTGCTTTTCGCTGTAGCAATTTGCTCAGTGTCTCTGATAGGCACAACAGACACACAGTTCTGGTGCAGATTTTTCTGCCCCACTGCCTCCACTTGGCTTACAAGCTCACAGGTCATCCAGACAGCAGTGAGGGACATGGAGACTACAGCAGCACTTATATGAGCTCTATCTGCTTTTTACTGGCGTAAAAATGTACAGAATCTACAGAATGTTCAAAACATTTTGCAGTGGTCCAAAGTTATTCCTCACTTACCTTATGAATTCTGTATTCACTGTGATGAGTTTATAAAAGCTTTTAACAACTCCCAGAGAGCATTTTGAAGTAAAGCGTGCTAACATGCACTATCACATTATCAGACAATAAAATGCTTTAGATCCAGACAGCACGTAGCATACTTATTTTGACCCCAACAGCTGCTTATACAATATATCTGTCCTGGGGAAGGACTGTTGCTCAAGCACATGGGAAAAATCAGGTACAGTGGTACCTCACCTTACGAAATTAATTCGTTCCGTAACATGAAAAATTCGTAAGTTGAGTAGCTATTTCAATGGAAAAAGCCTGATTCGTTCCAAGGCCCCGATCCAAGTTTTTTTTTTTATAGTGTAACTTTTTTTATAGTGTGGTCTGGACCTGCTCTAGACCTGCCAGGCACGGAGCCCCAGACATCCAGGGACCCAGGGGGACACTGCCAGCCCGCCTTAAGAGCTCCCTATCCGGGCATGGGTCTGGGTATTGTCCCGGTCACCTGCCTGGAGGTCTTGAAGAGGCCGACCTCACGGTTCTATCCAGGCCGCTCTGTGAGCACCTTACGCGGGCAGGTCTGGAGCGGGTCTGGACCGCCGCGGCTCTTGCGTGCGAGCGGCGGCTCGCCTCGGCTGTGGCTCGAGGCGAGGCCAGGGGGTGGACGCGCGTGCGGCGCTTTGGTCCACCTGGTCTAGTCCTGGTTTAGTCCAGACCACTGCGGCTCCTCTTGGTTTAGTCCAGGTTTAGTCCTGGTTTAGTCCAGACCACCGCGGCTCCTCTAGACCTCCTCTAGACCTGGTCAGGTCTAGAGGAGGTCTAGACCACCGCGGCTCTTGCATGGGTCTCGTTCATGCGTTCATGCGCTCAGACTGCGTGCTGTCCTACTCGCTGCTCCCCTCAGCTGTGACTCGAAACGAAACCAGGAAATAGACTGCGCGCAGGTCTTTAATCCACCTGGTCTAGTCCTGGTTTGGTCCGGGTTTGGTCCTGGTTTGGTCCAGGTTTAGTCCTGGTCCAGTCCAGGTTTAGACCTTGGTCTGGACCTGCTGGCAGCTCCGCGCCGGGTCATGCTGCGCTATCACACATGTTATAGTCTTCTCCCCCCTCCCGCTTCCCCCCACACTTCACTATTGATACGTTTTGTTGGGAATCTCAGGGATGAAAGAGTTCCGCTTTTTAGCGGATCTCCGCGTGACTTTCCGCTTTTTTCATGATTGGCCACTTTCATCCCTGGAATCTGTGGGGGTTTGGGGGTTTGAACGGGGGACAGGTGTGAGAGGGGTTTAAATCCAGTCTGAGAAAAGCTATAATGTGTGTGGCTAGGCACGCATTATTTGAATTTTTGAGATTTCGCATTTCGTAACTTGAATTTGACCAAAATTTACCGTGAAGGCGTTTCGTAACTTGAAATTTTCGTTTGTTGGGTCATTCGTAAGGTGAGGTACCACTGTATTGGCCATTTAAAGTTCAAGTTCAAAGTTCAAAGTCAGCTTTATTGTCAATTCTGCCATATGTGTTCAACATACAGTGAATCGAAATTTTGTTTCTCTCTGGCCAGGTAGTGCAAAAAGACAGTGTACAAAATACAATATGAAGACAAAACACAACAAAAAACTATCTAAGACAGAGATCTAAGTTAAAACTAAAGTCTACGATCTAAAATCTTAAAACAGTGCAACATAATAAATAAACTATACTATATACAGATTTCCAAAGTGTGCAGTGTGCATCAAAAATGTGCAATGGAAGATACAGCAGTGACTTGGTCATGTGCAGTAGAATGTGCATAGGAGTTAAGATAAAATAAAAATAAATGTGCAACAGTAGTAATTCTAGTGCAGTAACAGGAGTAAACAACAGTACTAAAATTCCAGTAGTCAATGTGCAATAACAGTAGTAAACGACAGTGCAACGGGGGTAAAATCCAGTAGTAAATGTAAATGTGCAACAGTGCAACAGTAGTCCTTAGCAGCAGTTTTTTTTTTTTTTTTTTTTTTAAAGTGTCTAGAGTGATAGGTCTTTTTATGGAATACAGGTTATGCCAATATGGGGGGTGGGGGTGGGAGATGGGTAAGGTGGGAGTTCGGGTGTGAGTTCGGGTGTGAGTTCAGCCTCCTGACAGCCTGGTGGATGAAGCTGTTTGAAAGCCTGGTGGAGTGGGCCCGGAGACTCCGGTACCTTCTCCCCGAGGGCAGGAGGCTGAACAGGCTATGTGCGGGGTGGCTCGGGTCACCCACAATGCTGGACGCTCTGCGGGTGAGCCGGGTGTTAAAAATGTCTAGGAGGGAGGGAGAGAGACACCAGCGATCCTCCCAGCTGCATTCACTATGCGCTGCAGGGCTTTCCTGTTCTGTTCAGTGCAGCTCCCGTACCACACAGTGATGCAGCTGGTCAGGACGCTCTCAATGGTGCCTCGGTAGAAGGTGGTCATAATGGGTGGAGGGGCTCCAGCTCTCCTCAGTTTGCGGAGGAAATAGAGGAGCTTCTGAGCCCTCTTTGCCAGTGATACAGTATTCACTGTCCAGGAGAGGTCCTCACTGATGTGCACCCCCAGGAATTTGGTGCTGCTCACCCTCTCTACAGCAGCACCATTGATGGACAGTGGGGGGTGCTGGGTGGGGCCTCTCCGGAAGTCAACAACAATCTCCTTGGTCTTTTCAACATTAAGAAGGAGATTGTTATTGCTGCACCACTGGGTCAGAAGGCTCACCTCACTCCTGTATCATTTAGTCATGATATTGTAGTGTGTGGTTGTTTGCGATGTAAATTAGGGAAATGCAAAACATAATAGCAGATAGCACAACCTACCATGTTACAATACCTACTTTTACTACTATTATAAGTTTAGGGAGTTGGGTATTAATGAAATAGTTACTAAATCTGAATCATTCTTAATAAATGATTTGTTCCATGTATAAAAACAGATAATCCAGGTTTGTATGTATATGTATAAATGGTTATATTTTCATTGCACTAAAACATGTATGTATGTTTGTATGTATGTATGTATGTATGTATGTATTATTATTATTATTATTATTATTATATTGGTCTAACACTGTGGACAGAGTATAGGCCTCCTCCCATCACCATAAAAGCAAGGCACTTTTTGTGTATATTTAGCTCTCATAATTAACTTCTATTTTTACTGTGGACAAATTAACTTATGTCATTTTAATCGGCTTGGGTTGCAAATACTTTTTATGCCAATTTAAGTCTGAATAAAGGGTTCATAACTGCAAAATGCAAAACTTGTCCTTCTCTGATCTCTTGATATCTTAATGATTGTAAATGTAAACTGGCTGAATAATGACTACTATTTTTTTGTCCATTTTGGGTATTTTATGACTATATAAAACATTATAATCCACATATTTGCACTGCTGACCACAAGCACAAAGGATTTCATAGTTCTAGCTTCAAAATAGCGTGACACTGTGTTAACTGAAGTCATATCAAAATAAAAGAAATAAAGCAACACCGACAGCTGCAATATTAGAAAAGACACACACATGTAAAGCAGATTTATTTAATGATGCGTTTATCTTTTCATAAAACCCGTTCCATGTGTGCATTATTATATTAACATTTAACTATGCACAGATTGCGTTGTACTGCAGAGTCCTATCGTCGTATTTATCCAAATATTTTAACTCATGCAATGCATTTTTGTCATTCCACCATGTTGTTTCTGAACTGGATTTTGGTACGTACTCACGAAACCTCCCAAACTTGAAAGAGTCTTATGCAATATCTATTTTTTCAGCTTTGTAATAATGTTGTTCCCTCATTAAAACATGCCTTAAGAGGTTTTAGATGTCATCCATGTATGTTTCTGTAATCTAGTGATCTCTCTTGGGCCGTTTTCAAACCCTGTAAGATTCTGTGCAATGCTCAGCCCTCAACTCAACGTTACCCATGCTCCCACACAACAATTCTCCAAAGCATGATACAAAACTGTACACAGCAACTTGACAAACCCGATGAAAGAGAAACGAGACTCTGCTTCAATACTGAAAGTGAAGCTTACAAAACATGTTAAAATTTGTTTGTTTTCAGTGAATATAGCATTTTTAAACAATAAAAGGTAACACAGCGATCTGAATATGGTATGTGTTAGCAGTTAATACCCCATCAAAGCAAAATACATGTCCTCAGTGTACTACAATGGTATATATACAACGGACCACAAAACACTTCAGGCTTTTGATTCTATTTGTACTGTGTATTTCGAAGGTCTGGGAAATACCACTTTTTTTTTTTTTTTGTTAAATTTTTAAACAATAGCGAGAGGGTTTCAGCTGAGTTTGAGTTACGGGACCCAAAACCACACAACGGTACACGAGAACGGCTGTGTTTGGGAGGGCAGCTGATCAAAAGGCCTTGCGTGCCACTGTGCTGGAAATTAAGGATGGAAGGAATACCAGGACTAGGGAGGAGGGAGAGAGGAGAAAGAGGAGAAGGCATTTTTGTCAGGAATTTTTTAAAAGTAATGATTTATGGGCGAACATGTAACATTCAGTTAGAGTTTCAGCATCCTAAACTTTTTGGTAAGGAGAAAGATACAACAGGCAAAGCAATAACATCTCCATGGAGACAAGCAGGTGGTGAACCCTCCACTAGAAAAGTAGCCTCAATATGATAATTCAGAAAAGAGGAATGCCCCACAACGGGGAAATTAAAACTTAAAACATTTAACAATATTACATACATAATATATAGTTTGAATACAATTTGATGCGAATATATACAGGTCTGGAAAAAAATAAGAGACCACTGCATTTTTTTTCTGAAATCAGCATCTCTACATGTATTACAGCCATTCCATTCCAGCGTCTGTTGAATTCCAACACAAACACAAAGCTGAGCTACTTCAGTTCTTGCACCAGGAGTGGAATAAAGTCACCCAAGAACAATGTGAAAGACTTGTGGAGAACATGCCAAGACGCATGAAAGCTGTGATTAAAAATAAGGGTTATTGCACCAAATATTGATTTCTGAGCTCTTCTTAAGTGTAAACATTAGTATTATGTTGTTGTTTTTTTTTAAATGAATTTGATCTTGTTTCTTTGCATTGTTTGAGATCTGAAAACATTTTTTGTTCTTTTGACCATTTGTCATTTTCTGCAAATAAATGCTCTAAACGATAATATTTTCATTTGGAATTTGGGGGAAATGTTGTCAGGAGTTTATAGACTCAAGCAAAAATGTTCCTTTTGCCCAAACACATACCTATAAGTAGTAAAATCAGAAAAACTGACAATTTTGCAGTGGTCTCTTATTTTTTCCAGAGCTGTACATCTACAAATACATTACTGCTTTACAGAGACAGAGACAAATGAGAGGGAAAGAAAAGGGAGAGAGAGAGATAGATGGATCAAGGGAGGGTCTGAGAGAGAGAAAGAGGGGGATGGGAGAGAGAGATGGATGAAGGAAGGTTTAGAAAGCAAGAGAGAGAGAGAGATCCTGGTTGTGTACAGAGGAGGGAGAGAGATGGATGGATGGAGGGAGTTTGGGGAGAGAGAGAGATGTATGAGGGAGGATTGGAAAGAGAGAGAGAGATCCTTGTTGTGTACAGAGGAGGGAGAGAAATGTCTGGACACTTTGAGGCTGGAGTCACGCGATGTTTGCCAAACACAGCTGCCCTCACTGGCCCTGGCTTATGCTGTGCTTTTACATCTGTTTCTGTAAATTTCATATATGCACTTGGACTCTAGATTAGCACTTGTAATTGTAATACTTAATAATTTTAGTTAATCAGACCACAGAAAGTCAAAAGCAATATCTATTTTTTCAGCTTGCTCCCATGTATGTCAGAAAGGGCATCCTGATTTCCTGATTTTTATTTTTGTGCAGTCCAGTATTACCAAAGCAGTAAAATCACAATGTAATGTAATGGTAAAATTGACTAATTCATTATGATGGCTGTTAGCATTGATTTACATGATTTTTTATCTGTAAAAAGCTGATTTAGGGTTTTGTATGCCTTGCTTTATAAAGACAAAACACTTTACTTTTTTACTATTAAGGGTCCTGTATTACACAAAATCGACTCTTGTGAGTTTTCAGCCATGTTATAATGTTGTTCCCTCATCAAAAATATAAAATTAATCCTTTATTAATAATCTGTCTGCATCTTCAAAGCTCAAAATGCTCTGTTCCGCCTTGTGATGTCATGAAGTGGTAGTTTTTAAGTTAACAGCTACATTTTACGTTAGTTCAGTAAAGATGGGCAATTACAGGATAGTGAAGGTGTATGGAGTTTAAAAACACAGTGGAGAATCGTTACATTGTTGACTTGTTGGTGCACATGAACACTGAACATTACTTTATATTGTATTTTAGCTGCAAAACTTTTCCCAATTGAAATAAATGGGATTCCTGCTTAAACAGGAGTCACCGCAAAGAGCATGGTTTACCAGCATTTAGAGATAAAAGTGGGCGGGGCTACGTAAGATCAATAAATTAACTCATAATCAAACCTAAATCAAAGTAACTAATATTTTTCCTTTTTTATTTTTTCCCACAGACTGACGTGATGCACCAGAATGTTTTCGACTACATCCACATTGACGACAGACAAGAGTTCAGACGACAGCTGCACTGGGCCATGTGTCCTCCAGCTCACCAGGGGGCGCAGTCAAACCAGGACAACCCACTGCCAACCGCCACTGGTGGGTAACTCCCAGAGGTCCCGTTATATAGATCACCATGGGATTACTATGACAACACAGGAGAAACTGACACAAATAAGCCGACTGTGTGTAAAGAAGTCACTTGGGGATTTAAAAGCATTACACCATAGTATACTTGCAATAAACTGCATATTAAACCACAAATTAATCACAAATCACATGTCTGAACTGTGGCCATTGTAGCAGCAGTTTCTCACTGTGTTTACTCACTGTGTCTGGGTGGGTCCCCTCTGGGCGCTCAGGTTTCCACCACCCACCCAAAACATACACAAGTCTAGTGCTGACCAAGGTAGATCTTCCTAAGGTGGTCCTGACCAAGCCTAGCTCAAGATGGGTCAAATGCAGAGGACAAGTTTTCTTACGGGGACAATCTGGTGTACCTTAACCATAATATCTGCAGAGAACGAAAGGATATCTAATGTGTATGAAAGGTCTGAGGGCCTGTTTACACGAGAACGTTTACGGGTAAAAACGACAAAACATTTTATCGTAAGTGCCTTTCCTTTAGACGGTGATGGCATTTTGGGGGCTTAAAAATGCAAAAAACTGAAAACGCCCTCCAAAGTGGAAAACTTGAATACGCTCCGCCATAGCGTTTCCGTCTACACTGCCCAAGACGCAAAACTCTGATCAAATCTCCTGACGTCGAGTACGCGTTTATATCACATACGTACATGCTACACATACATGTCACATACACCTTGTTGCGCCTTTGTTGCTTTGTAGTCTAACGTGGTCTGAAGCAATAGATGAACTTCTTCGTCCACACAAATTTTTTTGCTATCGGTAGCCATGTATTGTTTTGCTTTTCGCGGCACAAATGAGAAGAAGGAAGATTCTAAGCATGCGCGCAGACATAGTGATAATTCATTCATTTGAGGACAGTGAGGTTCAGATCTTGGCCAGGGAAAAGAACTGGTTTGAGAGGGGAGTTAAAGAGGCTGTTTTTGTCGAAAAAGAGAATCCTTCTTTAAACAGAAATGGTGGAGTCAGACATAATTTGTCTCCCATCTATAATTCCATTCTTAAACCTAAATCAAAACAAACAAAAGAAACAATAGGGCTAGCCAGGTCAGGGCCAGAGGTGTGAAAAACAGTCGTGTAGGGATGAATAGGTATGCTAAACTAGACGCCAGAGAAACAAAAGACAGAAACCAATAGGCGAGATAGTTTCGGAAAAACTGCAGTGTAATTAGCTCCTCCCTGCAGCGAGATATAAGCAGTGTCTTACCAGCACTCTAACCATAACTGACGAAGCCTCTCAGATGAGTGGCGAAATGTTTTCGACCAAACAAACTTTGTCCAGTTGACAAATTGAATTTCTTCTTTTATCACATAGTGATAATGTGTCACAGCACCACCTAGCCGCCTGGCATGCATACCCAATCGAATTCCACACACTTTTGCGTCACCGTATGCACGCAGATTTCCTCCCGAAAATGCTCATCTAAACGTGGAATAAAAAGTGAAGACGCAGCGCCACGTTTGTGTCTTCTGTTCAGACTGTCATCATATAAACGTAGCCTTAATGAGTATGAAGAATGTATGGATTTTGCGTGTTTTCCTGTGTCAACCTAAAAAAAATCCATAATACGCAATACCAACAATATCTTACCTTACCACATTTGAAAACACGTTGGAAAAAAGAGTGTTTTCTTACAAACATGCAATGGAAATCCAAGTTTAAATGGCTTGAAGTGCTAGTCTATAATGTGCAATAATGTTTTAGTTAAAGGTGTACTATGTAACTTTTCTGGTGTAGAGTGTGCCACCTGCTTGTCTCCGTGGAGATATTTTTGCTTTACCTAAAGTGTTCCACAGTTTTGCATTGAATTTACCCATCTAGCATTTATTCCTATTGGGTTGAATATCATGCATTCTTTTTGTGAGCGGGGTCACCTCTCCACAAATCTGACCTAGCAGGTGGACTGATGGGGTCAGACCCTTGTCTCCATGGAGATAGATCAATTTAATGCAATACTGTGTGACATTCAAAACATAACATCTCCATAATGACAAGCAGTTGTAAAACCTCAACCAGAAAATGTACTTATAGTGCACCTAAGACTAATATCTAATCACCTAATCACCCTTTTAAAACCAAGATAATAATTCTTTCATTTCAATTTTGTTCCTTTATATTGTTTTACTCAAAATTACATCAACATAAGATAGTTTTGTTGATTTATAAACATCTAAGAGAAAAATACATACTCATTTTATTACCCTGATTAATAAATGTCTGCTTATCTGTTTCTTCTCTTCATTAGACATGTTGTATTGTAAAATCAGTCTGGTATGTTATGGCTTTCGATATTAAACTCTTATTCCTGTATTTTTCCAGGTGAGGAGTACGTGGTGAGTAGCCTGTTCCACTCTCCGGAGGCGGGGGGCATACCTGCGGAAATGTCCCCCTTCCTCAACAGATGTTTCATAGCCCGGGTCCGATGTCTTCTGGACAGCACCTCTGGCTTTCTGGTGAGTACTTTGGACACATATTTAAGATTTAAGTTTTAGTGCGTCCCTGTTAAACAAAATGGCAGACTTATTAAAATGTTATGAAGGATCTGATGTGGTTTTTATTTTAAAAGTTATGCAACAGACAATTTATATTTGTTGTATTAGATTCTAAAAGCTATTTGTATGGATTTGAATCTAATATAATTTAAACGTAGGCTGTCAATTTTTTGGGAGAAGGTTAAACAATGGATAATTTAACAGATAACAAATGGATCATTTCTTTCATTGTTGTTTTACATTGTTTTCTTGTTTAAATATGATGATTATTAATCCATAAATACTGGCAATTCAACAATAGTTAAAACCTAGTAAAAACGTTTTGGAATTTACAAAAAAAAAGTGTGCAAATGAAGACACTTCTTACACAATGCCCACTGTATGAAATTACTATAGATACTTTGCAGCTGATGTCATTATTATTACCTGGGAGTATGATGCTAACTAAAGGCACTGCTTTGTCTGAAGCCTTGTTATTCAAATTAGACTTTAATTGAGCTTTGCTGCAACACAGTCTGACCATAGATTACTGATGTAGGCCTAGTTGAAATGTGAGATGATTTGTGCTGTTAAACAAGCCTCTATCTAATAAACTGGCATTAATTAACAGTTTTTCAGGTAGTCAAAGTCTCACTTTTTTTTTTTTATTGAAGGGTTACTCCTGAACTCGACCTGGAAGACTCTTATTGTTCACAGAGTCCTGAAAATGTGTTGTATAAATCCATGTAGTATGTTTTTGGCAGTTTTGTAATGTGTAATGTTGTGTCTCCATGGTAACTTATGAACATCACTACAAAGTATCATTACAGCTTGTTCACTATATATTCAATAAATAAATTTAAAAATAACACAAAGGAATTGTTATCGTTTTCCTGTCCAGACCATGCAGTTCCAGGGTCGTCTGAAGTTCCTCCACGGACAGAAGAAGAAGTCGGGGTCCGGCGCTCTCTTGCCCCCCCAGCTGGCTCTGTTCTGCATCGCGGTGCCTCTGCTGCTGCCCTCCATCACCGAGATGAAGATGAAAAACATGTTACTGAGGGGCAAGACCAAGGGAGGGGGTTTCTCTGGACTGGAGCATAGGTAAGAACTGACACCCCCCATCTATAACTACTTTGACCGATATTTTGTATTATTTTACACAACCCAAAACATGCACACTACAATATGTAAAATTCTCCAGGTAAGGTAGTCCTAACTAAACCTAGCTCAAGATCTGGAGGTGTTCTTGTCCTAGCAGCACTGAAGGATGGGTCAAATGCAAATTTCCTTATAGAAATAATGAAGTGTACTTTCATTCTTAAAGGTACTTTACCTAAACTTGTTCTTTATAAAAGGTTTACAGTGGTCCAAAGTTATTCCTCACTTACCTTATGCATTCAGCGCACCAAGAGGAGTTTATAAGCACAACTATCAGTGGCCAGAGCAGGGCTTTGCTATCACGATAAAGCTAACAAAAACTAGCATGCACAATGTGCACTTTCTGTATTGTGGCTAGAAAAAAAAATGTGTAGAGGCTATTTAGAATGTACTGTATCTTAAAGGCAAGCCATTTACATATATTATGGATTCAAGAATTTGCCAGTTTTCTTTGAATATAAAAGAAATCTAGAGAATTGAAGAAATGAGGAAAACTGGAATGAGTTAATATAATAGGTTTGTAGATGCATGATTGCCATTAGGTTAATTTTCTGAAGAATTGGTCTGGAATCTGAAAGTTCGCCATGTAACTTCTCAGGCCCTTTGTTCCCCACAGGCCCCCTTTGACCCTTAACCTTGCACACATAAAAATATATTAGTATTTAAAACAGATAGCAGACCTTTTTAACACATCAGTAAAAGGTATAGACTCAATAAGATGTCTATTAGTGATAAAAGTAGCTTAAGTTATCGTTGGGAGCAGAGTCAATGTGTAAGGTGTAAGTCCACAGATCATTTTAATGGGCTTTTCTTGGCTAAAGGTCAAACTCAGAGTTGACAGCACTGGTCCCTGCTGCAGTAAAGCTGTGAAGGCTGATTTATACTGAAGTATTTAACATCTTTGTATAAAATAACAGTACTACAAATAAAGGGCAGAGCTCGAAAAGGCTAATTTGGAGTGACAAGTACAGTACATGTGTGGTGTCAGGGCTAGCTAAGTATAAATTAAATATACTGAACATAGGTTTTAGCGTGAAATTACTTTTAAAATGTCTTACAATTATTCTGTTTCATACGCCACATTGATAGCTAATTCAATCAGTATTTTAGCTATTGATCATTTGCAGCTGATGTCATTAACATGGGAATGTTAATGACATCAGCCTCAGTTAGCATCACGCCCCTCTGTCTAAAGTTAGGCTTACTGCATTCTCCAATTTTATTTTGTCAGTTGGGACACATGTAGGATTCTGCAGTGTAATTTTGATACAAATGAAAAAAAAAATAAATCAGCTGCATACTTCCAGATTTTTTAAAAGTAATTTTAGATGAATATTGAGATTTAAAGTGTTTTCAAAATTTTTCAAATTATGATATAATGATCCATGAGTATCATAGATTATAACAATATAGCAGACACACACACACACACACACACACACACACACACAATGTGTTCTTTGACTTCAAGTAAGTTCAATATGTGCTGTTTAACTTCAAGTATTTTAAATGGATAAATATATTAATTTCAAGCCAAATTTGCTTTCTTAAAAGTAGTAATAAACAACTAAACTCCATGTGTGATGCTTTATGTTCTATCATACCTAAACCTTTCGCCACTTATTTTCTAACTCCAACAAACTGTAACAGCACTGGTCTGTATACCTGTGTCCAATTAAGATTAAATGCAAAGCTGTGGCCTCATTAACACTTAAAGAGGCTCAGAGGCCAAGAGTTCAGAGGACCCTCCCTCCACCTACAGCACAGCACCATTAAGAGCTCATCACGACAGGGAAACTAATCTGGGATAGTTCACCGAAAGATTCATTTACCTTTTATGTTATGTGTATGTTAACCAAGAGTTTTAATGAAAGGTACCGTTTATGTTATGTGTAAAACTTAAATTCAAATGACCAGTTAGCCTCTTTACAAATTTTACTTATTTAAAAGCCCCATATGACACTTTTGCTGATCTATGTTATAATGTTTTTCCACACGTGTTGAACACACAAACCCTGCATATTTAGGCTGAGTTCTTCTCTCAAACTGAAAACACTCTGTTCCACATTGTGATGTCATGTGGTAATACAGAAAGTGCTCCATTGAGCTCCATACACCTTCACTTGGATCATTTGTATAATTTCGTTGATTTGCAGATTTTTTGCTATGTTGTCGGGGGCTTCATGCCCCTGTTAGGGTCACGCAAGGCAAACAGGTCCTGGGGGACGGGTCAGACTAATGATGAGAAACACAACAAGGCCAGTTATGTCGCCCGGATTAGCGTCACCGGGGCCCCACCTTGGAGCCAGGCCTGGGGTGGGTGCTCAACGGCGAGCGTCTGGTGGCTGGGCCTTCCCCTACGGGACCCGGCCGGGCACAGCCCGAAGGAGCGACGTGGGGCCATCCTCCCGTGGATTCGCCACCCGCAGGAGGATCCATAGGGGCTGGTGCAGTGAGATCTGAGCGGCAGATCTGCTTAGGCTGCTGCCCCCGCGACCTGAACCTGGATAGGTGGAAGAAAATGGATGGATGGATGATTTTTTTGGATGATCTTTACTGAACTAAAGGTAAAAGGTATATGTTAACTGAAAAACTACCGCTTCATGACATCACAATGTGGAACAGAGCCTTTTGTGGTTTGGAGATGTAGACAGATGAATAATAAAGGGCCACACAAACATGTGATGAACTAATTTCTAACTAACTCACTGGTGGAATGTCCGCATGGCAATTGTGTTATTTAGATAACACATGTATATTAACCATACACGTATACTGTACATATATATATATTATTATACCCTAACCCCAATTCATTAAGGTGCAAATACTCTGAAACACTTATAATTATGTAAGGTTTTCATCCCAAAGAACTGGTAGAAAATGTTGCATATTTGAGACACCTTTGTTTTGGACTTCAGTACATTTTATGATCTATAAACTTTATTTATTAAAAAAATTATAAACTTCATACCTTATATGTTGTTTTTGTCAGAATCTGTTCCCAATTTCCAAATAGGACAAGCCCAGGAAAGGATGAGTCATTTTTGGAAGTTGTGAACTAAAATGACCCAAACCAGGATATTTAAGCTCTGAATCACTCGTCAACATGGGGATAACTTTAGCCCAGTTTGTGTGGTGTATTTGTGTATAAGAAAACTCCAGATATAAACATTTTAAAAAGAAATCTAATCCTCTTTGAGTTTGACTTCCTGTGTTTTTGTTTGTCTTCTTTAAACTATCAGAAGACATGCACAGCTTAAGTAAATAGCCCTATTAGTCCTATGACTAATGTGTATGAGTTAGATGCATAGGATCTAGCCCACTTAATGTCCTTATTTGTTGTAATAATAATAATAATAATAATAATAATAATAATAATAATAATAATAGTAGTAGCTATGGCAATAGTGCTAATTTATCATCACTCTAAAATGGTGACTCTGGTCAATCTTTAATGAGAATAAGCTGAAGATCATGCAGTGGCCTTTTCTATTATTTATAGCCCCACTGCGTAACCTTTTACAAAAAAATAATATATAATAATAATAACAAATAAGACAAAAAAAACATGTATTATTTATTTTCAGTATTTTATTGCACTGAAAAAAATGTTTTACTGTCTTAGCCTCCTCTTGCTTATCTTCACAAATGTTGCTCCTTTGGCTGTAAGCAGCTTCCACAGTATGGCATTAAACCTATATCTCCATGGAGAAAGTATGGTTTTAACTACTACCTTACTTTAATGTGATCTCTTTTTGTAACTGATTATGTCAAGGGGAAAAAAAAGGAAATAATTATATTATGAATCAGCTTGGAATTGTTTGCCTGGACTGTTCCAGTGACACAAACTCTTCTAATCAATGTTGGACTTATTGTTGTTTTGGAGATATTCAAAACAACCCAAAACACAAACACAAACTTACCTCCGCCACCAAAAATATGATCACTCATCTTGTGTTACTATTGTTAAAATGTGAAATTAAAATGGAAGAAAGAGACTTTGACTTAGACAAACTTTACTGATCCACAAGGGAAATTATTTGGACACAGCAGAATATAATACCAAAGAGCAAAAATATAAATGGTAATAATAAATTCTATATAAGTAGCAAAAAATAACAGGAGAGTGCTGTCAAGGCAAATAAGCATAAATTATATAATATATGTACAAGTAAAAGTTGTAGGGAGTATTATCTGTTACTAAGAGTAGTTGTTGTACAGTTGTATGGAATATGGTATACAGCAAATGTAGTACTGTAACTCTCATTGTTAAACAATAATTTAATAGAGATTGTACATTGATTTGTTATATTTTCTGTTTTTCAGTGAGCACGGGGAGCATCTCAGGAGACACCCATACTCTGGCGGGATGGGTGACATTTCCGACCCCTTGCTCCTCCCGTGCCCCACCCCAGGACCCACCCAACGGAGCCAGCACACCCCCTGGACCCCCCTCTCCAAGGACAACCTCAAATACCGTTCCGATGGATACTACAACCAGGAAGAGCCCCTAAACTACTGCAAATCCTCCATGGGTCATCATCAAAAAGGGGTGTGGCCTCTGAGATCTTCTGGTCCAATCAGAGGAGGCGTCGGCTACATCCCTCCCAATCGTTTGAAGGGCGGGCATTTTGGAAAACCATATCGCTATTCTCCCAGTTGCCATAGCAATCGAGGTGGCGAAGTCTTCGTCTCCAAGCTCTACGGCAATGTCCAAATCCCGTCTGATCCCGATGCGTATTGTGTGGATTTAGTGAAAAGCGAAAATGGCTACGGCGAATGCTACGATGGTCACATGATGCCAGAGATGCCGCCAATCAAAGTTGAGCACGATTCAGATTCGGAGAACGGTTGCGACGTCTACGGGCGACCTTACGAAAACTACGACCGTCGCTATAACAACAGTGGGATCTACGACCATAGCAACCTCCAGCTCAAATCCGAAGCCGACTATTACGACCCACAATATTCACCATGCCAGAGGTCGAAAGCGGGGATCAGTCCGCCATATAACCATAGCAACAACTACCAAAACTACACCGTGAACAACCGCCTGGCAAAATGCAACAAGGAAATGTCTGATAGCCATTTCAGCCCCCACAGACTTCCCTATAACGACTCTCTATGCAACAATCAGTCTGTTAACCTCATGGACAACCACACCTACCAGTCTACTCAGGACAATCATAAGCAGTACATGGACTACAATGGCAAGCACAACGGCACCTACGAGTTCAAAGGTCATGGTTTGATTCACTCGATCAAGCGGGAGCCCATGGATTCTCCCCCCTGGTCTGAAAATGAGATGACCCAGGCCATGATGGGGGGGCAGAGGAATCATTTGCCTTGTGTAGTGAGTACAGGGCAACACAAAGCTACCCCCTATGTGTACATGCCCTAAAGAAACTTCACAGAAGCAGTACCCTCTTCTTACCCACAAACACACTGATCAGGCAAAATGTTATGACTACGAACAATTGAAGTTAAAGGTGCACTATGTAACGTTTTGCCCGGGGGGGGCCATCACCTGCTTGTTTCATGGATATGTCATTGCTCTGCCTGAAATGTGCCACAGTAAGACATTAAACAGCTTTACTTTACATTGATCATGTTACATTCAATTACAGGTGGTTTCACTGCTTAGAAATATCTAGAAAAACAGGCATTCTGACTGTGAGCGGGGTTGCCTCTCCACAGATCTGACCTGTAACTTAGCCTGGTTTGGCCTCTAGGAAGAAGAAAGATTTAATATCATACTGCGAAACATTACAGACAAAGCGACATCTTCATGGAGAAAAGCATTTGACGGACGCTCTACCAGGAAACACAATGCACCTTTAAGTATAGGATATTAGACTGTGAGCACGCTTTTTTACGTGTTTGAAGGAAAAAATTGGTATGAATTCAAGTTTGAAATGTATGTATTCTGACCACACAGCCTCTTCCTATTTAATTCTCTTTGAAAGCTTTAAGGTGCACTGCATAACTTTATTGGTAGAGGGTCCACCACCTGCTTGTATGGAGATGTTTTTGCTTTGGGCTGGAATGTAAGAAGCTTATTTACTATATCATGGAGAAGTCACCAGGCCAAGTTACAGGTCAGATCTGTGCAGAGCTAACCCCAGTAACAGTAGGAATGCATTTTTAAAAAAAAGTTTAATAAACTCTTTTCCAGTTGACAAATTGAATTTCTCCTTTTGCCATGGATTCTACCTGGATGACTGAGGGACTCTACAGACAGAAGGCATGCATGTTTTTATGGTATTGTTACTATTAAAAGACTCATAAAGAAATAAATGCTGGGTAGATGTTTAATGCCACACTGTGTAAAATTACAGGCAAAGCAGTTTCGTGGAGACAAGCAAGTGACAGGCCAGACAGTGCACTAAGTGTCTAGTGCAATTAATTAGAAACAAATACATGCTCAGACAGGAATATTGAGAAACCTGAAAGCTGAAAACTGCAGCTTGTGACTGAAGAAGAAATCAAAAGAAATCAAAATTGCCTAACCCACCATGTTTATTTTGATTCTGGATGGACCATATGTGTTATACCTCAGTTGTCCAGATAGGGTCCTGTCAAAACTACTTGGATAACTGGCAACGCATATTCACTTTAAAAAGAAGCTGACAGATTTGAACCTTCTTTCACCATACATTTCTGGTCTGAATTAGTTAAAGGTGCATTGTGTAAGTTTTCTGGTGGAGAGTCACCTGCTTGTTTCTATGGAGATGTCGTTGCTCTGCCAGGAATGTTTCACAGCATGACATTTAACAGCTCTACCTAACATTTATTCAATTACAAGTGGTTTTATTGCTCAAAAATATCTAGAAAAACAGGCATTCTGATCATGAGCAGAGTTGCCTCTCCACAGATCTGACCTGCAACTTGGTCTGATTTGGTCTCCATGAAGATAGAAAGGTTTAATGCCATACTGTGAAACATTCCAGACATAGAAGTAACATTTGCACGGAGAAAAGCTTCTGGTGGAAGGTCTAGGGAGGGTGGTTGAGACAAGAATCTAGACTATTTGAACAGAAAATGATTATTGGCTGGCCAGTCTAACCAGAACTTTACAAAAAGTGCAGGTTTGGGGGTGTGCCAGGTCAGTAGTGGTCAATATCTGTTACAGTGTGGGAACAAGGAATGGTCATTTACTTTAAATTACCAGCTACATCATATGGGACTGCATATTGTGGTCATATTGTTTTGCCTGATACGTGTATGTATGCATTATTGTGTTGTTATAGTTGTCACACCAGCTTTATCTAAGACAATCAAGTCAATTCTCTTCATCTTAGAGAAAGAGAATCAGGCTCAGGTTCTTGTTTTCGTGTTGTGACAATCTAAAAAATACAATTTAAAATCCTGTTATGGATCGATGATGTTTTTAAAGAGTACATTTTGTAGTTGTCTCCAAGCACTTTTTGGATTTTAGTGATAATGAGGCAAAGTAATGTCTAGAAACACAATTCTGTTTTGTTACATGTGTTGTGAACATCTGGATCTTTGAAGAATTTGCTGTAAAAATACTTATTTGACAGTATAAACAAGAGGCTACATAGGGCTTGTTCTAGCTCTGAGTACTGCATCCAAGAAGTTAAGGCCAATTAATTCCAATATACTTCCTTCATTTCTTCCTGTACAATCATTACATACAATAAAAAGGTTTGTAGTTGCGTCTTGACAATGTAAAAAGATAACTGCAAGATTATAACTATGAATATTGTGCAATCTGGTACTAATTTACTAAAATATGACCTCTTATTGCTAGGTTTCAGATTACATCAACAACATTCTATAGGCCAATAATATTTAATACAGATGGGGACAGCTAAAATTAATATAGAGAATTTGAGAATTTACTTTTTCGATATCTCATGGCAAAGTACGATGTAATCAACAGTTACTTTGCTGTGACGCCAAGCTGGGAGTTCTGTATGTATTTATTTGGCGGTATGTATAGCCTGAAACTCAAGAAAAAATACAAAACGGATTTAAAGAACACATTTTCAGAAGTCTGTGATCAATACGAGCATTCAAGGTCCTGTTTAGGAGTTTGATTTTCACCAAAAGTGTGAGCGTGACTACCTAAAAAACAGTACAAAATCATCTCAGCCGTAGTCTCAACTACATCAGTTCTATATGGTCAGATTGTGTTAAAATAAAGCTCATGTTAAAGTCTAACTTGAGTAACGGAGCTTTAGATAGATCAGAGCCAACAGTTAGCATCACACACCCAGGGAATGTTTATGAGATCAGCTGCAAAGTATCAATAGGAAAAATGGCATCTAGCCCCATATCTGAGTCTGAAATTATCACATTGTAGAATTGGAAAACCACAAATTGTAAATAGAGAGTAAAAACTACATTTCTATTGCAGGCCCTTTTACATGTGTGGCTATGGGTAGGTTTTCAATCATTTACCCTCTTATTAAAAATACTAAAATACTATGCACTATGTCAGATTTGGCATTTGGACTTGATGCAGGCCTATAACAGCTTTGTACGTTTGATAGCGTCTTCTCAAGAAACATCAAAACGCCTTGTTCACAATCAGTATTTTTGCACAAATTAAATAAATGCACCAAATTGACTCAGTAAAGGTGAAGCATTTGTAGTTAAATTGCACTACTCATTTGAAGTTCAGTCCAGGCACACACAACTCTCTGTCTTTCTATCTTTGTGTGTTCATTTGGATAAACATGTTTGCTGATTTGTATTTATTGTAAAGTGTATAATTTAAACCAACTACAGTTTGAAGGCTTTCTGTTACATAATGAGTTAAATACTTTGCTTTTTTTCTTGACATCTTTTTGATATTTGTTTTAAAAAAGGACAGTTTGTCTCAAGGAGGCGGTAGCTGCAAGGTAGCGAACACAGTGTACATAAGCAGTGTCTTCCAATGTTTCTATGTGTTTTTGCAAATGGACTTTGGTCTATTAAAACATTTCTTTACATGGAGCAAGCCTGTGTAATGTCATTTTGTCTCCTATATACAGCAGTATTTAAAGGTGCACGCATAAACTGTATAAAGAAGTGGACTGAGGGAGCGTAACGTCACCCATAACATTCAAATCCAGTCAAATGAAGCTCACCGAGGCTTGCAGTTACAGCAGCGAAGTTCCATACAACCTCGAGTATCATAGCAACCACAGAGCCAATCCAGGGCGAGGCTGTTGAAGGCCCGCACCACTGGTTTAGCAGGGAGCGGGCGCTTAGCAGTGTTGGGCAAGTTACTCAAAAACTGTAATGCACTACTTATTACTTGTTACTGTCATTTTAAAGTAATGCCTTACATTACAATATTACGCTAAATAAAAAGTAAGGCATTACACTACTTTTGCATTACTTTAGTTACTCTCGCCAAAATGACTGGAAATAAGGATTTGGCAATCTACAGTGCAAATCTCTCATGTGTCATGACTTTCACCTGCCATCCAGGAGGTTTTGGGAGCCTGCAGACTGAAAACCAACATGTTCAGTAATTGCTTCTTACCCGCTTACAATACCAAAAGATAAATCGTCCTTTCCCTTCTTGCCACACCTTACCATGCACTCCAGCACCTGTTCTCTGCCATCCTCTTCAATTCTGTAGCCTCTCTGTAGCCACCTCTTGTGGCTGGAGATTCTCTGGTCGGGTCATCAGTTTCGGCTGCTTTGTTGGGGTTGTATCGTTCCTTGTCCCATCCCCTCCTTTCCTGACTAATTTCGTGGTGCTATGGCACCTCTGCAAGTGCTTCGTCAAATTGCTTGTACTGCATTTCGACGTGGAAAGAGGTTTGGGATTCACACACAGTGTGCATTTAACTCAAATGTTCTTGGAGTCCTTATTTTGAACGAAGTGAAAGTAGTGGGCGTATGCCCATCTTGAAAAGGAGCTAGCACTATCCAATTCTTCTGGTTCTGTCATCCTTTGTCAGTCTGCCAGTTTGAGACGAAGTAAAAGGAAATGGAATGTTCTGCGCGGACTTATCAGATTCAGTAGCTGATCTCGCTGTGATCTGCAAACTTTGTATGAAGAAAACGCAAAACCCACAAAAACAAAGCCGGTTAAAAATGCATTGTAATGTGCGTTACTGGCATTGTAACGAGTAATATATTACCGATTTTCTTCCCTGTAATGCAAAAAGTAATGCATTACAGTAATTAATTACTTTTGTAACGAGTTACTCCCAACACTGGCGCTTAGTAACTCCGTCAATCATACCTGTTGCTAATGGAAGAAGGCACCTGATCTGTCTGTTATTAATATTCATATTTTTATTTATGAACAAAATAGTGAAATAAAAACAGTTGGATCATGTAGAGCAGGTTAATATGAACATTTTAACTTAGACTTAGACTTAGACAAACTTTCTTGATCCACAAGGGAAATTGTTTTGGGTATGGTAACTCACTCATCAAATATAATATATAACAGAGGTTAAAAAGAAAAAAATAGATGGAATAGCAACCAAAGGGCAATAGACCAGTGTCAGATGAGACATAATTATATACATAAAAATAATCATAAAAAATGTATACGTAAAATCAGATTTAAATAAAAAAGTAGTAATAAAATATAAAATACACTATCATATAAGATGTACAATCCCAGCTATATACAGTTGTAGGGAGTATTAAGTAGTATTTAAGACCAAAATTACAAGTCTGACAAGAGCAGTTACAAGAAGGACGGCAGTTTCTCAATACAAATTGAATTGGAGCCAGAGTCGATGGAGCCGGAAGCACGCCCATGCTCCCTTCCTATTTCGAACGCCACTTGCTTCCCAGGAGATGTTATTGTTTTTGCTGACATGATCACTATGACTTTTACTTTAACAATCTCCAGAGAGACAAGCAGGTGACACCACCAAGCCAAGTTACGGGTCAGATCTGTGGAGAAGCGACACAGCTCACATTAAAAAAACATGTTATTCATGTTATTCATGTTATTTCCTTAGCAATAAAAACATCTGTAGTTGAATAAAAGCTAAACTGATAATACCATAAAACATTCAAGGCAAATGACTAATATCTCCATGGCAACATGCAACTGGAGGACAACAGAAAAATTCCACTGTGAACATTTATCCTGCCCTAAAGTATAAATAATTACAATAGTACTGATAAAAGTACTCCAACTACAACAACACTGAATGGCCCATGAATCTCAACTCTTACTACTAAGAGACATTAATAGCCATTCAGCCAACACTGCAATATAGAAGCAATACTCTTATTAATGATACTTTTACTTCCCTTTTGAAACCACACATCCTCTGGTGGTGAGGTAAACATCCTACTCAGCATAGAAACAAAGAAATAGTAACAACTCAAACAGAATTACACTAATAAATACATAATTATTTGCTTTTAAAGGTCTTATATAAGATCTAAATAAGATCTTGTGAGCTTTAAGTCATGTTATAATGTTGTTTAATTCACAGATGTTTGAGTAAGTCTTCATTATTATTAGTCTATCTACATCTACAAAGCTGAAAATGCTCTGTCCCACCTTGCGATGTCATGTAGTGGTAGTTTTCAAGTTAACCGCTGCCTTTTACCTTTTGTTCAACAGACATGGGCAGTTCCAGGGCTGAAATCATCCAAATGATTCTAGTGTAGGTATATGGAGAGCTTCCTGTATTACCACATGACATCACAAGCCTAAATATGCAGGGCTTGTGTGTTAAACATGTGTGAATGAAACAAAACACAACTCCAGCTCTGTTTGTGACGAGGAAACAACATAAAATAGATCAGAAAACAGCGTCATATCTGCCCTGTAATGAATAAATAATAATTTGCTTTTAAAGTAAATTACCCTGATATAATTTCTTCTCAGATGTGCTTTGGTAAAATGAACCATCACTTTCCTGAGTGTTTGGACTGCTGTTAACCCACACTTAAATATTTCACATGGTCCAAGTGTGGCTTCCTTCGTCAGATTTGTGCTTGTATGAATAATAAATCTTGAGCAGAACCGGATACAGCTCCATCACAGCAGTATGATTAATGTGCTGCGAAGTCGTCGTGACAGCCGCTTCACACGGACCGAAACATGACCTGGTCTATATTCTCTCAGACCAGGACTAAAGCCAGGGCCGGGCCACAGCGCTGAGGAGGGCACAGTGTCTCGCTGTTACTGGATTTAAAGGGCCATATTACATTGATTTCTATGTTATAATGTTGTTTCCTCATCACAAACAAACCTGGAGTTGTGTTTTGTTTCATTCACACATGTTTAACACACAAATCCTGCATATTTATAATGTCATGTGGTAAAAGAGGAAGTGCTCCACAGTGCTGTTTTTAAACTCCATACACCTTCACTAGAATCATTTATGGGTGATTCTCCAACTACAGTCAAATTTGGTCATGATATTTTTCAGAAAATCCAGCACATATTTTTAGAAATATTTTGATTTATTCTACTTCATCACAGTGTATAGAAACATTAACTGATAGTGGTTGTAATGAAATGACATAAATATTAAATAAATAATAATAAACAATAATAAATAAAGTGATGGAAATGACTCTTGTGGAAATGACAATGTTTAGCGTTTCTTTTAAAATCTCATGACATATTAGCATGCTAATCTCAGTTAGCATAAAATATACTCAAAATACCCAATATAAAATGGTATTTTTCTCATTATTTGTACATTCAAAGGAAATATGAGGTGTTTGGAAATATGAGGTGTTTGGACCAATAAACCTGCTCTTGGTTTTGCAAAACTTGACCTTGATTTTGTTCTTGTTTCCCTTCCTTCCATGGAGCTAACGCTGCTATGCTAACATGAGCTCCTGTCACATCACAACTGATGTGGTTCAAGTAGACAAAGGTTTAAAAAAAAGTTAAAAGTTACATTTTGTGGTGGAAATGACAGTGAACCCTAGGGACAGGTGTTCTTTTTATTAAAAATAAATAAAATACTAATATATCTTTCAAGCACATGATATTTTTTCATTAAAATAAGGAATTTCTGTGCCATTTGTCAATGAAGTTACTGTTAAATCAAATTTACTTTCAGTCTTATGAGGGATGAGAGTCCAAAACCTGGCCAAGAGACAAAGGACATACAGCAAAAACACTCAATATAAAACCATATTTTATATCATAAAAACAGTAATTTATCTAGGCTATTATAATTTTTTTGTAAGTTCATCTTTGTGTCTAGTAAGTGCGGCATGAATAAAAAATGAAAAACATGTTTTTGTTTTTCTTATTTCTGCCTGGGACACAAATTCTTTGATAGTTTGAGAATCACCCTTAGATAATTTCAGACCTGGAACTGCCTTTCTCTACTGTACTAAAGGTAAAATAAAATGACAGACTAATACTAAAGGATTAAAACATGTGTGAATGAAACAAAACACTTAAAACAAAACACAACTCCAGGTATGTTTTTGAGGAGGTAACAACATTCACATGCCATATGCTTGTATCCCTGAAATGTTTCACAGTATGGCTTTAATCAGATTTATTCATCTCCCAAGAAACAAGCAGGTAAAGTCACTAAGACAGTTTTTACATGCAATATAAAAACCTGCTTGAACAAATGGAAGATGATAAGTTTAATACCACACAGGATTGCCTTTAGTGAAATGTTCCACAATACGGCATTATCTCCAAGGAGACAAACAGACGATGCCACTGCTTTTCATGTAAGAATGTGCTTCAGGGAATGTCCTTTCTGAACAGCAAAAACATTTGTAATTGAGTACAAGATGGATACATTTAACACAATACTGTGGAATTTTTCAGGCATAGGAATCTCCTTGGAGACAAGCAGGAAAATAGCCCCCACAAGAAAAGTGAAAGCATACTTTTCTTTTTTTTTACTGAGCAGGAACTTATGAACTACAGTGCATAAGTTCATAGTGAGTAAGTTTAGTGAGTAGTATTTGAATTAGTGAATGTATCTTATTTCTCAATACATTTGCAAGTCAACACTATACTCACTAAATTTATTGATGGCCTACTGAGTCCCGTAGCCTTTCTCTGATTGGCTGATCCTGCTCATGTGTGTAATCCCCTGCAGGAGGTTGTGTTTGTTGTGTTACTGCTGCAGTATTAGAGTAATAGGATCGTTCAGCTTTAGATCCACAGGACGAGATGTGAGGGGACGGACCGGGGGCAGGTGGGCTGTGCTGGAATGTCAGGAATTTAAATAGACGAAATAATGAATGTACAGCGCTGGGGAAAAAATAAGAGACCACTGCAAAATTATCATTTTTTTCTGATTTTACTACTTATAGGTATGGGCAAAAGGAACATTTTTGTTTGAGTCTATAAACTACTGACAACATTTCCCTCAAATTCCAAATAAAAATATTAACGTTCAGAGCAGTGTTTCCCAACCTTTTTTGTCTTGTGTACCCCCTGAGCCTTTTTGTCATACCTCGAGTACCCCCTCACTCACACGTGTTGATAATTCTCCAAAAGTAGAACGTGACACAACAGATTATTAAATGAAAATCATTTTATTTCATCTCCTTAGTTTGAAAATTTAATTCTCAGGCATTTCCTCTCTTTTCTTTAACTCAAATTTACTCAAAAAATCTCCCCCTGCGCCTGGCAGCGACACTGTCAAGTACCCCCTAAAGTGTGCTCGCGTACCCCTAGGGGTATTTGTACCCCTGGTTGGGAAACACTGGTTTAGATCATTTATTTGCAGAAAATAACAAATGGTAAAATAACAAAAAAGAGACATGTTTTCAGTCCTCAAACAATGCAAAGAAACAAGATCAAATTAATTTTAAAACAACATAATACTAATGTTTACACTTAAAGGGATATGCCACCCCCAGGTCAAATTTGGGCATCTCCCCACAGTCCAGAGACTAAAACAAGTGATGAAAAGCGTTTTCCTGGTCACCCAGCCATTGTCCGAGTCTGTCAGCACTGACCGCCGCGCAGCTGCTGCTCCTCCGCGTTAGACTGGAGGCAACGGCGCCAGAGAAAGATTTCGGCCAAAAGGAATTAATTTGCTCGATGCTTTTCCCAATTACTTTCTGTGTAGTGCGCATTCATATCGAGTGCAAATAAATGTGCAAATCAACACGGAGAACTTGCCTTGGTCATTTTGGGTGGGAACTATTTTTCAGTGCGGAAAAAGAAAGCCGAAGCACAAAGCACGCAGCGTAACGGGGGAACTCCCTTCCTGGTGCGTAACAGGGATTCCCCTGTCCGCGTGGTGCGTGCTTCGTCTGTCTTTTTGCACTTGCACTACTGTGCAAGTACAGAAAAAATATACAAAAATACAAAGTTCTTTACTGTCACTTTATGATTTATAATCTATAGGATATATAAGATTGATGAAAACAAAGCAAGATTGATGCAGCTAAATGATTCACTTATATCTGCTTCACTTATATCTGCTCCTGTTTTTTTGTTTTTTTTTCCAGATGAATACAAGTGTAGGTTATGTGAGCGCTGACTCATGTTGGGCAGTGGCCAGTGTTTTGGATAGACCCCTGTTCAGATCCACGCACTGTACCTTCTATTTCCTCTTCTGTATACAGACTTCAGCTTGTTAAAATCTTACTTCCCCCTCTCTCTAAGTGCACAGAGGAACTTCACATGAAAACCAACTGTGGACACAGAAAACACCAGGACGTCAGCTGGATCTGTTACTATGGCAACAACTAATTATCATACACACAAAGACATCTATTAAAATGTTGCCTGCTTTGGCCCATGGAAGCTAAGATAAAAATATTAAGATAAAATGTTTAGGCCTATTATGTAACATTTCTGATTACTTTTTTGCTTGTGTCCACGGAGATGTTATTGTTTTGCCTGAAATGTTCCAGTATGGCATGAAATAGATCTAGTCAGTATTTTATAATTGCTCAAAAGTACACTGAACAACATGTATCTTATAAGCGGTGTCCTCTCTCCACAGACCTGACCTATAACTTGTCTCCATGGAGATAAGTCAGTGTAATGCCGCACTGTGGAACATTTTACACAAAGCAATAACATGATGCTCCCGCTCCAGAATGGATGTTTTTAATGTTTTATATTTAAGCAATAAATAACATCTGTAGTTAAATAAATGCGAGATAGACTAGTTTAATACTGCACTGTGGACAATTTAAACCCGGGGTCTTCAACCTACTACCACTAGCCCTCCACCCCCTTCCAAGTAGTTGAATTACTGTATGCTGAATAAGTAAAATTTGATTAATTAAATGTCTTTTACATTTGTACAAGTATCATTCTGATGCCTAACTTTGTACACTAATAATGGATTATGTTTTATAGGCCTCTAACTGCACCTCATCTAAGGCTTGTGTTTTGTAGAAGTATTTCAAGGGAGATAAAAGGTTGGAGACCCCTGACTTAAACCAAAACATCAACATCTCCATGGAGAGGTTGTAGACCCCTCCAGAAAAGTTACACAGTGCACCTTTAAATTGTGAATATACACTCAACAAAAATATAAACGCAACACTTTTGTTTTTGCTCCCATTTTTCATGAGATGGACTTAAAGATCTAAAATTCATTCCAGATACACAATATTGCCATTTCTCTCAAACATTGTTCACAAATCTGTCTAAATGTGTGATAGTGAGCACTTCTGCTTTGCTGAGACAATCCATCCCACCTCGCAGGTGCGGCACATCAAGATGCTGATCTGACATCATGATTAGTGCACAGGTGTGCCTTAGGCTACGTTTATACGGCGACGATCAAAACAGAAGACGCAAAAGTGGCGTCTCGTCTTCAATCGTTTAGACGAGCATTCTCAACAGGAAATGTTTGTTTATACATAGACGCAAAAGTGGGCGAATTCGATTGAATATGCATGCCAGGCTGCTAATATAATGTCAGAGCTACCTTTTTCAGGACACCACAGGGGCTCTCATCATGGTGCGCGGTGTGATGCCAGGGGGGGCGCATGTGACCCTGGGAAACATGCTTTTTTGCCATACTGTACTAGAACGAAAATGTAATTGCACATCAACAACAGTAGTTGGCAGTAGCGCTCTCGTTGTCGCTCTGGGGCAGGGTTCGGCGACCTTAAATATGCGATATACGCACAGAACAGACTTGCCATCAGCAGAACATCCTCTGTCACAGAAAAAACACGTTATATTCCACTGAGCTTTGAGTTTATGCAAATGGACCATGTGGTTTTTAAGTTTCATTTCTGTAAAATGTAAACAAATGTGCACAAAGCTGCAAAAAAAGAAACTTCCAACAAACACTGCACTCTTTTTTTGCACTGAGGACTCAAATATTAATGTGCTGCAAAAAAAGAGTGCAGTGTTTGTTGGAAGTTTCTTTCTTTTTTTGTTTTTAATGTTAATAAAAGGATACATTGTTATGCAGAGGTGTACTAATAATTTTCTAGACAAATAATACTATTAATAGTCGTGCACAGGGAGGGGGGCGTGACATTTTTTCTTCTTCCTAGGGGGGGCGTCATAGAAAATAATTGAGAAGCACTGGCTTAATACAACAAGAGCATAGACCGCGGAACGCATTTGAACTAGGTAGGCCACAATCGCAAGAGGGTGTCACCAAAATGTTTGGTCGAACATAATGCATAGCCTATAGGCTACATTATACACGGACAGGCACGTAATGCGTATCTCAGTCATGTCAACCAGCACAGAGCCACACAGCATAAAATGCACAAGAAGAGCACCTCGGTAGTCGGTGGTAACGCAACTTAAACTGCTAAGAGAAACACAGAACACAGACAAGTGCACTTGGTGGTGCTCAGACAGAGGAAAGTATGGGAATATGCCTGCAGTTTTATCAGAGCTGTGTGTGTGTGTTGCGAGCGCGTGCGCGTGTGTGTTTCCACAATATGCCAGATAACTGCGCAGAATAATGCCCAAAGAGCCAACGCTAACCCAGCATCATTTATGACTTTAGTTCACAATATGCCAGCACAGAAGTGCGCAGAACTGCCCAGAAGTTCCAACAAGAGCTTGTTTAGTCCTTCTGAAGTTTTCCACCCAAGCACTGTCATCAACTAATCCATTCTCAAAATTGTCCCACCACTGACTGGTTCTGCCCGGTCTTGTCCAAACTCGCCTCTGTCACCTGCGACGTATTGTTATTGTTTTTACCGGCTTGGCGCATCCAGTCAGCTGTATGCGACGTGAACATGTTTTGCGCTTCTTGCCGTTTAGACGGAGACGCGACCCGCGGCGTCTTCAAAACTCCACACTCTGGAAGGAGTCTTCAGATTTTTGCGGTTTCAGAGCCCGCCGCCGCCGCCGCCGTGTAAACGAAAGACACTTCCGATAGAATATTTTGTCGTTTTCAGTCGCAATTGTCCTCGTCTAAACGGCCCCTTAGACTGCCCACAATAAAAGGCCACCCTGAAATGTGCATTTTTTTTTATTTTATTTTTTGCTTTATTGGGGGTCTGGGGACTCAGAACCAGTCAGTATCTGGTGTGACCACCATTTGCCTCATGCAGTGCAACACATCTTCTTCGCATAGAGTTTATCAGATTGTCAATTGTGGCCTGTGGAATGTTGGTCCACTCCTCTTCAATGGCTGTGCGAAGTTGCTGGATATTAGCGGGAGCTGGTACACGCTGTCGTATACGCCGGTCAAGCACATCCCAAACATGCTCAATGGGTGACATGTCCGGTGAGTATGCTGGCCATGCAAGAACTGGGACATTTTCAGCTTCCAAGAATTGTGTACAGATCCTTGCAACATGGGGCCGTGCATTATCTTGCTGAAACATGAGGTGATGTTCATGGATGTATGGCACAACAATGGGCCTCAGGATCTCATCACGGTATCTCTGTGCATTCAAAATGCCATCAATAAAATGCACCTGTGTTCTTCGTCCATAACAGATGCCTGTCCATACCATAACCCCACCACCACCATGGGCCACTCGATCCACAACATTGACATCAGCAAAGCGCTCACCCACACGACGCCACACACGCTGTCTGCCATCTGCCCTAAACAATGTAAACCAAGATTCATCCGTGAAGAGAACACCTCTCCAACGTGCCAGAAGCCATCGAATGTGAGCATTTGCCCTCTCAAGTCTGTTACGGCGACTATCTGGAGTCAGGTTAAGACCCCGATGAGGACGACGAGCATGCAGTTGAGCTTCCCTGAGACGGTTTCTGACAGTTTGTGCAGAAATTGTTTGGTTATGCAAACCAATTGTTTCAGCAGCTGTCCGAGTGGCTGGTCTCAGACGATCTTGGAGGTGAACCTGCTGGATGTGGAGGTCCTGGGCTGGTGTGGTTACACATGGTCTGCGGTTGTGAGGCCGGTTGGATGTACTGCCATATTCTCTGAAACGCCTTTGGAGACGGCTTATGGTGGAGAAATGAACATTCAATTCACGAGCAACAGATCTGGTTAACATTCCTGCTGTCAGCATGCCAATTGCACGCTCCCTCAATGCTTGTGACATCTGTGGCATTTTGCTGTGAGACAAAACTGCACATTTCAGAGTGGCCTTTTATTGTGGACAGTATAAGGTACACCTGTGCACTAATCATGATGTCAGATCAGCATCTTGATGTGGCACACCTGTGAGGTGGGATGGATTATCTCAGCAAAGCAGAAGTACTCACTATCACACATTTAGACAGATTTGTGAACAATGTTTGAGTGAAATGGTAATATTGTGTATCTGGAATGAATTTTAGATCTTTAAGTCCATCTCATGAAAAATGGGAGCAAAAACAAAAGTGTTGCGTTTATATTTTTGTTGAGTGTACTTATATTGTCACAGCCCCTCAGGGTCCTCTGACGATAGCAAGTATGCACAGTCTTGACTGCAGTCTGAGCCCCCTTCAAACTATGCTCCGAATCGTGCAATCTCTGAATTGAGAAACGGCTATCATCTGCCACTTTCTGAATGGCCACCTCCTTCCCCTCCCCTTCGGTGTTCCAGGAGTGGAGACAGGTGTGCTGGAGCTGAACGCAGCTGAACCCACTCTACAATCAACAGGGTTGAAAAGCCATTCAGGCCGGCTCAGCAGTGCTAGATCGTAATACCTCTGTAGTCAGTCCTATGTTCTAGTCACATCTTTTTTTTTTTTACCTACCTGTTACTCACTTTACTTACCCTTTCTTCATCTGCCTCAGATCTATATGCTCCAGTCACCTGCTCCAGTCTCCAGCTCTGACCTGCCCTGCTCAAGTGACCTGCTCTCTTCTGTTAATTCTGGACTTTATCTGTAATAAATACCTACGATTCCCCTTCTACCTGTGTCTGCTCTTGGGTTCCTCCGTTATCCATCACATATTTTGTTGTATTTATGTTTGAGAAGTTAAAGTGCACATATATATCATAAAAATATACAAGAAAATGTAAATGTTTGAAATTTTGAACAAGGCACATTTCTGCAACTATTGTAAGAAGGGTTTGCAAGTATTTTCAAGCCATAAGACTTAGTGCCATAAAATTGCATCTTTTCAGTTGAGGGTCCGTCACCTATTTCTATGGATATGTAACTCCTTTGCCTGCAATGTTCCACACTATGACATTAAACAGTCCAACCTAAGATTTATTCAATTATTAATAAGTGGGTTTATTGCTAAAAAAATACCAAGAAAAACAAACATTCTGACTGTGATCTTACCTGTGACTTGGTCTGGTTTAGTCTCCATGATGATAGAAAGGTTTTATTACCATACTGTGAAACTTTCTAGACAAAGCATCTGTGGAGAAAACCTCCACCAGAAAAGTTACACAATGCAGTAGCAGACAGATATTACACAATCGGCCAAGATTATTAACAAAAAGAGACAAAACAGCATGAGCGTGCACATTAGCTATAGTCTATCTCAATTTATATCAGTTTTGCTCTATTTGAACTGTGCCCTTTTCTCAGTGGACTACATCTACAGTATGACTTGGCTTCATGACTTCAGGCTAGCTCTAGCTCTACAAACGAGTAGTCCAGTTTTAATTAATTACATCTTAATTTTAAATCGTTTCTTTGCTCAAACCAGAACAATCAAAAGGGCACTGGTTTGGCCGGGATTGAGTGCAAAATCATGAATTAGAAATGCGTGTACGTCGCTATGGTAACGTTTTCACATGTGAGTAGCGGCTAACTGAAGCGAGCGCTGTAGCTTCGCCTCCCCCAGGGACAAGTTAGCTCCCTCTCAATGTAGTTAGCTCTGACAATGAGCAATAAGCGACAACGTAAATGTTTAATATTCGTCAACTGCACGCGATTCCCAGCACGCCAGTGACTGAGACGTGTGCAGAGCTGGGGGGAGGAGAGGGGGAGGAGGAGGGGGGGGGGGGGTGAGGAGGAGGGGAGAGGAGAGAAAGAGAGGTGAGGAGGATGAGGAGAGAAAGAGAGGTGAGGAGGAGAAGGAGGAGGAAGAGAAGGAGGAGGAGAGAAAGAGGTGAGGAGGAGAAGTAGGTGAGGGAGAGGAGAGAAGGAGGTGAGGAGGAGGAGGAGAGAAAGAGATGAGTGAGTGGAGAGGGAAAGGAGAGAAGGAGGTGAGAGAGAGGAGAAATGGAGGTGAGAGAGAGGAGAGAAGGAGGTGAGGGAGAGGAGAGAAAGAGAGGTGAGGGAGAGGAGAGAAGGGGGAGAGGGAGAGGAGAGAAAGAGAGGTGAGGAGGAGGAGAGAAAGAGATGAGTGAGTGGAGAGGGAAAGGAGAGAAGGAGGTGAGAGAGAGGAGAAAAGGAGGTGAGGAGAGAGGAGAGAAGGAGGTGAGGGAGAGGAGAGGAAGAGAGGTGAGGGAGAGGAGAGAAGAGGGAGAGGAGAGGAAGAGAGGTGAGGAGAAGGAGAGAAGGAGAGGAGAGGGAGAGGGGAGAGGGAGAGGAGAGGGAGAGGAGAGAAGGAGTTGAGGGAGAGGGAGAGAGAAGGAGGTGAGGGAGAGGAGAGGGAGAGGAGAGAAGGTGAGGAGGAGGAGAGAAGGAGGTGAGGAGGAGGAGGAGAGGGAGGAAGGAAGGAGGAGAGGGGTAGAAGAGGGAAAGAAGAGGGAAAGAAGATAAGCTAGGAGAGGGAGAGAAGGAGGTGAGGGAGAGGAGAGAAAGAGGAGAGGGAGAGGAGAGAAGGAGGTGAGGGAGAGGAGAGGGAGAGAGAAGGAGGTGAGGGAGAGGAGAGAAGGTGAGGAGGAGGTGAGGAGGAGGAGAGGGAGGGAGGGAGGAAGGGAGGAGAGGGGTAGAAGAGCAAAAGAAGAGGGGAAGAAGAGAAGCTAGGAGAGGGAGAGAAGGAGGAGGGGGAGAGGAGAGGGAGAGAAGGAGGTGGGGGAGAGGGGCGAAGGAGGTGGGGGAGAGGAGAGAAGGAGGTGAGGAGGAGAAAAGAAAGAGAGGCGAGGAAGAGGAGAGAAGGAGGAGGGGGGGAGGAGAGGGAGAGAGAGAAGGAGGTGAGGGAGAGGAGAGAAGGAGGTGTGGAGGAGGAGAGAAGGAGGGGAGGGAGAGGAGAGAAGGAGGTGAGGGAGAGGAGAGAAGGAGGCGAGGAGGAGAGAAGGAGGTGTGGAGGAGGAGAGAGAGCGGTGAGGGAGAGGAGAGAAAGAGAGGTGAGGAGGAGGAGAGAAAGAGAGGTGAGGAGGAGGAGAAGGAGGTGAGGGAGAGGAGAGAAGGACAGGTGAGGAGGAGGAGAAGGAGGTGAGGGAGAGGAGAGAAGGACAGGTGAGGAGGAGGAGAGAAAGCGGTGAGGAGGAGAGAGGAAGGGAGGAAGAGAGGGTGAGAAGAGGGAAAGGAGAGGTGAAGAAGGGGGGAGGAGAGGAGGTGGAAAGGAGAGGGAGGATCTTTGATCTTTAACAAAAACCTTCTAATTTTTGCATAATTTATAAAAAAGATGTTTAAAGGGCCCTTATTACGCTATTTTCTAATCTATTTCATAATGGTGTTTCCTCATCAAAAACACACCTGGAGTTGTGTTTTGTTTCATTCACACAGGTTTAACACACAAATCCTGCATATTTAGTTCTTCTCTAAATATGCAATATGAGTGTTTTTCAGAAAACACTCTGTTCCACTCTGTGATGTCATGTAGTAATACAGGAAGTGCTCTAAACACCTTCACTAGATTCATTTGGAAAATATCAATCCTGGAATTGCCAATCTCTGCTGAACTAAAAATAAAAGCAGCTGCTAACTTGAAAACTACCGCTTCATGACATCACAAGGTGGAACAGAACATTTTGAGCTTTGGAGATGTAGACAGATTGACAAATAAGAGTTATTCAAAAATGTGTGAATGAAACTCTTCAAAAAGTCAACTTCAGGTGTGTTTTTGAAGAGGTAATAACATTCTAACATACCTAAAAGCTCACAAGAGTCAATTTTGCTTATGGGAATAAAGACACTAAGCCGTTGTCTGAACAGGTATATGGCCATCGTTACAGAAATGACTATTGACAAATACGATCAAAACAACAGAAGTAAAATTATGGATGGTTTGAAATGAGGAACGAGTAAAAGAGCAGTTATCTGGTGTTAACAATGGCTACTGAACTGGTCCAATCACATGGTGCGGACAGAAGCTCAGGGCTAAGTGCACTCGAAGCTCACTGTTGATGCTTGTTGACAGCTGTATCTCGAAGGGAAGACCTCAATAATCCCGTACCATGCGAGATTGCGTGACCGCTCAGACCCCTCCGCTCTCCGTTTGCACCATTTGGCCTAATTGGTCACACCCACCGCTGTCTCACCGCACGCCAACATACACGCACGCCCATATATGGACCAGTGCATTACAGACACAACAAGCAATCCCCCAGTGAGAGGAAGGGTAAGGGGAAGTCCTGAAGGGGTCTCATATACATACATTATCATACATAAACATATGCGTACACAGGCTCGACATATGGGCCATCGTCACGCAAGCCTATAGTACCACAACACGACTACGATGTGATTAGATAATGAAGAATACTATTGTTGTTAATATGGTTGGAGGGGTTACTTTAGAAATGTGTTCTAATTTTGTGCGTTATAAAAGAAACCGAGGAAAGCTAATTTGAACAGTAGCTTATAGTCCTACAGTGAAAGTGCACAAGTCTTGACCACATAGTGCAGTTTATTAAGAAAAAAAAACCCTTGTCTTCTTTAAAAATAAAATAATGTTGAAATTTCCACCCGCTAAATGTGTTCTTCTCGGTCGAAGCCATGCCAGTTGCAAGTTTGTTCCATAGTGCTGCCGTAGTGTACGACAGTTTGTTCTGATTTCTCTCCATCTCCAGCTTTAAATGAAAAAATTAAATAACATAAAATGCTTTCAAATTGTAATCCTACTAAATGATCCCCATTTTCACTAAATGTACTTGTAATCTGAGTACGTCTTCTTTCCTTGTAACTGTAGAGGGATACAGTTACCTTTTTTGTATCCTTTTACTTAACGCTGTTCCTTGTATTCCGTTACTCCCCAAGCCTGGATATTAATCTAAATAAACATGTTATTTCCTCATCACAAACACACCTGGAGTTGTGTTTTGTTTCATTCACACTTCTAACACACAAACCCTGGATATTTAGGCTATTTAGTTTTTCTCTCAAACTTAAAACACTCTGTTCCACCTTGTGATGTCATGTGGTAATACAGGAAGAGCTGTAAGAACCCACAGGGACACCAGTGTAACAAAGAGTTTGAAAACCACAGTCTTTTCCTTATAAATCTTTATGTATGGCCTTAACTCATTAAGTCCCTAAGCAACATAAACATCCTGTTATGACCATGTGACAGTCTTGTCTAACAGGAAGTGGGCTCTCCAAAATGCTGCTATATCCCGTGTGCAAATTTCAAGGAAGGAGCTCATTTCAAAAAGCTGTTTTTTAAATACTCCAGGTCATTTCAAACACATTTAACAGTTCCAATGCTTTGATGACATGTCCTATATCACATTCAACCTGGTCTGACCATATTTGCTGAAGAAAGTAATATCAAACCGGAAATATGTTACGGAAATATCGCTGTAACATATATGTCACATGAGCTTTTAGCCTTAAAATAAGAATGAAAAACCTGATGTGAGCTATTTGTCGCAATAACATGGTCATGGACAATAATCGTCTGTGGTATATCCCACATAACTGTCCTTTAAGGAAAAATGGGTCTGGGTTCTTAGGGGTTAAACTCCATACACCTTCAATCACTAGAATAATTTGGATGATTAGAGAGCTGGAATTTCCAATCTCTACTGAACTGAGCATTTTGAGTGTTGGAGATATAGACAGACTAACCTGAGCATCCCCCTACTTCTTTCCATGGCATTTATTTATTTAATTAATGTTGAATTTATTAATATTTAATCTATTGCTCTTTGGTTGCTATTTTTTTACCCTCTGTTATATATTATATTTGATGAGTGAGCTACTGTACCCAAACAATTTCTCTTGTGGATCAATAAAGTTTGTCTCAGTCTAAGTTTTTTTATAGATGGTATAGATGTGAGAATGTGTTTATATTTATCAGTTTTTACTGTGGCAGTTTTGCTCTATCAAGTTTCATTGTATTTATTCAAATCTGATCTAAACCTAAATACTTTGGCTATAATCTATCTCAGTATGGCATAAAACTTGTCTATATCCATGGAGAATGTTCCAGAGTATGCTTTTAACTTTCTATCTCCATGGAATCCTGCAGACGGTGTGCAATCTCCATAGTTACATAGTTACATACTGTATCTTAAAAAAAAAAAAAAAAACATCTTCTGCGAATCATGCACGCGAATAAATCTTTCTTCACTTGTTGTCATCTATAATAAGAGAAAGCCTTCGTCTCCATCATCGCTCCTGTTTTGTTTGTTTCACATTTGTAAAACCTGGACTATTCACATCAACATTTTACTCATGTGTTGAAACAATGAAAAACCACAAAAACAAACTATTACAGCTTTTCAATAAACTTAAAATGTCCTCAGAGGTGGGTAGAGAAGCCAAAAACTGTACTCAAATGATAGTAATGTTACTTCAAAATAGTATTACTCAAGTAGAAGTACAAAGTAGTGGTCCAAGAGTGTAAGAGTAAAAATGTATTTGGGAAAACTTCTAGTAAGAGTAAGCAAAAAAATAACACTGGTCTACAAGCAAAATGCTTCCGGAACAAAAGTAGTGAATTTTTTCTTGGTTTAGTTCACTAATAAAGAAAAAGTAAGTCAGAAGTGCTGATTGGCTATAGTTTCCAAGATATAGTATTGGGTCAAAATAGGAAATTTATGCAAAATAAGTCAAAAACAGTAGTTTATCAGAAGGTACAGTGTGTCTACAAGCAACCAGTTCTATCTGAAAGCCTGTCTGCACATTCCAATACATTCATTTTAATATGTCTAGAGTTTTAACATCAAATATTTTTTGATTTCACATAAAAGAGATGCCTCGAAATTGTGTGCACCTGATGTCTTAAGATATTTCTTGTTTATTTCTTGATGGATAAAAAAGTGCAAGTTAAATATTTTCAAAATATGAATATTATTTTTAAGCAAAAATGCCTAAATCTTTTGTATAAACAGATGCGATTTTGATGTAAAACAATATCATTAAATATCTTGAATAGATTAGCTAACCAGCAGTTATCAATTGATTTTCAGTTCATCTTATCAATATGAATGAGATTTAGCCACTTTTATCTCGGAAGCCAATCGAGTCCAAAAATTTGTAGACCAGTGTAACGTCTGATTTATAATTTAAAGTGAATATAATTGGAAGGACAAAATATTAAATAATGCACAAAATCAGGTGTTTTCAAAGAATAAGGACAGTACTAAATCTTATATGAAGGAGCAATGCAAGAAACAAATGTTCAAATCATTTCATATTGTCAACACAAAGCTTTTTTCACAAGCATCACTAGAATTACTAGAATTACTGTGGGAAGAGGAATCAAAACTTTTACTCAAGTAAGAACACTGTTACTTCAATAACAATATGTGCTGCTAGGAAAGTACAGTATCTTCAAAGAGCCTGTTTATTATACCGTTTTCTGATTTAATGTTGCTTCCTCATCACAAACATACCTGGAGTTGAAGTGTTTTTAAACTCCACAAACTCGACGAGCATTTTGGGCTTTGGAGATGTAAACAGACTGATAATAAAGATTACTCGAACATGTGTGAGTGAAACAAAACACACCCCAGGGATGTTTTTGATGAGGTAACGGCATTACAACATGACTTAATGCTCACAAGAGTCAATTTTGTGTGATATACGCCTTTAAAAAGTTGCTCAAGTAAATATAATATGACTGTACCCACCTCTGTGTACTAATACTGAAGAGCACACGGGTTAAATTAGACGGTTTGTGCACGGGCTGTGGAGCACATGCCAGGGGAGGAGGTTACCGAGTGCATATCGAGTGATTCACCAAAGAGAAACGCAGCAGACCACAGCTGACCCTCAGAAATGCAAGATTATACCATCACATAATGTTTTTATAGTTAAGCAGCGAGCAGTGTGGATTTGAAGTATATCTCATTAAGGTGCGTTGTTTTAAAACAAAGTTAAAGGTCTGATTTTACACAAACTTGACTCTTGTGAGATTTTAGCCATGTTAGAATGTTGTTACCTCATCACAAACATACCTGGAGTTGTGTTTTGTTTCTTTCACATGTTTGAGTAATCCTTTATAATTAGTCTGTCTACATGGGGACTAAACCAGGACTAAACCCAGAACTAAACCAGGACTAGATCAGAACTTAACAGACCAAACCAAGCCCACATCAGGTCTAAAATGGTTCAAATCAGAGCCAAGCAAAGACGAGTACTGTTTTATTGCTTTGCCTGTAATGTTCCACAGTTGAGCATTAAGCATTCATATACTGTATATTCATCGAGACCAGCAGGTGATGCCAGGTCAGATCTGCGGAGAGGCAAGCCCAATCACAAAAGATGTTTTCCAAGTTACTTTTCAGCAAGAAGCAGGAGTATTTGAATAATGCAAATATACTTAATGCCATAGGTTGGTACACGGAGACAAGTTGGAGACAAGTAAGCAGCGGACCAGAAAACTTACACAGTGCACCTTTAATGGTCAAGATATCTAAAATTGGAGTGTTTTCTCTGATCACACCAACGCTCTTTTCATTGTGTGCTTTTACTTGACTAGAGTAATGAACGTAGCTCTACTTTGTACCTTTTCTACTTGAATAGTACAATGGAGACTATTTTAGAAACTAGACAGAAATTGTTGCTGTTACTAGTTATTAACATACAGCTCTGGAAAAAAAATAAGAGACCACTGCAAAATGATCAGTTTTTCTGATTTTACTACTTATAGGTATGTGTTTGGGCAAAAGGAACATTTTTGTTTGAGTCTATAAACTACTGACAACATTTCCCCTAAATTCCAAATAAAAATATTATTGTTTAGAGCATTTATTTGCAGAAAATGACAAATGGTCAAAATAACAAAAAGATACATGTTTTCAGACCTCAAACAATGCAAAAAAAACAAGATCAAATTCATTTTAAAACAACATAATACTAATGTTTACACTTAAGAAGAGTTCAGAAATCAATATTTGGTGCAATAACCCTTATTTTTAATCACAGCTTTCATGCGTCTTGGCATGCTCTCCACAAGTCTTTCACATTGTTCTTGGGTGACTTTATTCCACTCCTGGTGCAAGAACTGAAGTAGCTCAGCTTTGTGTTTGTGTTGGAATTCAGCAGACGCTGGAATGGAATGGCTGTAATACATGTAGAGATGCTGATTTCAGAAAAAAAATGCAGTGGTCTCTTATTTTTTTCTAGAGCTGTATATTCTTACTTTTTCAGCACAATATTAACGTATAGAGAAACGTGCATGCTGCTTTAAAGGTGCATTGTGTAACTTTTCTAGTGGAGGGTCCGTCAAATGAAGATGTTATTGCTTTGTCTGGAATGTTTCACAGTATGACTTTAAACCTTTCTATCTTCATGGAGACCAAATCAGACCAAATTACAGGTCAGATGTTTAATGTCTGTGGAACGTTCCAGGCAGAGCAATGACATCTTCATGGAGAGAAGCATTTGTCAGATCCTCAACCAGAAAAATTACACAGTGCACCTTTAAGGAACAAATTGAACTGAAATAATATTGTGTAGTTCCAATAGTCTTTCTCCACTCCTTTGCTCTCTGAACCAGTCTGAATAATGGTGTGATAATTTGTATATGAGCTTATGAGGCTGAAGAACAGGGAAATTAGAGTCAGTGCTCGTTCTGTTTGTTTTCGTTGTGTTCATGCTGCACTTATGTGATTAATCTCAGAAGGTTACGTGAGGATATCTGCAGGGACATCCCATCTGCTGGTGAAGGCCTCCACCTACTGACCCGTGCGTTTAACAGCACTGTGGCCTGGTTTGAACTACACTGAAATACACATATGGCTCTGGAAAAAAATAAGAGACCGCTGCAAAATTATCAGTTTTTCTGATTTTACTACATATAGGTATGTGTTTGGCCAAAAGGAACATTTTTGTCTATAAACTACTGACATTTTTTCCAAATTCCAAATAAAAATATTATTGTTTAGAGGATTTATTTGCAGAAAATGACAAATGGTCAAAATAACAAAAAAGATACATGTTTTCAGACCTCAAACAATGCAAAGAAACAAGATCAAATTCATTTTACAACAACATAATACTAATGTTTACACTTAAGAAGAGTTCAGAAATCAATATTTGGTGCAATAATCCTTATTTTTAATCACAGCTTTCATGTGTCTTGGCATGTTCTCCACAAGTCTTTCACATTGTTCTTGGGTGACTTTATTCCACTCCTGGTGCAAGAAGTGAAGTAATGGCTGTAATACATGTAGAGATGCTGATTTCAGAAAAAAATGCAGTGGTCTCTTATTTTTTTCCAGAGCTGTAGACACAAGAGCTAAGGGCACGATCAGGCCTAAAACTAGTAATGAGCAGCGGTGGATGAAGTACTCAATTTTGTTACTTAAGCAAAAGTACAGATACCGGGGCCAACACATCACATGAAAAAAATCTACTTACTTAAAAGTATTAAAGTATCTGTTTAGAGTAAAAAGTCAACTTTTTTTTTCAGAGAGTTTTAGATCATCCTTTAATTTTGGAGTTTCCTCAACAAAAACATACCTGGAGTTGTTTTTGTTTCATTCACACATTCACACAACACACAAGTCCTGCATAATTTAGTTCTTCTCTCAAACGGAAAACACCTTGTGATGTCAAGGAAGTGCTCAACTCCTTCACTAGGATCATTTGGATCATTTTAGCCGTGGAATTTCTAATCTCTACTGAACTAAAGGTAAAATGTAGCTGTAAACTTGAAAACTACTGCTTTTTTGACATTACAATGTGGAACAAATCTTTTTGAGCTTTGGAGATGTAGACAAAGATAACTCAACAACAGCATAACGCAGCTTAAACCTCACAAGAGTCAATTTTGCGTGATATAGGAACATTACGGAAACCACAGTGCAGTGTCTGGGGAACATTGGCATCAACAAATATATTTCAACGTCTTAAAAAAACATTTATTTGAAAAGATAATTACAAAAGTCCCGTTTCGGTCAGGCGTGGTGATGTGATGGCGTGAGAGGGTCAGTCTGTTTTCAGGGTCCGTGGAGGCTGCGGTTTGTAATGGGAAATGATCTGTACGAGAATGAAGCTGTTGATGACTAAGAAGAGCAGCCCAGCCAGCCAGATCCACAGAAATGTGTTGTGACCTTTGAACTCCAGGAAGTAGGCCGGGGCCAACCAAACGCCCTGGAGACAGAGCGGAAACTATTAAAGAGTTGAATTATGCTTCATCCTGAATTTGGGATAGCATTGCATTGGTATTTGAAATTCAACTAATGCTAATAGATGGAAAATATGCACTAAGGATTACAACTTTTTAGAAATGGTGATGTGGAATCCCTTTTTTCCATTTTCCAAACACAAACTATTTTTACTTGTACATACATATTTACATAATGCCGTATTTGACACCAGTCTCTTGCTATTTTTTGCTATTTATTTAGAATTTATTATCACCATTTATACATTTTATCTCTTTGTTATCATAATATATTGTGGTGTGTGAGCTACTGTGTCCAAATAATTTCCCTTGTGGGTCAATTAAGTTTGTCTAAGTCTAAACACGAAACAAGCGAGGCATAGAAATATATAAAAAATATAAGAATCATAAAATAAAATAAATAAAAACACTGAGGAAGAAAGGAATAGAGAAAAAATATTTAAAAAAAACAACAAATAAATAAACAATACAGAATCACTTATCCAATTGGTTTCATAGTAGGGTTGAACGATTTTGGAAAAATATCAAATTTTTCTGAGAGTATTGTGATTGTGAATAGAGCTGCATTTTATATGTTAATAATAGGATTCAAAGTCAACACAGAAGAACTGAGAAAAAGACAGGAATATTAACTGACAAATTAATATAAGAATCAAATTTCAGAACACATTTGTACATATCTGAAATACAGGATTAGCAGCTTTTACGCAGAATAAAACAGGAGATTTTGTTGTTTGTGGAGAAAATTATGATACTTAAAAAACTGCAGCCTTTGCGATTTGCTAATTGTGTCTACTCCAGCTGCAATTTTTATTCAGTTGTGTCAATAACTTGCATAAAGTGAAATAAAGATGTAACTGTACATTTTTAAGTTCAGAAGAACCTCACCAAATGAGACAACTTAAACTGGCATAAATGAAATACATCATTATAAAATGCACTTGTACCTGTCCTGTAAACCAGAGCAGCAGCAGCCCTAAGCCTTGTTTCACTGAGAGGCTGAGACGAGGAATGACCAGAGGAAGTAAACATAAGTACCACAGGAAGTACTGCAAATGAGAAAGTACACAAAAGTTACAAACTGTGAAAGAACATTCTCCATTAAAGTCACAGTAGGCCAAAAATAGATTAAATAAAAGCATATTTATTTTCCATTTATGTTATTTTTATTTTTACTGTGCAATTTCTATGTTGCTATGTTTGTTTCTATGTTGCTGCTGCCCGAACTTTGAATTTTCTTCAGGATTAATAAATCTATCTATTTATCTATATACTGTACCTACTTACTGTGAGTGGGCTTGCATCTCCACAAACCTGACTCTTATTTGACCTCGAGGAGAATCACTTCCTGCTTGTTTCCCTGGAAATGTTGTTCCTTTGGCTATAATTTTCCACAGTTTGGCATAAAACCTAACTCCATGGCCCACGGCAAATGTTCCTGAGTAGTTTTAGCTTTCTATTTCCATAGGAATGTTACATATTATACATTGAGACGTTCAGGAATAAGATATTATCACAAAATTTAATCAAACCAACTCCCTTGGCTCGAATTGACTCACAAAAATGCAGCTTTAAGTCCAATGGTTTTGATTTAATTTCACGATAATACTATACCTTTCAACATTTCTTTTTATATCCATATTTTATAACCCACACACAGTTGTACCTGGGCTGTTGTGCCTTATCTACCTGAGAGGTGCAGACTTTGTTGAATGACACAAAAACAGCAGTGTTCAGGAAACAGCAGAAAGCCAAATCTGAATGAAACGCCCAGGACATGAGCAACAGGAGCAAGAGCTGGGGGAGGAAGGCTGCCAGACCAAGCCACTGGCTCCACCTAGTGTCTGTACAGGGAACAGCCGGGGCAAAAGACATGGTTACATTAGGTAATACTGTTTTATTACTTTGAGAAAGTATTTATCACATATTTAATGAAATAAGAATTAATGTTTATTTATTTAGTATTTTTGATGTGGGTTCTTTGAAATGTTATGAATCAATGTTATGTTATACAGTATATAATATTCATATAATATTCATATAATATTCATAGAGTTTGGTCTCTGAAGGTAGACAGTACCTGCAGTGAGATAGATCATGTAGAAGTACGGGGAGAAGTTGTGTCTGATGTCACGTCTTGTTAAATGATAAAGGTAAGTTTCATGAAGAAACTCCCAACCGTACCTGCAAATACAGAGGCATAATCTTCCAGAGTAGGAAATTAAATGTAACATACTTTGACTTCTGAATTAGTAAAAGTAGATACAAATGTTAAAAAGTGTTTTTTAATACAGTTGAAGTTTTATAATATAGTATTTGGAACCACAACAAACAAAACTGACTTTCTTATTTTTGTCATCTTGGAGGTGGATGAATTACACTTTCCACAGCATTATAGGATTTATTTAATTAGCAATATTTTGTAATTTTCTCATGAACATCCATTCTTACAATGACCATGCTCACCTCTTCACAGATCTGACCTATAACTTACCTATAACTACATCTGTCTTTATTGAGCCAGATACATTCATTGTCATACTGTGATGAACAGTACGGACAATGAATCAGAAAAGTTACATAGTGCACCTTTATGTATATCCTTTATTATTGGTTCAACATACAGTAAGAGCCAAAAAACTCTGATGCAAGTATGTTTTTAAAGACTTACATGTGATAGAAGAGTGCAGTGAGGACGCAGAAAACTCCCCCTGAAACAAGGGCAAACAAGAACAGTTCTTTATTGACAAAGGAGGTGATGAATCCCGTTAACCGTGTCCATTTTGACATAGTTTTGTGCTTTTTTGCTGTCGTCTCCCTCGTCCGTAGAGTTAAAACGATGGGCAGGGCGTAAGTGACCGGGTAGATCTTCATATGAACAGACAGGCCAAAGAGGAGGGCAGCACAGGTCAGACGTCTAGCTGAAGAAATAACAGGAGAGAAAAAAGAAAATGCTATTTCAGTGTATTTTTGTGAGCCCAAACTCATAATAGCAGTCACCTCACAGGGCTTAACAATATTGTTGATTTAACCAACAGAAAGTTAGAAAATCCAGCAGTAAAAAAATGAATAAGATCTATAATTATCTAAAAAGAGATATTTGGTACTTTTTGAATCAACTATTCTGACTGGACAAGATTAGGAAATGGGGGGCAACTGTGTCAGGGATCACTGTTGTTCTTGAAGTTAATACTGTAACTTGAATTCAAATTTATTCCTATTCACACTACAATTTCCACGAGCTTCTCTCAAAGGTGATGTAGTAGCTTTACCTAGACATAGTATAGCAGTAAACTACATGTTTTTCATTGTACTGTCAGCAATAAAACCCCTGATACTGAACAAAAAAGTTATAAAGTGTACCTTTAAAACACTAACAATATATACACATGGAAGAGTAATTTTTAATTTAGGACTTAAATATTAATTTAGTTGCATTTATGAAACAATAAATATTATATTTCTACCTTCCATGCACAGTAATGTTCCCAACACCAGAGCTGCCAGTATCGACTCTGCATTTCCCCGGCTGGACACTCCCATCGGCAAAGGGTTCAACAGCCACAGGGAACTAACAGCAAGACAAGACTGGAAAAATGAATTTACAAAAACAGATAATAATATATAACTGATAACAATAAATTAAAGCAAATACATGTACTGGTTTTACCTCAGATCTCCCTCCCCTCAGTCGAAGTATTTTGTAAATGAGAAGTCCTGATAGCACGTCACACAAAATGAAGAGGATTTTACCAAAAGCCATGAAAAGGTAAACGTTTGGAGTGAGCATCCAGGCGAGGACAGGGGTGTAGCGGTACGTGGATCTGTTGTAGGGAGACTGGCCCTGAAGAAAACATGCTATTCTGAATCTGAAGTAAAGGAAGCGCCCGTGCATAGAGGCAGTATTTCTTTCTTTATGTTTTAGCACAAGAAAAAAATAAATGAATGTAAACATAATGTTGAATTATATTTATTTTAGTTTTTATTTACTGTATTTTAAAGCTGCACTGCGTAACTTCTCTGATGGAGAGTCAACCACGTCTTTATCTCCATGGAGAAGACGTTATATGAGCAAAACTTTCAATAACCTGGATAAGTAATGTGTAGTACCAGCTTGTATAGGACTTTTTTGCACTGTTTTATTTTAAAAAATGTTGCACTATTTTTTCTATACTGTGTTATAAATATCCTACTTAAATGTCTGCACTGAAGTGAGTTGCCTTCAGTCTCATTGTAAGTATGTATGATGTAAATTGTGCATATGAACAGTGACAATAAAAGGTATTCTAATATCTCTGCCTGAAATCTCACAGAACATGACAATATACAGCTCTGGAAAAAATAAAGAAACCACTGCATTTTTTTTTCTGAAATCAGCATCTCTACATGTATTACAGCCATTCCATTCCAGCGTCTGTTGAATTCCAACACAAACACAAAGCTGAGCTACTTCAGGTCTTGCACCAGGAGTGGAATAAAGTCACCCAAGAACAATGTGAAAGACTTGTGGAGAGCATGCCAAGACACATGAAAGCTGTGATTAAAAATAAGGATTATTGCACCAAATATTGATTTCTGAACCCTTGTTAAGTGTAAACATTAGTAGTGTGTTGTTTTAAAATTAATTTGATCTTGTTTCTTTGCATTGTTTGAGCTGTAAATGCCACACTGTGGAACATTACAGCCATAGCGATAACATCTCCATGGAGACAAACTTGTGATCGACCCCCTACCAGAAAAGGCAGACTCAGTGCAGTCTGCTGGATGTTGGTTGCATAGAGATTAGGCATAATAAATTACATTGCTATGCTATTACAAAGGTACATAACATGATTGTTTACTTGGCCTGATAGTATAACAATAACAGTAGGGCAAGCAAATTAACTAAAAACTCATTTTAAATATAATATGCTAAGATAAACTCCTAAATATTATACAGTTAACAGTACTGTGTCAGTATTGTTTCTTACCTGAGTAATAAACCTGGCAGCATCTGTAAACACATGGTAGTCTACATCAGTGTATTTGACCACCATTGTTTTGTCCTGGTAGTCTCCATAAAGCACCAGAGCCAGCCTTACAGCGAAGGACACCGTGAAAAGAACACGTTTCTCGGTCAGTTTTGTGATCAGCCTCTCCATCTCCTCTCCAGTCAGTCCAGTCCAACCAGATCCACAGTGTCAAAGCCAGATTCAAACGAACAATGCAATAAAAATAAATGAACTATACCCCTACACGAGCAGAAATCAGCCTCTAAGGGTTTTGTTTACATTCCGATTAACGTTTTAGTCAAATCGTGAACTTAAAGCATACATAAATTGGAAAAAATGTACATTGTTTGACAGCTAAAAGAAGGCATGAGCGAACCCGGAAGTTTACAGTGACACGTGTCTTCTTTTACGTTACGTTAAAAGTCGAACTCGAAAGTTATAGCGCCACCCACTGGACTGGTTTGTACACCTCTGGATAAAAATTAAGGGGTTTTAGGCATTCATTTTTAAAGGCATTCAATTGCTCAAGCATAATAACCTACTTTCATCATAAACAATATAAAAGAGAATATTTAATACGTATTCTGTTTGTATTTATGGATAATATTAAATTTTCCAAATTCCCCAAACCACTATTTAAAATCAATATTCTAGACATTAAACATTATCACCAAACACTAAACAGTATGCAACATTTAATATTGCCAAAGAATTAGGACTTTATTTTAACCACTTCCTCAGTTTGTATTGATTTCCCTGTATGTACTGTATATTTATCTGCCTCAGTTTAAGTTTACATGCAAGTATGTATGTCAATTTTGTTATTGTTTTGTAAAATATTTATGGTTTGTACATCTCTGGATAAAAGTTAGTGGTTTTAGGCATTGATTTTTTAAGGCATTCAATTGCTCAAGCATAATAACCTACTTTCATCATAAACAATATAAAATAGAATATTTAATACACATGTGTATTCTGTTTAGAAAGTATCATATCCATAAATTCATATTCTCCAATTCCAAACCATTTAAAATCAATATTCTAGACATTAAAAATGATCACCAAACACTAAACAGTATGTAACATTTAATATTGCCAAAGAATTAGGACTTTATTTTTAACCACTTCCTCAGTTTGTATTGATTTCCTTGAATGTATACTCAACAAAAATATAAACGCAACACTTTTGTTTTTGCTCCCATTTTTCCTGAGATGGACCCAAAGATCCAAAATTCACTCCAGATACACAACACTACCATTTCTCTCAAACATTGTTCACAAATCTGTTCAAATGTGTGACAGCGAGCACCTCTGCCCCGCCGAGACAATCCACCCCACCTCACAGGTGCGCCACATCAAGATGCCGATCCGACATCATGACCAGTGCACAGGTGTGCCCCAGACTGCCCACAATAAAAGGCCACCCCGAAATGTGCATTTTTTTTCTTTATTGGGGGTCTGGGGACTCAGAACCAGTCAGTATCTGGTGTGACCACCATTTGCCTCATGCAGTGCAACACATCTTCTTCACATAGAGTTTATCAGATTGTCAATTGTGGCCTGTGGAATGTTGGTCCACTCCTCTTCAATGGCTGTGCGAAGTTGCTGGGTATTAGTGGGAGCTGGTACACGCTGTCGTATACGCCGGTCAAGCACATCCCAAACATGCTCAATGGGTGACATGTCCGGTGAGTATGCTGGCCATGCAAGAACTGGGACATTTTCAGCTTCCAAGAATTGTGTACAGATCCTTGCAACATGGGGCCGTGCATTATCTTGCTGAAACATGAGGTGATGTTCATGGATGTATGGCACAACAATGGGCCTCAGGATCTCATCACGGTATCTCTGTGCATTCAAAATGCCATCAATAAAATGCACCTGTGTTCTTCGTCCATAACAGCCTTTGAAGAGGAGTGGACCAACATTCCACAGGCCACAATTGACAATCTCATAAACTCTATGTGAAGAAGATGTGTTGCACTGTATGAGGCAAATGGTGGTCACACCAGATACTGACTGGTTCTGAGTCCCCAGGTCCCCAATAAAGCAAAAAAAAAATGCACATTTCGGGGTGGCCTTTTATTGTGGGCAGTCTGGGGCGCACCTGTGCACTGGTCATGATGTCGGATCGGCATCTTGATGTGGCGCACCTGTGAGGTGGGGTGGATTGTCTCGGCGGGGCAGAGGTGCTCGCTGTCACACATTTGGACAGATTTGTGAACAATGTTTGAAAGAAATGGTAGTGTTGGGTATCTGGAGTGAATTTTGGATCTTTGGGTCCATCTCAGGAAAAATGGGAGCAAAAACAAAAGTGTTGCGTTTATATTTTTGTTGAGTGTATATTTATCTGCCTCAATTTAAGTTTACATGTATGCATGTATGTCAATTTTATTGTTTTTTAAAATAATAAAAAAAGAAGGAAAAAACTACACTTTAATTCACACTTATTGAATATTATATCTGGTGATATGGATAAATACGCCAATGAAATAAATGCCAGGCAGTGCAGTCCTTTAATTTCATTGCACATTTCACACATAAAATCCTCTGTGTGACCAAAAGTGTGTTAGTATACATTCAAGTAAAGTGCACATGATAAAAAGTAGTGTAGGTGCATTCTTCGAGCGGGTGAGCCATATAAGATAAAGAGTGCTGTTTAGTAAAGGCGTACAGCATATCGTAAAGGTGTACAGTATATAGACAATAAAGCCATACATATAGGCCAGTAGATAAGATTAGGTGACCATGCTTTACAATGCAAAACCTCTCCAAGAGTTCAGTAATACATTCAGACAAATTGTTTAAACAGTTTAAAGACAAGAAAAGTACTTTTTTTTACATTTAATTTGAAAAATTAAATGTTAAAAGGAATGGTTCTTGTGATCTTGTTTCTAACCAGGAGTGCATAATTACTTGTGGTCAACTGTCAATCATTAAATACTTTTTTTTCTATTATTTGCAATGCTGTTTTATTGCCCATGTGTTATTTTACATTGTACATCCAGTATCATAAGGCAGCCTGTTTTTGGTAACTTCAAAGCTAGTGCAAAAGCTGAAAAGAAGATCAACAGTTATAGGAGTTTGAAGGCATGTTGGTGACACCTGCTGAAAGCCGGGTGACTGATACATACATAATGCCAGTGGTGGAAGAAGTACTCAATTTTGTTATTTAAGTAAAAGTACAGATACCAGAGCAAAAATATACCCAAATAAAAGTAACAGTATCACATGAAAAAGTAAAAATGTACTGTAGTAAAAAGTAAAAGCATTTTGCGCATATCTTGAGGTCTAATAAAGCTTCAAATGTAGTGATTTGGATGATTTGTGTTGAATTTTTTATTTGTATATTTCCGTTTGTTCAAACTACAAATGTGTTCAAAATAAACCCCTCAGCCTTTTCAGCGCATATCAAATTACTCTGGTCTACAAATTTTTGGACTCGATCTGCTTCCGAGATAAATGTGGTGAAATCTCATTTATATTGATAAGATTAACTGAAAATCAGTTGATAACTGTGCTGGTTATAACTGGTTGCTTGTAGACACACTGTACCTTCTGATAAACTACAGGTTTTTTTTTTGCCTTATTTTGCATAAATTTCCTATTTTTACACAATACTATATCTTGGAGACTATAGCCAATCAGCACTTCTGACTTACTTTTTCTTTATGAGTGACCTTATCAAAGAAAAATGTCACTACTTTTGTTCTGGAAACACTTTGCTTGTAGACCAGTGTTATAATAAAAAATGCTTTTACTTTTCTGTCCTGTTTAAAAATGTAGTGGAGTACAAAGTACAGATACCTCCTCTCAGATGTACTAAAGTAAAGTACATATAGCTAAAATTTTTACTTTACTACTATTATTTTGTTCCCTTTCACCACTGGAAGATGCATAGTCTAGAGCGGCTGGATTATTGTAGTTAGTTCCAGATAATGAACTAACTTCCCTTTCTTTGGTTTATGTCATTTACGTTTACTCAGGGCAGCAGTATCTTCCAGAGAACAGGATGGTGTTGGTGGGGTTGTGTCGGATGAAGAAGAGGAAGGGGTGATCTGCGATGAAGCGGGCGGGCATCATGGCACAGCGCAGCATCATGATGGCGGCAGTGGCGGCGGCAGCCTCAGTGCCCTCTTCATTCACCTCCACGAATGCTTTGTGGACCACTTTAGACAGAACCAGGTCATTGGCTGGAGACATACCTGAAAAAAAAGATAAAAAACATACATTAAAACATTGTACTTCTGGCTCCATTGAAATGTTTGTATTAACCCTAACACGCTCTATGGTCCTGGTGTTTTTATTTTGCTATTTTGTCTGCAAATTATGGTCAAGAAGATTGTCAAGTTGTTTTTTTAAAGTTTGGTTTCACAAAAGTAATTTCTTTGACAAAATACTTCAAATCACAGTCCTTTTGAATGCTTGGGTTTGTATAAAATAAAGAAATATTCAACAGATTGAAGTTTTCATTGAATTTTGTTATAAAAGAACATGAACAGAACGAGCCCATTGTAGCCATGGGACATTCTGTAATTATTATCTTTTTTGTTTTAATAAAGCAGTTTATATGTTTCTTGCAACACTCCTTCCGATATGATTTATTTTTTCTTATTTTTTTTGGCCTGTACTTTGAAAATATCAGATATGGGGCATTATTTTATGTTCTGTTCTACTGATTACATTCACTTAAAATATAAATCAGAGGTTACATCCCCACAGTTATTCTTATTTGAGTAGTAGTTTTCCCAAATATATATATATTTTTTACTTCGAGTAATTCCTAAGACCACTCCTATTCCTAATATGGAAATCTGTTTCAAATTTGCACAGTCTAGCCTCTATGAGCTTCATTTGACTGGAACCGAACACAATGGCTGACATCACACTCCCTTTGTCCACTTCTTTATAGAGTCTAGACCAGGGGTGTCAAACATGCGGCCCAGGGGCCTGATCCGGCCGGCCAAGACCTTTAATCTGGCCCTCGGCTGATTTTTTATTAAAATATTTTAATTATATTTAAAATTTCTATTAAAATATTGGTAATTTTCTGTGCCTCTTTTCTGCGCAGCTTAGCATAGCAGTGTCTCCAGCGCCTCTGTGCGTGGCCCCTCCCACCAGAGCAGCACAAATGAAGACTAAAGCATGACTATATTCTGTGAAATGCATACAAGTTAATGTTAAAATCTTGTTGAAACTGCATTTTTCTTAAAGTTTCTTGCAGGTTATTCATAATATAATATATTGTAAAAGAAAGAGTTCATCAAATAAAAAAAAAAGACTAGATTTGCGTTTCTCTGCACAAATATTTGGACTTATTTGGGGTATATATGCCATGAGTTTTCTGATACGGCCTCTTTGGGATCAAAGTAGGTTGGATATGACCTCCAGACCAAAATTAGTTTGACACCCCTGGTCTAGACTTATACCGCAAGCATTTTACTTTTAAACTGTTTCTTTGAACTTCAAATCTAACATAATCAAGAATTTATTATTTCTTAATTAAAAAAGAAGTTAAGAAAATATCTGACATACTGTAGTTCTAAGATAAGATAAGATAAGATAAGATAAGATAAGATAAGATAAGTTGTGTTCTGTTGTGTCTAGTAAAACGAATGCTTCCATAGTTCCAAGCAGCATTCACAATCTATATCACAGACTATTTAACTGTCAGTTTGTTTGTGGCGATGGGATTAGATTTGTATCACTCTGAAATGGTCAGTCCATGGGGTGGGGTATTTTCTTACCAGAGAAATCACTGCTGCCCATGTCGAAGGCGTCCACCATGCCCATACTGACCAGCACGTTTTTCAGGTCATATTTCTCCTCCATCTTGAATCGAGGGAGTCCCACCTGCACCTCCACCTCGTCCATCATGTCGGGACGGGTCCACTCCACAAAGTTCTCGTAGGTCAGCTGCGGCTCAACCTGAAACACACACGAGGAGGTTTTTAGTCTGTTGATACTTTGCAGCTGATGTCATCAACATTCCCTGGGAGTATGACGCTAATTGTGGGCACTGCTCAGTCTGAAGCTTTGTTACTCAAGTTAGACTTAAAGGTGCATTGCCTAACTTTTCTGGCAGAGGGTCCGTCAAAAGCTTTTCTCCATGGAAATGTTATTGCTTTGTCTGGAATGTTTCACAGTATGGCAGAGGTCTTAAATTTTTAAATATTTCTTTATTTTTGAAGGATGAAGAAGGACTGGTTTTCAGTGGGTTCTGGCTGTGCGCTCCTTCATCACATCTGTCTCTCTCTTTTCATTCCCTCACCTCTCGCTCCCTGTCAAACTGCAAACACGTTGGCCCGGATCTTCTCGGCTAGTTCCGTTATAGTTTCACTTTTACGCACAGCAGAACTTAAGCTCCACACGTACTACTGCGCATCAAGAAGGGGTGAGGCAACTTAATTTCCTGGCCTCATGGACCTGTGTCCAGCTCCGCTCTACAGCCAGCCTCTTCTCTGCCCGCGGAGTGACTGGGACAGGAGGGGAGTGAACAGGAGAGGAGGGGGGAATAGTGTCTTTCCTCTTGCTCCTCAGATCAGAATGACTGGAAAAGTTCAGCGTGCTATATTAAACTCTTGTCCTTGCACGCTGTGGCTCCTCTCTCGTTTAATCAGATCATTAAAAAACTCACACTTTGAGCCCATTTTCCGTGATGTCGTTGCTCCATTGATTTGGCCTTCTCAGAGTCACCGGGAGCACGCACAAAGTGATTAAACTTCAGGCCTGTTAGCTTTGGTCTGACTCTGGCTTATTTCTGTCATGGAACGAATTAAGGTTTAAACTGGAGATGGAACTAGTTTTAGCTCAGGATTTCTGGATAAGCCCCCCCCCCCAGTATTAAAGGTACTAGGCCCAATTTTATGTGTGTGTGTTTGTGTGTGTGTGTTTAATAAAAAATTGTGAAAGTTTCAAGTCTGTATTTTGTCATTTTCAGAAGTAGACAAAAAACAAACAAACATTGGAACGTTGCAGTAACATTGCAGAGAGTTGTGTGAAATTCTCCAGTAAAACAAAGGAAAAGTGCAGGATCTGCGTTTGAAACTTTGATGTTGACTCTCTATCCCTTCAAGTCTAATGTCCTTCACTGTTTTTATTTTATTTTATTTATTTATTTGAATGGGAAAGCATGTATTAATGAACGACTAGTGCTGTAAATACACCGGATTTAGCTAGGAGCTAATTTCCATCCGTAGTCCGATTGGGAGGGGTAAAACAGGATACAATAAAAGAGCAGAACATGCAGTGACAGACAATAATAAAAACACAGTCTAGATTAAGACAATACAACAAACATTATACACATGGTTGGACAAGACATAAAACAAATCTGTACAATCACTTAAAATGCCATGAGGTAGTTCTAATACTAAGGTGCTTTTAGTTAAAGTGCCTATGACTGTGCTCATGCACTCACTCACTACAACTTACATACACACACTCAGCTTCATGCACTCACATTCACATTCTAAAAGTGCTTTTAGTTAAGATGCCTAACTAAAAGGTGCCTACAACTTACATTCACACACATTCACACTCTCACACAACCAGTCTAAAAACACAGTTTCTGATCTCACAAAAACAAAAAGCATAAGTTGCCAGGCCAACACTTTGTCATACCTTCTCCAGACCATCTTCAACATTTTGGGGCAGAAAGATGAGCATGCTGAGCACCTTTCCTTTGTACGGCAACTCTATAACCTGGTTTACAGAGAAATAATGTTAGTTATAATGTTAACGCCGACAAAATACTGTGTAAAATATATTAGACAGGATTAGAAAAACTGACCTGACTATTGATCTCACTGATGAATGTGAGGGGGAACTTTGATTTTTGGTGCATCATCTTGCATGGTTTAGTTTCACTCTGCAAAAATACATAATCAACAAGGTTCAAATGTAGTTCACCAGATCCTTAGAGCAGATTTTCCTAATGGTATATGCATATTGTTGGTTGTCCATAACATAACACTACATATTTAAAGTCACAGTACCTTAGCCAAAAAGAAGAAGACTAAAACTAAATCATTTTTGTTGTGTTTATTGCGCTGAAAAACTCTTACTTGGAACAGGCTTGCATCTCCACAAACCTGACTCTTATTTGGCTCTTATCTGTAGTATGTTGTTAACTTTCTATTTCCATGGAACGATGTGAGCGATGTACCACCTCCAATCAAATATTACGTTATTCTACAAATATAAAAGCATATAAGCTTTGTAGAATAATGTGATTAATGTTATTAACTAGATAAATCTTATAAATGGCACACAATTACAAAGAAATGTATTTGGTTAAAGACGCACTATGTAACTTTTCTGATTGAGCACCTGCCACCTGCTAGTCTCCTTCGAAATGTTCCCCTTACTGGCATTATATTCATCCATCTTGCATTTATTCAGTTAGAGGAGGTTTTATTTCTCAAAATGTGCATTCTTACTAAACCAAAAACAAATATATATACAGCTCTGGAAAAAAAATAAGAGACCACTGCTTTTTTTTCTGAAATCAGCATCTCTACATGTATTACAGCCATTCCATTCCAGCGTCTGTTGAATTCCAACACAAACACAAAGCTGAGCTACTTCAGTTCTTGCACCAGGAGTGGAATAAAGTCACCCAAGAACAATGTGAAAGACTTGTGGAGAGCATGCCAAGACGCATGAAAGCTGTGATTAAAAATAAGGGTTATTGCACCAAATATTGATTTCTGAACTCTTGTAAACATTAGTATTATGTTGTTTTAAAATTAATTTGATCTTGTTTCTTTGCATTGTTTGAGGTCTGAAAACATGCATCTTTTTTGTTATTTTGACCATTCGTCATTTTCTGCAAATAAATGCTCTAAACGATAATATTTTTATTTGGAATTTGGGGGAAGTGTTGTCTGTAGTTTACAGACTCAAACAAAAATGTTCCTTTTGCCCAAACACATACCTATAAGTAGTAAAATCAGAAAAACTGATCAGTGCAGTGGTCTCTTATTTTTTTTCCAGAGCTGTATATATATTTTTTGTCCAAATAGATTTTTTTTAAAAGATTAGCACTCACCTTGTTTATCCTGAATTTGCCATCAGTAGTCAAGCTTTCACTGAACTGTTTATTCCAGTTTCCTTTGAAGTAAATGGCGTTGACGAGCACCAGTCTGGTCAGGTTATCCACCACACCTTTGGCTAGAATATCCTTAATTTTACCTGAGAAAAAGTAACACATTTAAAATTACAATATATTAAAAGGTGCATTGTGTAACTTTTCTGGTGGGCGGTCAGTCAAATGCTTTTATCCGTGGAGATGTTATTGTTTTGTCTGGAATGTTTCACAGTATGGCATTAAAACTTTCTATCTTCATGGAGACCAAACTAGACCAAGTTACAGGTCAGATCTGTGGAGAGGCAACTCCGCTCACAGTCAGAATGCCTGTTTTTCTAAGTAATTTTGAGCTAAAACTACCTGTAATTTAGTAAATGTCAGGTAGAGCTGTTTAATGTCATACTGTGGAACATTTCAGGCAGAGCACTGACATATCCATAGAAACAAGCAGGTGACGGACCCCCAACCGAAAAGTTAAAATAGTCAATAAAAAGCGGAAAATTTGAAAATAAATTTGCAATATAAGCCTTTACCTTGCGTTTTCCCCTCCACCCAGTTATTAATCTCGACTCTGGCCTCCTCAGATTTGTTGACGAAGTCCACAGTCTGCAGCTCTGCCTTGTAGAACTTTTGGGTTTCTCCCAGAAAGTCCTGTCAGATATAAACAACAGATATGTGAAAATGACATTGGTGAGTAATGTTAATCTTAAAAATAAACATTTGATAAAATAATAATAGTAAAAAAGGGCTGGGAATCACAGGGTTCCTCAAGATTCAATACAATACGATATCATCACAATATAGATACATGTGATAATCTATATATTGCACATGATATTCTGTGATCTGCAATATTTCTTTGTTAGACCACTATTTGTACAAAGATAATATGAAATACATCTATTTTAATCATCAAAACAGCAAATATGTCAAGTGTAGTGTATTCCACTGAATAAGGAACAAAACTGTCGTGGGGTCAGAAACAAATTGTTAAAAGACACAAAATAAATAAAAACCTACAATGATCTATAGGTTCACAAAATTAGAAGCTGTGGGCTAAATGTAATTTTCCAGATAACTTTCCAATAAGTATAATACAACATAATCTTTATAAAAAGCCTACGTTCATTGATATTCAACAATCTGGCATAGATCTTATGTATTATTAGCTATTATAGTAAGTAGTAAGAAGTATCTTATAAAAGAATACTATGAATTTCTTACCCATTGTAACTAAACTATTTGTTTACAGCTCTTATGTAGTTTAATAATAATAATAATACATTAATAACATCTGATTTATATCCTGGGACCTGAAGAAAAAAATGTATTTCAATACATTTTGTAAATTTTATTTTTATTCATAATGTGACTATAATAGTGTTAAATCCATGTGAAGTTAACAACATAACAAAAACACTTTGACAAGCTTCTACAGTCACCTCAAAAAGTTTTTAGACTCCCTTTTAATTTCTTATTTATTTCCTAGTGCAGCCACAAATTACAGTCTATCTCAAAACACTTAAAAGATCGACCGTTTAAGTCAATGTCCACTATAAAGGACACAAATGAATGGGCCGGGTCTCAGGAGGATATAGGTTTTTTTTTGGACACTCAAAGACACTTTTGAGTAGCCATAGCTGCCCAAACAACACATGTATACACACAAACACCACATTCATAGTTTGACAGCAGAGTTATGTGGCTGCAGCTTACAACACTACAGTCATTTATCAACACAGATTTTTGGGGATCAACTTAATTTACTTACGAGTGATTAATGAACACAATGTAAAAAGGGCCTACTTGGTCTCCCATCTAGAGATTACACCATATTGATTAATTGGCATGCCAAGAGCGTCCTTGCTTGTATTGACGCACCTCGACAAACTGGTAACTCTGCTCTCCGTACAGTTTGTTGGCGACACTGAGGGCATAGGGCGCGTCGGGTTTGTGAAACTCCTGCAGAAGAGTGGCAAAGCTGGAGTGCACGTCATCAGAGAGGTCTTTAGTTTTGAGGCACTGTGGAGAAATACGAAAAAGAATACGTTTAATATTAAGTAACAAGACAACAGTTTGGTATTTAAAGGGCCCATATTTTTTTACGGCCATATTATCTGGTCTATGTTATAACGTTGTTTCCTCATCACAAACACACCTGGAGTTTTGTTCACACATGTTTTACCACACAAACCCTGCACACACCTTAGGTCAGGCATGTCCAAACTCTGGCGCGTGAGCCAAATGCAGCCCTCAGACAAATTTTTCTTGGCCCTCAGGCTTCCAGGTGAATTGGCCCAAAATAACCTTGAGTAGAACTTTAACTGCAAGTTTTTTTTTTGTTTTTTGTTTTTTTTTTTAAATCTACCTCGATAAGACAATATTTAATATTTATTGTGTGATTTTGAGGATCTTAGCATGAATAAATGACTGAAACTCACTCTAAAGTGTTAAACATGCAGATATTTCAATTACTGACTGTACTGACCACCAGTCTATGGCCCTCGATCGGCCCTCTGCTTCGTTTGTGTTTAGATATGTGGCCCTTGATGAAAAAAGTTTGGAAACCCCTGCCTTAGGTAAAAGGTAGACTAATAATAAATAATAAATAAATGTGTGAATGAAACAAAACACAACTCTGGGTATGTTTTTGATGTGATAACAGCATTCTGACATGACTTACAGCTCACGAGAGTCAATTTTGAGTAATATAGGACCTTTAAAAAGTAGTAAAGTAGTTGTAATGCCCCATCCTTTCTTGTAAAATGAAATAGAGAGATAGTTAGTACCAACAGCTGAATGCCATCACATGCCTTTGAATACCTTAATATAGGAGAGCCACTGCAAAATCCCTGTGTTATGAAGAGTGTCATTAGACCAGTCAATAATATTACAAGAAAATAAAACAATGCTGATAATAGAACTGGTAGTTAACATTTGTATTCTGAATCAGGCAGTTAAGCAAAGCAAATAAGGTATAAAGAGAAACGTATATACTTTTAGTATTTCAATAAAAGAAAATAGTCTAATTCCATTTAAAATAGTATTAAATTAAAGTATACATTTAGTAGCTTATGCTGTTTGAGTTTTAGAGTTGTTTTTAAATATTAAAGACTGGTCAAAATGCACTGAAACTTCAATAACCCCCAGAAAGAACACACTGTTAGTCCATTATTATTGTTAGTACATGGATACAGTAAAGTGTGTGTTCAAATTAGTGTAACCTCAGATCAACATATTAACATTGGGCCTGCCACGATAACAAATTTCTAAGCACTATATATATCACTACAGAGAAATATAGCGAAAAACTATAATACTGAAATTACTTTATGCCTTTGACACAAAAACAATAACCCATAAACCATTTTGAAATAGTCTGTATGATTAAAACCTCAAATCTAATCATAATACATTAAAATATATAAAACATTTCATCCCAAAACATATGGTTGCAGCTTTCATACTGAACAATAAGTCGAGTATAGTAATTATCATGACAGGCCTAATTAACAAGCCTCTTGAGGACAAATATTTAGGTTGTAATAACAAAATTTCAAAGCATTATGTTGGTTTGGTTTACACTAATGGACACACAATAGACTTTAAATAAACAATGCTGAAGTAAAAGCTGCTTTTCCTGTGTTCCCAGTTCAGCTCAAAAACAAATCCAAAAAAAGGAATACATTTAAAAGTTTCCCATTGAAATTCCCATCACCACAACACTACTGTAGCCTGTTAGCCCAATGCCCAGTCCTGTACATTATCTCTTTGTTTACCCCCTTTCTCAGATGTGGTGGCAGGCATTTTTGCAGCTGTTGGGGCATCTGCATGGGCATTTGCATCTGCATTGCTCCGGCCTGTGGGGGCTTCTCTGCCTCTTTGAAGCAGAGGACCTACAGTGCAACACATTGGTATCACGTCAAGACCACCATACATAGAGGACATCTGCAAACTAGATTAAATAAACTACAAAGGATAAATAAACCTTGTGTGTACTATAGTTATTCTCAATTCTTACACACCAAATAAAAAGGAAATATTTTAAATATTTATATACAAACCAGGTCTAAAGCAGGACTACACCAAGACTTCAACTTCTAAACCAATCAAAAAGGGGGACAACATTGTGAATAAACTGACTCAAAATTAAACAAAACCAGTCTTGGAAAGGAGCCACCAGAAGAAGCGTGCACACAGTCACTCTGCTTTATACTATATGTGTTGTACGACTGATAAAAGGCAAAAAGTGCTGCATAATTTAATTGACATCTAATTTACTTTTTATGCCCTTATGTGTAGCCCTATATGTTGACAGGTAAAGATCTGTTATTTGTTTGTGACATGTTTTAAACTGCCAATTAACCTACACAAGCAGAGTAAAGCGGAGACAACACAGAGCTAGTTCATTTAACCATTACTATTTTAAATAGGTTTTATGTTTAATGACCTTTAACAGACAATGAACAAAGGCAACGACTGATGTGCAATTAAGTCGTAAACGAATGAAAAATGGCGAGGGACATTTTGGGGAAGGTGCATCCTGGTGGAGGTTTGCAACCAGTCTTTCTTGGCCTTTCCTGGACTAAGTGCATAACTAGTACCTACGACTTCACAGTACAATGCGATTCCTTAACTCAGCTTATTTCTTGGTGGTATGTCAAGGGTAAATGTGACTCCGCTGACTAAAACTATAAAACCCTGATTTGGTTTTCTTAGTAACAGACTGTTAAACCGTCTGAGTGTCATAACCTTTGTCCCTTTCACAACGCCACACCCTCCCTCTCTTTACAGCCTACGCACTCATCATCAGGCGTGACTCAAGTAAGACCATTCAGTTTCTATAGCAATGATGAACAAAGACTTCCTTTTCCAAACAATAAACATGATTCAACCCAAATTAAATGTAAATGTTATTGCAATGACAGATTTTCATGTTCGGACAAATTCATTCAAGTAAGATAGATAACACTGTCATATGCAACATTCTGAGGACTTGTTTGCATTCAAAAGATAATATTATTTCAAGCTGTTAGTCTCTACAGCTAATTTTTCATCATGATGAGACCCAATCAAAATAAAGTATAACAATGATTGCTTTTGTTGACAACAGTTTCATTGATTTTCTAACTTTTCTGTTGGTTAAAATCAACTCTGGCTGTACATTTTGAGTATAGTTATTTTAATGACATATAAAAAGCAAAACCATCTAATTTCTTTCTGATCATAGTCCCTTTGATTACGTTTTTTATCATAAAGGTCAGATTCTGGTATGCATGTGAACAAGGCCAATTGTTGTGATTTGAGACTTTACAAACATATTGAATGAATGCAAAACAAAATATAAAAAACAATTATTCAGAGTGAAAAAATTGCAGCCACTTTTTTTATGATATAGGCATCAGAGCAAAATGTAAGTCGGCATCGACTTGCTTACAGGATAAAAAGCACATTTACATGTAAATAAGTAGATGCATAAGATACTACGTGGATACTTGTCAGAGAGAATGAATGAACTGCCTATAATAATAATAATTAATAATTAATTTCATTTATATAGCACCTTCACTCCACACTCGGTGGTTGTAAACTACTTTTGCAGCCACAGTTGCCCTGGGGCAGTCTGACGGAAGCAAGGCTGCCAATCTGCCCCATCAGGCCCTCCGACCACCACCAACACTGACGCACACACCACTTTCATACTAGGCAATGTGGGGGAAGAGTCTTGCCTAAAGACACAACAACAGTTTTTTTTTTTGTGACTGGCACCCCCCCGTGGCACCTGGAAATCCCAGTGGTCTCCCATCCAAGTACTACCCAGGCCCGGCCTGCTGAGCTACTGAAATCTGAAGAGATCAGGCTTTGACAAGCTGGTATGGGCACAACCTTTTTGCTTTTACTATCGCGTTTTTAGATAAGACCCTAACCCTCCCACATTCTCACATTTCACTGTCCCATGGTCTGAAACTGGGTCTATTCCAGACAGAACAGGTGTGGCTTTTGAAACGCACTACTGCCACTCTCATTTTATTAATATTGTTGGAGTCTGTGTGTCGGATAGGTTTGCATCCTAAAAACTATAAACATGTGCAACAAATTTGTGTAACTTTTCTGGTGGAGGGTTTGTTAAATGCTCCTCTCCATGGAGATGTTATTGCTTTGCCTGGAATGTTCCATGGTATGACATTAAACATCTATGTAGCATTTATCCATTACGGGTGTTTCTATTGCTCAAAAATACAATAATTCTCTCTGTGATTAGGGTTGCCTCTCCACAGATCTGACCTATAATGTAAATAGTAATAACATCATCATGGAGATGAGCAGATGGCAGACAATCCACAAGAAAGGTTACACAGTGCACCTTTGAATCAGGATCCCTCTCACTAACAGATCTATTCCTTGTGTAATCTAATGTAATCTAATGTAACCCACCCCATCCCACTTGTTTATACTGCGCATATATGTGCAAATTACCTATCCCATTTTAAAATAAGTCTAATTCAACGTATGAGCTAGTCTAGCCAGACAAGAGATTGTATAACATTATCTACAGCACTCAATGGTTGCTGATAAGACACAATCTCAACTATTTACAATGTGCCACTATGGAAACACAACAGAGAAAACCCCATTCTTCACGGGCTGTGTGCATGTTACCTCTGACATCTGTGTAGCTGTGTTGCCCCGGGCCCCAAGGAAGACCATCGCCAGAGCTGAAGAGATGCTCAGAGGAGAAAAGAAGACATTGGCGCTACGATCATTGTCACCCAGGTTTTTATAAAGATTCAGGGCAAAGGTGGTGTTTGCCTTGGAAATGGGAGTTTCAGTTGCCATGATGTCTGTTGCAAGGAAAGCACAGGTTTTAGGTTTTGCATAAAGTGTGGTATAAATATAATCAAACTTTACTGTGTGGCATGTATTTTATATGCAATTTAGATTTGTTCACGTCAAAATTCACAACCTTATAACACCATGATCAAAGTCAACAATCAAAGTCAGCTTTATTGTCAATTCTGCTATATGTGTTCAACATACAGTGAATCGAAATTTCGTTTCTCTCTGGCCAGGTAGTGCAAAAAAAGACAGTGTACAAAATACAATATAAAGAAGACTATATAAAACAAAAAAAATCTAAATCTAAAATCTAAAATCTGGAAGCAGTGCAACAGAATAAATAAATACATATTTGCAGATTTATTTATTATGTTGCACTGCTTTCAGATTTTACATTTTAGATTTAGATTTTTTGTTTTGTTTTGTTTTGTTTTTATATTGTATTTTGTACACTGTCTTTTTGCACTACCTGGCCAGAGAGAAACGAAATTTCGATTCACTGTGAAAACCTATTAATAAAATTGCACAAAAAATATTGGTCCTAAGATCACATACTTCACAGTACAACATAAGATAGCATCGTTAAAACATACATATAAAACTGGGATGGTTTGTAGTGAAGTATGCAAAACTAGGAAGCTCTCCAGTGCTATTAAAAAAGAGGCTACAATAAACATTTAAGCAAAATGAATAGGAAATATTCAACTGCTAGGTGATTTAAGTCTAGCATAACCCTTCCTGATAGTGACACCAGATCTTTTAAACTCTGGACAGCTCTGAAACCTCCAGTAATTGAATAATTCATTATTACCACGCCATAAAAGTAAACAGAGAAGCAACACATGGGCTAAAATCCTAACATACTACGTAAGTGACTGAATAGCCACAAATCAAAGTGAATGTACAGATATATAAACTAAAATACAGCATAAATCCACTCACCAGCTGTGTTCAGAAGCCTCGCAGACAAACTTTAACTTGCGCCGTGAGTTTTTATTATCGAAAACGACACGCCCCGAGAAGGTGCGACGACTGGGCTTCCGCATTGTCACGTGACCAAATGCGGAAATGAAACACCAGAGATTCTTACGGGAGGAGATCACGGGACTTTATTAGATTTTAGATTCACGGAGAAAAACATTTATGGGCTATGTGAGACAGGCTTGTGATATTTAGATTCGTAAACTACAATGTTATTTTTCCTCCCAGAATGACTGACACCATCTTCTTTTTATATTTATTTATTTATTTTGGGCAAGTAAGCAATTTACATTCTTTTAAAAGTGCAATCATAACAGAAATAACAAAAAACAAAACAAAAACATTTGCCCAAAAAAGGAGTGGGAAGAAGAACATTTATTTAATCCCACCCCCTTCAAATTTAACATAATTAGCTTCCTTTTGCATTCTTTGGACATTTTACATTAGACCATATGCACTATTTAGGAAACTGTGAGATAGCCTACATGACCTACATTCTTTTAAAAGTGCAATCATAACATAAAAAAATCCCCAAAAAGGAGTGGGAAGAAGAAAATGTATTTAATCCCACCCCCTTCTAATGTAAGATAATGAGCTTTCTTTTGCATATTTGGACATTTTACATTAGACCATGTGCACTATTTAGGAACCTGTGAGATAGCCTACATGACTACATTCTTTTAAAAGTGCAATCATAACAGAAAAAAATCCCCAAAAAGGAGTGGGAAGAAGAAAATGTATTTAATCCCACCCCTTCTAATTTAAGATAATGAGCTTTCTTTTGCATATTTGGACATTTTACATTAGACCATGTGCACTATTTAGGAACCTGTGAGATAGCCTACATAACTACATTCTTTTAAAAGTGCAATCATAACAAAAAATGAGATAGCCTACATGACCTAAACCTAAAAGTTTATTTATGTAGCACTTCTCACAGACATAGGTAGTGCTTCACATGCAAAAGATAAAAATAGCATTAGATACATTCATAATAACCTCAGTCATAACAGTATAATATTTGTTTTCATTGTTTTCATTTTTTAGTTATAATTAAATAAAAAATGAACAAATGATCAGAAAGGGACAAAAAATATTTGAACTGTATTTATCTGATTTGGGACAATGCAACAAATGTACCTTATGAAAAGAAAATACCTATGCAATGTATCTGAAAATGCAAAACTTCCACAAACAGTCCGTGGACCAGTTTATGTCACAATTACAATAAAATGAAAATATTTAGTGCTTAGTGTAGTTCATTTAATAAAACAACCTCTCTTATAGTCTTATCATCTGATTTGTGTCGGACTGGCCAACACTACAGGTTCTCTACATTTACACAGGTGAGCTAAATCGTCCAGCGAAGAGAACGCCGTTGGAAGGGTTGTGTCTAATGAAGCAGAGGAAGGGGTGGTCTGCGGTGAAGGTTTCTGGAATCATGGCTGTTCTTTCTTCAACTACAGCTCCAGTAGCAGCAGCAGCCTCCGTCCCCTCTTCATTCACCTCCACAAACACTTTGTGCACCACCTTACTCAAAAACAGGTCATTGGCAGGAGACATACCTGAGAAAACAAGATTACAAATACATTTTAGAGAGTATACAACAAATAGAAGGAGGTCTGTTGTGATGATTTGATGTTATATATTTGGACTATGAAAAACGGTCTTACAGATTTGCTACATTGATGCCATTATGTTTATAAAGTACTATTCAACAGTGACAGCGACACTGGCTCAGTGTTTTTTTTATTTTTACTTGTACATTTATATAATTATGCCTTATTTGACATCAGTCTCTTGTTATTTCTGCTATTTATTTTAGTTTGTTATTATAATATGCCATGAGTTACTGTGTCCAAATAATGTCCAAATGATTTCCCTTGTATATCAAAAGTTTTCCTCAGTCAAAGTTAAGAGTAGTGATTGGAGGATTGATTCCTGATTTGTTGTTCTTAGGCAAGACACTTGATGTTGGTGGTGGTTGGAGGGGTCGATGATGCAGATTGGCAGTCTTGCTTACGGAGGATTAAAAGAGTAAAATAACAAAGTGGGAGAAACATTAAAAACTAAGTAGAAGATGTTCCTTAAATGAGAAAAACAAGGGAAATCTTCAACAAAATACCTCAATATAAGCACAATCTCACCAGAAAAGTCACTCTTGCCCACATCGAAAGCTTCCACCATCCCCATTGATATCAGCACTTCGTTCAAGTCATAATTTTCCTCCATCTTGAATCTGGGCAGTCTCACATTGACCTCCACGAATCCCATTGTATCTCGGCCAGTCCACTCTTTAAACTTATCATAGGTCAAGTCTTCCTCCAGCTTAAAAAATAAATAAAAATACAATTACAACAATGTTTCAGTGTGAAGTAACAGTTCTACAATACAAAATGCTTCTACCTTTTCTAAGCCTGTTGTTTCATCTTCAATGCTGTTTGGTAAAATTATCACCATACTCAGGTCTTCTCCTTCATATGGCATTTCTAGAACCTGTCAAACATAAAGGAAGTAGTTAATAACACTGTTCCCTATGCAAACACGTTTAATGTGTGACAGCATGTCGCCATATACCTTACAGTTGGCCTCTTCGATGGAACTGAAATGAAATTTAGCTTTCTGTGTCATCATTTTGACTGTTTTTTTGTCAGTCTGAAAAAGATATCAAATAATACAATAGCAACTTAAATACAATTCAGGTTCATGGTATAATTCAGCTGTGCTCATAGGAAAAAAGAAAAGAAAAACATTGGATGTATAGTGCCTTTCAAGAGACACACCCAAAGAGCTTTACAGTGCATTATTTATTAACTCCAGACTCAGTGCTGGGGATACTATTGTAGTCACAGCTGCCCTGGGACAGACTGTTGGAACTGAGAACAAATGTGGGGGAAAAATACAGATACCTGCTCTCAAATGTAGTAAAGTAAAAGTAAAAAGTATCCAATCTACTTAAATAAAGTCCAGATATCTAAAATTTATACTTAAGTACAGTACTTTGATTTTACTTTGTTACATTTGTTGTTTAAATGTCTGTATGGACATGTTAATGGCAGAATACACTATAATAATGTGCAAGAATTATATTATTAAATCATTTACCTTATTTAGTTGAAACTCTCCATCAACTGTATTCTCCTCCTGAAACTGAGAGGCCCATTTACCCTTGAAGTAAATGGCATTGACCAGCACCAGTTTAGTACTGGCGTCCACCACACCAGCAGGGAGAAGGTTGGTGATTTTCTCTATGAAGGACAAATGGGGAATTACATTAGACAATTCACAACCATGAAAAAATTAACTTTTACTACCACCAACAATGCAAAAAAGTGGTCAGTCAGTGTTGTCAAGTTCATTAGTATTTGAGTAGTTTTGTTTAAGACAGTTTTTATGACACCACTTTATAATAATTACACAGCGAATAGCCTAAATAAAGAACTGACAAATTACACTGGTCTACACATTTTTGGACTCAATCTGCTTCCGAGATAAAAGTGGCTAAATCTAATTTATATTGATAAGATGAACTGAAAATCAATTGATAACTGTGCTGGTTAGCTAGTGTATTCAAGATATTTAATGATATTGTTGTACATCAAAATCGCATCTGTCTGGCGGCACGGTGGCTGAGTGGGTAGCACTCATGCTTCACAGCAAGAAGGTTCCGGGTTCGGTCCCCAGGTCGCCTGGGCCTTTCTATGTGGAGTTTGCATGTTCTCCCCGTGTCTGGGTGGGTTTCCTCCAGGCACTCCAGTTTCCCCCACCAACCCAAAACATGCACCATAGGTAAATCCTCCAGCTTTGGTCCTGACCAAGCCGAAGCAAGAAGATCATGGAGATGGTCCCCGGGCGCAGTAATGTGCTGCCCACTGCTGCTAATAACAGGATGGGTTAAATGCAGAACTGGAATTTCCCCACTGTGGCATAGCTTTCTTTATTAAATAGATTTAGGCATTTTTGCTTAAAAATAATGTTTATATTTTGAAAATATTTAACTTGCACTTCTTTATCTGTCAAGAAATAAAAAAGAAATATGCGTGAAGAATCCCTCAGTTGTCCAGGTAGAATCCATGATAAAAGGAGAAATTCAATTTGTCAACTGGACAAAGTTTATTTGGTCGAAAACGTTTCGCAGCGCAATTTCTCCTTTTATCAAAGAAGAAATATCTTAAGACATCAGGTGCACACAATTTCGAGGCATCTCTCTTATGTGAAATCAAAAAATATTTGATGTTAAAACTCTAGACATATTAAAATGAATGTATTAGAATGTGCAGACAGGCTTTCAGATAGAACTGGCTGCTTGTAAACACACTGTACCTTCTGATAAACTACATTTTTTAAAATTTATTTATTTTATTTATTTAACCAGGAAAAAAAGACTTTTACAAGAGCGTCCTGGCGAAGACAGGCAGCAGTTTTGCCTTACTTAGCATAAATTTCCTATTTTGACCCAATACTATATCTTGGAAACTATAGCCAATCAGCACTTCTGACTTAGGCCTACTTTTTCTTTATTGGTGACCTAAACCAAGAAAAATTTCACTACTTTTGTTGTTTATTGAGAATTCTTTAAAAATGCACTGTGTAACTTTTTGGTTGGGGGCCCATCACCTGCTTGTTTCTATAAATACTGTACAGTATGTCATTGATCTGCCTGGAATGTTCCACAATATGACATTAAACAGCTCTACCTTACATTTATTCAGTTACAGGGGGTTTAATAGCTCAAAAACACAGGCATTCTGAATGTGAGCGGGGTCGCCTCTCCACAGATCTGACCTGTAACTTCTGATTCTGGTCTGATTTAGTCTCCCTGAAGATATAAATGTTTAATACCATACTGTGAAACATTCCAGGCTTAGCAATAACATCTCCACAGAGAAAAGCATTTGATGGACCCCCTAGGGTCCATTTGATGGACCCTAGAAAAGTTTCACAATGTTACTTTAACAATATTCATTTCGGCTGACCCCATCTGTATTAAAGATCCCATGACATGGTACTTCTTGATGCTTTTATATGGCGCCTTAATGGTTCCCTAATACTGTAAATGAATCCTTCTTCAAAATCAACACTTAGTGCATGAGAAAGACACATGTACAGAGTCAGAGTCAGCGGGTGGGGGGGGCAAATGCGCCACTGGTTCCTTGTTTTAGCGGTGCGCTGTGCCTGGCCCCACTTCCGCGTGTGTAAGCGCAAAGGAGGAAAGGAGAGCCTTTTCAATGAAAAAAAAAACACACATTTTCACAGAAAATAAAATTAAACCACTGCTGTTTCAGAGGTCCAGAGGGTTGGGTAAAGGACTTCCGAGTCTAGAAACACTCGCATGTGCCTCCAGGCAAATAAAAAAACGCATTTCGCATTGCGTAGCTCCTCCGCAGTCCAAACGCTCTGGGCGTGATTTCCAGAGAGAGGAGGTGGAGATCCAGACGGTGGTGGAACTGAATTTGCATTTCTTTTTTCGATCTGACGTCAATAAGGTGCCTTGTCCAGAATCGCCCATTTGAGCTGTGTTTTTTTCAAACGCAGAAAAGGATCGCAAATGCTCAGTTTAGACATTTCGCAACTTTTAGCCATTGGGGGGGCTAAACAGGGTAGGGGAGCTCACATTAACGTTCAAAAACCTCAGAAAGTGAAAATTTCATGCCATGGGACCTTTAAATAGGACAGGTCTGTAGAATATTGATGTTATCTGAAACTCAGCAATATAAGTTACTTTGAGTCTGTTCCTCCACCCAGTTGTTGATGTGGACCCTGGACTCTTCTGCGTTGAAGGCGAAATCTACAGTTTCCAACTCAGCGTTGTAGTGTTTCTTTGTTTCAGCCAAAAAACTCTACAAAAATATTGAATTGACAGCCATTAATTATTTTGTTAAGTTTTTACTGATAAATTATAAATGTTACCTTAACAAATGTATATTGTTTCTCTGCATATAGCCTGTTGGCAACACTCAGGGCGTACAAGGCCTCGGGTTTGTTGAGTTCACTGAGCAACTGGGCAAAGCTTGCATCCACATTATCTTTTCCATCTTCGGGTTTAAGGCACTGCGAACAGCCAGAGAAGACCTAGTGGTTATAAATACATAGCATATTGAAATACTAATCAGTAAAGGCGTGGATTGTTTTTAATCAAACATAATCAGTTTTAATCAAGTGCAATGCCTGAATTTTGTTAAAAAATACCATAAGGAACAGAGATTGTAATATGATTCTTCACCACCAGATGTCATTGAAAGCTGTTTTATTATGAATTACTGCATAGCTGCTTAATACAACCGTATACACAACCGAATGAATTTCCCAGTTTCCTGTTGTTGGTATTTAGAAAGAGAGAAGAGAGAAAATATTAGTTACCAATGAAAACATCAGTACGGTAAATAGAAAAGTGTGTTACAAAAGCATTTATATAAAGAGTATGCAGGCAAAATGACCTTCAGGAATTTTAACAATAACAGGATAGATACAGTTTATATAAATGCTTTTCCCCAAACCAAATAATTTGGCTAAGTAATTGTATTAGTGTTGGTTACATCTTATTTTAAAGGCTTATATTACTTTATTTTCTGATTTATGCTAACATACCTGGAGTTGTGTTTTGTTTCATTTACACATGTTTAACACACAAACCCTGCATATTTAGGCTGAGTTCTTCTCTCAAACAGAAAACACTCTGTTCCACTGGGTGATGTCATGTGGTAATACAAGAAATATTGCTAGACTTTTAAACTTATATGTCTTCATTAGAATCATCAGTATAATTTCAGACCTCGAATTGCTCATCTCTACTGAACTAGGTAAAAAGGTAAACAGGTAAAAGGTAAAAAGTAGCTGTTAACTGTTACATGAATAACATCACAAGATGGAACAGAGCATTTTGAACTTTGAAGATGTAGACAGACATCTTCAATAATAATAAAGGATTACTCAACATGTGTGAATGAAACAAGATGCAACTCCAGGTATGTTTTTGATCAGGTAACAGTATTATAACATGGCTCAAAGCTCACAAGAGTCAATTTTGCGTAATATAGGACCTTTCTTTTTTTTTTTTTTCCTGATTTAAGCACCTTGCGTAGATAAGCGGGCAGGCGGCTGGTCCTCTGAATCTGGGTCCTCATTTGCATCCTGGTTTGCATCTGGGACTGCATGAGGTACGGCCGGTCAGTCTGAAGTGAACACTCAAGGTTTTCTCCGGGCGGTGGGGCTGAAGGCTCCGAAAAGCGCAACACCTGGTGGATATATTGAAATGTAAGCACTTTTTTTAAAAAAAAGCTATAAAAAGTGATGGCAATAATAAGGGGTAAGGTTACTTTCAGACTTAAAGGTACACTGCACAACTTTTCTGGGTCTGCTACCTACTTGTTGTACTGGTGGATTAAGTGAAATGTAAGCTCTTCAATTATGGCTATAAAGAGTGATGGAAATATTATAATTGGGTAAGGTTATTTTCAGACTTAAAGGTACACTACACAACTTTTCTAGTGGAGAGTTCACTACATACATACATATTGCATTTTTGATTATTTTTATGCATTCTGATACTAAGTGATATTATTTCAAAACATCAATTTACATTTAGTTAACAAGAACAGGTTGAGGTTAAAAAAAGGTTTTTGGTGTTGCAGGCACCTGGTGGATACAGTGACATGTAACTTTAATTATGGCTATAAAGAGTGAATGTGATATTATAATGTGCAAGGTTATTTTCAAACCTAAAGGTACACTGCTTTGCTCTTCTTCTTTTCAAGCTATCTGATAGTACTAAGTGATATTATTTCAAAATATCAAGTAACATTTAGCACAGGTTGAGGTAAAAAAAAATACTTTGACAGTTTTTTTGATGTTGCAGGCTCCAAAAAGCACAGCACCTGGTGGATATCGTAAGCACTTTAATAACTATGGCTATGAAAAGTGAATATATGAAAAGTGCAATACAAGCACAGGTTGAGGTCTCGTTTGACTGTGTTTTGGTGTTTGCAGCTATTCCCAACAAAGGGCCAAAAACTTGCATTTTTTTAAAGTATTCATAACTATTTTAAGAATCTTAAATTTGGTTTTGTTATTGTTAGTAACATGTTAATATATTAAATGCGATTCAGACCTTTTTGTTTCATTTGAGGAGCAATAATTGGCAATTGTAATCAGTCAAATAAATAACCTATTTTTCCTTTTTTCATTCTTTTAAAGGTGCATTGTGCAACTTTTGAGGTTTCAGGGGGGCTGCTACCATGGAGATGCTATTGCTTTGCCTGTAATATTACAGAATATAGTATTAAACAAGATACATTTATTCAATCAAGGGTGTTTTCATTGCTCAAAAATACCTTTAAAAACACACATTCTTACTGTGAGTTATTTTGCCTCATCACAGATCTTGCCAGTAAATTGGCCTGGTGGCATCTCCTGCTTGTTTCTACTGATACTGAAAAGTTTAATGCCATACTTTGGAATACTGAAGGTAAAACAATAACATTTCCATGGGGATAAAGAACTGGCAGGTCCTCTATCAAAAAGGTTCCACACTTTAATTTTGAAGCTACGTTAGTGCCAAGTTGATCTTACATAATACCATAGCAACCTTTTAAAAACTCCTAACAAATTATAGCCTAGTGATGACATAATCTATTGTAAACCAGTTAAAGGCTGACTCATTACCGCCAATTATTCCATTGTATCAGTATTTTTATATGATGCCTGCCAAATTCATCATGGGAACATTCCAAAATGAAATAACAGTAACAGACATTGTGAAATACAAGTCCAACCATGCCCCACGTGGATTTGATATCACCGACATATTTGCATTGACTTGTCTGACTCTTGGGTGGGTTATAGGAGATTTCCATCAGCTTTTTTCTCCACCTATCCTGGAATGTTCTGTTATTAAACATAATCCATCTAGCATTTATTCATTACGGGCGTTTCTATTGTTCATAAATACAATAATTCCTTCTGTGGATAGGGGTGACTCTGTGATAGATCAGTTTAATCTATATTACGGAGCATTCTAGACAAAGCAATAACATTTCCATGGAGACAAGCAGGTGGCAGACCCTCCACCTGAATGTTATACAATGCATATTTAATAAAACTATTTATTACATTTTTGGACAACATTCATTCACATCTTTCAGGGCAGTTAGCACACATCAGCAGTGGGTTTACCTCAGACATCTGTGTGGCTGTTCTGCCCGCGGCGCCGAGCAGAACCATAGCCAGAGCTGTGGAGATGCTGAATGGGGAGCAGAAAATGTTCCCACTTTTGTCAGCTTCTTTCAGCTTTTTATATAAAGCCAACGCAAATGTTGTGTTAGCCTTGGACAGCGTTTCAGAATCCATTTTCTGAAATTCACAAATGTTATCAAGTTATTATTTACCAGATTCTGTTGTGAAGTGCAGTTTTTGTACCTGATTTAGCCCTGGTTTAGTCTGGGTTTAGCCCTGGTTTAGTCCTGGTGTAGTTCTAGTTTAGTCCTGGTTTAGTCCTAGTTTAGTACTGGTTTAACCCTAGTTTATATTATATTTGATAAGTGGCTACTGTACCCAAAACAATTTCCCTTGTGGATCAATAAATTTTGTCTAATCTAAGTTTAGTCCTAGTTTAATTCTAGTTTAATTCTAGTTTAGTCCTGGTTTAATCCTAGTTTAGTCCTGGTATAGTCTGGTTAAGTTCTAGTATTGCTTTTGTTTAGTCCTTATTTCGCTCTGGTTTATTAAGTTCATACTGTTATAATCCTGGTTTGGTCCTACTCTGATCCTGACATAGTCTCCAGTTTAGTGCTGTAAAGATCATGCAAAGAAGTACATTTACAGAAATTTGCTAGCAAAACAAAAGAAAAATCTATCCTAATTATAACCTATTGACAAAACATAACATAGTAAAAAGTATCTCTGCAACTAATAAATCAAAGAGTTTGAACTTACAGCAAATCGTCTTCAGGTCAACAGTGAACTGGGATGAAGGTGCTGGAAAATTCTGAGTTTAAGTCTTTCATGTCACACCCACAAACTCATGCATGACGCCTTGGCAACACTCTCAAATTGTTTTAGAAATCACACCCTTTTGAGAACACCACACCCAGAAAATGACTTGGGACTTGTCCTCTGTCTGGGAGTGCTTAGGTAAGACATTTCTGGCAGTGAAATTTTTTGGATGTATCCAGCCTAGTGTCATCAGTCATATCTCATTTTTCTGTTTCTACATACTCAGATGCGTGAAGAATGCCTCAGTCGTCCAGGTAGCCTTTTACCATACATACTCAGATAGCTGGATAAGAAATTGAGCTACATACTTTTCACATTTATTGGTGTGTGTAAAAAAACTGTTGACTGTAAACACATTCACCACAGGTATCACCAGTAAAAAATACTTGTATATTGTTCAGTGCTTTGGAAAGTTTTTAAACATAATGCCCTTCCTGACATCCATGCATCAGCCACACTGCTGTCTTCTTCTACTTGTTGCTTGATAATTTAGTATTGTATATTAAATAAGTATTCATCTAATTTAATATTACGCATCTGTTGTTATTTTTTTTATTACTACATGTATTAAAAGTCAGTGGTTTGGGGCTACTAAACTAGAGACTTACAACTAAATCTGGACTATTTAACATATCCGGAATTACTTCTATTTTAATGTTTGCTTTTTTAAATGAATAATAATGTAGAAATCATACGTCTTACCTGAGTATTCATTCCATCCATTCATTTGTGTCCTTTATAGTGGACATTGAATTAACCAGTCAATCTTTTAAGTGTTTTGGCTGCACTATGATTAAAAAAATAAATAATTAAATAATAATATTATACAAAAAAAGAAAGAAAAAAAAACATAAATAAGTAAATATATAAATAAATAATAATACATAAAAAATTAAAATACACAAATAAATACATAAATAAGTAAATAAATACATAAATAAATGCATACATAAATAAATAAGAAATTAAAAGGGAGTCTAAAAACTTTTAGAGGTGACTGTAGAAGCTTGTCAGAGATGTTGGTCATCAAAAAAAATGTTTTTGTTAGGTTGTTAACACTATTACAGAGGACAAGTTACAACATTATGAATAAAAATAAAATTAACAAAATGTAAATGCTAATTTAGAAACACTTTTTTTCTTCGGGTCCAGGAGGATATGCATTTTAAGCTTATTTTATTTTGTTTATTTTAGCAAGTTGGACGCATGGTTGCACGCTCACGTACGGATGAAACGTCATGACGCAATTGTACGTGGCATCGACCAACTGCCATGATCAGGGGTGATGATCTGTTACTTTTGAGCATTTTTAATCAGTGATACATGTTTAAGTGCGTAGCTTATTATGTACACGGAAAGATACGTGGATTTAATCATTATTTACAGAGACAGACAACATACTGTAGACGTGCTCACTTTTATTTCACTTTTCGACTCCCCCCGTGTGCTAGTGGACCGGCCCCGCCTGTTTGAAGTGAAGCGGGAGGTTCCACGCAGGTCAGCGGCTTTTGTTGTTGTCTGTGAAAAAAGGAATAAAAATCTTTCAGGTAGCCTTCATAATAACATTTTTTCACAATTTTGATTAGGGATCCTCACAGATATTGATTTTCTGTTTACTGGAACAACTTTATTTGAGAAATTCACGCTATGTTTACCTGACTATGACCGCACAGCTAAGACTATGATAGCCAGAAACAACAACTGTCAGATTTGAAGCTAACTAACTTGTGTAATAATTAGTACTCATAATAAATGATTCATCAAACTTTCTGAACGCTTTTGAATTGGTTTCATTTTGCTATGAAGGATGGACATGACCACTCGTCTGAAGTGTCTTTTGATGGCGATCCAGCAGTACAAAGAGAGCAGGACAGCCACAAATGCAGCAAAACTTCAGAAACAAGTCGAGGTAAACTTTTATTAAAGCTTGCAAAAAAAACTCCATTGGCGTAAAGGGAAGAAATGTCTGTTGTAATATTAATGGTAGCAGTGTAAAGCTCTTTTTACATACAACACATGACCTTTGATTTTGAAAGACTGAACAATGCCTGTTTATTTTTCCTTAACACAAGTAAGTTCTTAATTTTTTATGTGCATTAAATTACTTGTTTGACATGTAGATTAAAATGATTGGCATACCATGCAAATTTAGACTTGTAAATTGTTTATTCTGAACAATATTTGCTTAACTGACTGTACACAATCAGGCCTGCCCTGTCATTATAATTACTATTAAAATACTGTAAATAATAAAAATAAAATAGTAGTTATAATGACAGGCCTAGTTGTGTACAATATAATTATAATTACTATTAAAATACAGCTCCCGTGGACTCACTATCCACAGGAGATTTGGGAGGCAGTCGAAGGCAGGGGCCTCGACGACCGGATCACCGGACATGGAGACTAGCTCTGGAGACATGGAATCCTGGACGCCTCCCTCAGGAGGTGTTCCAGGCATGTCTCACTGGGAGGAGAGCCCAGGGAAGACCTAGGACAGGCTTGAGGGACTATGTCTCTCGGCTGGCCTGGGAACGCCTTGGGGTCCCGCTGGAGGAGCTGGAGAAAGTGTCCAGGGTGAAGAAAGTCTTGGAGTCCCTGCTTAGACTGCTGCTCAGATCAGCCTCTTAGTAGCACAATGTATCTAACACGAGGCTTGAATAAAGTGTCCGAGGAACACTGATTACAAAATAAAAATAAAATCAATATATGGTAGATGGAAGCTAGTTTTATTTTTCTGTATAACAATAAGATTTGAGAAGTAGGGGGATGAATAAGTAACTATGACTCATTATAGGTACAAAATAACTAAGTGTTTCATTCGGCTATATATTTATTGCAGGTTGGGTTTTTAAACCGTATTGTACATTTAGTATTTATTTAAACCTTATGTTTGCAGGAGATGTCCACTTTACCCTCAGAGCAGCTGCTGACCCCGGGCCAGGCTCTACCCACTGAATGTGTCACTGGACTCGTGGATTTAGCTGGAAACCCAAACACCAGCCCGGCCCTGACAAGCAGCATCGTCTCTCTACTGGAACAGCTGGGTAAATAACTGGAAGTATTGGAATTGATACTTTGCGGCTGATGTCATCAACAGTACCTGGGGTGTGATGCTAACTGTAGGCTCTGTTCTGGCTTAAGCTTTATTAGACTTTAATCTGATCTTTATTTTAACACAACTGATCAGAAAGAACTGATTTATCTCGAACTACAACAGGTACGCTGATGTGTGCTTTTGAACAAGTCTCACGCATAAAACTGCAGTCACAGTTCTCGAAAATACATTTTGTATGTAGAATTTTTTTTTTCCGGACAATCTTAAAACTTTTGGCAGCGTTTACTAATGTGTGCATTATGTCACCATAGTAACTCCTAAACGTTCCACCATTAGAGATACATGTAGAACATCCCCATAGTGATGTCTCTGCAAAGTATTACTACACATGATATCAGGTAGGTAAAATAAGAATAGGAAACAAAATGCATCAGTAATGGTTTAAAGACCTGCCTGTATTTAGTGGAAGGTTTACTCAAACAGTGCATAAGATTTCAGTTGTTTGGTATGAAAGAGAACACATAGGGGTGGATGGAATAAACTTGATTTTCTGTAGGAGCCATATTTCTATATTCATAAAAAATACATTCTATTGGATGCATAAAATGGCAAAATGCTCGATGCCTCTTCAGACTGTTTCATCCGCAACCCCAATAAAGTGGAAGAAAATGTATGCATGTATGAAATGTAATAATAACTGTATTTTGATGTAGAAAGACGTAAAATTTTGGCTTTAAAATTAAAAAAACAACAACATGGCTATATTTATTTTCTTGTTTGTAGATAAGGTAAGATAACAGTTTTGCGACTCAAGTACAAGAATAGCAAGTAAAACACTTCAAGATAACTAACAATTTCAAAATATAGCTATCTGTGTTATCTGTATACTTTTTAAAAAAATCTTGTATGAAGAAAATTAATACTCTTATGTAATTTTTCCTGTTTTAGCCTGTGATGATGAGAGTCGAGAGGCGCTCCACAGCAGCTACAGCCTCACAAGCACACTGGCATCTATTATCCACAGTCACAGCGCTACACCTGGAGAACCACTAGTACTGCAGGTCAGATTCATTCAAATAACTTTTTTTTTTCTTTTTTTTTTCTCTTTATGTCTCTTTATAAGCCCTTTTGCTCTTTTTTTCCCAGTGTCTCCGGGTGCTTCTGAAGTTTACCTACAACATTCGCATCTTCCAGTCAATGAACTATTTCCATGAACTCATCACATTCCTCATGACCAATATGTGAGTCACAATGTACCTATAGATTTTCATTGATCTGCAATTTGGAGCTGTTTGGATATGTTCTTGCCATTATACATACATTGGTAATACGATCATTTTATTTTCACAGACAGTCTCACAATGATGAGCTCATAACTCCGTGTCTCGGCCTCATGGCTAATCTTTGTCGGGATAATCATTCTGTACAAAGTCATATTAAATCTTTGGTGAGTGCAGTCATAATGACAATAATTACTTGTTGTTCTTAAGCACAATGAATCAGTACTTAAAATTGTATCTTTATTAAAACATACGTGCATTTGTTTAGACATTTAGAAACTGAAAAGCTCTCCCTGAAAAGCTCTGATGCTATCAGAGAAGTTCCTCTGTGTTAAGTCCATACTTTTTCACTAGACTCATTTGGATTTCAGTACAAATTGACTTCACCACTAGCCAGCTATTAGCATTAATATTTTTAGCTTGATTAGAACTGATCACTCCTCAGCTCAAGTCTTTGCATCCTCTGCTGCTCTTTTTAGGTCACAGTTGAATTACTTCTCCATCCATAGTCACCATTTTTAAGTTTTACAACATGAAAGACGAAGGTTATGGTGTTAAAGTAGTTTCAAAGGCCTTTCACAATTTTATGTGTAAGCGTGTAGTTTAAAAAAAGAGACATTATAACATTATGATATTGTAGCGTTGTGGTTTGAGGAAACACCAGTTCTTCCTGCTACAGTGTTCGTAACTCACGCCAAAACGAGCACAATACGGCAGTCTCAATTCAGCAGAGCCAGTCTCCTAACCGACTAGTAACTGAGAATAGCACTTCACATAAACTTCTCAGCAAAGCAACCGAGCGTCACATACAAAAGCGGTTATATTAACAACAAAACATTAACGGTTATAAAAACTGTCAATCCTGAACTAAACACAAAATATCAGATCAATTCAATATTTCTTTCTTTTATTACAGGACAACGTAAAGCCTTTTTACCGCACACTCATAAACTTCTTGGCTCACAACAGTTTGACGGTGGTGGTGTTCACTCTGTCTATTCTGGCCAGTCTCACAATGAATGAGAAGGTTGGAGAGAAAGTATGTCCCAAAACACTACCTATATTAATATTCTACAACTTGGGCAACATAATTACTGACTTATTATTTTTTATTTGTAGCTTTTTGATGCCAAGAACATCCACCAGACATTTCAGCTCGTGTTCAACCTCATCGTAAACGGCACAGATATTTGTAAATACGCTGTTGACCTTTTGGTTGATCTTATTAAAAATGCAAAAATAGCAGATTATCTAACCAGGTAATACTACTCTGAATCTTCCTCTATATAATAGTATTTAAGTTATAGAATGCAAATTATAGTATTCAAGTGTTTTTATTGACATTTTTTGTATGAGTTTACATTTTATTTTATTTTCCTTTAGATATAAGCACTTTTCTGTTTGTGTGTCAAAAGTTTTGGGACTTTTACACTCAAAAGATCCAGAGTCAGCTGCTAAGGTAAGATACATTAAACATTTGTCATTGATACTTTGCAGTGACATCACGCCAAGGGTGTGCTGCATGTATGTCTGTGGCGTAATGGTCAGCAGTTACCATGGTGACACAATGCTCACATTAACAAACACTGCCATAAAAGTTTTAAAACTGTCTCAAAACATAAGAAAAAATGCAAAGTGGGCTTAAACTACCCATTTTCAGGAGCCTGATCAATGAGTGTTTATGGTCCTGTTTGATTTTCTACAAAAAGGTTTCTAACTGAAAAACTGTTGGCTAATGCTAGCTAGTTTGAGACTGTAATTTCATGTGTCAAGAGACTTGTTAAACAGTATACAAAATCAGCTCACCTGTTGTAGTTTAGTTGTTTATGGCCATATTGTATTAAATCAAAGCTCAGATTAAAGTGTAATTTGCATAACAGAGCTTGAGACAGAACAGTGCCTAAAGTTAGCATCCCACCCCCAGAGAATGTTGATTACAGCTGCTGCAAAGTATCATTACACTAGGTTGGGAGCACTTAACATTGCATGCAAAAATTTGAACTGTTATAATGTAATGTTGTAACGTATAATTTTTGGATCTAGTTTACTACACATACTTTTGTAATTCACCAAACCACAGGAACACTATAAAACTAGTTTGCACTATCAGCAGACTCAGCACAAGTGTGCCACACATTTCATCATAAATTATACATTTTGTGAAGCTCAAATACAATTTTGAGGTTAGAGCATAGTATTTTTTCCATCCTTCTTGACAGAGAAATAAATTACCTTAGAAATTCAAACTTTTTTACAACATACGTTTTTACAACATTATAACAAAAAAAAAATTCACATTTAGTTCTGTTAATCAGTTAATAATTGAAAATATGGTATGTGTCAGCTTCACTTTGCCTCCAGTTGCCTCCATTCTAGAAATTTGAAGATTCTGATAACAAGATTTTAAAGGGGTCTATACATGGGCACAATTTTAGTCAGTTGCAGGTTTCTTTATTTTATTTGAAACTTCTGAATTGGTGGGTTATATTGGCCATAAGTACACCTTTATTTCATTATATTATAGCTGACAGAATTGTGTTATGTTTGGAAAGGTACTGGAGCTGCTGTTGTCAATGTGTCATATCTCTGGTCTCCGCTCGCTGCTCTGTGAGGTGGTCTTCAAACCCGCCACAGCCCCTAAACTCCGTGCAGGGCGCAGAGCGGGGCCTGATCCTGACGTGAAGGAGTCTGGAGTGGCTCTGGTCCAGTGTCTGAGCTCCAGCGTGGATGGAGCAGAGGCACGGACACTACAGGCTCTACAGCTGCTACACGAACTCCTGGAGGTGGGATACGCAAATGCACAAAATCAAGTATTAATCAAACCAATTTTATTGATTAAAGCTGTACTGTATAACTTGTGTATAACCAGTGTATATTGAGCTTTTCTTTTCCTCTGTCATTTGAACAGATGGTCGTATACAAAACTAAAAACATTATTTGAGATTATTGTAGTACTAATTTGTGCCTGTCCTCTCCCGGGACCTCGCAGGAGGCTCTGGGCGCAGACTCTGTAGCCGACTGCGTCTTGAGTTATGTGGAAATGTTACTTCCTGTTTTGTTGGATCTGCTCCGAGGCCTGGACTCTGCAGAGGGAGACGCTCAGCTCAAAAAACACTGCACCAGAATCACACACGTCACCAGCCTCCTGCTTGATATCCTTTTATATTTAGGAATGTAGATTTCAATATTAGAATGTTGTATTTTTTATTAGTATTTTATTTTATATCTTTATAGTACGTAAGTTATATTATTTCAAAACATCAATTGACATTTTGTTAAGCTTACAAATGTAATATGGTTATACTTGGGGTCTACTGCCAATTTAGACTTTATTCTAAAGTTATTTTTACTACTTTCTACATTTGATATACATACAGAAGACATCAAATATATGAAGTAAGATGTATAGAATTATGTAGTAAAGGGAAAAAAGGTAAATAACTACTCAAATCCTCAAAGTAGCCACCCTTTGCTTTTATATAACTTTTTTCTTTGCTACATAATTCCATGTATCTTACTTAATATATTTGATGTCTTCTGTATGTATCTAAAATATAGGAAGTAGTAAAAAGAAAGAAAAAAAGTTGAATGAGAGGGTGTCCAAACTTTTGGCTGGTAGTTTATTTAAGATCACTCTGCTTATGTACAAGATCAGTCTGTTTTAGATCTCGTTTATTCCCAGTTAGGCCTGACTTAATCCAGGTTTTGACAATTTTTTAGCCCAGTTTAGACCAGTGTTGTTTTTTTAGATGGACCTTGATGGTATTTGTGACGCCGAATATTGAACATGTGGTACTTTGTGTGAAAAGTTTGAGAGCCACCACAAATGTAAATGTTTAGCGGAAAGTGTTATGATACTTGCTTTCCACTAGATGTCACTAAGAGCTGCACACAAATGTATAGCTAGAGGGTAATTCAAGATTAAATGTACTCACTTGCTTATGTATGAATGCGCTGTTTGAGTGATTGAGTGATTGGTGGTGGAGCTGATGGGGCAGATTGGCACCTTGCTTCTGCCAGTCTACCCCAGGGCAGTTGTGGCTAGAGTAGCTTTGGACCATCAAGTATAGCATAGAAAAGGGTAGTAAGGTATTCAGTCCACTTTAATTGTACTGTATAGCACATTTTAAAAAACCAAGGCAGTTTCCAAATTGCTGCACATACTAGCAAAATGGGTGCTATAATACCTGTTGTAAATATAAATTTGAGTTTTACACCTATGAAGAAGCGATTTATGGTTGAAATATGTTGAAAATTACATTTTAAAGGGTTTTATACTGATGACATAACATTAGGGAGAATTCTGTCCAAAAAGTCACAATTTACACACAAGAGAAACACTTTTCTGACACTTTGAAATTATTTCAACAAAATAAAGGTGTTTTCTTGTATTTTTATTTGTCAAATAAAATGTCTGTGTACATTAGAGGAGTTTTGGCCAAACTGGGAAAAAAATAGTGACATTTCATTAAATCTTAAATCTTCTTAAATCTTAAATATAATCTTAATCTTAATATAATCTCCCAACTTGTCATAAGAGCTTTAAATTGTGTATTAGAAACGGATAGTATGCCCCATAAAACATAGGTAGAAAGGTAAATGGATAGAGAACACATTCAAGTGATAAATTTTAACTTGATAACCCTTAACTTCATCACTGCTGTGTGTGGAGGACTCCACACGGACTGTGGTCTCTCAGCAGGTGAGTGCTCAGCTCTGCCTCTCGCAGGTGGAAGAGCTGCTCTCCTGTTGCCATAACAACAGCCCCCTCACCTGCCCCGCACCCCCGTCCGACAACAGCCTCAGGTCAGTGCCATCTACTGTAATACAACACTTCCTTAAAATACCTCAGTAGTACCAGCTTTGGACTTCCTTGTATTCTGTTGCTGATCTGTTGTTATTATTAGGGCTATTATTATAGGGGCGGCAGTAGCTCAGTTGGTAGAGCGTTTGTCCACTGATCCAATGGTTGGCGGTTCAAATCCCGCTCTTGACATAAGAAACATCAGTGGTTGAGCGGTCAGATCCACTGACCCACAGGTTGGTTGGTACGATTCCAGCTCCCACAGATGAATGCTGCCGTTGTGTCCTTGGGCAAGACACTTAACCCTCCTCGCCCCCAGTGTCTGCGTACACTGGTGTGTGAATGCGTGTGTGAATGGGTGAATGGTTCCTTGTTGTAAAGCGCTTTGGGTGCCTTGAAGGTGGAAAAGCGCTATATAAAGATGTGACCATTATTATTATTGTTTCTTCATCAAAAAGCATACATGGAGTTGTGTTTCATTTAGACAAGTTTAACACACAAATCCTGCATATTTATGAGTTCTCTAAAATGGAAAACTCTTTTTCACCTTGTGATGTCATGTAGTAATACAGGAAATGTTCCTGTTCCTGTGTTTTTTAAACTCCACACACCTTCACTAGGGGCATTTAGATCATTTCAGCCCAGGAATTGCCAATCATGGCTGAACAAAAGGAAAAAGATGTTAACTTAAAAAAAATGTCACTACATGACATCACAAAGTTGAACAGAGCATTTTGAGCTTTGGAGATGTAAACAGACTAATAATAAAGGATTACTCGAACATGTGTGATTGAAAGAAGCTCAAAATGAGTTTACTCATCAAAACCAGGTATGGTTTTGATGAGTAAACATTGTGTAATATGGCACCATTAATTATATTTTGATTTCTAAGCTGGGTGTATGGTTTTATTTATCAGCATAAAATTGTGTCTTGTTTTTATTGTTTTTAGCATTAGTAAAGTGTAGATAGCAAATGCAGTAATGGGTGTTATAACTTGCATAAATGTCACAATAATAATAAATGGCACTGTAGCGAATATAATAGTGTCTGTTTTTAGTCAGATCAGTTCTGAGGCCCTTTTGAAAACCTTGGAGCTGATGAGTAAACTCAGACAACAGGTGAAGGACATGGTGACCAGTTTTTACAAGATGCTGCAGGTAAGTAAATGTGAATAACAGAATAATATAATAACAAAATAAGAATGCTGATTAATGGGATCAATCAATCAATCAGTAAAATTATTTATAGAGACCTTTACAACACTCAAGGTGACCAAAGAGCTTCACATTAAAATCAACACTATAAAAATATTCACATTAAAATCAATACAATATAAAAAAAATATCTTGTGAAATATTATTGGTTACACTTGGATTGGACAAAGGGTTAAGTGCAGGTGAGTTACATTTCTTAAGGAGTCGTAGTTTCAAAAAGCAGCGCTACATTGACATAAAATATAAAATAAAATTTAAAAATCAGAAATGGTGAAGCCAAAATTGTGAACTGAACTGCAAAATTTATTTGAATGTCCCATAATACGCTATTCTCTGATCTATGTTATTATAATGCTATTTCCTCAGCATAATACCTACAGTTTTTTTCCACACGTTTAAAGGGATATGCCACCCCCAGGTCAAATTTGGGCATCTCCCCACAGTCCAGAGACTAAAATAAGTGGTGGAAAGCGTTTTCCTGGTCACCCAGCCATTGTCCGAGTCTGTCGCCACTGACCGCCGCGGTATCTGCTGCTCCTCCGCGTTAGACTGGAGTCTAACGGCGCCAGAGAAAGATTTCGGCCAAAAGGAATTAATTTGCTCGATGCGTTTCCCAATTACTTTCTGTGTAGTGCGCATTCATATCGAGTGCAAATAAATGTGCAAATCAACACGGAGAGCTTGACTTGGTCATTTTGGGTGGGAACTATTTTCCAGTGCAGAAGAATAAAGCCGAATCACGCCACACGCTGTGCAACAGGGGAACTCCCTTCCTGGTGCGTAACAGGGATTCCCCTGGCAGCGTGCTGCGTGATTCGGGGAGATGCCCAAATTTGACCTGGGGGTGGCATATCCCTTTAACACACTGCCCCTGAAGATCTCAGCCTAAATATGCAGGATTTGTGTTAAACATGTGTGAATGAAACAAAACACAACTCCAGGTATGTTTCTGATGAGGAAACATTATAACATACCTGTAGATCAGAAAATGCTCAGAAAATAGTGTAATATTGGCTCTTTAATATAAATTACCTTGCACACCCAATCTTCTGTCTTATGTTATGAAAACTGTCTTGTCCCACCTCTATTGAATAAATATGGAGTTACTTATCACCATTTTACTGAAAGCTGTTTTATTGAGTGCGTAGTATAGTATGTTTTTTTAGATTTGATGTTTATTGTTTATAGAGCCAAACTGCAGCAGTAAAAATAATTAAGATAACACATAAACATATCACCTCTTATAACAACTCTTCAAGTGCTTGGTTTAGGACAAAGGGGATATTATTTTTCCTAACTTTATAGTCTAATTTACAGTTTTCTTTTTTGTTTTGTTTGTTCTTTTTTCCCACCCTGTTGCTTCCTGTTTGTTTGTAAAGCATCTTTGAGTGTCCAAAAGATGCTATATAAGTCTGATGTATTGGTTTTATTATTTTTAATTGATGTTTATCTTTGGACAGGACCAGAGAATTGTTACCCCTCTTTCGTTGGCACTGACGTCCCACCACAGAGAAAGTGTTCAGAGTGCTCTCTCGCTGCTGTTCGAAGCCACTCCTCTCCCAGAATTCCCTGCTCTTATGTGAGTCTATGGCCTGGAGAACTATTATGATTTAACCCCATAGTTCTCAAACTGGGGAATGCGTACATATAGAAACCCAAGAGCCTTTTACTTACGGTAATTAATCTCAGAAGGAGGAGAGATTCACTTGTTATAGCGCGTAATAATATACAAGTTTACATGTTGTAAAAATCAAAATGTATTTCTGTTAGTAGTTCAGTTCAACACCTACCATGGTGACACAAAGTACATAATAGCAAAAACTGCCAAAATGTTTTAAACATTTAAGAAAATTCAAGAAAAAATACAAAATGGATAGAAAGGCGACCTGGGAATCGAACTTGGAGCCTTATTGCTGTGAAGTGCAAGTAGTGAATGTGCCCTGAACTATCGAGTTTCATCTGGGAACACTGAACTTGAGTACAGCATTTTTCTCCTTCACATTGTTTGATTGTAAAATGTTGCATGCTTTCTTTCAGCCTGGGTGAGTGTATTGCTGCCAACAATGCCTATCGTCAGAGGGAGGCGGAGCTGTCCGTCAAACGTGTTGCCGTGCAGGAGTTCCCACCCGCTCGGACAAACTGCAGCATTTTAGACTCCACCACCAGCTCCATCCACAAGACTGTCAATGGTTTAGCAGACAAGATGCTCAACGGGCTGGCGGTATGAGATCTCTGCACCAAAACACGATTTGGGAAAAATGTCTAATGGCGATGTTTCTGACCAGCTTTGTGTCCAGAAGGATTGACCAGAAGCCTGAAATATGAACTGACAAACTAATACAAGAATCACATTTCAGAACATGAAACAGATCTAAAGTACAGGGTTATCAGTTCTTGTTTATGTCCCGATTGCTGTATAATGAGGTTTCTGTAAAATGATACCTCAGAGTCAATGTATTAAGACGGTGTTGTCTGTAGTTACAGGAGAAGCCAAAGGATTTCCTTGTGTCAGAAGTGATTAATGTGTATGAACAGAAGCTGTCGGCATTTGAGGTACGTTTTTTTTCTTTATATGATGCCTGTTGGCCCCATATGAGCTTGCATTTTTATGTATTTCACGTTTATTGTGAAATGGCAAACACAGAATGCAAGAATGGGATTTTGTGTGTGTGTGTGTGTGTGTCTCGGGAGGGCGTATTATTTGGGCAAAAAAATTTAACCATGCATTGTGTTTACTCCACGTTTACTAAAGAGAGGATATTGTGCAAAATTGACTTTTTAGAGCTTTGTGGGATGAAAGAGTTCCGTTTTTTAGCGGATCTCCGCTTTTTTTTCCAGCTGCGGGGTAATTTTTATTTTTATTTTTTACATCTGTGCAAATTCGTTGAAAGATTTTGGGTGTATATATATGTATAGTTGTGTTTAGGGTCGCCAACTGTCCCTTGAAAAACAGAATCGTCCCGTATTCAGAACAAAAGTACGTGTATTAAACTTCGTATTAAACACGGGCGCGGACCGAGCGAGCGAGCACAGCTCTTTCGCAACAGCGTGTACCATTGCGTGTACACAGGTTAAACTTTATAAAACATCCTATACCTCATCCTACCTGCCTGTGCCTCACTTAACGCGTCGCTCCTCGATTTTTCACCTGCGCCTTTTTGCGCGCATAAGCTCCTCCTCAATGCGCTCTGATTAGACGAAGTGCAAAGCAAAAACAAATCCAATATATACTACTAGTAGGCCTACCTGTTAATAAAATGTTTTTTTTTTGTACTTTTATGTACAGTTTAACTTTATTGCTAACATATAGCATATAGAAATCCAAATTTCAGAATTTTAAAATTTTCCAGCGGGGGGGGGGGGGGGGGGGAGACTTTCCGCTTTTTTCATGATTGGCCACTTTCATCCCTGATTGTTCCCTCATCACAAACATGTCTGAAGAGGTTTGAGATCTCATCAATGCATTTTTCAGTCATTTAGCAATATCTCAGGGGCCCTATTACCAAGAACTGCCCAAATGTTTTAAGTCTGAAAACTATCCAAGCCTGTGATCAATACGTGCATATGTGATCCTGTGATCCTTAGGACTAAAAAGGTGAGAGTGACAAAAACTGCTAGCTTGCTTGTGGCTGTAATTTTGTGTGTCAGACTTGCCTATGCACACAAATCATTTCACCTCTTGAGGTTCAAGTCAGACCCCTGGTCAGATTGTGGTAAAGCTCAGATTAAGTTTAACTTAAGTTCAGGCAGTTAGCTTCACACCCGCAGGGACCAACAGCCTCTCCTGAGTCTCCTCTCTCCAGTCACCCCTTCTCTCCATCTCCCCAGTCTCTCCCCGCGAGCATCCCCTCTCAGTATTTATATAGAAATACAAGTTACATATGAAAGCAGAGAGACTTATGTTTCACTTGCTCTTATCAAATTAACTTGCATTACAGGACAGGTAAATCACAGGGTTTCCTGTGGGGCTGGGGACAGTTGTGTCTGTTGAGCCTTTACACATGTCAATGACTGCTCTGGTCTCAGGTAGAAGTCACATTAATTTACACAAAGGAAGATTGAGAGAAATGTTTCCACAATATAAATTTTCATCACAATGGTCATCTAAATATCCATATTAGCAGTTACTACCGCATAGAAGTATACCCCCCTCTTTAAAGTTAATATGTGCCAGCATCATGAATAGATAGATAATGGGTAGATAATAAAGTTGATATTAATACCCTCCTCATCAGAAAGACATCAGAGAGCCTTTACACATAAAAAGGGGAAAAAACAACAACATAAAGGACTAAGAAAGAGTGGGGACTTTTAAAGAATCAACAATTGAAGCATCAAACTATTACTTATTTCAGGTTAAAAAAAAAAGAGGAGAGACACATGCTACAAATTAGCGGCTGTGGTTGGATCATCTAAAATTTGTTTTTTCACACTCTGCGGTCTGGTTCCAAGCCCTTCTAGATTCAAACAGAATGCAGAAGGGTCTGGCTGGTCAGGCAAGGTGTAAGGGGTATTATAAAAGAAGGGTAGTAACAAGGTTTACATGTGTTTTTGTCTCTTCAGTCTAAAGAGAGTCGACTTCAGGATCTGTTGGAGGCCAAGGCTCTGGCTCTTTCTCAAGCTGACCGTCTCATCTCCCAGTTTAGAGTACAACAAGCTCAGGCAGAGGCTGAGGTAAATTCATACCTTTTTTGACAAGATGCGTGAAGAATCCCTCAGTCGTCCAGGTAGAATCCATGATAACAGGAGAAATTCAATTTGTCAACTAGACAAAGTTTATTTGTTCGAAAACGTTTCGCTGCTCATCCGAGAAGCTTCGTCAGTTCTGGTTAGAGTGCTGGTTAGACACTGCTTATATCTCGCTGCAGGGAGGAGCTAACTATACTGCAATTTTTCCGAAACTATCTCGCCTATTTGTTTCTGTCTTTTGTTTCTCTGGCGTCTAGTTTAGCATACCTATTCATCCCTACACGACTGTTTTTCATACCTCTGGCCCTGACCTGGCTAGCCCTATTGTTTCTTTTGTTTGTTTTGATTTAGGTTTAAGAATGGAATTATAGATGGGAGACAAATTATGTCTGACTCCACCATTTCTGTTTAAAGAAGGATTCTCTTTTTTGACAAGATTGAGTATGTTATATTATCTGCATACATACTGTATTTATCATAATATCCTATATTATGAGCCTTTGAAGCCATGTTGTAATGCTGTTACCTCATCAAAAAACATTCCTGGAGTTGTTTCATTCACACATGTTTGAGTTATCCTTTATTATTAGTCTGTCTACATTTCCAAAGCTCAAAATTCTCTGTTTCACTTTGTGAGGCCATGTAGTGGTAGCTTTCACATTAATGGCTACATTTTACCTTTTTTTTTTTAGTAAAGATTGGATATTCAGGTCTGAAATCACCCAAATGATTCTAGAGAAAGTGGGTGGAGTTTAAAAACACAGTGGAGCACTTCCTGTATTACCACATGACATCACAAGGTGGAACAGAGTTTTTTCAGTTTGAGAGAAGAACTCAGTATGCAGAGTTTGTGTGTTAAACGTGTGTGAATGAATCAAAACACAACTCTTATTATAACATAAATCAGAAAAGAGCGTAATATAGGGCCTTTAAGTATTTATTATTATTTATTATTCCAGACTCGTAAGCTGGGCTGCCTGTTGAAAGAAGCAGAGCGTAGGCGTGAGGAGCTGCAGTGCGACCTGGGTAATCAGGTCCTGGAGGTGGAGAGGTGTAAATCTGACATTGAAGAACTGCTCAAACATAACAGCAGACTGCAGCAGGACTCAGAGGAGCACCAGACCCTGAAGGGGGCATACAACACTCTGCTCAACAGGTCAGGGGGGAAACTACTGCTGGGAGTTTTATTCATTCATTTATCAAGGTTCACTTTGTTTGTACAAGTGGGTAAATGTGTTAAATAGTGAGTCTGTCCATCCATGTTACACACCAGCTCAAAACAGTCAAAAGTTTGGACATACATTCTTTTCCAATATGTTTTTTGTGTTTATATTTACTACTTTATATCTACTTATATACAAATGGAAGATATCACATATATGATGCAAGATGTACTGTGTGGGGTTATCTATTAATGGAAACAAGTTAAGTAACTCGGCTAAATATTTTTTATACTTTTAATTAAAATCCTCAAAGTAGACACCCTTTGCTTTGTCCCTTTGTTTACAGCTCTGCAAACCATTGGCCTTCTCTCAATTAACTTGATGAAGTCTCCTGAAATGGTTTTCACTTCAAACTTTACTTGTCAAGGTCAAGAAATGCCAAAATTGCAAACCAGGGTTAAATTCAAAGGGTAAAATTTAGAATCTGAAACAAGTTTTGTGTTCATTCAAGTTTTTGTGTTCATTCATAGATTTGATGCCTTCAGTGAGAATCTACAATGTAAATAATCTTGGAATTAAAGAAGAAACTTAAATGGAAAAAGTATGTCCAAACGTTTGACTGGTAGTGTGTAAACAATATAAAATCACAATAAATGGTGTGGGTGGAACTAAAAAGCAAAATATATACTTTCATTCACTGTCAATAACTGCCACTATTTTTTTTTTTGTTCTCTCTCGAATTATTGATTTTAATACTTGTTCTTCACATTGTTATTATTATTTTTCTATAACTATTTAACCAGGGAAATCCCATTGAGATAAAAAATATTTTTTTTCAAGGGAGCCCTGGACAAGAGGCAGCAAAAAAGATTTAGGTACGTCAAGTTCTATTAATACTAGAACTTGATATACCTAAATCTAGATGTAACTTTTTATAATGTTAAGATAAGATCAAATCCCATAAAAGTCAGAAATAAAGATGGAAAAAAACATGTTTAAAGGTGTACTACTATGTAACTTTTTAGTTGAGGGTCTGTCACCTGCTGGTTTCTATGGATGTCATTGCTCTGCCTGGAATGTTCCACAGTATGACATTAAAACAGCTCTACTTTACATTTATACAATTACAGGTGGTTTTGTTATTCAAAAATATCTAGAAAAACAGGTATTCTGACTGTTAGCAGAGTTGCCTCTCCACAGATCTGCCCTGTAACTTGGCCTGGTTTGGTCTCTATGAAGATAGAAATGTTTAATACCATACTGTGTAACATTCCAGACAAGGCAATAACATCTCCACGAAGAAAAGCATTTGGCCATTCACTAGAAAAGTTACACGGTGCACCTTTAACAGTGCTTGCTGCACTCTTTTCCCTTTCCTTTCAGGTTGAATGAGAGTGATCGTCTGCTGAAGGAGCTGCAGGCGGCTCATATTTCTTTGACAAAGCAAAATGAGAATTTGAAGAAAAACCACGAGACGCTTCAGCTGCAAAATGACAGGTTGACAGACATTTTATTATATATATTTAATATTTAAAAACACCTCACAACTATCTCGTGAGACTGTCTGATGGATTAGATGAGGGATAATTTATAGTCTTTTTGCACGAAGGACCACCGCAAATTAAGATTAGATAATTTCTGGACGAATAAAGAAACACTAACCTGAATAAAAGCTAAAAACAAATGTATTATATATAATGTATTAACACAAGCAGTGGCACAAATGTACAATACTTAAGTACAAATTTTAGATATCTGTACTTAAAGGAAAAGTAACGTTATTTTACAATCTGAGCCTTCTTTCGGTAATAAAACAAGTCGTTTGACTCACCCATATCACGTTCGTGTCATTTGGAGCTGTTTGAAGAAAGTTATGTTGTAGCGTATCCGTTAGCATTTGTATTCGGGGCATTACTTTGCGGTCTCCAAATAACACAAACTTTAGCACTTTTCAAATCATAGAAGCCCGATGTCTTAATGTAAGATTTCGTTTGAAGCAAAAGTGGCCTGTAATCCGAGATTTATCCATAGTTTTCAGCTTTGCGTTTCATGTTTGGGTCCCGGGAGCAGTCCGTGCATGCGCACTGGCGTCCTCATCTACTCGAAACTATGGCTAAATCTCGGATTACAGGCCACTTTTGCTTCAAACGAAATCTTTCATTAAGACATCGGGCTTCTATGATTTGAAAAGTGCTAAACTTTGTGTTATTTGGACACCGCAAAGTAATGCCCCGAGCATATGATACAGCACCATGTTAACGGATACGGGATCATTACTAGAACAGAACGGCTCAACATAAGTTCTGCGATACTGGGCCAATTGACAGAAAAATGCTATCAGATTGTAAAAAAACATTAATTTGCCTTTAAGTACTTATTACAGTGATACTTTTATTTCACTACATTTGAGAACATGTATCCATACGTTCTACTCACTACATTTTAGATCTGGACGGAAAAGTAAAAAGTACTTTTCTTTATGGTTTGAGACCTGCTGAAATGGCGGACACTTTATTTCCTTAACCTCCTTTATTTCATTTGAATTTACATCCCAAATTTTAGCAAACCAAATACGTACACAAAAACGGCTAGAAAAATTAACAAATCAACTGAATCAATTAAAATCACTTTTTTCAAAATCACTACATTCATCCTTTGTTCTAAAAATCTCTGCAAAATACTTTTACTTTTTACTCTTTAAGTACATTTTTAAACAGGTACTTTAATCCTTTTATTTAAGTAGATTTTTTTCATGTGATACTTTTACTTAAGTAAGTCACAAAATTGAGTAATGTACCACAGGATGGTGGCGCTGGTGGAGGAGAAAGAGGATGAAATCAAATCTCTACATTCAAATCTGCAGCAAAAGGACGGTGACATCACAGGTCAGTGAATCACAGCAATCTGTAATAATCCATATCTTTTAATTATGTATTCTAGTTTAATACGCAGTTGATCCTTTAATTTAGATAGATGAATAGATAGACCGATAAAGGGATGAATAGAAAGATGGAGATAAAACGGGGACCTGTGGTAAGATAGACGGGGCAGGTAAAATGAATATTGTTCAGCTGGAGATTTTTATTGTAATAGATGATGGTCTTGGGTCTAGTCAGTAACTCAAGTTCCATATTTGGGAATTTAATTTTGGCAAAGTACAATGTAAACAATGGGAAAAAATTACATTCTAAAATCTGAAAACTCCCAGTTGACCTCTAATCCCTAGTCCTGAGTGATGTGAATGTTTTTTCTCAGCAGCTTTTCTAAACATTTGTCAGTTCAATACAACATGGTCTTCTTGGCTCTCGCCAGTATTGTAAATTATCAGGTTCCATATTTGGGAATTTAACTTTCTGATATTTCATGGCAAAGTACAATGTAATTAATAGGAAAAAAAAAACTCACATGCTAGAATCGGAAATCTACCAAATGTTGATTTTCAGATTGTAGAATAAGATATACTCATACTACCAAAGGCCAGATTTCACTATTGATTACGTAGTACTTTGCCATGAAATTACCAAACTTACCAAAAGGAAAAATCACATATGTTGAACCTTATCATTTCTATTGACTAGACCCATGAACAAAGAACTGCAATTTAACAATATCAATTTCAGTTTTAAAGTGCATCGTGTAACCTTTTGGTTTGGTTTTTGGTTGGGGGTCTTGTTTCTATGGAGATGTCATTGCCCTGCCTGGAATGTTCCATAATATTACGTTAAACAGCTCTATCTTACATTTATTTAATTACAGGTGGTTTTATAGCTCAAAAATACCAACAAAAACAGGCATTCTGACTGGGAGCAGTGTCACCTCTCCACAGAGCTGACCTGTAACTTGGTCTGGTTTGGTCTCCATGAACATAGAAAGGTTTAATACCATACTGTGACACATTACAAACAACACAATAACATCTCCATGGAGAAAAGTCGACATTTGTCCCATCCCTTGACTTTCAGTGTAAATAGCCTTTCCCAGCAGATTTGCCAATCACTATAAACAATGCTATGGATCCACACAAAAACACTTTCTGAACATTTGTCAGATTTGCGCTCCGAGCTTCAAGCCGAGGAGCAGAAACTGAAGGAGAAGGAGCAGGAACGGCGTGACCTGGAGGAGACTGTCGACGTCTTGAGGAAAGAGCTAGACAAAACGCAACAAGCACGAAAAGACGCCAGCATCAAGGTACGGAGCCGCCATTTTGGAAAATGGCATTCCATTTTATTTTTTTGAAGCAAATTATAATTTTAATGGAGTACATTTTTAGCCATGTAAATACACTTTTATTCAAGTACAGATTTTAAGTACTCTACCACTGCTTTTAAAGGTCCTATATTACACAAAATGGACTCTTGTGAGCTTTAAGCCATGTTATAATGTTGTTGCCTCATCAAAAACATACCTGGAGTTGTTTTGTTTCATTCACATTTTAGTAATCCTTTATTTTTAGTCTGTCTACATCTTCAAAGATCATACTCTCAATGCCTTGCTCAACTTTGTGATGTCTTGACTTCAAGTTAACAGCTTAACACCTTTTTACAAAAAAATTTCAGTCTCTAGATGTGCAAAACTGACAGACATACTCCAAAAGACTAGACGCAAAAGGTGGTTCTACAAAGTATTGACTCAGGGGGTTAAATATTTCCGCACACCCTACTTTTCGTTTTTTTATAAAAAAAAAAAAAAAAAAGTTAAAAATATCAAGATAAAAGGAGAAATTCAATTTGTCAACTGGACAAAGTTTGTTTGGTCGAAAACGTTTCGCCGAGGCTTCGTCAGCTCTGGTTCTAGTGCTGGTTAGACCCTGTTTATATCTAGCTGCAGGGAGGAAATATCAAATAAATTTCATTCCTCTTCACGATTGTGTCCCACTTGGTGTTTGAAGCCTTTTTGTTTCAGACCTGAAATATGGGAATATAAGGTCAAAAATTTCAACAGGGGCTAATACTTTCGCAAGGCACTGTATATAAAATTTGTGTGTTAAATGTGTGTGAATGAAAAACGACTCCAGGAATGTTTGATGACGAAATCACATTGTAACTCTAGTGAAGGTGTATGGTCCTTTTAAATATCTGGAAAGTTAAATGTTATATTGTTATATTATAAGGCGTCGTCCTTGGAGCAGCAGAAGAGTCAGTTGGAGCTGAAACTGAAACAGAAGGAAGAGGAACTGAACAAACACTCGGCCATGATCGCCATGATCCACAGCTTGAGCAGCGGCAAAATGAAGAACGACTCCAATGCAATGCTATGACAACATTCTTTTTAACAAAACTGATCATGAAATTTTACATTTTTAGCTTAATACAATGTGTAATGAATTATATCTTGCTTTTAAAAATAAATAAATGCCTTTGTAGATTTTATGATTGTATTTTACATCTTTCATTCTAAGCCTAAATTAAAATGTGACTAAAATATCCCTGAAGTGTGTGTGTATTCATACAAACAAATCATTGTGTTTATTTCCCCACTACAATTGATTCAATCATTGTTATGAGCAGAATCTCCCAGCGAACAGGACTGTGTCGGTGGGGTTGTGTTTGATGAAGAAAATGAAAGGGTGATCTGCGTGGAAAGTGGCTCGTGGAGGACCAGCAAAGACTAACGAGCATTTTAACATCACATCCACCATTGTAACAGCCGCCGCCTCTGTTCCTGCTTCATTCACATCAACAACAGCTCTGTGGATGGCCCGGGACAGCGTCAGGTCGTTGGCAGGTGACATTCCTACAGGGATCAATAAAAGAACGTCACAAATGCTCCAAACATGTTTTTTCATATAATAACATACATAAGTGTATTTGATTAAGAAACATTACACATACATTATTTTTATTGCATTGAAATGTTAAAATGAAAATGACGTATGTAACTATGGTTCTATGAATCCCAGATGACTGCCAGAGGGCGGTGCTGAAAGCACATGTGCAGGGAACTGGTGGTCAGGAGGGATAAACTAGAACTACAACTCTATTTCAAAAAAATATCCCGGGGCCAGTATTTCAACACAGTCAGATCAAAATGATCAAGATTTCCAAATCCCTGGATTCTGATCCATGGATCCCATTTCCATCCGGATATTTACACATTTTGCTGGATGTTTCCAAAATCATCCCTTCCATCCAGGGATCAAGGACAGTAAACAGGAAAGATGCAGAGCATTTCACTGAAGTAAGGAGGATCTTGCTGGATTAACTAATGGTACAAATACCATTCATTTTAAGTCTAGCTGGTTAAAATCTGTTATGTTGTTTAACTAATTTCCACAGAGCTGTACAAGAAATGGGCAACACTAAATTAACTTTTTAATCTTGAAGGTTACGAAATCAGAAAAATCAGCCACTTTTTAGGTTATTAATGGGCCTCCTCACCAGAGAAGTCACATTTGAAGGGGTCAAATGCTTCCTCCATGCCCATGTTCTTCAGGACCTCATTCAGCTCGTAGTTCTGTTCAATCCTGAAACAAGGAAGTTTCAGATCCACCTCGTAACGGGTCATTTTGTCTCGGCGTGTCCATTCCACAAAGGACTCGTAGGTCAGCCGCTTCTCCAGCTGAACACACAGGTTTAGTGACAGAAAAGCATTTTTAGATTTACTGCTACTCGGGCTGTTTAACCAAGGCTAAAATTAAAATAGTAGATAAACTTCTTTGGGATCGCTACAAAGTGTTTGCATAGAAACTGGTAAAGCAGTATTTCAGTATTCTGCACAGACATCCTGGAATAACTTACAAAGGGACTGGAAACTAACAGAACTGATCCCAATAGATCAGTTTAAATTCATGCTAAAAAGTTTGGAATTGAGTAACCATTTTTAACTAACAAATTGTTGTAATTGTCTAAATGTATGCGTATATACAGGTTGATCTCTACTGTGTCGGGGCCAGGATTAGTACTTGGTCTCAATGGGACTTTCCAGGTTGAATAAAGGTCAGTTTTTTCCACAATAATTTGGGGTTTATATAATTGAAAGCATGATGACTGCAAACAGTTATAGTGTCAAAATGAACCAGTAACGCAAGTATACTCTAGTAAGATTTTTGTGACTCTTCAGTTAAAAGTCTGTATAGACAAAAAATTTTTTTAATTGAACTGACAGCCCTCATCTACAAGATACTATCTGCCAAAATAGAGCAGTTTTAGAGATATGTAAAACTTGCCTGGTAAATGCACAATGATATCTCTATCTGTATTATTTCTATTGAAGTGTATTCTGGATTTCAGTCAAATGCAAAACTAGTATATTGTACCAAAGCTACAAAATTACCTGATGATAAACATAAAAGGAAAATACCTTGCACATTAGAAATGCACAGCAGAAAATCAGAGTTTTGTTATCATGATTGAGAAATATATTTATTTTTGTACAACTCTAGTGGTAGCAGTGGCAGTGGTAGCAGCAGTAGCAGTTGTAGTAGTTGTACTTACCTTCTCCAGACCCGTAGTACTGTCCTTTATGCCATTAGGTAAAAAGATGAGCATGCTGAGGTCACTTGTATAATACAGCTCTATAACCTGTAAAAGAGCATATTTGATCATTACAGTCTCATTGTTTAGTTCTTTGTATATTTTCTGGTGCGTTTACTTGCCTGGCAGCCGATTTCTCTAACTTTTCTTAACATGAATTCCTCTGACTGGTGCATCATCTTTACTGTCTGAGTTTGACGCTGTAAATGACAGAAATACAAAAGGAACATTGAAGGCTACATATTAAGACATTTCCACAACATCGTCACATTTTTGACATGTGATAATCTAATTAACGGACTTGAAATGACTAGAATAATCACATCTGTTGTTGGTAAGCTATCCAAGTCCCAGACCTTCTGTTCATAATCTTAACTGACCATAAAATCAATTGTAATAATCAACTAAAAAACTTTTAAAAAGCATTACAGAACACTGATCATAGGACTAAATCAGGACCTAAATATTGAAACTGAATGGGATTATTATACAAGTAAAGTAGAAGGTATCTATCACCACCTATTAATATACAACATTTATGCTATTGTACATTTATTTATTCCTGCTGATGTGCTACAGTCTTAAAACCAGTGGAGAGCTGTAATGAGTAACTTTGACTCAAATAATTGGTTTAAACCAAATTTTGGCACTGTTGCTTCTCAATAATATTCATACAATTCAATTAACCATTCAAGTTTTTGAGCTTTTGAGATCATTAAAAGTTCTGAAAACAGCACCTATAAATTGAAGCTGAAACCCAGGAAGAGATGCAATTCTATGTTAGCTGGACATGTTACAGAAAGATTACCTTTATGTCAGTTTTTAATAAAAAACAAATACATTTTTATCTAATATGTTCTTGATCTTTTAGATCTTAAGTTACCTTGTTAAGTCTAAATTTCGCATCATTTGTCCACCCTTTTTCAAACTGCTTCGCCCAGTCGGCTTTCAAATAGATGGCGTTTACCAGCACTAACTTTGCTGCACTGTCCACTGCACCTGAGCCCAGCAGATCCTTAATTTTACCTGGGAACAAAATACATTATTATTAGTATTATTAGTATTAGTAGTAGTAGTAGTAGTAGTAGTAGTAGTAGTAGTAGTAGTAGTAGTAGCAGTAGCAGTAGTAGCAGTAGCAGTAGTAGTAGCAGTAGCAGCAGCAGCAGTAGCAGCAGTTGTATCATCACTGGTAATAAAAACATAATTATAGAAAACATTAAGGAGTACCCTGTGTCTGCTCCTCCACCCAGCGGTTCATTTGGATTCGCGCTTCCTCTGCTTTTTTGACGAAGTCCACAGTCTCTAGCTCTGCATTGTACAATTCTCTGGTCTCTTCAAGAAACTTCTAAAATGACAAATAAAATATTTTGTCAAATGTCCAGCACATTGCAGTAGGATTGTAACTGACAAATTCAACTATAGCTTCAGTGTGATTGCCACTTGACTGGTGTAAAACTAAGATTAATATTTACACTGCCAAACTAAGTATAAGTAATAATAAATGCCCATAATAATTTGGTTTAAATCCCACTACCGACAGTTCATTGCTCTTGGGCAAGACACTTCCAACTTCTGTGAATGGTTGATAATTGTTGGTGTCAGTACGTAAGGTGAGATAAACATGTTACTGTAATACAATGAAATGATGTGACTAAATTTGACTTGGCAGTAGAGAATTATCGGTACTGAATGGCACCAGTGGGTCTGCCATTCATTACCAATCAAGCAGATTTCGCAATATCTCCAATATCTGGATATCTGATTTACTTTTCACCTTTTTATATAATCAAAAATGGTCCCTGGAGATGTTTGTAAAAAAAATAGACTTTATTATAAAACCCTGTACAAATAACGTTTGCAGATACTGGCTGTTTAAACTATGCGAAATTTATAAAATAGTGAAAACACAGTGTGCTCTAAATGTGCAGATAAATCATTCATGTCAGTGTAATAAACACACAAAAAAACATTGATTTAACATTGATTAGGGATTAGGGATTGTTTCTCTTCAAACTACTCTCTCTGCCTAATTAATAGACTATAATGCCAATTGACAATACACAAATTTACATAAATTGTTATGAGACAATTGTTGAATCTTTCAAATAAAACCAAATTTAACAGAACAGCAATGTAAAAATACAGTGGTTGGCTGCTTTTGTGGCTACCTGGCTCAAGCACTGAGCAGTTTTTGAAACTTTTGGGGTTTTTTTTTAGTTTTTTTCACCATATCATGGGTTTTTAACCAACTAAGAAGTGCAGCATATGCAGTTCAAAGGATACGAGTGAGGGATTGTGTTGGATTTAGGGATGGGCATAATTAATCGATTAACCGATAATTGATCATTAAGAATTTCACCGAGCAAGTTCATTTTCGTCGACAAACCGATAAAAAAAAAAAAAAAAAAAAAAACGCCTCAGTTGGCGCGCCTCAGTTGATATATGCGAGCTTCCGTAGGTCAATGGCCAAAACATGAAGAGGTCGCGGCGAAGTGTTGTGTGGGACCACTTTAATTTAGAAAATGACCAAGCGCACTGCAAGCACTGCAATGCAGCATACAAATATACCTCATCGACAACACAAATGATTTATCATTTGAACACCGCGCATCCAAGTCTGGTAAAAGAAGGTGGCGGCGGTTCATCATCTCTATCACAGGCTAGCCTGGACTCGGTGCTAACACCGGGAGGAGCTGCAGTGCTCAACGAGCAGAGAAGGTCACCGAACTGATAGCGAAGATGATCAAAACATACATGCTCCCCATCAGTGCCGTGGAGGGCAAAGGTTTTCACGACTTAATAAAATATTGCTGCAGATACGGCTGGGTTATGTGGAGGAGGTAGGACAGAGACAGCGGGCTAGCAGCGGTTAGCTCGGATCCCAAAGCGGCTAACTCCGAGCGTGCTAGCAGAGGCTGCAGGATGCGTGTCGCCTCGCTTTAATCCACCTCTACGCATGTTGATTTGCAGATTTACTTTCCCGGGGAGAAGCGCCTGTTCCCACAGCCTCGACAGACATGGTATAAGCGGACACACATGAGTGAATGGTTGTCTTTTTAATACAAAATATGTTAATGATTAACCGATTATTACTCATTAATTCTCCCTACGATCGATGAAGAAAACTTCACCGAATGCCCATCCCTAGTTGGATTGTGTGTAATTAACCGTTTTTCCCGTATCCATGGAAACTAGCTAAGAAGCTAACTATGAACATTTGAGATGCTACAGGCTTTTTACATCATATGTGGCTGCAAATATGACAGAAGACCTTCCAGAGGAAATACTTTGAGGGAATGAACACAAGGGACTGTTGGGATTGTGTGAAATTAACTCTGTTTTTCCTGTATCCATGGAGATTGTGCAAAGGCTAGTTAAGGAGCTAGCGATGGATATTTGAGATGCTACAGACTTTCTACACAATATGAGGCAGCAAATGTGGCAGTAGACCTTCCAGGGGAAATACTTTGAGGGAATGAACACAAGGGACTGTTGGGATTGTGTGAAATTAACTCTGTTTTTCCTGTATCCATGGAGATTGTGCAAAGGCTAGTTAAGGAGCTAGCGATGGATATTTGAGATGCTACAGACTTTCTACACAATATGAGGCAGCAAATGTGGCAGTAGACCTTCCAGGGGAAATACTTTGGTGTTTTGTTTTGTGGTGAAATGGGCCATTTCCTCAGACTGGAGTAAGAGTGAAATGTTTCCTGTTGTGTTCATCTGGCTCCCCCTGAACACTGTTGTGACAACTTCAGGAGCTAGTGTTCAATAAAGACGATATAGACATACCTTTATAAACTCGCACGACTGTTCTCCGTACAGTTTGTTGGCAATACTGACGACATACTCTGAATCTTTTTTGTTTAACTCTTTCAGCAGTTCAGCAAAACTGGAATGGACATCTTTACAATCTTTAGTTTTCAGGCACTGTGAGTGGACAGGAAATGGACAAATTAATAATAAGGACAGCGAAAAGCTTAAATGCATTTTTCTGAAAGGACGGAAATATGATCTGCAATCAAAGCAAGTAATAAGTAAAAGATAGTAGTTTAATTTAAACCACTGTAAGGCTATTAAGAACTTCTAAAATACATTTTCCAATGCAGGTGAATTCCTGTCTCCTTCATACACTTCAACATTTTCAACACAAACACAAACATATTCATAATATTTCAACAACAAAAAAAGGCCACTCACAGTGGCGAAACCAGCTCTAATGTGTGTCTAGTTTTAATACTAATTTTAGTGTAAATGAATATGAGGTAAATTGTCACATTTTTATATAGCACTTTTCAATCTTCAAAGCACTTTTTTAAAGAACCACACACCCATTCACACACCTGTGTATGCAGACACTAGGGGTGAGGCTAGTGTCTTACCCAGGGACACAACAACAGCATTCATCTGTAGGAGCTGGAATCGCACCACCAACCTACGGGTCAGTGGATCTGACCACTCAACCAATGATGTTTATGTCGAGAACCTCCAACCTTTGGATGAACAAAAGCTCTACTTATGTGGGTACAGAGATTTTTCACATTGATGTGACTCGGACTTTACATCAATACGGACAAATTAGTTTGTCAAAAACATGCAAAATGTGAGCGCTCTGTGCATTTGTAGAGGGAAGATGTCTGTGCTGTTGTGACATTTCGACCAATCAGATTTGAATAGTCGTCATAACGTTCCTCGTTTTCCAATCACTTTCAGTGAGTGCTGTCCCAGATTGATCATGTGTAGAACTCGTCAGGGTGCTACAGATATGTCTAGTGTGAGCCAGGCTATTAAGTCCTACCTATGTCACTACCTCACTGTAAATGCTACTGTTACCTGTGCAATAACCTGCTTCATAACCCACGTGCAATACTTATACTATACTGTGAAATACTCTACTTACACCTTATTTAATCCTACCTGTACCTTTGTATTTTATTATAATTTATTACATTTTAAAAATTGTATTGTTTACCTTTTTCCCCTGCACTTTTTGCAACACTTTTTTACCATGTACTATTATTTCATGCTATTAGTACTTCTTCACTATCTTAGCGAGTCAACAGTTCTTCTGATCCTAAGCATTTCATTGCATTGTTGACCTTGTGTTGATCCTGCATATGACAAATAAACAATCTTGAATCCTACCTCTCTCATCTGATCTGCTGTCCTGCCTTTGGCCCCAAGTAGCACCATGGAGAGTGCTGCAGAGATACTGAGAGGCGAGAAGGAGACATTGGAGCTTTTGTTTTGTTTTCCCAAACATCTGAACAGGTCCAGAGTAAAACTGATATTGGCTTTGGACAGGCTCTCAGACCCACTTGTGTCTGCTGCAAAGAAAATGAAAGAAACAATACATTATGCAATTTATTAATAACGTGATTATGAGAAATACACTCCATTCATCCATCCATTTTCTTCCGCTTATCCGGGGCCGGGTCGCGGGGCAACAGTCTAAGCAGGGACTCCCAGACTTCCTTCACCCCGACACTTCCTCCAGCTCTTCCGGGGGAACCCCAAGGCGTTCCCAGGCCAGCCGGGACACAAAGTCCCTCCAGCGTGTCCTGGGTCTTCCCCGGGGCCTCCTCCCGGTGGGACATGCCCGAACACCTCCTGAGGGAGGCGACCAGGAGGCATCCGGAAGAGATGCCCAAGCCACCTCAGCTGGCTCCTCTCAACGTGGAGAAGCAGCGGCTCTACTCCGAGCCCCTCCCGTGTGACTGAGCTCCTCACCCTATCTCTAAGGCCCAGCCACTCTGCGGAGGAAACTCATTTCGGCCGCTTGTATCCGGGATCTCGTCCTTTCGGTCATTACCCAAAGCTCATGACCATAGGTGAGGGTAGGAACGTAGATTGACCGGTAAATTGAGAGCTTCGCCTTTTGGCTCAGCTCCCTCTTCACCACAACGGTCCGGTACAACGACCGCATCACTGCTGACGCTGCATCGATCCGCCTGTCAATCTCACTCTCCATCCTCCCCCTCACTCGTGAACAAGACCCCGAGATACTTGAACTCCTCCACTTGAGGCAAGGACTCCCCACCCACCCAGAGAGGGCAAGCCACCTTTTTCCGGTCGAGAACCATGGCCTCGGATTTGGAAGAGCTGATCCTCATCCCAGCCGCTTCACACTTGGCTGCAAACCGCCCCAGTGCACATTGGAGGTCCCGGTTTGATGAATCCATCAGGACAACATCATCTGCAAATAGCAGAGATGAGATCCTGTTGTTCCCAAACCGGATCCCCTCCGGCCCCTGACTGCGCCTAGAAATTCTGTCCATAAATATAATGAACAGAACCGGTGACAAAGGGCAGCCCTGGCGGAGTCCAACATGCACCGGGAACAGGTCCGACTTACTACCGGCAATGCGAACACAGCTCCTGCTCATACAGGGACCGAACAGCCCTTAGCAAAGGGCCCCGAAACCCGTACTCCCAGAGCACTCTCCACAGTACCCCACGAGGGGCACGGTCGAATGCCTTCTCCAGATCCACAAAGCACATGTGGACTGGTTGGGCAAACTCCCATGCACCCTCGAGCACCCGATGGAGACTATAGAGCTGGTCCAGTGTTCCCCGGCCAGGACGAAAACCACACTGCTCCTCCTGAATCCGAGGTTCGACTATCGGTCGAATTCTCCTCTCCAGCACCCTGGAATAGACCTTACCGGGAAGGCTGAGGAGTGTGATTCCCCGATAGTTGCAACAACATCCAGAGACCTGAGATACTCAGGACGTATCTCATCCACCCCCGGGGCCTTGCCGCCGAGGAGCTTTCCAACCACCTCAGTGACTTCAGCCAGGGTGATGAGTGAGTCCGCCTCCGAGTCTCCAGCCTCTGCTTCCTCCTCGGAAGATGTGACAGCAGGATTGAGGAGATCCTCAAAGTATTCCTTCCACCGTCCGATAACATCCCCAGTCGAGGTCAACAGCTCCCCACCCGCACTGTAAACAGTGTTGGTGAAGCACTGCTTCCCCCTCCTGAGGCGCCGGACGGTTTGCCAGAATTTCTTTGATGCCGTCCGATAGTCCTCCTCCATGGCCTCTCTGAACTCCTCCCAGACCCGAGTTTTTGCCCCTGCGACCGCCCGGGCTGCAGCACGCTTGGCCCGCCGGTACCCGTCGGCTGCCTCAGGAGTCCCACGAGCCAATAAGGCCCAATAAGACTCCTTCTTCAGCATGACGGCATCCCTTACTTCCGGTGTCCACCACCGGGTTTGGGGATTGCCACCGCGACAGGCACCACAGACCTTACGACCACAGCTACGGGCGGCCGCATCGACCATAGAGGCCGAGAAAAGAGCCCATTCGGACTCTATGTCCCCAGCCTCCCCCGGAATCCGGGAGAAGCTCTCCCGGAGGTGTGAGTTGAATGTACCCCTGACAGAGGGATCTGCCAGACGTTCCCAACAGACCTTCACTACGCGCTTGGGCCTGCCAGATCTTTCTGGCTTCCTCCCCCGCCAGCGGACCCAACTCACAACCAGGTGGTGATCAGTTGACAGCTCTGCCCCTCTCTTCACCCGAGTGTCCAAGACACGCGGCCGGAGGTCAGATGACATGACAACAAAGTCGATCATCGACCTCCGTCCTAGGGTGTCCTGGTGCCACGTGCACTGGTGGACACCCTTGTGCTCGAACATGGTGTTTGTTATGGACAAACTGCGCATAGCACAGAAGTCCAATAACAGAACACCGCTCGGGTTCAGATCAGGGAGGCCGTTCCTCCCAATCACCCCTCTCCAGGTGTCACTGTCGTTGCCCACGTGGGCGTTGAAGTCCCCCAGGAGAACAACGGATTCCCCGGGCGGTGCACTGTCCAGTACCCCTCCCAGGCACTCCAAGAAGGCCGGGTACTCTGCACTGCTGTTCGGCCCGTAGGCCGACACAACAGTGAGAGACCTGTCCCCGACCCGAAGGCGCAGGGACGCGACCCTCTCATTCACCGGGGTGAACTCTAACACTCGGCGGCTAAGCTGTGGGGCAATGAGCAGGCCCACACCAGCCCGCCACCGTTCCCCGCGGGCAACGCCAGAGAAATGGAGAGTCCAGCCCCCTTCAAGGAGTTGGGTTCCAGAGCCCAAGCTGTGCGTGGAGGTCAGGCCGACTATATCTAGTCGATAGCGCTCAACCTCCCGCACAAGCTCAGGCTCCTCCCCCCCCAGCGAGGTGACATTCCATGTCCCCAGAGCTAGTCTCCATGTCCGGAGATCTGGTCGCCGAGGCCCCCGCTTTCGGCTGCCGCCCAGATCTCTCTGCACCGGCCCCTTATGGATCCTCCTGCGGGTGGTGAGTCCACGGGAGGACAGCCCCATGTCGCTCCTTCGGGCTGAGCCCGGCTGGGCCCCATGAGGAAAGGCCCGGCCACCAGGCGCTCGTTGGCGAGCTCCCACCCCAGGCCTGGCTCCAGGGTGGGGCCCCGGTGACGCCAATCCGGGCGACGTAACTGGCCTCGATCTATTACTCATCATAATGGGCTTCTGAACCGCTCTTAGTCTGACCTGTCCCCCAGGACCTGTTTGCCTTGGGTGACCCTACCAGGGGCATAAAGCCCCCGACAACATAGCTCCCAGGATCATTCGGGCACTCAAACCCCTCCACCACGTTAAGGTGGCGGCTCAAGGAGGGGGAGAAATACACTGAAACAGGAAATGCACCTTTTAAGACCAATTGTCTGGCAAATCCAAAAGGTGGTTCAGTCATAAGAGATTAAAAAGTCCCTATTTCGTTTTGTATGAGGTTGGAAAGTTTGTCACTTAACAACTCCTTTAGGACATATGGAAGGATTAGGATACGACACAATTCTCCGCTGCTCCGTGAACACATCACCCCTGTCTTCAGAGATCTCCACTGGCTCCCCATCCCCCAGTTCCTCCTCACCACTGTGTACAAGTCCCTCCATAACCTGGCCCTCACCTACCTCACTGGTCTCCTCCACCAACACACCCCCACTCATGCCCTACGATCAGGTGCCACTGTTTAGCTGTTTCTTTCATTTCTGTTTTGTCTGTTTTGGACTGTGTGAACCCTCTTTGAGTGTCATGAAAAGTGCTATACAAAAGTTATGTACATTATTAAACTTAAGTAAATAAGGAAAATGAAAATATAAATGTTGTAATAGTGCTCTCAACAGTCAAATGAAACATCCTCATCCAGATTTGAAGTTTTTGAGTCTATATAAAATACAACAAGAAACCTCCCCACTGAACGGAGGTGCAGAAGTCTGTTCTGTGTTCAGTAAAAGGCACTTTCCCTCCTCTTAAAACGTTCTTTGAAGCTGTCAGGAAGCACTCGGCGACAGAAAAGTTACCTTATCGTGAGGCAGAAATTCACTTTTCACCTGTGACTGGTCTAATGTCCCTTTTTATGTATCCATCAATCCACCCATCCATGTCGGCATCATAAAGGCTGCTGTAATATCACATGGAACTAACTGCTTACAGGCAAAAAGCAGGCTGTAATCATAGGGCCAACGCGATCACCGTGGAAACCAAAAATGAAAAACATTTTATAGAGTGACAGTAGTAGTATTAATAGTATTAGTAGTATTAATAGTAGTAGTAGTTTATTTTATTTGACTGACACTATTGGACAGTGTACATTAATCAACATAGCTGTAAATGTACCAGAATTAGCCAAAAGGCAATTTTTCGTCTTTTGTCCCTGGACAGATGTTAAAATTGTCTAGACTAGGAGTAGAAGATGGCTGTTTAGCTAGCTGTTACTGCTAATCAAGAGGAAAAACTTACTTATGCAAATAAGTAAAGGAAAAAAAAAATAGTCTTCTGATCATGTGCATAACAGGGTTGCATGAGGTAGAGTGAGACATTCAATCAAGGCTAACTATGTTATACAAATATGAAAAATAGAAGAGAAGACAAACCTTTGCTCTTCCCATTCTTTTGGAAAACTGTTTGATGTCAAGTCCAGGGGATCATGTGGTTCTGCTTTCTTCTTCTTCTACCAGGCTAAAAATGTTCTGGTAACAGGGTTGGTGCATGTTGTGGGACACATGTTCCATGAATAATAATAATTATTTGAAATATTAGAAGAAGAAGAAGAAGAAGAAGTGACTTTATTGATCTCACACTGGAGAAATTCTTCTCTGCATTTAACCCACCCTATATATATATATATATATATATATTAGGAGCAGTGGGCAGCACATTTCTGCGCCTGGGGACCATCTCCATGATCTTCTTGCTTCGGTTTGGTCAGGGCCTAAGCTGGAGGTACCTATAGTGCATGTTTTGGGTTGATGGGGGAAACCGGAGTGCCCGGAGAAAACCCACCCAGACACGGGGAGAACATGCAAATTCCACACAGAAAGGCCTAGGCGATCCGGGGATCGAACCCGGAACCTTCTTGCTGTGACGCATGAGTGCTAGCCACTCAGCCACCGTGCCGCCAATTATGTCTATTAAAACAAATATTCCCACAGTTACAAGAGATGGCAATGAAACAAACAATACAACCAAAAAAAAAATTTTTTTTACTTTTATTTGAGATTCAATTTGGTAATTACAGGTGGGACAAGAGGAAAATGGCATTTTCGGGGGTACTCCAGACTTATTTGGTATTTTAAAAACTATTTTCAAGCATTCTTTTCTTGAATTTGGTCTTTTTGGTCTAGCATTTGGTCTCAGGACAAGTAAATTCACTCAGAATTCACTGTATGTGGATTATTTAATATTTGATGGGTGGCATGTCCTCAAATTCTGGAATGACCCAGTAGTATTAGTAGTAGTGGTGATAGTAGCAGTTTTAATAGTAGGAGCAATATTATTGGTAGAAGTAGTAGCAGTAGTAAATATAAAACATTATGTAGTAAAATAAATAAATAAATAAATAATGCACAAAATCTTTTATTTTCAGGAGGATAGCCCACAAAATATTGGCTACATAGATTTGAAGAATTTGGTGTTTGTCACTTGTCATTGTAGATTTACTTAAGAGGGGAGAGCAACCAAGATGTGCAGGCTACTTTTATTTCAAACAAAGTATTCAAGAAGGATTAAAACTGTCTGAAAACGACTCCAAGAAGTAAAATAATAATAATAATTCATAGCATTTATATTTACACTGTAAATATGGCACTCTGGCCCCTCCCCCAGAGGACTACAGATGGAAATTAGCTGTAAAGCTAGAATCTGGTACAAGCATCTCTGCCTTTGTGCTTAATGTAACTGTAAATTGTCCTTATAAATAAAAATGAAACGAAATAATGCCTTTCATGACACCCAAAGCGCTTTAAATGGTAAATGGTCACATCTTTATACAGCACTTCAAGGGACCCAAAGCGCTTTACAACAAGGAACCGCTCACCCATTCACACACCAGTGTACGCAGACACTGGGGGCGAGGTGGGTTAAGTGTCTTGCCCAAGGACACAACAGCAGCATTCATCTGTGGGAGCTGGAATCATACCTGGGTCAGTGGATCTGACCGCTCAACCACTGATGTTTCTTATGTCAAGAACGGGATTTGAACCACCAACCTTTTGGACAAACGCTCTACCAACTGAGCTACTTTGCAGTTCTTTGTTCATTCACTCCACACTTGGTGGTGGTAAGCTGCTTTCTGTAGCCACAACTGCCCTGGGGCAGACTGACGGACGCGAGGCTGCCAATCTGTGCCATCGGCCCCTCCGACCACCTCCAACACTCACACACACAGCACTTTCATACTAGGCAATGTGGGTGAAGTGTCTTGCCAAAGGACACAACGACAGTTTTTGCGACTGGCCCCCCACTGTGGCACCTGGAGTTCCCAGCGGACTCCCATAGTACTAACCAGGCCCTGCCCTGCTGAGCTTCTGAAATCTGACGGGATCAGGCTTTGACAAGCAGGTATGGCCACTAAATATGTACATTACTGAGTAGACAAGAGCAGACACGTATCTTCTGCAACCAAAACGTGTAGGCTACTTTTATTTCAAACAAAGTATTCAAGTAGGATTAAAACTGTCTGAAAGTGTCTGAAAACTACTCCAAGAAGTAAAATACATAAATTCGTGAGTAGACAAGTGTTGACACCCACCTTCTGTCGTTAAAGGGTTGTCTACAGCTGTGCCTTGTCCAGAGGGAGTTTTGTCCGCTCCCTCGCAGCTCTTCGCCTGTCCCATTAGTTACAAGTTTGACTCCAAAAGCAACAATGTGCGCAGATGTTGTCTTCACGTACTTTTGAGGTTTTAGAAAGAGGGGGAGGGGGTTTCCAGTTAGGACTGCGTAACAGTGCCCCTGAGTCGTGGGGACAGGGAGGTGGTGTTGAAATCACTGAATTTCCCGGTTGACAGAAATGATCGGCTTCTGGACCACTTCGGGGAAATCCAGGTCAGTAGAGCTCCGCCAAGAGGTGTTCCCATTCCCCCAGCGTCCTCTATATTTGGCTCTGAAGGCTTTTTTCCCCCACCGTTTTATTAAAATAAATATTTAAGAGTTTGCAGACGTGCAGATGACGACTTCCGACACTGGGCATGTTGTGAAGACTCTGCTGCTGGCTCTGAAGCTTTTCCGTGGGGGACGTGCCTCTGATCCGCATCTTTCCGCATCTTTCGAACATTACGGAACCCTACAATGACATTTTTTAAATTAAGTAAGACAAATGTTAATACGCAAATTAATAGGCAGTACATAAAAGGAAAAAAGAAAGAATACAATGACATCTAGATGAAGAAACCGGCTCACAGCTACGGAGGGAAAGTGTGCCGTGTCACGTGACCAAATGAAAACACGATTAACCGACTGATCTTTAATAAATATAGTGTTCAGAGGTGCCTAAATAAAAAAAATGCTCAGGCTTAAACATTTTCGGACGATTCGCTAATTATATTCCCAATTGTAGAATGAGTTTTATGTTATTGAAATGCATTTTACTACTTAAATAAAGTTAGTAAAAATGAGGTGTGCATTCAGAAGCCGAGGATCCTGGGCACAGTAGAGCCCATTACGAAGGATGCACCATCCATGGCCACCTCGGAGCGCAGAATTGTCCACAGTGCACTGAAACGTTAATTTTTTTTAACGAACTTTATTTACGTAGTAAAATTAATTCTAATAAAATAAAATTCATTACACAAAAAATAAGTAAATATTTGCTGTTTTAGCTCTCGTTGACCATGTAGTCGTTTTGACATCTGTGTCAATACAATAATATATATTTAAAACATTTTCCCCAACAAATAACCCAGTCTATCGTCCAAAACATAGTACCATGTTCTACACGTGGATCTGTGGCTCTATAACAAACGTTACACCGACACCGGAAGTGCGCTGCCTGTTACCATGGTTACGCTCCCAAACACAGTGGAGCACTTCTGGATGAATAAACGATTTTGAGATTAAATATAGACGGCTATAATTGTCAAGATGAGTGTGTCAAACACTCGCACCATCCTCCATAAAGATACAGCAAGCAAATTTGTGAGCCGGGAGCGCACGTATGACTACCTGTATGGTAAGGCGAGCTAACCTAACCTACTTTAGCTACTTTGACTCTGTGTGTGACAGACCCTGGTCAGATCAGATCTTTCCATACAGACCCAGTTTACACCGTCTCATCAGAAGTGGACCATATCAGGACCAGCTTGAAGGCTTACACATCCAAGGACAGAGTGGTAGGTTCTTTTTAAGATAAGATAAGATAAGATAAGACTTTATTGATCTCACATAGGAGAAATTTACTTGCCACAGTAGCTCCAGGCAGAGACAGTTTGAACAAGAAAGAAAGTGCATGCAGACAAGAATAAAATAAGTAATAAAATAAGTATTAATAATAAAAAACAGTAATATTTTTACTTGTTTGTTTGATTTTTAAACTATAGGTTGTAGATTAAAGCAATGTATGCCTATAGACACAAATGATAATGACCAATTTACATTGTAATAAGCTCTAATAGTGTACTTTTTACACAGTTGAAAATCCCTGAGTATGGATCTATGTTCAGTCATCTTCCTCACTATCCGAGATTCAAACTTCAACTGGACCCTACAGACCCCGTACCAGCCTCCATAGATCGCAGATGGAGAGGTCAGAGGGAGCAATACCAAGAGGCACTGCATCATCTCGCTGGGTAACTGTGTTTGGTGTTGTTCTTGTTTGATTTCTTTTAGACTGTCATTGCAACAATTAATATGACTTGTATTACAGTGTTAGAAGTGCCTCATCATGGCTGCAGAAAGAGGAAGGTAATGTGACTGGATCTGATCGCTGGAAGTATTTCTCACGGTAGGCCTTTTTGCTCTCTCTCTCTCTCTCTCTCTCTCTCTCTCTCTCTCTCTCTCTCTCTCTCTCTCTCTCTCTCTCTCTCTCTCTCTCTCTCTCTCTCTCTCTCTCTCTCTCTATATATATATATATATATATATATATATATAAATGATATATATAAATGATATATATAAATAAATATATAAATAAATAATGAAAATCTAACTTTTGTACTTGTTTTTATCTAGCCCTTTGATTCCATTTGGACAGCAGCTGCCCCCAGATGTGATTTTTGCGTTGCCAAAGTATGCTTTGTGGATATTTTGACGTCTTGCTTTATCCATGTTTAATCATTCCTGTACTTGTTCACAGAGAAGAGTTTGAGTCCAGTATAGACCAAAAGCGTATACAGTGGCCCACACATTTTACTGTAGCAGTCCAGACTGACTACAGAGAGAGCGAGACACAGACAGATCCTTACAGTCCACCGTATATTATCAAATCTGGCACAACGCCCTCTGAACTCCTGACCCTGGCATCTCTGACTTGGGGTATGAAATTATTACATTATTGAAAGATGAACACTGAATCTAGTGTCAAGATTTGAAAAGTGCAATTATCATCATATACACATGCAAACAGTTTATCCTACTTAAATAGCAGTTCCTTAGTTATACACAATATTGTCTAGAGAAGAAAAAGTCTATATTTCATTTTTATGTTGTGCTAAAGTCTCTTGATATTTGACTCCCTCAGGTCATGGACTGCCTGCAGGTTTGGCAGAGGTAGAAATGATAGAGCGTGCTCGAGCCAAAAGAGCATGGGAGGCCACTCTCCCTCCTCTGGATGACCTCAGTCAGCTGGACAAGAGGAGACGCATGATGGAGGAGATGGAGGCCAAGGAGTGGGCTTTCAGAGATGGGCAAATCCAGAAGTGGGTATCACTGCTTTCATTGAGTCACAAATGGACAAAAGGGACTCACCAAAACATAACAGATTGTTTTATATGAACATTAGGAGGCAGCCTACAGTAAAACAATACAACTTGTGCCTAACTGACTGGCAATATAATTTTTGCCTTTTATGAAAACAAACTTTCTATTTATTTATTTATTTATTTACTCATCTATCTCTCTTTTGCAATGGATGGTGTTCAGGCTAAAAGAGGCTCGTCTAGAGGTGCTGACTGACCTCCTGAGAAAAAGAGATGAGATTCAGCAGAATTATACACGTGACAGACTGAAGCAGATCAGTGATAAGCTACAAAAAGAGAAGGAGATCAAAATGACTAAGATCAACAATGACTATTTCCGGGGTAAGGAACAATTTTTAGACATGTAACTTTTCTTGTGGAGCGTCCGCCAACTGCTTGTCTCCATGGGGCTGTTTTTGTTTTGCCTGGTATATTCCAAAGTAAAGCATTAAAGTCATCTATCTCTGTGAAGATGTGCAGAAACTAAACTAGGCCAAGGTAAAGGTCAGATCTGTGGAGAGGCATCTCAGCGTATCATAAGAATGCGTTTTTCATGATATTTTTAAGCAATAAAAACACCTGTAATGCAATAAATGCAAAATATGCATGTTTAATGCCGTACTGTGGAACACTGCAGGCAAACAATCACATCCCCATGGAGACAAATAAGTGGTGGGCCCTCTCTCAGAAAAGTTACACAATGTACCTTTGCATATGCTTTACTTTTGTTTCACAACAGCAATGAGAAAACTCGAAGCCAGACATAGTATAGCAATGGATAAACTAACACATGCATTCAACTTCAAAGATTATTCTGATCTTTCCTCGCACACATGCCCCGGTGTAAGACGAAAGCATGACCCAGGCAAGAACTGCTACTTTGACATCGACGGTCAGAATAAAGCCATAATAATTTATTTCCTAGAAATTATGTATGTTACAATGTTAAGATAATGTTTTAAAGACTTGACAGAACTGGAAACTGGGCTCTCTGCTTCTTCATTGAAATCATCAGTGAAAAATGCACAGCAACCCATTAGGAGTAAGATCAAAAACTCTAGTCAGAGAGCAGAAGAGCTGTATGAGCAGTACAAGGTAACTTCCAAAAATATCCAAATTAACCATATTTTGTGTGGTGTGTGTATCCCAAATATTAAATACCAAACACTGTCTGTTTAGGCCCTACAGAGAAGAGACTCACCAGAAGATCCAGTGAAATGCCTTGTTAAGACTGAGAAGCCCTCTTCTCCCCCAGTCACTCCTGAAGTAGAACAACCACCAGAAGTAAGATCATGCCAAACAGATACTGACATTGTTAAAGTTCCTATATTACCCAAAATTGACTCTTATGAGCGTTAAGCCATGTTATAATGTTGTTACCTCCTCAAAAAAACACCTGGAGTTGTGTTTTGTTTTAATCACATGCTTCAGTAACTCTTTATTCTTAGTCTGTCTACATCTCCAAAACTCAAAATGCTCTGTTCCAAGTTGTGATGTTATGAAATAGTAGTTTTAGTTCCAAATGATTCTAGTGAAGGTGTATGGAGCACTTCCTGTATTACCACATTACATCACAAGGTGGAACAAAGTGTTTTCTGTTTGAGAGAAGAACTCAGCCTAAATAAGCAGGATTTATGTCTTAAACATGTGTGAGTGAAACAAAAAACTAGTCCAGGTATGTTTCTGATGAGGATTAGGACAACATTGTAACATAGATCAGAAAATGGTATAATATGGGCCATTTAAAGACATACTAAATATATTTATTAACTTCATTAAGGGGGAAGAAGAGAGAGAAATTGCCGTCATCAACTTGCAGAAGTTACTGAGAGGAAGAGCCGTTCAATATGAGGTTTGGTCATATTCACAAGTATTAATTTGGCTCTGCATGTTGGTTATATTTTCCACATTTTTAATTATGAAATTTGTTTTGATGCAGCTAATTAAAGGTAAACAAAACCACCTAGACTTCATCAGAGAACTAAGAAGCGACCATGCTCTTCAGAGAGAAGAACAGGCGCTACAGAAAGCAGAAAAAGACCGAATATTGAACCTCAAACGGGAGAGAGATGAACAGAGCCGCAAGGTAAAACTACATCTGACCAGTGTTGGGAAGTAACTGAACACATGTACTGAAAATACATATTCTGAATACTTTTTATGTTAAGTACCTGTATTCTGGTACAGTTATTCTTTCATTTGGTGGTGTTCAGAATAGATACTGTCAGTGGTAGAAGTACCACTGGAAGTACAAAAGTAAAAGTAAAATACTTAAGTACAAATTTTGGGTATCTGTATTTTAATTAAGTACATTTTACAGTTTTTACTTTTACTACATTTGAGAGCAGGTATCTATACTTTCTACTCCACTACATTTTAGATCTGGACTAAAAAGTAAAAAGTAAACAACCCAACTTTGAACAAGCCAAATACACAGAAACACAAAAAATTAAGAAAAAATAAGAAATGGATTGAATCACTTAAAATCAGCTGAATTATTTCATCTGATGCTTTAATTCTTCAAAAAAAAAAAAAAAATCATGACAGTGCAACAAAATAAAGCTGTTTGTAATTATATATCATGTTTTTTACACTATAATATAATATAACTCGGTGTAAAAGTATTCAGAGTAGTCAAAACACAGTACTCTGATTGAACAGTATACATTACAAAATTTACTTTAATTTAAGTATTCAGTATTGTGTAATTAAGTACATTTTCAAAGTATTCTTCCCATCATTGCATCTCACATTATGGTATACTCCAAGTGAAATACAAAACTCCTCACATGTTTCCTCAGACTGACAAGGTGGAGGCGCTGCAGGCCAGAGCTGTGGATACAGAGCTTGAAAACATGTTTGACACTTTATCCAAAGAGCTGATCAGACTGCAGGAGGAACGAAGGATCCATGCCTTCACTCTAATCGCTGAGAGAGACCGCCGCATGCGAGAGGCGGAGGAGAGTGGGCGGAGACAGGTGGAAGAACGCATAAGAGAAGAAGAAGACAACATTTTCAGACAAGTCAGTGTCAAAAGTTCACCCACCATTTGTGTTTATGCATTCACACTTGCACACACATGGAGGCAGGGGAGTCGACATGGTGGACAAAGGGGTTTGTTTTCCAGTGCCCCGGAGTCTTAGGGGCCCAGAATTTGAACCTCTGCCTTTTCATTTATATTAGAGGCGGGGCCATGTGAGTCTTCTTGCCCAGGGCCCCCAAATTTCTGTCAGTGAGCCTGTACCTACGTACAGGCCTGCCAACAAATTTTGAAGCACAATATAGTGCTGAAGAAAAGAAAGAAAAAGACGATATGCGATATTATTAAAACTAACTACACAATAATCCTAAAGTACAATTATTCTCCCAAAAATATTCTAAATGCAAAATATGGTTAAAGTAGAATAAATAAAAAATAAATACAAGAATTAAACACTTCAGTTGTTAGTTTGTATCTATAATGGGTCACACAAGTTATTTTTTTCAACCTTCTATGGCTTTATACTATACTTTATTGTGTCAACATTTCACATAAGAAAAAAGTATATATATTTATGTTTTTGGGTTTTTTTTTAATCCCCAGTTTTCCCACAAACATATTAATAAAAATATATATTGATGATAAATATAAGTCAACAAAGAAAATAAATAAAATAATAACAATAATACATAAAAAATACATCTAATTTAAAAAATTAAATTGAATAAAATTTATAATTTTCTATGGCTCAAATTTAATTGTAGAACAGAAAACATAATACAAAATTCCCCACTGTTACAAATGGATATCATGATGGTCCTACACACACACACACACACGCACATCAAAATTGGGACCAAATCTGGATTAGAATTGTTTCAAACCAAGTCTACATCAGGGCTAAACTAGGATCAAAGTGTGAGCACAGTCTTGGAAACTTTGTTGCAGGTGGTGCAGATAAACCAGGAGACTGTAGACTTGTATTTGGAGGACATCATTCTGGAGACCACAGAGACTACAGCAGATGAGCAGGCGAGAAAGGATATCCACCAAACGGCCAAAGAGGTCAATGATGTAGCGTGCGCCATGGAGGAAAGGTCAGTGACAACAGCATGTGATGTTTTGTTCTGTAAAACATAAAAGCATCACTAAAAAACACAATGTTCCTGTGTGTCTGAACAGCCATCAGTCTGAAGCCATTGTCAATGAGCTGGTGTACAACTTCCTCATCCCAGAGGTGGTTAAGGCGAGTGCCAGGCAAAAAGGTAAGGGACCATGTGTTATATGTAAAAGTACTATATAAGTGAACTAAGAGAGTGTGACGTCACCCATAGCGTTCAATAACAGTTACAGGGACAAATTTGGAATCAGGCTCTATGTTACGAATAGGAATTTTTTTATAATAACATAATATTTTATAATAACATAATTGTGAAATAAAAACAACAGTGTATGGATGCAGATGCGGCCCCCCACTTCCCTTTGACCGACCTCCCAGCCCCTCTTCCCCCCACCACATGAACTGGCCCTATGAGGCAATCATCAAAAGTTGTCATGGGCTATTTTTTAATTAATTTTTGGCAAATAAAAACATGCCTGTATCTTGTTGACTTTTTCAATCAAAAAGATATTTATATGACGTATTTATAATATTCTATATTTATGTGATGTTTCGTATTTCGTCACCTGACAAGCTCGAGATCAAACCATTAGCGCACATGAGCAATTTACCGGTAGTGCACATAACGGCAGCAAAAAAAAGTCTAAACTGCGAAAAGTCGACAGGGAGTGCAGAATTTTTAAAGAACAGTGGACCAACGATTTTTTTTTTTTTTCAATTTAAGGTCCGTGGCGTGTTTAATTTGTAAAGAAAGTGTGGCGGTTTTCAAAGAGTTCATTTTGCGTCGTCACCACGAAACCCGCCACAAAGACTACTCTAGCTTGAGAGGGCAGGCGAGAGAGGATAGGATTCGGTGGATGAAAGGCGGACTGGCTGCACAACAGCAAGTATCCACCAGGCTGCTGTCCGAGCTAGCTATACGAGTAAGGTAGCTCACCTACTAGCTACCCATGGAAAGCCGTTTACTGATGGGGACTTTGTTAAATGTAAATGTTTGTTAAATTTTTCACCTTTGATGTTGTTATTAGAAAATAAATAAATGGGATACTTGTGGTATTTCAAATTACAACAGTGTGAGGTGCTTCCTACTACTTTGCGTGAAGAGTCCCTCAGTCGTCCAGGTAGAATCCATGATAAAAGGAGAAATTCAATTTGTCAACTGGACAAAGTTTGTTTGGTCGAAAACGTTTCACCGCTCATCCGAGAGGCTTCGTCAGCTCTGGTTCTAGTGTTGGTTAGACCCTGTTTATATCTAGCTGTAGGGAGGAGCTCCCTACACTGAAATAGCTCTGAAACTATCTCAACTAATCTGTCTCTTTTGTATTACGAATTCCTCTGGCGTCTAGTATTAGCATATCTATTCAGCCCTAGGAGGCGCTCACTACACTGAAATAGCTCTGAAACTATCTCAAATAATCTGTCTCTTTGTTTTTCAAATTTCTCTGGCGTCTAGTTTAGCCTCCCTATTCAAGCCTAACGACCCTCTCCACCCCTCTGCCCTGGCTTGTCTGCCCTAATGTTTCTTTGTCTGTTTTGACTTGGTTTGAGAATCGAATTATAAATGGGAGACAAGTTATGTCTAACTCCCCCATTTCTGTTTAACGACGGATTCTCTTTTTTGACAAAAATTGCCTCTTTAACTCCCCTCTCAAACCAGTTCTTTTCCCTGGCTAAGATCTGAACCTCACTGTCCTCAAAAGAATGGCCCGTGGCTTCTAGGTGAAGATGTACGGCAGATGACGGTCCACTCTGGCACGCCCGCCTGTGTTGGTACATCCTCTTGTGAAGTGGCTGTTTTGTTTCTCCAATATAGCGCTCACTGCAGTCTTCACTACACTGAATGGAGTAGACCACATTACTCTGTTTGTGGCTCGGTGTTTTGTCCTTTGGGTGGACGAGTTTTTGTCTTAAGGTGTTTGTGGGTTTGAAATAAACTGGAATTTCATATTGTCTGAAAATCCTCTGTAGTTTTTCCGAAACGCCGGCCAGGTACGGAATCGCTACCCCTTTCCTCCTGGGTTCGGATTCTCTGTTGTCTTGTTTCTTGCCCTTGTCTCTCTTGGTTTTGTTAACAGCCCATTTAGGATATCCACAAACAGAGAGGGCTTCCTGCACATCTTGTTCTTCTTTCTCCTTACCCTCTGTGCTTGTGGGAACCACTTGGGCCCTGTGTTGTAATGTCCGAATAACACCCAGTTTGTGCTGCAGTGGGTGGTCTGAATCAAAAAGCAGGTATTGGTCTGTGTGTGTGGGCTTCCTGAAGACTTCTACTTGGAGTCGCCGGTCTCCTCCTATCCTTACTGCACAATCTAAGAACGCCAATGTGTTATCCTTGGCATCTTCACGAGTGAATTTGATGTTCGGATCTACAGAATTGATATGTGAAGTAAAAGGTTCCAAATCTTGAATTTTGATTTTTGAAAAATTATCATCAACATACCGAAACCAGTGTGTGGGAGGAGTGCCTGGATATGAAGCTAAGGCACTGTTCAAATTGTTCCATGTATAAATTAGCCATGATAGGGGAGACCGGTGAGCCCATCGCACAGGCATGAATTTGCCTGTAGAAGTTCCCTCTGAACTGGAAATAGGTGGTATTCAGACAAATTTCCAGCAGTTGGCCGATTTGGTCAGGTGAAAGTTTGGTTCTCTCTTCTAGCTTGGAATCCTGTAGTAAACTCCTTCTCGCTGCTTCGACCGCTACCGCTGTGGGGATACAAGTGAAAAGAGAGGTTACATCAAAGGAAACCATTGTCTCATCCTGACCAAACTGGAGAAACTTAACTTTGTTTACAAATTCGGCTGTGTTTTCAATGTGGTGCTCCGTGTTACCCACCAATGGAGCCAAGATGGTTTTTAGGTGTTTTAGGCCAAATTATATGTGATAGAGTCAACACTACACACAATGGGTCTGAGTGGTACTCCTTGTTTGTGAATCTTCCTACTACTTTTGCAAACCACAAGTAACATTTATGTTTTAACATTTATGTGTAATATTTAATGTGGCAGGAATTATGTGTTGACATAGTATTGTGGATAACTATGCCAGGCTAGTCATTTCTTCTATGTAATGAGGCCTACTGGTGGTCATTTTGGTCTGGGTCATACAATTCTATTACATGGTCTACCTGACACCGGCCCCCCATCACAGTCAGGAGTAATAATGTGGCCCCCAGAGAAAAAAGTTTGGTGACCCCTGGTCTATGGTTATACAAGACAAAAAAGGAGTTTAATTTGAAAATATAATATTCCCCATGTGCTTAAAGTTGAACTATGTAACTTATGTAACTGATTGTCTCCTATGAGATGTCATTGCTTTGCATTAACTTTATCTCTGTGAAAACAAGCAGGTGTCACACCCATGCCAGACTAACGGGTCAGATCTGTTTTGAGCAATAGAAACACCCGTAATTAATACATTATACAGTAGATGTGTTTAATGTCATATACCGTGGAACAGTCCAGGCAAAGTTATAACATCTCCATGGAGACAAGCAGGTGACAGACCCTCCACCAGAAAAGGTGCACAATGCACCTTAAACCTGTAATGTGCAGATCAGGTCCCACAATTCAGACAGAACAGAGAACATCAGACATTGATCATGAATTGATGTCACCCACTCACAGAGAACTAAGAAAGTACTGTAGATCAAAGTAGCCTAATTCCAACCTATTTGCTTCAAGACTGAAATTTTTTTTTGTTTTTGTTTTCTTACTCAGTTCAACAGAAGCAGGAGAGACACTTGCAGGCAGCTCGGAGCATCATCCTTGGCCCTTCACCTTCCTCTGCTCAAAGCCCCTCAAACTCTGTCCCTCCAGATGAAGAGAGGGTGAAAGAGCCAGAGCCTTCACCTTCCTCTGCTCAAAGCCCCTCAAACTCTGTCACTTCAGATGAAGAGAGGGTGAAAGAGCCAGAGCCTTCACCTTCCTCTGCTCAAAGCCCCTCAAACTCTGTCCCTCCAGATGAAGAGAGGGTGAAAGAGCCAGAGCAGCCCCATACGCACACAAACAATTAAACTGCACCTTAATTCAATTATTTGTGTGTTGCAAACAATAGCAATGTGATTTTTAAATATGTTTATGTTGTTATTTAACATATTTTTTATCAGATTTGTCTTTTTTGTGTGTGAGATATATATATATATATATAAATAAATAAATAAATAATGAAAGTTTTTTATTTTTATTTAACCTTTATTTAACCAGGTAAAAACCCATTGAGATCAAGACCTCGTTTACAAGGGTGACCTGGCCAAGAGGTCAGCAGCACACGTCCAGAGTAAAATAACAGTAAAATATCAAATGTTAAGTGCAATAGTTTTAAACAGTCAAATTAAGTGCAAATGATATTAAAAAGGTGCAAACAATTGTAAACACAAGCGATAAAATGCGTTAGTTAAAATGACAGTACATTTAAAAACACAGACACTGATTTATGTTTTTTTTTTGCCGATTATATAAAAAGGAGCGAAATGTTTTAAATGAGACAAGTTCAGTCAAAAGTGTAACTTTTGTACTTGTTTTTATCCAGCCCTTTGATTCCATTTGGACAGCAGGTGTTTTTCCAAGATGGCAGTGCGGACGCACGCAGCAGCCCCTCTCCCAGCTGATAGCATAGTGTTATCGCCGTTTTGGCCATCTTTGTCTAGTCTGTCTTGTTCGTCTACCTAAGTACAATAGGCAGTTCTTGCTGGACATCGGCAGAACTGCCCAGCACAACTCCCTGGACACTGCACTAGAGGAGAAGCTAGAGCAGTGTGGACTACTCTGCCGGCCTGCTGCTAATGCTGCTACACCGGACTCGACTGCTGGCCCCGCCCGGAGAGGAGACGCCGCAAGCGGTGTGCGAGGAAGCAGAAGAGAGGCAAGCGTGGAGGCAAGCTATACCATCTATTCTCTTAGCCAATGTGCAGTCTCTGGACAATAAAATGGACTATCTTAGACTGTGGTCTGCCAAGCGTGACATGAGGGAGTGCTGTGTTTTTGTTTTTACGGAAACATGGCTACACGAAAATATCCCAGACTCGGTGGTGTGCATGGACGAGCTAACATCCTACCGCTCAGACAGAACAAGCAGTGTCCCCGGAGTTAAATCCCGAGGAGGGGGTTTATGCATCTTTCTTCAGGATGCTTATTGTCGGGACGCTGTGGTGGTATGTAGACACTGTTCACCTCTGGTGGAGTTTATGATTCTAAAGTGCCAGCCTTTTTATCTCCCGAGGGAGTTTACAGCGGTCATGCTGTTTATATCCCCCCACACCCAACAACACTGACAGAAGGGAGGCACTGTATGAGTTGTATAACTCCATTAGTGAACAGCAGACGGCTCACCTGGATGGATTTTTTATCCTAGCCGGAGATTTCAATCATGCAGACCTCAGGACTGTCCTCCCACAAATGCATCAGCATGTTGATTTTCCAACCAGAGGAAACAACATTTTGGACTTGGTTTTTACAGCACACAAAGGAGCATACAAGGCTTCCCCCCTCCCCCACACAGGCCTCTCTGACCACATTTCTGTTCTGCTCAGACCGGCATAAAGACCCCGGGTGAGAGTCTCCAAACTGGTTCTGAAGCAGATCCAGGTGTGGCCAGAGGGGGCATCGTCTGCACTACAGCACTGCCTCGGCACAACAGACTGGGCAGTGTTCAAACAGGCCGCCACACACAACAACCACACGGACATTGAGGAGCACGCAGACACTGTGACTTCTTACATCAACAAATGCACTGATGATGTCACACACTCTAAGACCATCACCACCAGAGTTAACCAGAAGCCATGGCTGACAGGGGAGGTTCACAGACTGTTGAGAGCCAGGAACGCTGCCCTCAGAGCCAGGGATGTCACACATCTGAAGACAGCGAGAACCAACTTGTTCCGTGGCATCAGGGAAGCAAAACACAATTACACACAGAAAATAACCGGACATTTTAAAGACAGCAGGGACACACGGAGTCTGTGGCAGGGCATCCAGAACATTATGGACTACAAACCCTCTCCACAGACCTGTGACAACAACATAACCCTGCTCAACAACCTCAACAGCTTGTTTGCAGGGTTTGAGTCACAAAATGACACCCAGTCCCAGAAAACTCCACCACCTCCCCACGACCAGCCCCTGTGTGTGTCTGCAGCCAGCGTGAAGAGAACACTCTCCAAGATCAACACCTGCAAGGCTGCAGGCCGTGTGTTGAAAAACTGTGCAGAGGAGCTCAAGGATGTCTTCACAGACATCTTTAATGCTTCTCTGAGCCAGGCTGTCGTTCCCTCCTGTTTCAAAACTACCACCATTGTTCCTGTGCCAAAGAAGTCCACTCCAGCCACTTTTAATGACTATTGCCCTGTTGCACTGACCCCCATCATAATGAAGTGCTTTGAAGGGCTAGTCATGGCACACATTAAATCCACCCCCCTTCCCCCACCTTGGACTCATTCCTGTTTGCATACCGGGCCAACCGCTCCACTGAGGAGGCAATCTGCTCTGCTCTCCACCCATCCCTCACCCACCTGAACAATAAAGACTCGTATGTGAGAATGCTGTTCATAGATTTCAGTTCAGAGTTCAACACTATAATCCCACAACAGCTCATCACTAAATAAGACCACCTGGGGCTTCAGACCTCACTGTGTAATTGGCTGCTGGACTTCCTCAATGAGAGGCCACAGGCAGTGCAGGTTGACAGAAACACCTCAAGCTGCATTAGACTGAGCACAGGAGCCCCCCAGGGCTGTGTGCTCAGTCCGATGCTCTTCACTCTGCTGACCCACGACTGCGCACCAGCCTTCAGCACCAATCACATTATGAAGTTTGCGGACGATACGACTGTGGTGCGTCTCATCTCTAAAAACGATGAGACAAACTACAGGAGTGAGGTGAGCCTTCTGACAAAGTGGTGCAGCAATAACAATCTCCTTCTTAATGTTTAAAAGACCAAGGAGTTTGTTATTGGACTTCCGGAGAGGCCCCACCCAGCACCCCACACTGTCCATCAATGATGCTGCTGTAGAGAGAGTCAGCAGCACCAAATTCCTGGGGGTGCACATCAGTGAGGACTCTTCTGGACAGCGAACACTGCCTCACTGGCAAAGAGGGCTTAGAAGCTCCTCTATTTCCTCCGCAAACTGAGGAGAGCTGGAGCCCCCCCACCCATCATGACCACCTTCTACCGAGGCACCACTGAGAGCGTTCTGACTACCTGCATCACTGTGGTACGGGAGCTGCACTGAACAGAACAGGAAAGCCCCCCCCCATATTGGCATAACCTGTATTCCATAAAAAGACATATCACCCTAGACACTTTAAAAACTGCTGCTAAGGACTACTGTTGCACTGTTGCACATTTACAACTGGTATTTTACTACTGTTGTACTGTTGTTTACTACTGTTGTTGCACATTTACTACAGGAATTTTACTACTGTTGTACTGTTGTTTACTACTGATGTTGCACTGGAATTACTACTGTTGCACATTAATTTTTATATTAACTTCAATGCGCATTCTATTGCACATTACCATTTCACTGCTGTATCTTCCATTGCACATTTTTGATGCACACTGCACATTTTTGAACATCTGTAAATAGGTATTTATTTATTCTGTTGCACTGCTTTCAGATTTTAGAATTTAGATTCTAGGTTTAGATTTTTGTCTTAGATAGTTTTTGTTTTGTTTTGTCTTTATACTTTATTTTGTACACTGTCTTTTTGCACTACTTGGCCAGAGAGAAACGATTCACTTTGTCATTTTTTTGATCTTTTCCAAAGATCAAAGATCAAAGATCTTGACTGAAAAGTTATAATAAATTCATAATTTCATACTATTTATATAGCGCCTTTCATGACACCCAAAGCGCTTTACAGTTCATTGTTCATTCACTCCACACTTGGTGGTGGTAAGATACTTTCTGTAGCCACAGCTGCCCTGGGGCAGACTGATGGAAGTGAGGCTGCCAATCTGTGCCATCGACCCCTCCGATCACCACCAACACACACTCCACTTTTCTTGCCTAAGGACACAAGGACAGTTTCTTTGCGACTGGCGCCCCACTGTGGCACCTGGAATTCCCAGTGGTCTCCCATCCTAGTACTAACCAGGCCCTGCCTTGCTTTGCTTCTGAGATCTGACGGGAGATCAGGCTTTGACAAGCTGGTAATCAAAGATTAACAAGTAAGTTAAGAGTTCATAGTTCATAGTTTGCTTTATTGTCGAAAAAACATGTACGTACAAGTACACATAGAAGATCGAAATTTAGTTTCCCCCTGACCAAGCAGAGACAGTGATAGAGACGGTCAGGGGAGGGGCCGCGCGCATGTGCGCGCCACCAACCTGGAGATGACAGAGTTGAAAAGTGCAGTACATTCAATAACAATATTCACAAACATATTACGACAACAACAATTAGACAGGTAAAACACACAGCATTTTTTTTCGTTGGTGACAGACGGGCGGGTGGGAAGGGAAGCAGTTTAAAAAATCGATGAAATTGATTGAAAACTGAAGCAGAGGCAAACATTACTAAATAGACAGGGCAGTGTTTTACATAAAACATATCAGTGTGAGCCGAAGGTGGAATGCCTTATTTTGTAATGTGCTGTGTGTTAAGCCACAGCTGTCGACCTTGGACGTGTTTGTGCAGAAGGTGCAGTCAAAACAAAGTCCAGTTGTAATCAATTCTCCTGAAAATGTGATTCAACAGAAAGGGGAAATTTAACATAATCAATACATTTTTAGAACCCAGGCAAAGAGACAATTTGCCAGGACCCTGGTTTCTGCCAGGCCCCCAACTTCATGCCACCAAGCAGGGCTGTGCGACTCACAATCCTCCCCCTGGCACGTATGAATGTGGACTGAGCCGCTGTTCCACACAGTTCCACTTATTCCATTTATCCGCGATGTTATCCTGTGCCAGACGGATTTACACAGATTGGATGTTACAGTTCAATCTGTGTCTCCTTCTAATGTAGCCTCCCCCTAGGCCACAGCCCCCCTATCGTGTAAAATGACTGCCGGCAGCTCGGGGCTCTTTTATCCGCTCAGCTTCAATTAGTGATGGGTCAGAAAACATCCCCCAGGCCAATCCAGATGTCCTGCCATCAAAAATCCAATAGTAAATCATTCCGCATCCTCCAGTAACAGCGGTGCCAGGTGCACGACGCGTCCCTCATGCATCCGCCAGCTAGTTTCCCTCGGGACTGTCCGGCTCTTCGGACCGGCGCTCCTCTGTGAAAAGTGTATGAAATTGCGTTGTGGGACCAGCTTTATGCAATTCATGATTTAGAATTTTGAAAATCTGTTCCAACAAGAGAAAAATGACGAGACGAGAGAAATAAAACATCACGACAGCTAGAAGGAAAGAGTTGGCAAACTTTTTTTTTTTTTCTACAGCGTCCCAAAAAATCAGTGCAGAAGAAAACAGCAGCTGCGGATGGCAAAGATCAGGTAGGATTGTTGCAAGTATGTTTTGTGGAAATTTTAATGTCTTGCTTTATCAATGTTTAATCATTCCTATACTTGTTCACAGAGAAGAGTTTGAGTCCAGTATGGACCAAAAGCGTAAACAGTGGCCCACACATTTTACTGTGGCAGTCCAGACTGACTACAGAGAGAGCGAGACACAGACAGATCCTTACAGTCCACCGTATATTATCAAACCTGGCACAAAGCCGTCTGAACTCCTGACCCTGGCATCTCTGACTTGGGGTATGAAATTATTACATTATTGAAAGTTGAACACTGAATCTAGTGCAAAAGTGAATTTAAAAGCGAAAAGTGTAATTATCATCATACAATACAGTGTACACATGCAAACAGTTTATCCCACTTTAGATAGTGGTTCCTAAGTTATACACAATATTGTCTAGAGAAGAAAAAGAGTCCTTAAAATCTATATTTCATTTTTATGTTGTGCTAAACTCTTGATATTTGACTCCCTCAGGTCATGGACTGCCTGCAGGTTTGGCAGAGGTAGAAATGATAGAGCGTGCTCGAGCCAAAAGAGCATGGGAGGCCACTCTCCCTCCTCTGGATGACCTCAGTCAGCTGGACAAGAGGAGACTCCTGATGAAGAGGATGGAGGCCAAGGAGTGGGCTTTCAGAGATGGGCAAATCCAGAAGTGGGTATCACTGCTTTCATTGAGTCACAAATGGACAAAAGGGACTCACCAAAACATAACAGATTGTTTTATATGAACATTAGGAGGCAGCCTACAGTAAAACAATACAACTTGTGCCTAACTGACTGGCAATAATTTTTGCCTTTTATGAAAACAAACTTCCTATTTATTTATTTATTCATCTATCTCTCTTTTCTCTTTTGCAATGGATGGTGTTCAGGCTAAAAGAGGCTCGTCTAGAGGTGCTGACTGACCTCCTGAGAAAAAGAGATGAGATTCAGCAGAAGTATATACATGACAGACTGAAGAAGTACTATCATAAGCTACAAAAAGGGAAGGAGATCAAAATGAAAAAGATCAGCAATGACTATTTCCGGGGTAAGGAACCATTTTATTTTATTTTTTTTAATGTGAGGTGCACTGTGTAACTTTTCTTGTGGAGGGTCCGTCAAATGCTTGTCTCCATGGAGCTGTTTTTGTTTTGCCTGGTATATTCCAAAGTAAAGCAGTAAAGTCATCTATCTCCGTGAATGTGCAGAAACGTGCACATTCACGGAGATAGAATGTGCAGAAACGAAACTAGGCCAAGGTAAAGGTCAGATCTGTGGAGAGGCATCTCAGTGTATCATAAGAATGCCTGTTTTTCATGATATTTTTAAGCAATAAAAACACCTGTAATGCAATAAATGCAAAATATGCGCGTTTAATGTCATACTGTGGAACACTGCAGGCAAATAATCACATCCCCATGGAGACAAGCAGGTGGTGGACCCTCTCTCAGAAAAGTTACACAATGCACCTTTACATGTGCTTTACTTTTTGTTTCACAACAGCAATGAGAGAACTCGAAGCCAAACATAGTATAGCGAAGAATAAACTAACACGTGCATTAAACTTGCACACACGCCCCCCTGTGAAACAAAAGCATGACGCAGACGAGCACTGCGACTTTGACATCGACGGTCAGAATAAAACCATAATGATTTTTTTTTCTAGAAATTATGTATGTTACAATGTTAAGATAATGTTTTAAAGACGTGACAGAACTGGAAACTGGGATCTCTCTCTCTTCATTGAAATCATCAGTGAAAAAAGCACAGCAACCCATTAGGAGTAAGATCAAAAACTCTACTCAGAGAGCAATAGAGCTGTATGAGCAGTACAAGGTAACTCACAAAAATATCCAAATAACCATATTTTGTGTGGTGTATGTATCCCAAATATTAAATACCACACACTGTCTGTTTAGGCCCTACAGAGAAGAGACTCGCCAGACGATCCAGAGAAATGCCTTGTTGAGACTGAGAAGCCCTCTTCTCCCCCAGTCACTCCTGAAGTAGAACAACCACCAGAAGTAAGATCATGCCAAACAGATACTGACATTGTTAAAGTTCCTATATTACCCAAAATTGACTCTTATGAGCGTTAAGCCATGTTATAATGTTGTTACCTCCTCAAAAAAACACCTGGAGTTGTGTTTTGTTTTAATCACATGCTTCAGTAACTCTTTATTCTTAGTCTGTCTACATCTCCAAAACTCAAAATGCTCTGTTCCAAGTTGTGATGTTATGAAATAGTAGTTTTAGTTCCAAATGATTCTAGTGAAGGTGTATGGAGCCACTTCCTGTATTACCACATTACATCACAAGGTGGAACAAAGTATTTTCTGTTTGAGAGAAGAACTCAGCCTAAATAAGCAGGATTTATGTCTTAAACATGTGTGAGTGAAACAAAAAACTAGTCCAGGTATGTTTCTGATGAGGACTAGGACAACATTGTAACATAGATCAGAAAATGGCAAAATATGGGCCATTTAAAGACATACTAAATATATTTATTAACTTCATTAAGGGGGAAGAAGAGAGAGAAATTGCCGTCACCAACTTGCAGAAGTTACTGAGAGGAAGAGCCGTTCAATATGAGGTTTGGTCATATTCACAAGTATTAATTTGGCTCTGCATGTTGGTTATATTTTCCACATATTTAATTATGGAATTTGTTTTGATGCAGCTAATTAAAGGTAAACAAAACCACCTAGACTTCATCAAAGAACTAAGAAGCGACCATGCTCTTCAGAGAGAAGAACAGGCGCTACAGAAAGCAGAAAAAGACCGAATATTGAACCTCAAACGGGAGAGAGATGAACAGAGCCGCAAGGTAAAACTACATCTGACCAGTGTTGGGAAGTAACTGAACACATGTACCGAAAATACATATTCTGAATACTTTTTATATGTTAAGTACCTGTATTCTGGTACAGTTATTCTTTTATTTGGTGGTGTTCAGAATAGATACTGTCAGTGGTAGAAGTACCACTGGAAGTACAAAAGTAAAAGTAAAATTTTAGGTATCTGTATTTTACTTAAGTACATTTTACAATTTATATTTTTACTACATTTGAGAGCAGGTATCTATACTTTCTACTCCACTACATTTTAGATCTGGACTAAAAAGTAAACAACCCAACTTTGAACAAGCCAAATACACAGAAACACAAAAAATTAAGAAAAATTAAGAAATGGATTGAATCACTTAAAATCAGCTGAATTATTTCATCTGATGCTTTAATTCTTTAAAAAAAATCATGACAATCATGACATCAAAATAAAGCTGTTTGTAATTATATATCATGTTTTTTTACACTATAATATAATACAACTCGGTGTAAAAGTATTCAGAGTAGTCAAAACACAGTACTCTGATTGAACAGTATACATTACAAAATTTACTTTAATTTAAGTATTCAGTATTGTGTAATTAAGTACATTTTCAAAGTATTCTTCCCATCATTGCATCTCACATTATGGTATACTCCAAGTGAAATACAAAACTCCTCACATGTTTCCTCAGACTGACAAGGTGGAGGCGCTGCAGGCCAGAGCTGTGGACACGGAGCTTGAAAACATGTTTGACACTTTATCCAAAGAGCTGATCAGACTGCAGGAGGAACGAAGGATCCATGCCTTCACTCTAATCGCTGAGAGAGACCGCCGCATGCGAGAGGCGGAGGAGAGTGGGCGGAGACAGGTGGAAGAACGCATAAGAGAAGAAGAAGACAACATTTTCAGAGAAGTCAGTGTCAAAAGTTCACCCACCATTTGTGTTTATGCATTCACACTTGCACACACATGGAGGCAGGGGAGTCGACATGGTGGACAAAGGGGTTTGTTGTCCAGTGCCCCGGAGTCTTAGGGGCCCAGAATTTGAACCTCTGCCTATTCATTTATATTAGAGGCGGGCCCATGTGAGTCTTCTTGCCCAAGGCCCCCAAATTTCTGTCAGTGAGCCTGTATGTAGGCCTGCCAACAAATTTTGAAGCACGATATAGTACTGAAGAAAAGAAAGAAAAAGACGATATGCGATATTATTAAAACTAACTACACAATAATCCTAAAGTACAATTATCCTCCCAAAAATATTCTAAATTCAAAATATGGTTAAACAGGGATTAAACACTTAAGTTGTTAGTTTGTATCTATAATGAGTCACATAAGTTATTTTTTCAACCTTCTATGGCTCAAATCAATTATTTTTTTTCACATGAGAAACTTTGGCACTATATATATACTGTATATATATATATATCATTACATATATATATCATTACAATAGACAGAACATTTATGTTTTTTTCAAACATCTTAATAAAAAAAATATTGATAATATAAGTCAACAAAGAAAAGAAATAAAATAATAACAATAATACATACAAATAAAACTAATTTAAAAAAATTTATAATTTTCTATGGCTCAAATCTAATTTAGAACAGAAGACAATTCCCCACTGGTACAAATGGATATCATGATGGACCTACACACACATCAAAATTGGGACCAAATCTGGATTAGAATTGTTTCAAACCAAGTCTACATCAGGGCTAAACTAGGATCAAAGTGTGAGCACAGTCTTGGAAACTTTGTTGCAGGTGGTGCAGATAAACCAGGAGACTGTAGACTTGTACTTGGAGGACATCATTCTGGAGACCACAGAGACTACAGCAGATGAGCAGGCGAGAAAGGATATCCACCAAACGGCCAAAGAGGTCAATGATGTAGCGTGCGCCATGGAGGAAAGGTCAGTGACAACAGCGTGTGATGTTTTGTTCTGTAAAACATAAAAGCATCACTAAAAAACACAATGTTCCTGTGTGTCTGAACAGCCATCAGTCTGAAGCCATTGTCAATGAGCTGGTGTACAACTTCCTCATCCCAGAGGTGGTTAAGGCGAGTGCCAGGCAAAAAGGTAAGGGACCATGTGTTATATGTAAAAGTACTGTATAAGTGGACTAAGAGTGTGACGTCACCCATAGCGTTCAATAACAGTTACAGGGACAAATTTGGAATCAGGCTCAATGTTACGAATAGGATTTTTTTTACAGACATAATTGCAAAATAAAAACACCAGGCTCGTGTAGAGTGGGTTAAAGCGAACATTTTAAGGCCAAAATGACGAGGCTAACAGCAGCAGTTACAGAGAGAGGGGCAACAGTAGAATATTATTCTAATATAAGTCAGTGGGAGGGCCAGAAGGAGCCGTAAGAGCCCCATGTACACGGCAGCTAGTGCTTTAACTATGTCCATTTATATATAGTCTATGGTTATACAAGACAAAAAAATGAGTTTAATTTGAAAATATAATATTCCCCATGTGCTTAAAGTTGAACTACACTCAACAAAAATATAAACGCAACACTTTTGTTTTTGCTCCCATTTTTCCTGAGATGGACCCAAAGATCCAAAATTCACTCCAGATACACAACACTACCATTTCTCTCAAACATTGTTCACAAATCTGTCCAAATGTGTGACAGCGAGCACCTCTGCCCCGCCGAGACAATCCACCCCACCTCACAGGTGCGCCACATCAAGATGCCGATCCGACATCATGACCAGTGCACAGGTGCGCCCCAGACAGCCGACAATAAAAGGCCACCCCGAAATGTGCATTTTTTTTTGCTTTATTGGGGGTCTGGGGACTCAGAACCAGTCAGTATCTGGTGTGACCACCATTTGCCTCATGCAGTGCAACACATCTTCTTCGCATAGAGTTTATCAGATTGTCAATTGTGGCCTGTGGAATGTTGGTCCACTCATCTTCAAAGGCTGTTATGGACGAAGAACACAGGTGCATTTTATTGATGGCATTTTGAATGCACAGAGATACCGTGATGAGATCCTGAGGCCCATTGTTGTGCCATACATCCATGAACATCACCTCATGTTTCAGCAAGATAATGCACGGCCCCATGTTGCAAGGATCTGTACACAATTCTTGGAAGCTGAAAATGTCCCAGTTCTTGCATGGCCAGCATACTCACCGGACATGTCACCCATTGAGCATGTTTGGGATGTGCTTGACCGGCGTATACGACAGCGTGTACCAGCTCCCACTAATATCCAGCAACTTCACACAGCCATTGAAGAGGAGTGGACCAACATTCCACAGGCCACAATTGACAATCTGATAAACTCTATGCGAAGAAGATGTGTTGCACTGCATGAGGCAAATGGTGGTCACACCAGATACTGACTGGTTCTGAGTCCCCAGACCCCCAATAAAGCAAAAAAAATTCACATTTCGGGGTGGCCTTTTATTGTGGGCAGTCTGGGGCACACCTGTGCACTGGTCATGATGTCGGATCAGCATCTTGATGTGGCGCACCTGTGAGGTGGGGTGGATTGTCTCGGTGGGGCAGAGGTGCTCGCTGTCACACATTTGGACAGATTTGTGAACAATGTTTGAGAGAAATGGTAGTGTTGTGTATCTGGAGTGAATTTTGGATCTTTGGGTCCATCTCATGAAAAATTGGAGCAAAAACAAAAGTGTTGCGTTTATATTTTTGTTGAGTATATGTAACTTATGTAACTGATTGTCTCCTATGAGATGTCATTGCTTTGCATTAACTTTATCTCCGTGAAAACAAGCAGGTGTCACACCCATGCCAGACTGACGGGTCAGATCTGTTTTGAGCAATAGAAACACCCGTAATTAATAAATGCTAGATACAGTAGATGTGTTTAATGTCATATACTGTGGAACAGTCCAGGCAAAAAGCTATAACATCTCAATGGAGACAAGCAGGTGACGGACCCACCACCAGAAAAGTTGCACAATGCACCCTTAAACCTGTAATGTGCAGATCAGGTCCCACAATTCAGACAGAACAGAGAACATCAGACATTGATCATGAATTGATGTCACCCACTCACAGAGAACTAAGAAATCAGACCAAAGTAGCCTAATTCCAACCTATTTGCTTCAAGACTGAAATTTAATTGTGTTTTTGTTTTCTTACTCAGTTCAACAGAAGCAGGAGAGACACTTGCAGGCAGCTCGGAGCATCATCCTTGGCCCTTCACCTTCCTCTGCTCAAAGCCCCTCAAACTCTGTCCCTCCAGATGAAGAGAGGGTGAAAGAGCCAGAGCCTTCACCTTCCTCTGGTCAAAGCCCCTCAAACTCTGTCCCTCCAGATGAAGAGAGGGTGAAAGAGCCAGAGCCTTCACCTTCCTCTGCTCAAAGCCCCTCAAACTCTGTCACTTCAGATGAAGAGAGGGTGAAAGAGCCAGAGCCTTCACCTTCCTCTGCTCAAAGCCCCTCAAACTCTGTCACTCCAGATGAAGAGAGGGTGAAAGAGCCAGAGCCAGAGCCTTCACCTTCCTCTGCTCAAAGCCCCTCAAACTCTGTCACTCCAGATGAAGAGAGGGTTAAAGAGCCAGAGCCTTCACCTTCCTCTGCTCAAAGCCCCTCAAACTCTGTCCCTCCAGATGAAGAGAGGGTGAAAGAGCCAGAGCCTTCACCTTCCTCTGCTCAAAGCCCCTCAAACTCTGTCACTCCAGATGAAGAGAGGGTGAAAGAGCCAGAGCCTTCACCTTCCTCTGCTCAAAGCCCCTCAAACTCTGTCACTCCAGATGAAGAGAGGGTGAAAGAGCCAGAGCCAGAGCCTTCACCTTCCTCTGCTCAAAGCCCCTCAAACTCTGTCACTCCAGATGAAGAGAGGGTGAAAGAGCCAGAGCCAGAGCTTTCCTCTGCTCAAAGCCCCTCAAACTCTGTCACTCCAGATGAAGAGAGGGTGAAAGAGCCAGAGCCAGAGCCTTCCTCTGCTCAAAGCCCCTCAAACTCTGTCACTCCAGATGAAGAGAGGGTGAAGGAGCCAGAGCCTTCCTCTGCTCAAAGCCCCTCAAACTCTGTCACTCCAGATGAAGAGAGGGTGAAAGAGCCAGAGCCTTCACCTTCCTCTGCTCAAAGCCCCTCAAACTCTGTCACTCCAGATGAAGAGAGGGTGAAAGAGCCAGAGCAGCCCCATGGGCACACAAACAATTAAACTGCACATTAAAGGGATAGTTCGGGTTTTTTGATGTGAATCTCTATGGCATCCCCTTCAGCAGTGTCGTGCATTAACACTGAATTATCGCTGACAGTGTCCTGTGAGCCGAGCTCTGCCCCGGTTCTGGCACTGATGAAAGTGAGCTGAAAAAGTGATATATATTAATGAAATACTTTATATTTCAAAATAAATATTGTTTTGAGAAGAAAAACAAGCTTTATTAACTGTCCCGGCTAACTTGCCGGAGCTACTTTCGTCAGCTCCAGAAAGTGGGGCAGAAACTCGGCTCAGAGGACACTGTCAGGGGTAAGTCAGTGTTAATGCACGACACTGGGGAAGGGGATGCCATACAGATTCACATCAAAAAACATAAAAAACCTAAACCAAAAAAACTCCCTTTAATTCAGTTATTCATGTGTTGTAAACACATGTTGTGAGATCTGATAATACAATAAAAATAAAAATACCAACTTATAACACCTATTATAATGTTATTTCCTCATCACAAACATACCTGGAGTTGTATTTTGTTTCATTCACACATGTTTAACGCACAAACCTGCATGTTTAGACTGTGTTATTCCCTCACCCCGATAACGCTGTGTTCCACCTTGTGATGTCATGTGGTAATACAGGAAGTGTCCTGTGTTTTTAAACTCCATACACCATCACTAGAATCACTTGGATAATTTCAGCTCTTGAATTGCCAATTTCTCCTGCACAAAAATGAAAAGGAAGCTGTTAACCTGAAAACTATGAGCCTACTTCATGACATCAAAAGGTGGACAGACAAATAATTCAGGATTACTCAAACATGTGTGAATAAAACAATACACAACTCCAGATATGTTTTTGATGAGGTAACAGCATTCTACCAAGGGTTAAAGAACCGATTCTCTGCATTATAGTACCTTTTAAAGTAGGCTAAAAAAAAAAAAAGATGACAAAACATGATATACTGAACTGCTTTCTTCAAGATGTAATTTAGTTTTGTCTTAAAGGTTCTATTTTATTCAACCTTGTGAGCTTTAAGCCAGGCTAGAATATAAAACATACCTGGAGTTGTGTTTTGTTTAATATGTTTAATACAGCTCTGGAAAAAAATAAGAGACCACTGCATTTTTTTCTGAAATCAGCATCTCTACATGTATTACAACCATTCCATTCCAGCGTCTGTTGAATTCCAAAACAAACACAAAGCTGAGCTACTTCAGTTCTTGTACCAGAAGTGGAATGTACATGCTCCCTCTTGGCGGCATCATCAGGAGACATGGAATCAACTTCCCACAGCTTTACATTTCCGTGTCTCCTGATGACACCAGGCCAATGGATGCTCTTTTTAACTGCATTCTAGACAGGGCTCTCAAGTCTCACGCTTTGAGAGTGTGACACACGCAATTCAACGTGTTCACACGCTCACACGCCACACATGGTATTTCTCACGCTGAAATTTAGTTACGCAATTCAAGCGCAGCGCACAGCGCTTCTGTGCCCAGAAAATCGGTCTGTGTGGCTCCGAAGAGTTAGTTATGCATTATGCATAACTTTCAGCTTTTTCCATTACTGTCACTTTCATCCCTGTTTATATTAATTTATACAGTATTAAGTTAAGCAGGACAGATATTTCTTTTATTCTGTTCATTGTTATTTTGTATTAAAAATAAATTGCTCCCCAGAAATCTCACTCCGACCGAACTTCAAAACTTGAGAGCCCTGTTCTAGATATCAAATCCTGGATGGCAAGAAACTTTCTCCAGCTTAACCAGGACAAAACAGAGGTTTTAGTCATCGGTCCTGAGGCCCAGAGAGAGAAATTTATATCAAAACTACAAGCACAGTCTTTTAACCCATCTCCTCAAGTGAAAAATCTGGGCATCATTTTTGACTCTGAGCTGACTTTTATCCCACACATTAACAGCATCACAAAAATTTCGATCACCTAAAAACATAGCCAGAGTCTGCCCTATTCTCTCTCAGACCAATACGGAGACACTGATGCTTTTATCACCAGTCGAATAGACTACTGTAATGCCCTGCTCTCTGATCTTCCCAAAAAGAGAATTTCAGGTTTATAATTATTACAAAACTCAGCAGCACGTGTCCTGACTTGGACCAGAGGGCGGGACCACATTACACCGGTCTTAAAATCACTGCATTGGCTCCCTGAGAGTGTCAGGTTAGATTTTAAAGGTTTTTTTACTGGTTTTTAAATGTCTTAATGGTCTTGGGCCTTCTTATCTTTCAAAACTGTTTTTTCCTTACGAACCTTCACGGGTCCTGCGCTCTTCCGGCAGCAGGCTCCTGGTCATTCCCAAGTTTGCATGTTCTCCCCCGTGTCTGGGTGGGTTTCCTCCGGGCACTCCGGTTTCCCCCACCAACCCAAAACATGTGCCATAGGTAAAATCCTCCAGCTTAGGTCCTGACCAAGCCTAAATAACAAAATCATGCGGATGGTCCCCGGGTCAAATGTAGAAATAATTTCTCCTGCGTGAGATCAATAAAAGTCAATCTTCTAATCCTTAATCACTGTAAGGCGCTTTGCGTTACATTTTGTATGAAAAATGCTTTATAAATATTGTTTGATTGATTGATTGAATAAAGTCACCCAAGAACAATGTGAAAGACTTGTGGAGAGCATGCCAAGACGCATGAAAGCTGTGATTAAAAATAAGGGTTATTGCACCAAATATTGATTTCTGAACTCTTCTTAAGTGTAAACATTAGTATTATGTTGTTTTAAAATGAATTTGATCTTGTTTCTTTGCATTGTTTGAGGTCTGAAAACATGTATATTTTTTGGTATTTTCACCATTTGTCATTTTCTGCAAATAACTGCTCTAAACCAGTGTTTCCCAACCTTTTTTGTCTTGTATACCCCCTGAGCCTTTTTGTCATACCTCGAGTACCCCCTCACTCATACGTGTTGATAATTCTCCAAAAGTAGAACGTGACACAACGGATTATTAAATGAAAATAATTTTATTTCATCTCCTTAATCTGAAAATTTAATTCTCAGACATTTTCTCTCTTTTCTTTAACTCAAATTTACTCAAATTAGAATTAAATTAGAATTTAAAAAATTCAAAATCTCCCCCTGCGCCTGGCAGTGCCCCTAGGGGTACTTGTACCCCTGGTTGGGAAACACTGCTCTAAATGATCATATTTTTATTTGGAATTTGGGGGAAATGTTGTCAGTATAGACCAGTTTCAAAGCTACGTCATCACTGAATGCGCGCGCAGTTCCAACTCAAAAAAAGCCACTGCTGCCATAAAACCCCCAGCGAAGATATAGAAGAGAAGAACTCAAATAAAGAGAAACAGATGGAATAAATGATAGTTCATACCATTCAAGTGACATACACACAAGTGAACACCTGCTGCTTGTTTAGGGTAATTTGCCCAGGTGTTGAATGGTGTTTAATCATGCTGATGAACTAGCAAGCACAGGACACTGCAAAGACATTAACCGGGTAACCTCTACGACAGACACATGTAAACGAACACGAATATCTTTGTTAAAATGCATGACAAGTTTTCGCATGACCATCATAAATGGCATTTGACATGACTGAGATCACATCTGTGACTCGTGAATTAAGTCGTAGTATGTTACTTACCCCGCAACCAAGTGCAGTTGGCGGCCAGAACGTAGCTTGTTGATGATAGCCCAAGCATTGTACACGGTCGTATGTGTGGTGAGCTCCGCTAGGGCTGTCTTTGTTTGGTGCTTTTTTTCGTTTTTTCTTTGAACTTTTTAGATTATTTTGGCTTTTCCCCTCCTTTCGGTTGTTAGTTCACCTCCTCCCGGTATCCCGGCTAAGGGGGGGGCGCTTTCTCTTTTCCCCGCGAGCTTTGCTCACCCCCGGGCGGACGGCGCAATGTCAGCCCCCACGAGGCCCCAGGCTGCGGCGGAGAAGCCGACTGGGAAAGCCGGTAGTAGGAAGGAAGATACTACGGAGACTAATGATGGCGACGCGAGGAGAAATAAGAATGTAGAATACCAAAATAGCGACAACACTGTATTTATTCTGATATTTATTGCATTTTATATGTCTTGCACTTTAATATCTTGTAGTTTGCACTAGGTATCGAAATTTACTCTGAAAGTTATTGCATTTTAAATGTCTCGCATTTTAATAACTTGTAGTCTGTACTAGGTATCGAAAATTGCACTATGTATTGAAAATTTTGCACGCCTGTATATTGTTTTTTGTATTGCACCTTTTATATGTAATTGTTTTTAATGTTTTTAATGTTTGTTAAGGACTACAGATGGAAATTAGCATTCTGCTAAATCTGGTGCAGCCATCTTTTTAATGTACCTGCACATTGTCCTTCAAATAAACAAGTAAATAAAAAATAAAAGAGCTGACGGTATTTTTGGAGCTGGAGGGTGGAGCGGTGAAGACCACACAGGAAATGTGTGGGACTGTGCTTGCCTGCCGCATGCTGACCAAGGACAAGTCTTGTGGCCTTGTCTTTGACTGGGGAGAACATCAGATGCCAACACGCAAAACTCCCCATCGATATCATGGTATTTTACCTCCTGTACATGGCCACACACGGCAAACTGGTAGGCATCCATGGATTTGTATGCATGCACTTTCTCTTGTATACACGCTGGGTTTCTCCACTAAATAACAGTGGATATCTGGCCACCGTAAATCTGGCCATTTTCTGCTATCGTACTGCCACTCCGTGATCGCATAAGGATCTGGTAGTGAGCTCTTGAATGTAGCCTTCCCTATTTGTTCAGATACTCCGCTATGGTCCGCCATGGTTGCTTCTGAGTCGGGCATGCGCACGCATACCAGTGACGTCACGTTTGTTTACTAACAGTAAAGGGGTCTATAGACTCAAACAAAAATGTTCCTTTTGCCCAAACACATACCTGTACTGTAAGTAGTAAAATCAGAATTATTGATCATTTTGCATTTTTTTTCCAGAGCTGTATGTTTAATATGTTTGTTTATTTATTCTGTCTTAAAGCTCAAAATTCTCTCTTCCACCTTGTGATGTCACATAGTGGTAGTTTTGAAATGAACAACTACCATTTACTTTTGTTCAGTAGAGACTTGCATTTCCAGGGCTGAGATTATCCAAAAACAGCCTAAATATCCAGGGTTTGTTTGTTAAACATGTGTGAATGAAACAAAACAGAACTCTGTGTTTGTGGTGAGGAAACAACATTATGACGTAGATCTGAAAATTGCCTAACATGGGCGGTACCGGAGGAGCTTTCCCCGTGTCTCCTCGCCCCCCCTCGGGCTGCAGCTCTAAACTTTGGAAACTACGAAGTGAAGCAATAGCCTAAACTTAAATGTACGTGAAGAGACAAGACATCTGCGCATACTGTCGCTTTTTACAAACTTCTAAATAATGGGACAAGCGAAGAGCTGCGAGGGAGAGCGCAAAACTCCCCCTGGACAACGCACAGCTGCGCCTGGTAAACCTTACATTGATGTCTATGTTTGTTTTTATTTGCATTTAAGTGTAACACCTAGACTTATGTGTAAAAAGCTTGGACCAAATGGAAAAAGAAATGTGGTTATTATATAGGCTAACTAGTCAGCATAGCCAGTCTGAGATATTTATATATATTTTATACTTTGAGTAGTTTTCTGCAGTCCGCTTTCTGGATTTGGAAGTGACAAACGCCCTTATGTTTTTTACACCTTACCTTCAGATTCTCATTTCTGTTGTCTTTCCTTGTGTGCATTATTTTTATTATAACTTTATTTATCAAGGGAAATCCCATTGAGATTAAAAACCTCTTTTTCAAGGGAGCCCTGGCCAAGAGGCAGCAAAAAAGACAATTACAGCACAATTAAAATGACACACATTTGAGTAATATTATTTTGACTTCACAGTGTGTAACTTTTCTGGTGGAGGGTCCGTCAAAAAAAAAAATTTTTTTTAAATTAAGGAATCACAGTTTACTCATACAATAATTACAAATCACCAGAGGTGTGGACTCGAGTTATGTGACTTCGACTCGAGTCAGACTCGAGTCACGAATTTGATAACTTTAGACTCGACTCGACAAAATGTACAAACACTTGCAACTCGACTTGGACTTCAATATCAATAACTCGTGACTTCACTTGGACTTAGGACTTTTGACTTGTGATGACTTGCTACGTCCAATGAAAAAAAAACAAACTCTAAAAGTATGTTGATAAGGACCGCACTCGTACTTGTGAATCTGTGAAAATGTATGCAAAGAGCATGTGCCCTCGGCTTGCACAACATCCAATCACAGTAGATCTACGTTGCTTTCATTCGACCGCATCCAAGGCAAATTACACAACAAATGATGCGGAAACAAGCATCCACGCGCCAGTTTGCATTGACATGATATGATTTGTAGAAATTTTATTTCTTTGTAAAGGGGACTCGAAATGACTCGAAACTAAAATGCTAGGACTTTGGACTCGACTTGAGACTTGTGAGCTTTGACTTCGGACTTGACTCGGCACTTGGATACTCTTGACACGGGACTTCACTCGGACTTGAGTGCAAAAGACTTACTTACTTGGGACTTGCCCAGCAATGACTTTGTCCCACCTCTGCAAATCACATCATTTTGTTCTTTTACATTTTTCTTATCTTCAAAACAAAGACAAAAAAAACCCCAAACAAAAACATTTAAATAAAAAGTGTCAAATCCAGAGATCAAAAATTAAATAAAGGCAAACAATTAAAAGGCAATAATAATCGTGATGACGAAAGAAAAAATAAAATCAAAAAGGTAAAGAGAGAGCAGCAGAGAAAGAGAAGAGAAGAAAGTGTGTGTGTGTGTGTGTGTGTGTGGGGGGGGGGGGGTCAGTCTATCGGTCTAAAGGCAGAGTTTTTATTGATTTGCAGTACCTATTCCATAAACGAACCCCATTTCTGTTGAGTTTTTTCTTCATTTCCCTTAGTTGTAATATTAATGCTTTCCAATTTAAGAAATCCTAAGACATCACAAACCACTTTTAGATATTAAAGGAACTGCAGCAGATTTCCATTGAAGCAAAATACTGTGTCTAGCTATAAGTGATGTAAAAAGAGTACTGTCAGTTAGCATGGTGTTTACTGGGAGACCAAATATAGCTAAAAAAGGGTTAAAGGAAAATTAACGTTTGTTTTTTTTTTACTATCTGAGCCTTCTTTCGGCAATAAAACAAGTAGTTTTACTCACCCATAGCAGTTTGGTGTCAATTGGAGCAGTATCGCAGAACTTATGTTGAGCCGTTCTGTTCTACTAATGATCCCGTATCCGTTAGCGTGAGTGCTCGGGGCACTGATTTGCGGTGTCCAAATAACACAAACTTTAGCACTTTTCAAATCACAGAAGATCGCTGTGTCAGGGTAGACTTTTAGTAGATTCCAAAACGGCCTGAAACCCGATATCGCAACAGAAAAGTAAAGTTCAGAGCGGTGTTAGCTTCTTTCGGACTAGCTGTGTTTACAAAACAGCTGAGTTCACGCATGCGCACTCTCCTCTCTGATGACGTCATCAAATGAAACTATATCTGGATATCGGGTTTCAGGCCGTTTTGGAATCCACTAAAAGTCTACCCTGGCACAGCGATCTTCTGTGATTTGAAAAGTGCTAAAGTTTGTGTTATTTGGAGAGCGCAAAGTAATGCCCCGAACATATGATACGAGCACCATGTTAACGGATACGGGATCATTAGTAGAACAGAACGGCTCCAACATAAGTTCTGCGATACTGCTCCAATTGACACCAAACTGCTATGGGTGAGTAAAACTACTTGTTTTATTGCCGAAAGAAGGCTCAGATTGTAAAAAAAAAACATTACTTTTCCTTTAAGATCAACTTTACCTTTAAGAGCGTTAGAAAGTATTTCAGCATATTGTCTCCAAATGTATTTTTAAGCTATAAAACCACCTGTAATAAATATAAGATAGAGCTGTTTATGTCATATTGTGGAACATTCCAGGCAGAACAATGACACATCCATGGAACAAATCAGGTGAATGACCACCAATCAAAAAAATGAATTAAATAGTTCACTGGTTATAGTTTTTGGCTGCTCTACTTCCCTCCTCTTCGCTGTAACCTAAAAGAAAATAATAGTTTGGCAACAACAGCAGAGGATGTCCTGTATTTCCTCACAGTCAGATTCAGGGGAGTGGTTTCTTGTTGTATTTTATCATTTGATTGTTGGGGGCGCTATTGGATAATTCATTTAAAGGTACATTGTTTAACTAGACCAAACCAGACCAACTTACAGGTCAGATCTGTGTTAAGACAACCCCGCTCACAGTCAGAATGTTGATTTTGTAGGTATTTTTAAGCGATAATACTACCTGTGATTTAATAAATGTAAGGTAGAGCTGTTTAATGTCATACTGTGGAACATTCCAGGCAGAGGATTGACATATCCATACAGTAGAAACAAGCAGGTGACCGACCCCGAAGCAGAAAGTTACACAGTGCACCTTTCAATTTTGCCTACTTACTTGTTATTTAGTTTGATACTTTTTCTCATTATTGATCATTACTTTATAAATATTATTGTAATTCATGACAATAAATCGTGCCTAAACCATCACAGAAGCAAATCGACAGTGTCAAAGAACATTGTACACATTCTATAAGATCACATTCATGACATTACCTTTTGACTCTTTAGGCCTGTAGAGAGAAATCATTTAACATCCATAATTTCAACAATTTGATACAAATGAAGTTAGATTCAAATTATAATACACAAACGAAGAGGCAATTTATAAAAGGAAAAAAGGAATGCATACAATAACATCTAGATGAAGAAAACCAGGACATATTCTCTGTTTTCCTCAGTTACTATCGCCAACAGAGCCCAAAGGAAGTCGTCATCCACATGTTTCCAGATGTCTTTCGGTTTTGTGACGTAAGCGTGGCTAGAGCCCATGCTTTATGAAGATGTGAGTCTGGTCACTGCTGAATGTCCCTGAGTTCAGATGGGTGTGATTGACAGGTAGATTAGCCAATCAGGGATGCATGGTCATAATCTGTAAATGATAGATGACCAATGAGCTCTTTCATTTCACATGCGTCACTGAGAAAACAAATGTGATTGGACGATTGGGTTCTGGCTCAAAACATAAAGGACAAGTAACGTTTTTACAAGCTGGACCTTATTTCTGTGATAAAACAACGTAATTTACTCACCCACTGTACTTTGGTGTCATCTGGAGTATTTCCACAGATTTCGGAGTTTTAACGTGAGTGGTCGGGGCACGCTCTTGCAGTCACCAAATAACACAAACTTAATCACTTTTCAAATGACAAAAGTTCAATGTGTTAGTTTACACTTTCGCTTGAGTCAAAAGTGGCCTGTAATCCGAGATCCAGTCATGGTTCCGATTGGATAATGTCATCAATGAGGACAGCGCGCATTTATTCCACTACTTTGCTTAGAAGACGCTCAGAACTTTTCTGTTACGAGCAAGACATGGCTGAAGATTCGGACTTGGAGACTGAAGAGGACTTATTTGAGTATGATGGCCGTCGCTATCGTTTTAAGTCTGAGTATACGGATGAAGATATTAGAAAGAAGGAAGCGGAGACAGTTTGAGGAGCAGCGCACCAGAGAACAGCCATCGGGATTGCATTACTTCTCAGAATCATGCGCTGAATCCGCTGGTCTTCTTTCTTTTCCTTTGCTGGTAAAAAATCGTCTGGACTGAAGTGGGTACTTCAAACACGATGGTCCAAACGTCTTATAGCTTTGCCTTTCGTGTTTGGGTCCATTCTCAAGGCAACTAGCCACAGCTTCAATAACTCCGGATTGTGATGAGGAAGCCTGTGAAAACTCAACTTCGTCCAAGCTGTCATTTTGTTTTCACAACCAGGATAAATGTATGTTTGCACCATTTCGGGTTTTCTCAAGTGGAGATGTTTTCTTATTATTATTCCTTTGCTTCTTTTTGACTGTAACCGAGAGCTGAGAGCGTCGTCTTATCTGCAAATCAGCTGTGAATGTGCGCGGTCCTCAATGACGTCATCCAATTGGAACCATGACTGGATCTCTGGTTACAGGCTACTTTTGACTCAAACGAAAGTGTAGACTAACACCTTGAACTTTTCTCATTTGAAAAGTAATAAAGTGTTTTTATTTGGTGACTGCAACAGCGTGCCCCGACCACTCACGTTAAATGGATATAGCCCAACTCCAAAATCTCAGGAAATACTCAAAATTACACCAAAGTACAATGGGTGAGTAAATGACATTGTTTTATCACCAAAATAAGGTCCAGATTGTATAAACGTTACTTGTCCTTTAATGGAGGACACAGAGACCAGACTGATATATCCCTCAGAGATATCGTTCTGGATTTGCCAGGCAACAAATGATGCCAAATGTCTGTCTTAAATGATCCTGTTCTTAAAGGGATATGCCACCCCCAGGTCAAATTTGGGCATCTCCCCACAGTCCAGAGACTAAAATAAGTGGTGGAAAGCGTTTTCCTGCTCACCCAGCCATTGTCCGAGTCTGTCGCCACTGACCGCCGCGGTATCTGCAGCTCCTCCGCCTTAGACTGGAGTCTAACGTCGCCAGAGAAAGATTTCGGCCAAAAGGAATTAATTTGCTCGATGCGTTTCCCAATTACTTTATGTGTAGTGCGCATTCATATCGAGTGCAAATAAATGTGCAAATCAACACGGAGAGCTTGCCTTGGTCATTTTGGGTGGGAACTATTTTCCAGTGCGGAAGAATACAGTCGAATCACGCAGTACGCTGCCAGGGGAATCCCAGTTACGCACCGGGAAGGGAGTTCCCCTGTTGCACAACGTGGTGCGTGATTCGACTGTATTCTTCCGCACTGGAAAATAGTTCCCACCCAAAATGACCAAGGCAAGCTCTCCGTGTTGATTTGCACATTTATTTGCACTCGATATGAATGCGCACTACACATAAAGTAATTGGGAAACGCATCGAGCAAATTAATTCCTTTTGGCCGAAATCTTTCTCTGGCGACGTTAGACTCCAGTCTAAGGCGGAGGAGCTGCAGATACCGCGGCGGTCAGTGGCGACAGACTCGGACAATGGCTGGGTGAGCAGGAAAACGCTTTCCACCACTTATTTTAGTCTCTGGACTGTGGGGAGATGCCCAAATTTGACCTGGGGGTGGCATATCCCTTTAAAGGATTCCTGTTCTGTTTCTTTTGTTACAGTGTGTTTTTCACAACTGTATTATTAAAAGTGCACTCTGTAACGGTTTTGGATAGGGAGCCCTCACTTGCTTGTTTCTATGGATTTCTATGTCATTGCTTTGTCTAGAATGTTCCACATTATGACATTAAACAGCCCTACCTTACACTCATTAAATTGCAGGTGGTTTTATAGAAAAAAACATAGAAAAAAAGGCATTTTGATTTTGAGCGGGGTTGCCTCTCCACAGATCTGACCTGTAACTTGGCCTTGGTCTTGGTTTCCATGAAGGTAGAAAGGTTTAATGTCGTACTGTGAAACATTCCAATCAAAGCAATAACATCTCCATGGAGAAAAACATTTGACGGACCCTCCACCAGGAAAGTTACATAATGCACCTTTATAACAAGACAAATAACAAATTGTTTCTTTCATTTCATTTGCAGCAGACACAAGTGGGTCTGAGAGCCTGTCCAAAGCCAACATCAGTTTTACTCTGGACCTGTTCAGATGTTTGGGAAAAGAAAACAAAAGCTCCAATGTCTCCTTCTCGCCTCTCAGTGTCTCTGCAGCACTCTCCATGGTGCTACTTGGGGCCAAAGGCAGGACAGCAAAACAGATGAGAGAGGTAGGATTCTATGGGACATTGGGTAACTTTTATATTGGGGAGTCTGCCACCTGCTTGTCTCCATGGAGATGTTCTTACTTTGCCTGGAATGTGATCAACAAAAATAAATACTTCAACTTTCTTCTTTTGGCTTATCCAGGTAACAATATTCAGATAATATTATGTTAATCAAACTGAAATGTTTTTTAAATGTAGGCTATTAGTTTAGGTTTAAAGGTGCATTGTGTAACTTTTCTGGTGGAGTGTCCGTCAAATGCTTTTCTTCATGGAGATGAGCTTTGTCTGGAATGTTTCACAGTACAGATAAACCTTTCTATCTTCATGGAGACCAAACCAGGCCAAGTTACAGGTCCAAAACCATCTGCAATTGAGTAAATGTAAGATAGATCTGTTGAATGTCATACTGTGAAAACAGAGCAATGACAAGGAGGAGACAAACCCACAACTGAAAAGTTACACAGTGCACCTTTACATTTTACATTGATGTGAAAAACCTCTATACCCACATATTTATTTGCTCTAAAACTAGTATCTAAACTGTACTAGACAAATATGTGACCAGGTTTCACCACTATGAAAGACCGTTTTTATAAAAGTGCTATGAACATTTGTTGAAAATAATGTTATTTTATGTAGTTTCCTTGACAGCCCAGTTCTGATCTGGGCTGTCCTCTGGACCGTGTAGAGGAGGTGGCTGAGAGGAGGGTACTGGCCAAATTCATGTCCATTAAGGACGACACCTCTCACCCTCTGCACCGGACTGTAGAGGAGCTGAGCAGCTCTTTTAGCAGCCGACTGAGGCACCCCCAGTGCAAGAAGGAGCGCTACCGCAGATCCTTCATCCCCACCGCCATCAGACTGTATAATTCTAACATATAGGCCAGACGTGCAATATCCTCCTTTTTCATGTTGATGCTTGTTGTTACTATTATCATTATTACTATTTTCCATTATTATTATTATTATTACGTATTACTATCTGTATTATTTATTACTTACTTTATCCCCTCCCTGCCTGCATGCACTTTTTCCCTCTTGTCCAATTGTCCTGGAGCTACTGTGGCGAGTAAATTTTTCCTGTGTGAGATCAATAAAGGCTTATCTTATCTTATCTTATCTTAATATCTGTGAGCTGCAATTTATGTTAAAGGTCCTATATTACACAAAACCAATTCTTGTGAGCTTTTAGCCATGTTAAGATGTTGTTACCTCATCAAAACATAGGCCTACCTGGAGTTGTGTTTTGTTTCATTCACACATGTTTGAGAAATCCTGCCTTATTAGTCTGTCTACATCTATAAAACTCAAAATTCTCTGTTCCAACTTGTGATGTCATGAAGTGATAGTTTTCAAGTTAACAGCTCCTTTTACCTTTAGTTTTGTAGAGATGGGTAATTCTGTTAATTCTATCCTGTATTACCATATGACATCACAAGGTGGAACAGTGTTTTCTGTTTGAGAGAAGAACTGCCTGATTTGTGTGTTAAACATGGGTGAATGAAGCTAAAATTAAATTAAATTACTCTTTGTCACTTATTTTCAACCAATCTTGCTTTGTTTCCAATTCATATTTTCATCCTTTCAGAAAAATGTATTTAAGCTTTTCACTGTCCTTATCATTAATTTGTCCGTTTCCTGTCTACCCACAGTGCCTGAAAACTAAAGATTGTAAAGATGTCCATTCCAGTTTTTCTGCGCTACTGAAAGAGTTTAACAAAAAAGATTCATCGTATACTGTCAGCATTGCCAACAGACTGTATGGAGAACAGTCTCCCAAGTTTAAAAAGGTATGTCTATCTTGTCTTCTTTGAACACTGTAATAAGTCATTTCATAGCATTACGCATTTAGTCCGGCAACAGCCAAATCACTGTTCTATATCACTGCTTTGCTGCCATCGCCATGACATCACCATAGCAACAGGTAAACACATCCTCAACTGCTCTGAGGAGAATGTAGGGACTAGATTAATTGAAAAAACCCTGATGTAACTGATATTTGAGACATTTACAGATAGCGAACAGGCTTTTCAGATTCACTGGTGAGACATTTCAGTTTGTAGCCACGGTATAAGCACATTAAACAACTTGGACCCGTGCGTTATGCAGTTTTAACTCACTACATTGTTGTTTAATGCTTACTTGCCTGTTGACACTAACTAATTACCAACCTTTCACGGAAGTTTGAAGTGTCTTGCCCAAGAGCAATAAAATGCTGTTTGTGAGAATTAAACCCTCAACCTCTGGATTAGTGGGTGATTGATTATTATGGGTTTTTATTATTACTTATACTTAGTTTGGCGGTGTAATATCTGTGGTAAATATTAATCAAAGCTTTACACCAGTCAAGGGGCAAACACACTGAGGCTATAGTTGAATATTTCAGTTACAATCCTACTGCAATGTGCTGGACATTTGACAAAATCTTTTATTTTATTTGTCATTTTAGAAGTTTCTTGAAGAGACCAGAGAATTGTACAATGCAGAACTAGAGACTGTGGACTTCGTCAAAAAAGCAGAGGAAGCACGAATCCAAATGAACCGCTGGGTGGAGGAGCAGACACAGGGTACTCCTGAATGTTTTCTATAATTATGTTTTTATTACCAGTGATGATACAACTACTACTACTACTACTACTACTACTACTACTACTACTACTACTACTACTACTACCAGAGGTGGGACAAAGTCATTGCTGGGCAAGTCCCAAGTAAGTCTAAGTCTTTTGCACTCAAGTCCGAGTGAAGTCTCGAGTCAAGAGTATCCAAGTGCCGAGTCAAGTCCGAAGTCAAAGCTCACAAGACTCAAGTCGAGTCCAAAGTCCTAGCATTTTAGTTTAGAGTCATTTCGAGTCCCCTTTACAAAAAAATTTCTACAAATCATATAATGTCTGCAAGATCTGTATTCATTTTACCTTTTTACACCATATCAAATAACATTAGGAAAAAAATGAAAGGATCCAGGTTTGAAAAACATGCTCTTTGCATACATTTTCGCAGATTCACAAGTACGAGTGCGGTCCTTATCAACATACTTTTAGAGTTTTTTTTTTCATTGGACGTAGCAAGTCATCACAAGTCAAAAGGCCTAAGTCTAAGTGAAGTCACGAGTTATTGATATTGAAGTCCAAGTCGAGTTGCAAGTGTTTGTACATTTTGTCGAGTCGAGTCTAAAGTTATCAAATTTGTGACTCGAGTCTGACTCGAGTCAAAGTCACATAACTCGAGTCCACACCTCTGACTACTTACTACTACTACTACTACTACTACTACTACTACTAATAATAATAATAATGTATTTTGTTCCCAGGTAAAATTAAGGATCTGCTGGGCCCAGGTGCTGTGGACAGTGCAGCAAAGTTAGTGCTGGTGAACGCCATCTATTTGAAAGCCAACTGGGGGAAACAGTTTGAAAAAGAGTCGACACAGGATGTGAAATTTAGACTCAACAAGGTAAAACTTAAGATCTAAATAATAAGAAAATATGTGATAAAAAATGTATTACATTAGACAGTTACATATTGTAAAAACTGATATAAATATAATCTATTCTGAAACATGTCCAGGTAACATAGAATTGCATCTCTTCATGGGTTTTAGCTTCCAGTTTATAGGCGCCATTTTGAGAACTTTTAATGTTTTCAAAAGCTCAAAAACTTGAATTAATTGAATTGCACAAGTATTACTTGAGAATACAAATGACCATAGCTAGTCCCTTACCTAGCCTCTTACACTCCATGGACTTGACAAAAACAAACAGCTCATTTCAGACAATCCTACAGTCCCCTTCTTGTGTCCTTTGACCTACACATGCTGCACTTCTTTGTTGGTAGAAATCTCATGATATGATGTTAAAAGCTTACCTTATCTAAATATCAAGCATGTGAAATATATTGCTAAGAACATTTTTATTTAAATACCCCGTCTTTCCATCATTTATCATTTCATCATAACCATCTTTCCATCATTCATTGGGAAACACAGAGTTAGCTCAGCAATAACGTTTTTCCAACGTGCAATATCGTTTTTCAATACTCTCCTAGTTACTGTTTTATTATTATTACTTATTTTATTCCATTCTTGCCTGCATGCACTTTTCTTTCTTGTTCAAACTGTCCCTACCTGGAGCTACTGTGGCAAGTAAATTTCTCCTGCGTGAGATCAATAAAGTCTTATCTTATCCTGTCTTATCTTAGCTCATGATTTGTGAAAAAGTTATGATGTTGTGTAAATCTGATAATATGTAGCCTTGAATATTACCTTTGTATTTCTCACATTTACAGCGTCAAACTCAGACAGTGAAGATGATGCATCAGTCAGAGACGTTCAGGTTAAGACAAGTTGATGAAATCAGCTGCCAGGCAAGTGAACGTGCCATAGAATGTAACTAAAGAAGAACTAAACAATGAGACTGTAATGATCAAATATGCTCTTTTACAGGTTATAGAGCTGTTTTATAAACGAGATCTCAGCATGCTCATCTTTTTACCTAATGACATAGAAGACAGTACTACAGGCCTGGAGAAGGTAAGTAGTTCACATATGACTACAGCAACTGCTACTACTGCAACTATTACTATTACTATTATTACAGCTACTACTACAGCTGCTATTATCTTATGTTTTTATTTAACCTTTATTTAACAGGAAAATCCCAATGAGATTACCAGTGTTGGGAAGTAACTGAATACCTGTACTGAGAATACATATTCTGAATACTACCGTATTTTCCGCACTATAAGGCCTTCAATTTTCTCAAAAGCCGACAGTGCGCCTTATAATCTAATGAGCCTTATATATGTATCAATATTGGTTAATCATGGCTACCGTAGTCAGCCACTACTGTAGCTTCTATTCTATGTGCCTTATAATGCGGTGCGCCCTATATATGAAAACAGTTTTAAAATAGGCCATTCATTGAAGGTGCGCCTTATAATCCGATGTGCTTTATAGTGCGGAAAATACGGTAATTTTGATTTGGTGGTGTTCAGAATAGTTACTTTTCTAAAACACTGGTCTACAAATTTTTGGACTGCTTCTGAGATAAAAGTGGCTAAATCTCATTTATATTGATAAGATGAACTGAAAATCAATTGATAACTGTGCTGGTTAGCTAATGTATTCAAGATATTTAATTATATTGTTTTACATCAAAATCGCTTCTGTTTATACAATAGATTTAGGCATTTTTGCTTAAAAATAATATTCATATTTTGAAAATATTTAACTTGCACTTTTTTATCCATCAAGAAATAAACAAGAAATATCTTAAGACATCAGGTGCACACAATTTTGAGGCATCTCTCTTATGTGAAATCAAAAAATATTTGATGTTAAAACTCTAGACATATTAAAATGAATGTATTAGAATGTGCAGACAGGCTTTCAGATAGAACTGGTTGCTTGTAGACACACTGTACCTTCTGATAAACTACAGTTTTTGCCTTATTTTATAAATTTCATACATAAATTTCCTATTTTGACCCAATACAGTAATCCCTCGTTTATCGCGAGGGTTAGGTTCCAGAAATAACCCGCAATAAGAGAAATCCGCAAAGTAGGACAACTTTATATTTTACAATTATTCTACATGTTTTAAGGCTGTAAATGCCTCACCACACACATTATACGCTTTTCTCAGACTGGAATTAACCTTTTCTCACATTTGTCTCTTGTTTAAACACTCAAACTTTCGTAAATTTTCAACAAAATTATTAATAGTGACGCGTAGGGTGGGGGGGTGGTAGAGTGTGTGTGTGTGTGTGTGTGGGGTGGGCTGGGGTCCGTGGTCACGAAACACGGCAAAGCGCAGCAATTCTGGTTTAGACCTGGTCTAGACCTGGTCTAGTCCTGGGCAGGGCGCACCGCACTCATCCAACGGCACTGCCATGTCCCTTGTCCACTTCTCTTTGGAGAAGTGTGCGACAAGCGCACCACCGGCGTGAGGCCGCGCGTACACTGGGGCTGCGAGCACGAGATAGAACCACGGCGCCCGGACCGCGTACTCTCACCCCGAGCCACAAACTAGCCGCACGAAACAAGCAAAGAGCGGCACATGGTGGTTTAATCCCGGTTTAGTCCAGGTCTAGACCTGGTCCAGTCCTGGTTTAGTCCAGGTCCAGTCCACCTGGTTTAGACCTGGTCTAGACCTGGTTTAGTTCTGGTCTAGACCTGGTTTAGTCCACGTTTAGTCCTGGTCTAGTCTCTTAGCCAATCAGGACGCAGAACACAATGTTACACTATAAAAAAAAATGTTACACTATTAAAAAAATAAAAAATAAAAAAAATCCGCGAAACAGCGAGGCCGCGAACAGTGAACCGCGATAGAGTGAGGGATTACTGTACTATATCTTGGAAACTATAGCCAATCAGCACTTCTGACTTACTTTTTCTTTATTAGTGACCTAAACAAAGAAAAATTTCACTACTTTTGTTCCGGAAGCATTTTGGTTGTAGACCAGTGAAATAAAAGGAATACATTACGGCATTTGATCATGTAATTTAACTTCAAATGCACAATGTATTCAGAATACAGAGAATACAGTACTCTGATGGCCCGTGTGTCAGAATACATTGCAAAATATATTTTAATGCAGGTATTCAGTAGTCTGTAACTAAATACATTTTCAAAGTATTCTTCCCATCACTGGAGATTACTGATCTTTTTTTCAAGGGAGTCCTGGCCAAGACACAGCAGAGATCAAACTGTACTGTATGTATGCATACATTTAGACAATTACAACAATTTGTTAGTTAAAAACGGTTACAAACTGTAGCTCAATTCCAAACCTTTTAGCATGAATTTAAACTGATCTATTGGGATCAGTTCTGTTAGTTTCCAGTAATTTTGTAAATTTTTCCAGGATGTCTGTGCAGAATACTGAAATACTGCTTTACCAGTTTCTATGCAAACACTTTGTAGAGATCCCAAAGAAGTTTATCTACTATTATAATTTTAGCCTTGTTAAACAGCCCGAGTAGCAGTAACTCTAAAAATGCTTTTCTGTCACTAAACCTGTGTGTTCAGCTGGAGCAGCGACTGACCTACGAGTCCTTTGTGGAGTGGACTTGCCGAGACAAAATGACCTTCTACGATGTGGATCTGAGACTTCCTCGTTTCAGGATTGAGCAGAACTACGAGCTGAATGAGGTCCTGAAGAACATGGGCATGGAGGACGCATTTGACCCCCTCAAATGTGACTTCTCTGGTGAGGAAGAGGCCCATTACTAACCTAAAGAGTAGGAATGTAACAATAACTAAAATATGGTGATATCGTATCATCAAAAGTCTCACAATAATGTCGTGGACCATCACAGTATTTTGAATTACAAGTTTCACTTAAATTAATAGTTATGGTGCAGCAATAAAAAAAGGGAACTACATAGACTACATAGATCCTTTGCTCCATTTCAGTGCAGACTACATGAAGAAATAACTGTTATAAGCACTTTTAAATATTAGTTCTTTGGATTAAGTCTTGTCTAGACATTTCTAGAGGAAAAAACAGCATATTCACAGCTTTGTTAGGCTCCACAAAATATCATACTGTGAGACTCAAGATGAAATAGTTAATCTAGTATTTTATTATAGTGATCTCACAGAGGTGGATTTAAGGCTGGCCCAAAGTTTTATAATGTCATACAGATTTTACCACTTCATTTGAACATTTTACTCAGATTCCTCATACTATAAATAATAATAGAACTTCTGAAACCCAGCAATAGGAAAATCTGACTCTTGCCCCCATCTGGCAGTAAGACATCACATTCTTGAATCTGAAAACCACCAATAATTTATATGACTAATTTTAGATACAAAATATCCACAGTTATATCTATGGTTATTTTGTGCAGTTTATTTATTGCAGCTCATTTATACTAACAGTTACATGTGGAATATTTTTTTTCAGGAGTTATTGTGTCAGTGGAAAAATATGTGTCAGGATTATTGTTTATTATCTATATTTTCTTCAGCAATATATCACACTTGGGTTATAGTGGCAGGCTTAGTTCAAACCTTAATTGTGTGAAATATTGTGTTTTGAGCATTTTATTGATCCCTGTAGGAATGTCACCTGCCAAAGACCTGATGCTGTCCCAGGCCGTCCACAGAGCTGTTGTTGATGTGAATGAAGCAGGAACAGAGGCGGCGGCTGCTACAATGGTTCTTCATGGTTTAGGATCCTCCAGGCATCCACGAGCCACTTTCAACGCAGATCACCCTTTCATTTTCTTCATCAGACACGACCCCACCAGCACAGTCCTGTTCGCTGGGAGATTCTGCTCAGAACAGTGATTCATCCATCTATCCAGCCATTTTCTTCCGCTTACCTGGGGCTGGGTCGAGGGGGCAGCAGTCTAAGCAGGGACTCCCAGACTTTCTTCACCCTGGACACGTCCTCCAGCTCCTCCAGGGGGACCCAAAGGCGTTCCCAGGCCAACCGAGAGACATAGTCCCTCCAGCGTGTCCTGGGTCTTCCCCGGGGCCTCCTCCCGGTGGGACATGCCCAGAACACCTCCCGAGGGAGGCGTCCAGGAGGCATCCAGAAAAGATGCCCAAGCCACCTCAGCTGGCTCCTCTCGACGTGGAGGAGCATTGGCTCTACTCTGAGCTCCTCCTATGCGGGTTAATACGAACATTATGGTCTTAAAATGTTGGTATTAACCCGCTCTACATGATCCTGGGGTTTTTACTACACCATTTTCTCTGTAACAGTTAGCATCGCAAGCTTCATTTGACCCACACTATGGGTGATGTCACACTCGCTTAGTCCACTTCTTTATACAGTCTATGATTCAATCTAATGCAATTTTCTTAACATACACTTTTTTGTTTTGTTTTTGAGCAAGTGCACAAAAATGACATTGACTTCAACAGTTTCATTGACATTTACATAGAAATGTTTTAAAATGTTACAAATATTTTCTAATTTTGTGCTTTAGAAATAACCTCTTTTATGCCCACTCCTCTATCATGGAGATGATATTTCTTTCCCTGTAATGTTCCACAATATGGCATTAAACTTATATAAGATGTATTTATTGAGTTATGGGAGTTTTTATTGCTCAAAAATACTTTTAAAAACCTGCATTCTGACTGTGAGTGGGGTTGCACTTCCGGTATTACCACATGACATCCAGGTACGTTTTTGATGACAATACAACATATTGATAAGAAAATAGCATAATATGGGTCGTTCCAGAATTGGAGAACATTTGGGTTTTAAAATTCTTGAAAAATAAACCTTAACTTTTCAGATTTTCTGCCACATATTCATCAATAATAGGTAATAAACTATCAAATGCTTGATTAGCTCAGCTTACGGATCAATGGTACAATTTTTATTACATGATTTATTTGGTTTATGTATTTATTTACTCTAATCACAGTAACAGGGTTGCAAATCCGCACTAATGTTCGCTTTATCTCAGGAGTAGAAGCTAGCTGTTTAGCTAGCTGTTACTGCTAATCAAGAGGAAAAACTTATTTATGCAAATAAGTAAAGGGGGAAAAATAATTGTCTTATTCTGATAATATACATAACAGGGTTGCATGAGGTAGAGTGAGACATTCAATCAAGGCTAACTATGTTATAAAAATATGAAAAATAGAAGAGAAGACAAACCTTTGCTCTTCCCATTCTTTTGGAAAACTGTTTGATGATGTCAAGTCCAGGGGATCATGTGGTTCTGCTTTCTTCTTCTACCAGGCTAAAAATGTTCTGGTAACAGAGTTGCGTGCATGTTGTGGGACACATGTTCCATGAATAATAATCATTATTTGAAATATTATAGGGCCTATCTAATAAAACAAATGTTCCCACAGTTACAAGAGATGGCAATGAAACAAATAATACATCATAAATAAATAAATCAATTAATTAAAATTTAATTTTAACTGTTTTATTTGAGATTCAATTTGGCCATTAGAGGGGTGGGACAAGAGGAAAACCCCTGGGGGTTGTGGGTTCAAATCCCCCCCGGAAATGAGCTAACCAGTGTGGGTCCTTGGGCAAGACCCTTCACGGTACTGCCCCCCGGGCGCCGAAAAAGATGGCTGCTCACTGCTCCTGAAAAAGCATGGGTCAAATGCAGAAGTCAAATTTCTCCCGTGTGTCACTGTGTGTCCGTGTGAAATCAATAAAGGCTTAATCTTAATCTTAAAATGGCATTTTGGGGGGTAATCCAGACTTATTTGGTATTTTAAAAACTATTTTCAAGCATTCTTTTCTCGCTCTCTTTTTTTTTTTTTTAGATTTGGTCTCAGGATCCAAAAATGAGAACTTCGCACTTCTATCTCTTCAGACGGGTGCGTTGGAGGCGAGGGAGCAAACCCAGAACACACAAGGAGAATACAATCCCGCACTCCGTCTTACTTGCAAAATGAAAAAGTTTATTAAGACATGCAACGTTTCGGCCCTAGGCCTTCATCAGGCAAAATGGAGTAAGAGCTAAAGGTGGCCATCTTAAATAGGGTGTGGCAAGCACCCTAGGGTGACAGGTCGTGAATGAACAGTGCACCCAAAACAACATAATTCAAAATCCAAAGGCAATCAATCAAAATAGTGTAATGTAACTAATAATAATAATAATAATAATAATAATAATAATAATAATAATAATAATAATAATAATAATAATAATAGTCATGAAACAATAACTGAAAAATAACTGAAAAATAAAGCTGGAAAATAAAGCTGGAGATTTGGTCTCAGGACAAGTAAATTCACCCAGAAACTGTATGTTTTAGTATTTTGTATGTGGATTATTTAATATTTGATGGGTGGGACGTAAAATGTCCTCCAATTCTGGAATGACCCACATGGGACCTTTAATCTTGAGTAGTCTAACCTGCACCTTAAATCTCTCCTGTCGCGTGTTTATTCCGATTGTGTGAGTTTTATTACATTACATTAATAAAAGATACTGTCAACTATAATGCATTCTCTTTGTATTTCCCACTGAATTACGCACCGCCCGGCCCCGGTGCGCGCTGCGGTCACTCATCTATTTTCTGTCCGTGTTTTGCAGCTGTCGGTGTCGCTCACAGTTCGGGGAAGGTCGCTCATTTCCAACATGGAGATCCAGCGGGCAGTGCGCATTCTACTGCTTCTGCCAACTCTTCTTTTCCCAGGTGAGGACGTGAAATAAGTGTGATTTTCTTTTTGTCAAGTAATTTTGTTGTTCAAATATTTAGAAACTGTATTAGACTTAAACACTTCTTGTAGCTACTTAAATCACTGAAGGGAAGTTTGCTGATCATACCCAGTTTTATTTACTTTTATAGCTAGTATTTTGATAATGTTTCAGACTCAATTAAATAGTGAGAAGGGAGGGCATCCATCTTAAACTATTTATAACGCTATTAACTATGACACAATCAGTAAATAGCTTTGGTTTTAGACATGATTTGGCGACACCTGTAGGCAAAAGTGGTAGTAGAAATACTGTTTCTCTTCATTTTGTGTATGTTATTTCTCACATGATCACTTCTCAAACTGGACAAGTTATTATCCTTTTTTACATTTAAATTCCATAAATAAAAAGAGCAAAACAAAAGCTTAATCCTGCACGTTTTTAGTCTGATTAAGTTGAAATAAGTAGCCTAAATATTACCCTGCATGTTGAAATACAGTAGTTTTATTGTTTTGAATCGTCTATGCTTAGTCTCAGACCATACCAAGCTGTAACCTCAAATGATATAGGATTTATACTAGACTTTATCAGGGTTGGGAGGGTTACTTCTTTAGAAATGTATTCTGGTACTGTTACTAGTTACCCCTTAAAATATGTATTCAGTAACATAATCCAAGAACCATAATATTAAAGTAATGTACCTTGATTACTTTCAATTACTTTTGGATGACTTTAACACCAAATATCCGATAACAAAAAGAAAACAATAACATTTTGTGAGTTATAAAAGAAACTGAGGAAAGCTAGCTTATAGTCCTACAGTGAAAGTGCACAAGTGTTGACCACACAGTACAGTTTATTAAGAAAAAAAATCCCCTTGTCTTCTTTAAAAATAAAATAATGTTGAAATTTCCACTGGGTAAATGCGTTCCGCTCGGTCGAAGCCATACCAGTTGCGAGTTCGTTCCATAGTACTGCCATAGTGTACAACAGTTTGTTCTGTTTTCCCTCCATCTTCAGCTTTAAATGAAAAAATGAAATAACAAAAAATGCTTTCTAATTGTAGTCCTGCTAAATAATCCCCATTTTCACTAAATGTATGTAATCTGAGTGTGTCTTCTTTCCTTGTAGCTGTAGCGGAACACAGTTACCTTTTTTTTGTATCCTTTTACTTAAAGGAAAATTAACGTTTTTTTACAATCTGAGTCTTCTTTCGGCAAGTAGTTTTACTCACCCATAGCAGTTTGGTGTCAATTGGAGCAGTATCGCAGAACTTATGTTGAACCGTTCTGTTCTACTAATGATCCCGTATCCGTTAGCGTGAGTGCTCGGGGCATTGATTTGCGGTGTCCAAATAACACAAAGTTTAGCACTTTTCAAATCACAGAAGATCGCTGTGTCAGGGTAGACTTTTAGTAGATTCCAAAACGGCCTGAAACCCGATATCGCAACAGAAAAGTAAAGTTCAGAGCGGTGTTAGCTTCTTTCGGACTAGCGGTGTTTACAAAACAGCTGAGTTCACGCATGCGCACTGTCCTCTCTGATGACGTCATCAAATGAAACTATAGCTGGATATCGGGTTTCAGGCCGTTTTGGAATCCACTAAAAGTCTACCCTGGCACAGCGATCTTCTGTGATTTGAAAAGTGCTAAAGTTTGTGTTATTTGGAGAGCGCAAAGTAATGCCCCAAGCATATGATACGAGCACCATGTAGTTAACGGATACGGGATCATTAGTAGAACAGAACGGCTCAACATAAGTTCTGCGATACAGCTCCAATTGACACCAAACTGCTATGGGTGAGTAAAACTACTTGTTTTATTGCCGAAAGAAGGCTCAGATTGTAGGCGCTTTGTGCTACAATTTTGTATGAAAAGCGCCTTATAAATGTTTGATTGATTGATTGATTGAAAAAAACGTTACTTTTCCTTTAACGCCGTTCCTTGTATTCTGTTACTCCCCAAGTCTGAACTTTATACTCGGGCTGCAGTCGACAAAAGAAAATTCTTCAGTAGACTAAAATTGACTTAAAAGGGGGGTGGCAAAATCTCTCAAAACTATTACGTATTGCCTTGTGTCTGACCCAAACTGCACTCACCAGAAAAAAGCAAATCATGTATTTATATTAAAAAAATTGTTTAATCCGACTTTACATATGATACCAGCAAATAACAAATCTTCCATCTGCTCACCTCACTAAGCTCTCCTTCCTGCTTGTCCCGTATAAATACTTAAAATTTAAATAAAATGACAACCATTACAAATCAGAATAATCGCATAAGACCACGTCAACTAGAGTTAGACAGATATACTGTGCCTGTATTTTGTGTTAATCGATTTGTTACCTAAAAATAGACACAGAAAGAATGATTGCAGTACTTTATTATGAAAAGATAACTGCACTGAATGTTGTACACTGCTCTCTTAAAGAGCTGTGGATGAGTTTGTAAATTAAAACTACATAATTTGAGGAAAATCATCAAAATCGACAGAACTTTTCAGCCGCTGGTTGCTCTGGAAACAGTGGTGAAACCGAACTAAGTAAAAGTATATATTTTAGATATGTATCTGTACTTTCTACTCCACTACATTTTAAGTAAAATTATTCTTTATTATTGTTTGAAATCTGCTGAAAAGACAAAAAGGTTTATTTTTAACACATCTATAAATGGGCAAACAAAAAAATATAACAACAAGTAAACAAATAAACTCAAAAAACAATTGATTTAATTGTTTCTGTTGAATAATATTCAGCACAAATTTTTTTTATCAAAACCACTACACTGGAAGCTTTATGAAACCTCGAAATCTGTGTGAAATACATTTACTTTTTACTCATTTAGTATATTTATAAACAGATATTTAAATACTTTTACTTGAGTAGTTTTTTCATGTGATACTCTTACTTTTTGCCTACTTTTTACTACTTACTACTTTTTAGTATTTCTTCCACCGCTGATTCTGAACACTCAGCATTGGCATCGCCCGTGAAAAAAACTCGTATCAGTCGATGTTTTTCATCAACCGATTAATCCTCTAAACAACTAAAAACCTACAGCCCTAATTTCTACTATATCTTCTGTCTTTTTCACAGTGTTAAGACATACTCCTTGGGCTGACAGTAAAAGACCCAGCCTGCATGTATGTGTGAAATGAAAACATAGCAGCAGCTGATACAGGGCACAGCTGACACGAAACTAGACACTCGCAAAGAATTCACTCACTGCCTGAGTGTACTGTAGAAGTACTTTTATATATTACAAAAAGTATTTACTGCATTATCCTTATCACGATACCACACCGTATTTAGTACTTCAACTGAAATGTGAGTGTCAAGACAAACAAAAAGTTTAGCTTAGCATACTAGATGTAGTAGTGGCGGGTAGTAGCAATTATAGTAGTAGTAGTAGTAGTAGTAGTAGTAGTAGTAGTAGTAGTAGTAGTAGTAGTAGTATTTGCAACAAACAATGGAATCTCAAATTTTAGACTTAGACTTAGACTTTATTGATCCACAATAAAGTAAATTGTAAATAAATAGCAGAAATAGCAAGAGACTGATGTCAAATAATTATATAAATGTATATGTACAAGTAAAAATATAGTCAAAAAAATATCTCAGCTATAAACAAGACAAGAATTTTCCTTGTGGATCAATAAAGATTGTCTAAGTCTGAGGTCGTAAGGAAAACAGTGCAAAAATGAGATGATGATTGACAGGATAAAGGGTTCTCTGTTACATAAGGGTGAGTGGTTGTGCAGTTGTAGGAAGTATTATCTGTTCCATAAGGGTGAGTTGTTGCACATAACTATAATTATTCAGATTTAAAACTTATTTTCAGTTTGTGGGACCATGAAATTAGCAGAATTCTCTCCATTATTTCATTTTTACTTATGATTTAAACTAATAATGTTGTCACTCCTAATTTGATCAGTAGCAAACATGAAATGACTGTAATATATTCTGAATACAATTTATATATTAGTAATGGTTTTATAGCACTTTTCTTTACCGCTATGTGTGAGAATATTGTTTCAGTAATTCAATTTGACTGTAAAGAGTCATTTACTCGTAGTATTCATAACTTTCATTTTTACCCAGGCCCGTCGACAGAAATTTGGAGATCTGGGGCAAGAAGCCTTACATGGGTTCCCCTCTAATATAAGCTAATAAGAAGAGGGTCCACTTCTGGGCCCCTAAAACCTTGGGGTCCAGGACAACAGACCCCGTTGTCCCTCTCCTGTCTACTGCCCTGTTTTTACACATATGACATCGTAAACAGATCGTACTCATCATTTGTTTTCAGTTTGTTGGTGCCGAAATGAAGAGGAGCGCCTCATTAACTACCTGTTTAAAGAAAAGGGCTACAACAAAGAGCTCCGCCCAGTGGAGAGACAGCAGGACGCAGTGGACGTGTACCTCGCACTCACCCTCTCCAATCTCATCTCTCTGGTACTAAATATTATTACATTTATTAGGGATTATTATGAAGTTTGCAAAGGAAACAAGGGCAAATCTGTATTATATTACATGGTAAAACTGTATTATATGGGAGCTAGTTCTGATTCTAGCCAATGTAAGTCATACATTTAAAGGTGCACTGTGTAACTTTTCTGGTGGAGGGTCTGCACTCTGCTTGTCTCCATGGCGAAGTTATTATTTTGTCTGGAATGTCCCGGTATGGCATTAAACATCTCCATCTCACATTTACTCAATAACATGGGTTTCTATTGACCTAAAAACTTGCTTTCTTACTGTGAGTGGGCTCGCCTCTCTACAGATCTGACATGTAAATTGGCCCTATGGTATCACCTGCTGTCTCCGTAGTAAGTAAGTGTAATGCCGCACTGTGGAACATTCAGGGCAATCGATTCACAGAGAGAAGCAGATGACGGACCCTCCACCAAAAAAGAAAAGTTACACAATGCACCTTTAATGTTCAGTGGTTTTTAAAACAAAAATCTTTGTCCATTTACATAAAAAAAACATTTTCCCCTAAAACTGTGACTGTATTTTTCCCATAATTTGGCAGCCCTAGTATTTATGGTAAGGGTCAACTAAAGGAGCAACCCCGGACCAAATATATTTAGATTTATCACGATTTTCTTCTCTCTATTTTTAGAAAGAAGTTGATGAGACCTTATTGACCAATGTATGGATAGATCATGTAAGTAAAACTCATTTATCTCTCTTGTTTTTCCCTCTTCGTATCAGTTTTGTCGGAAGAAGAATACTGATGCAAGACATAACGATTATAATCCTGTCCATGTACGTCTTGAGTTTGCTTATGATGCAATGCTCAGAAGTTACCATGGTGACACATTAACAATCACTGCCGAAACATTTTAAAGATCCCATGACATGGTACTTCTTGATGCTTTTATATGGCTCCTTAATGGTTCCCTAATACTGTAAATGAATCCTTCTTCAAAATCAACACTCAGTGCATGAGAAACAGAGATAAGATGAGAAAGAGTAATTTTTCTCCCTCAGAACAGGTCATAATGGGAGTTGTTGCTTGAATGCAAATGAGGAGAAAAAAGCTGGCCAATAATAGAGGGTGGGGGCATGGCCAAAGTCTCCGCTCTCGGCTCTAGCTCTCAGCTGATCCATTTCCTTGTTCACGGGGGAGAGATTTCAAGCGTTCCATTGAAAAATAAACACATTTCCACATAAAATAAAATTAAACCACTGCTGTACAAAGATCCAGAGGCTCAGATAAAGGACTTCCGAGCCTAGAAACACTCGGACGTGCCTCCAGGCAAATAAAAAAACGCATTTCGCATTGCGTAGCGCATTCACAGTCCAAACTCTATGGGCGGGATATACAGGGACGCTGAGCGGAGACAGAGGGAGGGGCTGGAGCTGCATTTGCCGATCTGACGTCAAAAAGGTGCCTTGTCCGAACTCGCCCGTTTGAACACTGGTTTTGTGTAACGCAGAAAAGGACGCAAATGCTCAGTTTAGACATTTCGCAACTTTTAGCCATGGGGGGGGGGGGGGGGCTAAACAGGGTAGGGAAGCTCACATTAACGTTCAAAAACCTCAGAAAGTGAAAATTTCATGCCATGGGACCTTTAAGATTGTCTGAAAACTCAAGGACAAACAACGCATTTTTCCCAAGAGTGTGATTAATACAAGCGTTCATGGTCCTATTTTGGTGTTTGATTAGAAAGATTGAAAGACTAACTTGAGTAACAGCTTCAGACAGAGCAATGCCTACAGTTAGCATCACTTCCCTAGGGAATGTTGATGACGTCCGCTGCAAAGTATCTTAAAGGGCCCATATTGCGCTATTTTCTTATTTATGTTATAATGTTGTTTCCTCATCATAAACATGCCTGGAGTTGTGTTTTGTTTCATTCACACTTGTTTAACACACAATTCCTGCATACTTAGTTACTCTCTCAAACAAAAAACTGTTTCACCTTGTGATGTCACATGTTAATATGGAAGTGCTCCACTATGTTTTTAAACTCCACACACATTCACTTGAACAAGCTGGATGCTTTCAGCCCTGGAATTGCCAATGTTTATTGAAATAAAGGTAAAAGGAGCTGTTAACTTCAAAACTATCGCTGCATTACATCACAAGGTGGAACAGAGCATTTTGATCTTTGAAGATGTAGACAGAGTAATAATAAAAGATTACTCAAACATGTGAATGAAATAAAACATAACTCCAGGCATGTTTTTGAGGAGGTAACAACAAAATAACATGGCCTACAACAAAATAACATGGCCTAAAGCTCACAAGAGTCAACTTTTTCAACTTTAAATATAAATGCTCATTTGTTCCAGTCATGGACGGACTACAGACTGTCCTGGAACATATCTGAGTTTGATGGGATCGACATGCTGCGTCTGCCCTCCAACATGGTGTGGCTGCCTGAGATCGTCCTTGAGAACAAGTGAGACTAAACTATTTATCTGTAAAGAAAACAAATTACTTATATTGTATTTGTATTTGTAATAGTTTTGTTTGATATTGTGAATTACTCCACATTGCGCATTAAAACTGCACAGCAAACACCAAGCAATACACTGGTTATGACTATAAATATTATCCAATAGACATAGATATGGATAATATAAGGAACGCAGTATATATATGGCATTGTAATAACCCTGGCTATTATTGTATTCAATTCAGTTCAATTAAATCTTTATTAAAAACACATCATATTTGGCTCATAGTAAGTAAGTGTTCAAATTCAAATGTTAATGGACGCAATTATCAAATCACAAACCCTGCAATTTTCAGTGACCAGAATTTTCTCCACAAACAACAAAAATCTTCAGCCTTATTCTGCATAAAAACTGCTAACCTGTAGTTTAGATCTGTACAAATGGAATCTGATCTGAAACCGGATACTTGTATTAGTCTGTCGGTTGATATTTCAGTCTTTTTGTCAATTCTTGTTTAAAATGTGAACTTGGAATAGCATTCTATTCAAACTTAAATTGTAAATCTAAACGCAATGGTTGTCAGAAATATTGGTATTAGATATTTTCGACCAAATCATTCAGCCATATTGTGTTGTTTCCATAGTAACGACGCCCAGTTCAAGGTGGCCTATTTCTCGAATGTTTTGGTTGATTCCACTGGATTTTGCTACTGGCTTCCTCCCGCCATCTTCCGCTCATCCTGCTCCATCAACGTCAACTATTTCCCCTTTGACTGGCAAAACTGCTCTCTCAAATTCACGTAAGACACAAGAAATATATACTCCTGGTATTTTGCACTGACATCACGCTGGGGGTTTTTCTACATATATCTGTACGGTGGAATGCTCAGCTGTTGCCATGGAGATACAAATGAAAACTCAAGAGAAAACAGAAAATGGATTTAGGCTCCGTCCCATTACTTTGTCTTACTTCTTCCCCTTCCCCTACCCCTTTATCTACGTCTTTGTCTTGCTCCTCAATACCGAGCTGAGAGGGCTCGGGGTATGAATGTTTCCCTAAGAAATGGGACACCGCTCGATTACCGTTTGCGTCATCGTCGCTTGCCTCTACCTGGCTGCTACATCTACAGAGGTGACAACAATTGGCGCAAACAAACGTAAACAAATGTAAAGGATTATCGGGTACCTCAGCTCGACAAAAAAACTAGCTTGTTTATACATGAAAGTTCGATGAAAACGAAAACATCGGCTAAACCAGTGCCCCCCCCTAGGAAGAAGAAAAAATTTCACACCCCCCTTCCTGCGCGCGACTATAAATAGTATTATTTGTCTAGAAAATTGTTATGAGAACACCATTGTATCCTTTTATTAACATTATAAACAAAAAAAAGAAAGAAACTTACAACAAAGACTGCACTGAGGACTCAAATATTAATGTGTTTTTAATGCTTTGCGCACATTTGTTTACGTTTTACAGAAATGAAACTTAAAACCACCTCATTTGCATAAGCTAAAAGCACTGAAAAAAAAACGCTCTCTCCTTGTGCCACTGATGCGTCAGCTTCTGTCGGACTAAAGGACACGACTCAGTGGAATATACGTGTTTTTTCTGTGACAGAGGATGTTTTGTTAATGGTGAGACTGTGCGTAAATCGCATGTGAGAACGCCACTGCCAACTACTGTTGTTGATGTGCAATTACACTTAGTTCTAGTACAGTACAGCAAAAAAACATGTTTCCCAGGGTCATACGCCCCCCCTGGCATCACGCCACGCCCCCCCAGCGGGGCCTGCCCCACTATTTGAGAAGCACTGGGCTAAACAGACATCACTACAATTAAAACCGCAACAACAGTTCACTAAAAGTAACGTAGAACATAAGTGTCACAATTGTAAACCATACATTTATGAGACTCCTTGGCTGGTCAATGTGACGCTGCCATCCTGATCAATCAATCAATCAATCAACACAAAATGCCTTGATCCCAAAACCTGCCTGAGCTTGTAGGCGTACCCCTTCGTTTTAAGTCTGGTTGAGAGCTTACTTCGTTTCAAGGGGTATGTAGCCTTCGGTCGTGGCCCTAGCCCTTGATCAAAATTAGAATCGGGACACCCCTTGCCCTCACATGAACGCACAAAACCAAGGGGTAGGGGTAAGACCAAGGGGTAAGACAGAAAAATGGGACGCAGCCTTAAACTACACATTTTCAGCCTGTGATCAATACAAGCTTTCAGGGTCCTGTTTAAGTGTTTGATTTTCAACAAAAAAGCTGAGAGTGACTAACGCTAGTTAGCTTCTGACTCTAATTTTATCTGTAGGAAATGTATTTACGCACACGAATCATCTCACTTGTTGTAGTTCCAGCTAAAACAGTTCTATATGGTCAGTTTGTGGTCAAATAAAGCTCAGATTAAAGTCTAACAAAGTCTCAGACGCATTAGTGCCCACGGTTGGCATCACACCCTCAGGGAACGTTAATGAGATTATCTGCAAAGTACCAATAGTACAGTCGTATAAATATTGGCCCGTAGAATGTCATCTGACTTAATATTCTTGTGATTCTTTGCAGATCTTTGACGTACAATGCGAAAGAAATCAGAATGTTGTTGAAAGAAGATGCCGATGACGAAGACAATACATTCACAGTAGAGTGGATCATCATTGACCCCGCTTCATGGACAGGTCAGTCGCGACACATTTTCAACTTCATACTTAAAAAAATAAATAAACAATATATTTCAATAGACCTGTCATGATAATTACTATTTCGACTTATCGTTCATTGTTGTGAAGTAACTGAAAATACAGATGCTGAATACTAATTTTGAATAACTGTATTTTGGTACAGTTACTCTCTTATTTGGTGGTATTCAGAATGATTACTTTCTTAAATTAAAAGGAATATGTGGTTTTATGATGTAATGTTGGCTTTAAATTGCATGGTATTAGTGAGAAAAAAAAGAAAATATCGTTCTTGTGTTTGCTTGTTTTTTGTCTCTATTTAGACATAAATTTGTAATTATATGTCCTGTTTTTTCACTGTAATATAGTGCAACTCTGTGTAAAAGTATTCAAAGTATTCAGAACACAGTACACTGGTCCATGTAACACAGGGGTGGGCAATTGAGAAGCAGAAAATCTTGTGGAGGGCCGGGCCAAAAGTTTGAAGTCTACTCTGGTTATTAATTTTATTTCTACGTTTAAATCAGTAAATGGCATTGTTTACAGAAGCTGGTAAGTTCTGTGTTATTATTAAGTAACGAGAGAGTGAGGTTTTATAAAAACTGAATTTAATCAGTAAAATAATTCAAAACAATGGTAAATGTGAAACATTTGTTTTCAGTCACATTAACCCCACGATGCTTTCTGAGTTTAACTTTCTTAACTTTGTCTTAAGACACCACAATGTCTTTGTTTGCCAAATAATATAATACAAAATATGTCACAACATTTTTGTCCAACTGCCAAACTGTGTAGCAAAAAAGTCAAAGTTAGCATGTTTAGTGTTTTTTTAGAGAAATCTCGCCTCTGTTGAGTGCGTCAAAGTCAGGTTGCATGTTTGAGGTGGAGATGTAAAGCACATCTGACAGATGATCATCAGTACAAATGCATTATGTACAATTTTGAAAGTAGGTTTTATTTTCTTAATTCCAAGCAACCTTTCGGGGGCCGGTCAGAGTCAGCTGGGCCTTGAAATGCCTGGGTCTGAGGTAACACAATAATGTTACAAAATACATTTTAATGCAGATATTCAGTATTCTGTAACTAAATATATTTTCAAAGTATTTAATTTAATTTTTTTTTTTTAAATTTTGGGCTGTAACCAATTTACATTTTTTCAAAATAAGAACAACAACAAAAAACAAAACAAAACATTTGCCCAAAAAGGAGTGGGAAGAACAAAAACTTATTTAATCTCACCCCCTCTTCTAATTTAGCATAATGAGCTGAACTATTTTTGAATGGATACCAACAATGGAAACAGACGCATGATACAAGTAATGTAATGGACAGAACATACCAACAAAGATAAGGAAACAACAAACATAAACCAGCACTACAACACAGTTTTGTTCTAAAATTCAGACCCACTCTCTAAATACTGTGACCAGACCATATGTTTATATAACAGCTTGGATTTATGGATATTTTGGCATTGCTTAAGACGTGAATCCAGACTGTTCCAAAGATTAACACCACATGTAGACACACAGAATCATCAATTAATAATAGGTAATAAACTATCAAATGCTTGATTAGCTCAGCTTACGGATCAATGGTACAATTTTTATTACATGATTTATTTGGTTTATTTATTTATTTACTCTAATCACAGTAACAGGGTTGCAAATCCGCACTAATGTTAGCTTTATCTCAGGAGTAGAAGCTGTTTAGCTGTTACTTCTAATCAAGAGGAAAAACTTATTTATGCAAATAAGTGAAAGGGGGAAAAATGTCTTATTCTGATCATTTGCATAACAGGGTTGCATGAAGGAGAGTGAGACATTCAATCAAAGCCAATTATGTTATAAAAATTTGAAAAATTTCTTTTGGAAAACTGATGTTGTGGGACACATGTTCCATGAATAATAATTATTATTTGAAATATTATGTCTATTAATACAAATTTTCCCACAGTTACAAGAGATGGCAATGAAACAAATAATACAAATAAATAAATAAATAAATACATTTAGTTTTAACTGTTTTATTTGAGATTCAATTTGGCCATTACAGGTGTGGGACAAGAGGAAAATGGCATTTTGGGGGTACTCCAGACTTATTTGGTATTTTAAAAAACTATTTTCAAGCATTCTTTTCTTAGTTGTTTTTTGTTTTTGTTTTTTCTTTTGGTCTCAGGACAAGTAAATTCACTCACAAATTCACTCACAAATTCGCATTCACTCAGTGTTTTAGTATTTTGTAGGTGGATTATTTAATATTTGATGGGTGGAACATGTCCTCCAATTCTGGAATGACCCTTAAATAATATTATCAGTGTATAATATTTTACAAGGTCAGGAATCTTTAGGAGCTTAGTTTGAATAAAAAGATTATGGATGTGTTCTAAAAAAACAACTTTACCGATGACTCGCAAAGCTCGTTTTTGTAATATAATCAATGGATTAACTGTACATCGGTAAGTGTTTCCCCACACTTCAACACAATATGTGAAATAAGGGAGAACCACTGAACAGTATAGTGTACGAAGGGCATATACTGTTGCCCTTGTGATGAAGGAACAACATTGCAGCATGTTTACAAGTTCATTAAAGGTGCATTGTGTAACATTTCCGGTGGAAGGTTTGCCATCTATTTTTCTCCAAATGTTAATGTTATTTCATTGTCTAAACTGTTTCACACTATAGCATTAAACCTTTCTTTCATTATGAAGGTCAGATTCTTGCTCACAGTCAGAATGCCTCTTTTTCTATGTATTTTTGAGCTATAAAACCACCTGTAATTGAATAAATGTAAAGTAGAACTGTTTAATGTCATACATTGCGGAACATTTGAAGCAGAGCAATGACATATCCATAGAAACAAGAAGGCGACACACTCCCAACCGAAAAGTTACACAGTGCACCTTTAAAGTCTATTTTACTAGTACATAAATAGTGAAATATTGATCTTGAATGCATTTTTTTACATTTGTGTGCAGAAAACGGTGAATGGGAGGTGATCCATCGTCCGGCGAAGAGAAACACGTATAAACACATCCCGATGGAGAGCAATAAGCATCAGGACATCACATTTTACCTGATCATCAAACGCAAACCTCTGTTCTACATCGTCAACATCATCATCCCCTGTGTTCTCATCTCCTTCCTGGCTTCACTGGTCTACTACCTGCCTGCTGACAGTCAGTGTCTGATATTAGCTTTTGAGTTTGGAGACAAAGTTTATTGATCCACAAGTGAAATTACTTAGATAATAACACCTACAATACACACTTCACTTTGCCTGGCATATATCATCATATAATTTACAAACAGAATTGTATTTTCGATTAGGTTAAGTAATTTATACTTTGCAGTGACATCAGCTGGGGGTGTTCTACATGGATCTCTAATGGTGGAATGTTTCGGAATTACCATGACACAATGCACACATTAAACACAAAATTGATTTATACAACATATTTTCAGGAGCCTGTGATCAATACGAATGTTCATGGTCCTGTTTTGGTGTTTGTTTTTCAACAATCAACGTCAAAGTCAACTTTATTATCAATTCTGCCATATGTGTTCAACATAGAGTGAATCGAAATTCCGTTCTCCCTGGCCAAGCAGTGCAAAAAAGACAGTGTACAAAATACAATATAAAGACTAAACAAAAACTATCTAAGACAAAATCTAAAAGCAGTGCAGAGAATAAATAAATACCTATTTACAGACGCCCAAAAATGTGCAGTGTGCATCAAAATGTGCAGAGGAAGATGCAGCAGTGAAATGTGCAATAGAATGTGCATTGAAAATAAAGATAAAAATAACAAGAAGGTGAGAGTGAAAAACTGTTGGCTAATGCTAACTAGCTTGTGACTGTAATTTTATGTGTGAGAGACTTTTGTAGTTCCAGCTAAATCAGGTCAGATTGTGTCTCAGCCCGAGCAGTGCCTACAGTTGGCATCACACCACCGAGAAATGTTGATGACATCAGCTGCAAAGTATTAATTGATCATACTTAAGATTCTTATGTACAGAGGTCTTTTAGTTTTATATCTTGACAGTTTCAGAAGTGTCACGTGTTGCTGTGTGTCTGGTCAGCTGGTTTAAAGAGCCTATATTACGCTATTTTCTGATCTGTTATAATGTTTCCTCATCACAAACATACCTGGAGATGTGTTTTGTTTTATTTACATGTTTAACACACAAACTCGCCACATTTAGCCTGAGATCTTCTCTCAAAAAGAAAACACTGTTCCACCTTCTGATGCCATACATGACATTTCTCACGCTGATTTCTTTTTTTTTTTTTTGTGCCCAGAAAATCGGTCTGTGTGGCTTAGTTTATGCAGGCTCCGCGTGTTTTCAGCGAAAAAAACTCCCCCTGCTCCGGGCGCACGGTCCGAGCGGAGGCCGGAGCAGACGCGCCGTCCCCCGGGCACGTCCTGAGCCTCAGTCTCGGTGCCACGTCTCCTCTGAGACGCACCGACTCCGGTCCCGGTGTCTCCGTCTGTGCGTAACGTGTCCCCCCCGACGGCTTACGCGCGGAATACGCGCGGCCCAGAGCCGAACTGCCCATGGTGAGCCACGGTGAGACGCGGGCCCGGTGCATTGACCAGACTCTTACATGAATCCGTTAAAAATGTCCCGCTCCCCCCCGCCCCGGTCCCTCCTCCCCGCCCCTCTCAGCGCGCACTGACAAAGTGCGGTGATGATAAAACAAACTGAGAACCATCAGGTAATAACTTCAGATCTTTAATGAAGAAACAACATTGTAAAGGTCAAGTTAGCTCTTATATACATTAACATACAGTCCATGGCATTAATGGTAAGGTGACTCTTTTATTTTGGTGACTTCCTGTTTGAGCGGAAGTGACAGTGAAAACATTCGCTTGATATGCAAAAGGACGCAAAGTAAGGACAGCAAAAGTTAACTGTGAAAAAAAATAAAAACACGGTGAAAGGTTACACAAAAACCCAAAGATAGCAACAGTCGACAGAGGAAAAAGGTTTGTTTTATTTGTGAATGTGTATTTGAGTTGCTTGTAATTTGTGCTAAATGACTGTTAAAATATGGGCAAAAGTTAATCAATGTAATGAGCTAGAAATACGGTGTTCATATGGTAATTTCTTGTCTAGCTCTTACGTTGGTTATATGACAAGGCATGGAAAATTAAAAGTAATTTAACCATCAGTTCTGGCCTTCTATTCGACTGGATGCTACAAACATTATAACATAGATCAGAAAATAGCATAATATGGGCCCTTTAAAGATGAAATATAAGCACTAATGGGTCCAAAAAGTTGATCAAACTCTCACCTTTTCTCTTCGTTCTTCTGCCTCTTGCAGGTGGAGAGAAGATGACTCTGTCCATCTCTGTGCTTCTGGCTCAGTCTGTGTTTCTGCTGCTGATCTCACAGAGGCTCCCAGAGACCTCCATGTCTGTGCCACTCATCGTCAAGTACGTAAAGGTTATTTATTTCAAGGTGCATTGTGTAACTTTTTTGGTCCGTTACCTGCTTGTTTCTATGGATATTCCACAGTATGACATAAAACAGCTCTACCTTACATTTATTCAATTCCAGGTGGTTTTATAGCTCGAAAATACCTTGAAAAACAGGCATTGTGACTGTGAGTGGGGTCGCCCCACCACAGATCAGCCCTGTAACTTGGTCTGGTTTGGTCTCCATGATGATAGAAAGGTTTCATGCTACACTGTGAAACATTCCAGACAGAATAACAACATCTCCACGGAAAAAAGCATTTAATGGACCCTCCACCTGAAAAGTTACACAATGCAACTTTAACCTTTATTTTACCAGGCAAAACCTTAAAGACGACCTACTGTGCTCGAGCCTGCTCTATAGTTATCATCTACGTCACCCATAGGTCATTATGTTATAATTTTCACATTTTAAATTCCTATATTGATTTAAAACAACTTAAAAAAAACAAGTTCACTGACTTCCATGTTAGAAAAATGGGAGATAACAAAAACGAGCCGTGACCTTGTTGCCATCTCAAATAGATAGCTGCAGATCACGATTGTTTAATAACCAGCTGCAGACTCTTTTTTCATTTTTACCAAAATGACTACACAACGCTGTTGAATCTTAAGAAAATAAACTTGGAGAACGAAGTAGGTGAATACCAGTGGTGTTGAAAATGACTGGCAAAATGGTGTCTTGAAAATAATCATTAAAAATGGCTCAAACATGCATGAATCACTCCAAATACAAATCTGAGAGGGGAAATGAAAAGGAGAAACAACTATAACATAGCTAAAATCTTTGAAAAGTCGATTTCTGCATAGTAGGTCTGCTTTAATCTTTATTTATTTTACCTTTGTTTCACAGGCAAAATCTTAAAGGGACAGTGTGTAGGATTCGTGGCGCATAGGTGGTTACTAGCTATTCCACTTCCTCTTTTGGCTATGGCAGACCTCGAGGGTCACCCGGGCGCGACGTAGCGCCGACATCGCGCGTGCCCGCGCACGAACCGCGCACCGCTGGGTCCCCCGTTCACTTTTTTTTTTTCTTTTCGCATGAAAACACACAATCCCGATCATGATTCATGACAATCTACACATCAAATGAAACCTTACAGTCTCCTCTTTTTGACTATGCAATTCATTTCCCTGCAAAACAATCACTCCCCGAGCACATGGGGCTTTTATACAGAAAAGCACAAAACTTAGCTTACTTAGCTTACCTTTGAAGGCTCTGCACAGGTCAAACTCTGTATTTCATCATAAACTTGGTCTCAATCTGTCCATAAGGATCCAGCGAATAAAATCCAGTAAAACAATTTAGTCCAAAATACGTGTTATATCCATTACGAGTGTGATCCGGCAGCATGCTTCTTTACACGAGGCTCCCCCCTTCCCCCCTCCCCTTCCCCTTCTCTCCTTCTCTCCTTCACTCCCATATGCAGCGCGGATGAGCAGCTGCTAGCAGGAGCCGAGGCGAAGGATGAGCCCAAATGTCCTTCTGCGGCTCTCGTATTCAAAATGGCTGCCTCTATATGGGGAAGATCCCCCTTTTATGTGACTATATCTAAGTCCAAAAGAATACTTTGATTTCATGATGGAAGTGAAAAGGCTTGGAAAACAATGTATTTTTGAATGGGTATCTTCAATTTCAGTAATTAACAGGTAAAAATCTTACACACTGTCCCTTTAAGAACAAATTCTTCTTTACAATGTTGTTATTTGACAGAAACTCATAAATATAGTGAATATAGAATAAGGCAAAATTAGTGTTAAACTTCAGCCCAAAGCCCTTTGGTCTGTGGAATAACAAAGACAAGTTTTAGAAGTACAAGTTTACATTTGGATAGTTCATAGTTAGCTTTATTGTCGAAAAACCATATGTACAAGACGCATAGTAAATCGAAGTTTCGTTTCCCCCTGGCCAAGCAGAGACAGTGAGACTGCCAGGGGAGGGGCCGCAGCACATGTGCACACCGCCAACTTGGAGATAACAGAGTAGAAAAAGATGCAGTACAACAATATTCACATACAATATTAACATATTACGGCAAAAACAATGGGACAGGTAACACACGGCATCTTTTTGGTTGGTGACATACGGGAGGGTGGGGAAGGGGAGCAGTCCAGAATATTGATGAAATTGATTGAAAACTGAAGCTGAGGCGAACATTACTAAATAGACAGGGCAGAGTGTCTGATACATGTCAGAGTGAGCCGAATTGAAATGCCCTTTGTTTATGGTATCTTGTGATAAGCCGCAGCTGTGACCTTGGAAGTGTTTGTGCAGCGTCAAAACCACAAGGAGAATTAATTACAGTGAAGGGGGGAATAATTTACCATAATCAATACATTTTTAGAACCCAGGCGAATGGACAATTAGCCAGAACCCTGGCCCCCCAACTTCATGTCACCAAGCAGAGCTGTGCAACTCCCAGTCCTCCTGGCACGTATGAATGCGCACTGAGCTGCTGTGCCGCACAGTTCCACAAACATTATTCGTGATGGTATGGTCACATGGTCACATCTTTATATAGCGCTTTTCCACCTTCAAGGTTCAAGGCACTTTACAACAAGGAACCAATCACCCAATCATCCATTCACACACACATTCACACACCAGTGTACGCAGACACTGGGGGCGAGGAGGGTTAAGTGTCTTGCCCAAGGACACAACGGCAGCATTCATCTGTGGAGCTGGAATCGTACCAACCAACCTGTGGGTCAGTGGATCTGACCGCTCAACCACTGATGTTTCTTATGTCAAGAGCGGGATTTGAACCTCCAACCTTTGGATCAGTGGACAAACGCTCTACCAACTGAGCTACTGCTGCCCCCGAGTATCCGAGTGCCAGGGTTTTTTCTACAAATTGGAGATGGTACAGTCCTCAATCTGTGTCACCTTCTGATGTAGACCTTCCCTGGTCTGCAACAGCTCCACTGTGGTGTAAAATGACAGCCCACAGCTCGGGGTCCCTTTGTCTGCTGCCAGCATTCCAATTCTCAGATGGGTCAGAAAACATCCCCCAGGCCAATTCACATGTCCTGCTATCAAAAATTCCAATAGTAAATTGTTCCGCGTCCTCTAGGAACAGCGGTGCCAGGTACACAACGTGTCCCTCGTGTATCCGGCAGCGAGTTTCCATCGGGACTATTCGGCTCTCCAGACCGGCGCTCCTCCGTGTGCCAGTTGTGTTGGGGGAACAGCTTATCAATTCCATAATTTAGGATTTTGAAAATCTGCTCCAAACAGGAGAAAAGAGACAAGACGAGAGAAATAAAAACACCAGACAGAGCAAGATAAGGGAGGAAGAAGAAACACGTCCCCTCTCCACAACAGCTAGAACAGAGAAAAAAAAAAAGTTGGACAATTGGACAAAGATTGCACACAAAAAAATTACATGTTGGTGAGTTACAATTCCAGAAAGCAGTACTAGAATGTAAACAAAAATATTACATCAAATAAATAAAAAAATATGAGGCCATAATTGGAAACTGAATCATGACATTTCTATATTACGAATTATATTAAAATCTCATCATGTCTCGTTCTTGAAGACCCAATCTCGTGTCTCACCTTGTGGAAATTATGTCTTGTCTCATTACAAACTAACTAAACTATATTAGTAACATAGTCTCTTTCTGTGTGTGGTAGATACCTGATGTTCATTATGGTGCTGGTGACGGTGGTGGTGCTGAACTGCGTAGTTGTTCTTAATCTGCACTTCAGGACCCCTAGCACTCACGTCATGACCGCGTGGACCAAGTGGGTACGAAAATACAAATACACAATCATTTATGTAGGCTATGGCTGCATCCCATTTCTCTGTCTTACCCCTTGGTCTTACCCCTACCCCTTGGTTTTGCTCGTTCATGTGAGGGCAAGGGGTGTCCCGATTCTAATTTTGATCAAGGCCTAAGGCCACGACCGAGGGCTACATACCCCTTGAAACGAAGTAAGCTCTCGACCAGACTTGGAACGAAGGGGTACGCCTACAAGCTCAGGCAGGTTTTGGGATCAGGATGGCAGCGCCACATCGACCAGCCAAGGAGTCTCATAAATGTATTTATCGATTGAGAGTTTAGCATGGTTTACAATTATGGCGCTTATGTTCTACGTTACTTTTAGTGAACTGAACGTTATCGTTTTCATTGAACTTTCATGTATAAACAAGCTAGTTTTTTTGTCGAGCTGAGGTACCCGATAATCCTTGACATTTGTTTACGTTTGTTTGCGTCACTTGTTGTCGCCTCTGTAGACGTAGCAGCCAGGTAGAGGCAAGGGATGATGATGCAAATGGTAATCGAGTGGCGTCCCATTTCTTAGCGGAATATTCGTACCCCGAGCCCTCTCAGCTCGGTATCGAGGGGCAAGACAAAGACGTAGATAAAGGGGTAGGGGAAGGGGTTAAGAGAGTAATGGGACGCAGCCTATTTCTCATGAATGGCTTATAAATACAGGCAGATAAAGTCCCATGCTAGCCTTTATCATTTTTATTTTATTTATTTGATAGTTTGTTAGCAATGTGTAAATACTGCATGAATATAGTGCAGTAAGTTCCATGCAGATAGATTCACTGTCACTGTCATTACATCTTTGGCAGTGATTAGGGATGTACCAATCTAGCTTTTTGAATACTGTTGCTTTAAAGGTGCATTGTGTATTTTTTCTGGTGGAGGGTCTGTCAAAGTGTTATTTGTTTGCAATTGATTAAAATTTGTGATTGAAATTAAATGTACTGATTTGAAATGTTTTAAAGTATAACTATAAGGGAAAAGGGGGTAGCATAAAATGACTCTCCTTTTGATTCATTCCTTTTCATTTCTTGTACACTTTGTGGATGTATTTTTATACATGAATGAAATAATAATAATAATAATAATAATAATAATAATAATAATAATAATAATAATAATAATAATAATAATAATAATAATAATAATAATAATAATAATAAACTGCCTTTTCTCCATGTTATTGCTTTGTCTGGAATGTATCACAGTATGGCATTAAACCTTTCTATCTTCATGGAGACCAAACCAGACCCAAGTTACAGAACAGATCTGTGGAGAGGCGACTCCGCTCACAGTCAGAATTCCTGATTTTCTTTGTATTTTTGAGCTATAAAACCACCTGTAATTGAATAAATGTAAGGTAGAGCCGTTTAATGTCGCACTATAGAACATTCCAGGCAGAGCCATGACATAGCCATAGAAACAAAAATGTGACAGTCCCCCAACCAAAAAGGTACATAGTGCACCAAGCAATATCTCCATGGTGACAGGCATTTTACGGACCCTCCACCAGAAAAGTAACACAATGCGCCTTTAAAATAACAATGTAAATCTTTACATTTTCTCTTTTCTCTTTTTTTGCATAATTATTCCTGTTATTTTGGTGTGCATGTCATAATATTTGCAGTTTTTCCTGGAGCGTCTCCCTCAGATCCTGCACATGTCCAAACCGGAGGAGTCGGAGCCGTTCTGGGACGGAGCTCTGCCTCGGCGCTCCAGCTCTGTGGGATACATCGCCAAAGCAGAAGAATACTACAGCGTCAAGTCTCGCAGTGAGCTCATGTTCGAAAAGCAGTCACAGAGACACGGACTGATGGCCCGCCCCACGCACGCCTCAGGTATGGACCCATCTCATTACACTTAATATTACACAAAATTGACTCTTGTGTTAGGCCATGTTAAAATGCTGTTATTGTCAAAAAAGATACCTGGAGTTTTGTTTTGTTTCATTCACACATGTTTGAGTAATCCTTTATTATTAGTCTGTCTACATCTCCAAAATTCAAAATGCTCTATTCCATCTTGTGATGTCATGTAGTGGTAATTCAAGTTAACAAGTTATTAAGTTATTAACTTATTCAAGTTATCTTTTACCTTTAGTTCAGCAGAGATTGGCAATTCCAGGCCTGAAATGATCCAAATCATTCTAGTGAATGTGTATGGAATTTAAAAACACAGTAGATCACATCCTGTATTACCACATGACATCACAAGGTGGAACAGTTGGAGTGTTTTCTGTTTGAGAGAAGAACTCAGCCTAAGCAGGACTGTGTGTTAAATGTGTGTGAATACAACAAAACAAAGCTATGTTTGTGATGAGGAAACATTATAACATAAATCAGAAAAGAGTGTATGGACCTTTTAACATAAAAAAAATGCCATATAAATTAATCGCTGTCTAGAGCTGCACAATAACCGTCTGACAGTAACAGTATGATTCTTACACATTAAAAATTAACTAAATATTTTGCAGTTTTGTTTTAGTTTAGCATTATCTTAGTGTGAGCAGGACACTTGGCTCTGCTTCAGAGGAGCTAACTCCAGAGGAGTGCTACAGAATGGTCTTTGGAGGGAGGATTTTGGGGCTCTGTGAAAAGTAAACAGCCTGAGGTTTGTGTTTTTTATTCAGTGGTGGCGCCCCCTGTGGACGGGGGAGAGACAGAGCAGCTTTATGCAGAAATCAAACCGGCGGTCGATGGAGCCAACTACATCATCAAACACATGCGCAACAAAAACGACTACAACGAGGTGAGAGATTGTTATTATTATTACATCATGATGTTGTATTAAAGGTCCCATGGCATGAAATTTTCACTTTCTGAGGTTTTTGAACATTAATGTGAGCTCCCCTACCCTGTTTAGGCCCCCCCATGGCTAAAAGTTGCAAAATGTGTAAACTGAGCATTTGCGGTCCTTTTCTGCGTTACACAAAACCAGTGTTCAAACGGGCGAGTTCGGACAAGGCACCTTTTTGACGTCAGATCGGCAAATGCAGCTCCAGCCCCTCCCTCTGTCTCCGCTCAGCGTCCCTGTATATCCCGCCCATAGAGTTTGGACTGTGAATGCGCTACGCAATGCGAAATGCGTTTTTTTATTTGCCTGGAGGCACGTCTGAGTGTTTCTAGGCTCGCAAGTCCCTTACCCGACCCTCTGGACCTCTGAAATACCAGTGGTTTCATTTTATTTTCTGTGTAAATATGCTTTTTTTCATTGCAAAGTCTCTCATCTGTCTTCCTGTGTTAAACACGGAAGCGAGCAGACAGCTGCGGAGGAAACCCGCCCCCCCGGTCCTTAGCCAATCTCTCTGTCCTTCTCATTTGCACTGAAGCAGCAACACTCAGAATAAAGCATTTTAGACACATATCTAGCCTCATGAAGACTGTCAGAGTCATATTTCATGCAGTGAGTGTTGATTTTGAAGAAGGATTCATTTACAGTATTAGGGAACCATTAAGGAGCCATATAAAAGCATCAAGAAGTACCATGTCATGGGACCTTTAATGTGTGTGTTGTATTAAACCAAATTTTTGGAGGTTTTTTAGACCGTCGTGAGACAGGTTAGTTTTACCCTACTGATGATGTGTTGTTGCAGTAGTAATCTTGATGCCAATTTAAGGTGGCATCAAGAAACTCCAGACTTGTTTGTTTAATGAGTTAATTTGTGTTTGTAACACATACTGTATGTCAAGCAACTGACCTATTGCATTTTGTTAATGGTGTCTTACAAACCCATGAAGGGGCTGGGCATAATTGTATGCAAGACAAAATAATAAAATAAACTCAAATCCATTCAAATTCATTCACACAATATTGAGCTTTAAACCAAGTTATAATGTTACCTCATCAAAAGGAAGTATGTTTCAGTAACCCTGCATTAATAGTCCACATCTTTAAAGCTCGAAATGCTCTGTTCCACCTTGTGATGTCATGAAGTGGTAGTTTTCACCCTTTTTTTTTACCTTTTATTTAGTACAGATGGGCAATTCTAGGGCTGCAATCATCAGTGTCAGGCAGGGCAGGGAGAGAGTTCAGCATCCTGACAGCTTGGTGGAGGAAGTTGGATAGGTGGGTGGGATCACCCAGAGGGCTTTGCGGGTGAGGCGGGTGCAGTAGATTTCCTGCAGGGAGGGGAGAGAGACACCCACGATTCTCTCAGCTGCTCTCACTACTCGATGTAGCTTTTTCCGGTAGGACACGGTGCAGGTGCCATACCACACAGTGATGCAGCTGGTGAGGATGCTCTCTATGGTGCCTCTGTAGAAGGTGCTCATGATGGGAGCAGGGGCTCTGGCTCTCTTCAGCTTGTGGAGGAAGTAGAGTTGCTGTTGGGCTTTACTGGTCAGTGATGCAGTGTTCTTTGACCAGGAGAGGTCCTCCGAGATATGCACACCCAGGAACTTGGTGCTGCTTACTCTCTCCACAGCAGCCCTGGGGATGGTGAGGGCGGCATGCTGTGTGTGTGTGCTCTCCTGAAGTCCATGATATGTTCAGGGAGAGGTTGTTGTTACTGCACCACTTGACCAGGCGGCTCACCTCGCTCCTATAGTGTGTGTCATCGTTATTGCCGTTGTGACCCAACACAGTTGTATCATCTGCAAACTTGATGAAGATGTTGGAGCTGTGTGACGTGCAGTCGAGGTTCAGCAGAGTGAAGAGGAGGGGGCTCAGTACACATCCTTGGGGAGCCCACGTGTTCAGGGTGATGGTGCTGGAGGTGTTGCTGCCGACACATACTGCCTGCGGTCTTCCTGTCAGGAAATCCAGCAGCCAGTTGCACATCGAGGTGTTGATCCCCAGCTTATCTAGTTTGAGTATGAGTTGCTGGGAGACAATTGTGTTGAATGCTGAATTGAAGTCAATGAACAGCATTCTAACATATGAGTCTCCAGGTGTGTAAGGGCTGAGTGGAGGGCTATTGAGATTGCATCATCGGTCGAGCGGTTAGACCGGTCTCCCAGTCTGTGGTGGAGAAGCAGTCTTTCAGTGCCTCTGAAGACCCTTCTGGCCACACCCATTCCTGGCTATTGAACGTTTAACAAAAGCGAAGGCAAGAAAATATAGTTGTAAAATATCCTTGTATGATGTAATTTCACAGGAGAAGGACAATTGGAGTGGGATTGCGCGTACAGTGGACCGCTTGTGCCTCTTCCTGGTCACTCCGGTCATGATTCTGGGCACGATCATCATCTTCCTCATGGGACTTTGTAACCACCCCCCTCCCCTGCCTTTCAGAGGAGACCCCCATGATTACAAACAGGAGAATCCACGCCTGCTTCACTCATTCTAACAGTAAGCTCAAATGTCAACACTTAAATACTGTACTATAGTGGTATGGCTAAAATTGTGTTGTCATTTTGGACATTTTCTGACCTAGTGAATATCTGAAATTCTTTCATTTAGATTTTTTTTTCTTTTTTGACACTGGAACGACCCTCCTGACTTATAGTCCAGTTAAAGGTGCATTGTGTAACTTTTTGGTGGAGGGTATGCCACATTGTTTTTGTTTAGGGAGAAACTTTGTTTATAAAGTATTATCTATTACATAAAGGTGAGTTGTTGTACAGTTGTATGGAGTATGGTATGAACATTGTCCAAATCATACAAACTGTGTGCTTCAAAGTTATGTTATTTCACAGTTATATTTCTATTTCTATTTTAATAGAATCTTGACTTCACTGGATTACACCATCTGGACAACCCCATCTGGACAGGAATGGCCCTCCCAAATACAACCTGCCCACTGGACCCTCTACTGGTGACACACACAAGACACATATCTCCAACAACTAAATAATATTTCTACCATTTACAGTTACAAATCATAGACTGTATAACGAAGTGGACTAAGAGAGTGTGACGTCACCCATAGCGTTCTGCTCCAGTCACATGAAGCTCATCGATGCTGGCAATTATAGGGGCAAATTTGGGAGCCATATGGAGTTCCATATTAGGAATAGGAATTGATTACGGACTAGGGATGTCAACAATTAATCGACTTACGATTAATTGTCAATCAAGACGTTGGTTGAACAAAATGCATTAATTGTAATTAATCGCTAATCGCGGACACGCGCACCCGCGTGGTCATGAAACAAGGCAACCGCGCACCGCGCTCACTCAACGGCACTGCCCCGCGCATAGACCGGGGCTGCTGAGCACGAGATCGAACCGCGGCGCCTGGAATGCGTAGTCTCAGCCCTAGCCACAAACCAGCCGCACGAAACCAGCAGCGGCACATGGTGGTTTAATCCTGGTTTAGTCCAGGTCTAGACCTGGTCCAGTCCTGGTTTAGTCCAGGCCCAGTCCAGGCTTAGATCTGGTTTAGACCTGGTCTGGACCTGGTTTAGTTCTGGTCTAGACCTGGTTTAGTCCACGTTTAGTCCTGATCTAGTCTCTTAGCCAATCAGGACGCAGAACACAATGTTACACTATAAAAAAAAAATGTTACACTCCCAAAAAAAAAATTGAAAAAAAAAAAAAAAAATCTGCGATAGAGCGAGGGATTACTGTATTTTGTTATTCAGCATCAATACATTTGTCTGCTTTTTACTAAGGAATAATTAATTGAGGAATATACAATATAATAATACTATGATATATTTATGACTCAGTGTTATGTATACTATAGCTTATATTCTTAAAGACCCTATTGAAACACTAAAATTCAGGTGAAAAACGCCGCTTATCAGTTAATCGTTAATTGATCGATAAGGTCAATCAACTATAGATAAATGAATTAATCGATAATTTGCATCCCTATTATGGACAAAAGGGAGAAATAAAAAAAAATGAGGAGGATCATGTAGAGTGGGTTAATACAAACATTTTAAGACCAAAATGAGGAGCCTGATAGCAGCAGTTTCAGAGAGATGGACTTTTTTCAATACAAAGTGAATTGGAGCCAGAGTTGATGGAGCCAGAAGCACCCTCATGCTCACTTCCTATTTTGAACATGGCGGCTAACAGGTTAGCTATGTTCATTTATATACAGTATATACGTCTATGTTACAAATACAGAAAAAAAATATCAGAAATAAGAAAGTTTGCGCACATATTTACCTAAATTATAATTGTTAAATAACATTGATCTACAATGTCAGTATTTTCCCAATGACAGCAGATATTTAATAAAGATTTTTACAGCTCCAACTTCATGCAATGTGCCAGTATTAGCACTAGCAGCATAGGGGACACTGTAGCAATGTGTCAAGTTTGGATTGTGAATATATTTTATACTTTTGTTGTAGTAGATGAGACTTTATACTAACTCATGTGGTACTTATGGCAGTATGTTTCTGTACTTTTTAAATATAAAGACATTGTTTGTATGCTTTCTTTTAACAATATTTGTCTGAATAAAATGTGGTAAAATAAAATTGGTTCCTATGTTTTCTTTATTTTTGTTAACCCACATTTTCTAATAATTATAAATGAATATGAACAAAGTTATAGTTTTCTATCACAGGTCCCCAATTTTACATATCCAATATTTGAAAAAAAAAAAAAAAAAAAAAAAAAAAAAGAATTGTAATAATGCTGAGAGCAAACATTTCAGACTGACTGAAGTTGTCATAAACTCAAAGTTGTGTCTTTCTTAACTCACAAAACCAGTTGCGTTAGAGCCGTGTGTATTTAGTTTTGCAAATAGGCTCAGGTTTCATTCACAGCTGAACTACTCAACATGGAGGTCTATTCTACACCTGGGCTGAACCACAGACCTGTTATTGGTAAGTTTTATTCTTTCTGTTTAAAGTGCACTATGTAACTTTTTGGTTAGGAGTCCGTGTCCTGCTTGTTTCTATGGATATGTCACTGCTCTGCCTGGAATGTTCCACAGTATGACATTAAACAGCTTAAGAAAAAGTACAGATAATCAAGCAAAAAGTACTCTAGTGAAAGTAAAGGTATCAAATGAAAATTCTATTTCAGTAAAAGTTTTAAAGTACCCGGATTGAGATCTAATAAAGCTTCAAATGTCATTTTGATATAGATTTTTGCTGAATTTTGTTTAACAGACAAAATTGAATCAGCCGGGCTTTTTTTTTTTTTTTTTTTGCATATTTTCAATCAATGTCTATCAAACAATATTAAAACATACTTTTAATTTTCAGTCATGTTCAAAGATGCAGTGGAGTAGAAGGTACAGATACCTGTTCTCAAATGTAGTAAAGTATAAGTAAAAAATATCCACTTTAAAATACTTAATAAATAAATTTTATGTACAGTACTTAAGTACTTGACCATGACCATAGGTCAGGGATAGGGTAACGACCGAAAGACAAGATCGCTTATAGCACCCGAAATGCCCAGCCAGTCCACAGAGTGGCTCTAAGGAAGACCCAGGACACTGGAGGGACTGTGTCTCTCGGCTGGCCTGGGAACCCCTTGGGGTCCCCCCGGAGGAGCTGAAGGAAGTGTCTGGGGTGAAGGAAGTCTGGGAGTCCCTGCTTAGACTGTCCCCGCAACCTGTCCTCGGATAAGTGGAAGAAAATGGATGATGGATGGACTTAACTACTTTTACTTTGTTACATTCCACCACTGACTTGTGAAAATAGTTTTTCTCACAACAGTTTCCTTAATAGCAAAATGTATCCAATTGTGTCATACAACTATTATTTATCCTACAAGTAACTACTGCTAACTTTGTATGTACACTCAACAAAAATATAAACGCAACACTTTTGTTTTTGCTCCAATTTTTCCTGAGATGGACCCAAAGATCCAAAATTCACTCCAGATACACAACACTACAATTTCTCTCAAACATTGTTCACAAATCTGTCCAAATGTGTGACAGCGAGCACCTCTGCCCCGCCGAGACAATCCACCCCACCTCACAGGTGCGCCACATCAAGATGCCGATCCGACATCATGACCAGTGCATAGGTGTGCCCCAGACTGCCCACAATAAAAGCCCCCCCCCGAAATGTGCATTTTTTTTTTATTTTTTTTTATTTATTGGGGGTCTGGGGACTCAGAACCAGTCAGTATCTGGTGTGACCACCATTTGCCTCATGCAGTGCAACACATCTTCTTCGCATAGAGTTTATCAGATTGTCAATTGTGGCCTGTGGAATGTTGGTCCACTCCTCTTCAAAGGCTGTTATGGACGAAGAACACAGGTGCATTTTATTGATGGCATTTTGAATGCACAGAGATACCGTGATGAGATCCTGAGGCCCATTGTTGTGCCATACATCCATGAACATCACCTCATGTTTCAGCAAGATAATGCACGGCCCCATGTTGCAAGGATCTGTACACAATTCGTGGAAGCTGAAAATGTCCCAGTTCTTGCATGGCCAGCATACTCACCGGACATGTCACCCATTGAGCATGTTTGGGATGTGCTTGACCGGCTTATACGACAGCGTGTACCAGCTCCCACTAATATCCAGCAACTTCGCACAGCCATTGAAGAGGAGTGGACCAACATTCCACAGACCACAATTGACAATCTGATCAACTCTATGCGAAGAAGATGTGTTGCACTGCATGAGAGAGAAATGGTAGTGTTGTGTATCTGGAGTGAATTTTGGATCTTTGGGTCCATCTCAGGAAAAATGGGAGCAAAAACAAAAGTGTTGCGTTTATATTTTTATTGAGTATAAATAAAAGTTAAAACATTATGAGATGTCAGTAAATAGAATCTATACCGATATGTTGGCCCCAGTATCGGCTAATGGTTCTTATGTCACCTTTTTAACAGGAGTGATAGCGCAGCAGTTCAACAAACCCGCCCCCGAGACAAAATCTTTCACATCCAACAGATCCTACATCGCAGCATCATACGTGAAGTTCTTGGAGGGAGCAGGAGCCAAAGTTGCTCCTATATAGTAAGAATTGTAATCATTTGTAGAGGAGAGTAAATTTACTTTAAAATGATATTACTCAAGTAGAAGTACAAAATAGTGGTCCAAGAACTGAGTCAATCAAGAGCAAAAAAGTATTTGAGAAAACTACTACTCAAAAGTAGCTTAAAGGCTGCAAGAAAGATACAAAATATATATATTATAAGTCAATATTAAATATAAAATTATGTTTTGCAGTATTAACAAGACTGAAGATGAATACAGGGCTCTCTTTAAGTCTATCAATGGGTAAATATTGAAACTTTGTAGTTATTTTCTACAGTAATTCATGTTTGTGTTAAATAATTAATCCTATTTGAACCAACAGAGTACTTATTCCCGGGGGTAACAAAAGCCTGTTCACATCTGGTTATGCAAGGACTTCAAGATTGTTTTTAGAGCTAGCTCTGGAGGTAGGTCTGAACCAGGTCTAAACCAGGATTAGACCACCGCGGCTCTTGCATGCGTTCCTTCATGCGCTCAGACTGCGTGCGGTCCCGAGGGAAGTCCTCGCTGCTCGCCTCAGCCGTGACTCGAAACGAAACCAGGAAATAGACCCGCACGCGGCGCTTTAATCCACCTGGTTTAGTCCAGGTTTAGTCCTGGTCCAGTCCTGGTTTAGTCCAGGTCTAGACCTGGTCCAGTCCAGGTTTAGACCTTGGTCTAGACTGGTATAGTCCACGTTTAGTCCTGGGTCTACAGTCTCTACGCAGGACACAGTGTTACACAATAAAAAAATGTTACACTATTTAAAAAAAAACTTGGAACGAATCAGGCCTTTTCCATTGAAATAGCTACTCAACTTACGAAAAATTCACGTTACGAAACCACTTCTGGAACGAATTAATTTCGTAAGGTGAGGTACCACTGTAAATGATTTTCTAGATGATCACAACATTTTGGAAAAATTTCAGTCTGGTTTTAGGGTGAACCACAGCACCGAGACTGCCTTGGCAAAGATTTTAAATGACTTTAGAATAAATTGTGACTCTCAAAAGGTGACTGTGTTGGTTCTGCTGGATCTGAGTGCTGCCTTTGACACAGTAGACCACACGATTCTTTTAACTCGCCTAAAACACCTCGGCCTCTCTGGTGCTGTTCACAAATGGTTCACGTCCTACCTCACTGTCACGGGTTCGTTCGGACAAGATAGGAGAGGGGGAAAAAATGATGGCACAGTCGAATACGTGCTTACGTGTATTCCCTATTTATTTGCACCACAATCCAGTGTACACAGTGCAAATATTTACAGTGAAAAACAAGTCCCAAAAACCAGTAGTATTTACAAAAGTATTTACAAAAGGTATTTACAGACGTTTCCACAGACGTTATCACAGCAGCTAGCATCCACATAGTCAGGCCAAGGACCAACCCCAAATTGAGCAAAGCTCCCCCCTTATATACCCCCTTAGCCCCTCCCCTTGGGCTAACCAATTAACACAATAAAGATTTACGGGTGGAACAAAGGTAAAACAATACCAACAATGATAAAACACCTAAAGTTTCACATAATAAAGAAAACCCCTCAATAACCCCCCATATGGCATGATTTAGAAACTTAGGAAAACAAAATAAACCCACAAATTAACATAAATGGTTCAGTCCAGGTCATGTGGCCCCCCCTTAGCGCGCCACTATGCGCTATTTAGCGGAGGACCAGGAAGTGCCCCGGTTTGGCCCCCTGAGCCGGCGCACAGCACAGAGACACGGAAGGTAGGAGGAGAGCATGTGGCTCCCTAGGCGTCCAAGTGTGCACCCTTGTACGCCCCAGGGAGGGAAACAGAGTCCAGATCACGGGGAACAGTTTATAGGCAGGGAACAGTTGAATCAGTCTGGTTACGCAAACCCGGAGAGCGCTCCGCGCTCTGCCGTCTAGGTGCGCTCTGGGGCCAGTGAGAGAAAGAGGCGCGGGTCGGGGATGACGGACAGCTACAGGCGCTCCGTCACACTCACAGACGGAACATTTATGGTGAGTATGGACACATACTCCTTCAAGATCCATAAAATCACATGTGGTGTCCCCCAGGGTTCCATTTTAGGCCCTGTGCTTTTCAACTTGTACATGCTCCCCCTTGGCGGCATCATGAGACATGGAATCAACTTCCACAGCTATGCAGATGATACTCAGCTTTACATTTCCGTGTCTCCTGCTGACACCAGGCCAATGGATGCTCTTTTTAACTGCATTCTAGATATCAAATCCTGGATGGCAAGAATCTTTCTCCAGCTTAACCAGGACAGGAGGTTGTAGTCATCGGTCCTGAGGCCCAGAGAGAGAGAAACTTTCATCAAAACTACAAGCACAGTCTTTTAACCCATCTCCTCAAGTGAAAAACTTGGGCGTCATTTTTGACTCTGAGCTGACTTTTATCCCACACATCAAGAACATCACAAAAATAGGTTTCTATCTATCTATCACCTAAAAAAAACATAGCCAGAGTTCGCCCTATTCTCTCTCAGGCCAACACGGAGACACTGATGCTTTTGTCACCAGCCGTATAGACTACTGTAATGCTCTGCTCTCTGGTCTTCCCAAAAAGAGAATTTCAGGTTTGCAATTATTCCAAAATTCAGCAGCACGTGTCCTGACTAGGACCAGAGGGCGGGATCACATTACACCGGTCTTAAAATCTCTGCATTGGCTCCCCGGGAGTTTCAGGATAGATTTTAAAGTTCTTTTACTGGTTTTTAAATGTCTTAATGGTCTTGGGCCTTCTTATCTTTCAGAACTGCTTTCTCCTTACGAACCTTCACGGGCCCTGCGCTCCTCCGGCAGCAGGCTCCTGGTCATTCCCAAGGTCAGGACACAGACTCACGGAGAGGCGTCTTTCCAGTACTACGGCCCTCGTCTATGGAACTGCCTGCCGGAGGACCTCAGGAATGCAGAGAACGTTCATGTTTTTAAGAGTAGGCTGACTCACCTGTTTACCCTGGCCTTTGATTGACTTCGGTAGTCTGTTTGCTTGTCTTTTGTTTGTCCATCTGTTTGTTTGTCTGTTCGTCTGTTTTTTTTTGTGTTGTTGTTGTTGTTTTTCCTCTGGCAGCACAGTGGCTGAGTGGCTAGCACTCATGCTTCACAACAAGAAGGTTCGGGTCGCCAGATTTGTACATTTGATACAGATTTGTGCCAAATTTTGTTCAACAGAAACAATTGAATTGAGTGTTTTTTCTAGCTGTTTTTATTTGTATGTTAAAAAATAAAGCCTTTTTAGCAGGTCTCAAATGTGTCTTGCTCTCAAATGTAATTAAGTAAAAAAAAAAAAAATCCACTTTAAAATCTACTTAAAGGGATATGCCACCCCCAGGTCAAATTTGGGCATCTCCCCACAGTCCAGAGACTAAAATAAGTGGTGGAAAGCGTTTTCCTGGTCACCCAGCCATTGTCCGAGTCTGTCAGCACTGACCGCCGCGGTATCTGCAGCTACTCCGCGTTAGACTGGAGTCTAACGGCGCCAGAGAAAGATTTCGGCCAAAAGGAATTAATTTGCTCGATGCGTTTCCCAATTACTTTCTGTGTAGTGCGCATTCATATCGAGTGCAAATAAATGTGCAAATCAACACGGAGAGCTTGCCTTGGTCATTTTGGGTGGGAACTATTTTTCAGTGCGGAAAAATAAAGCCGAATCACGCAGCACGCTGTGCAACAGGGGAACTCCCTTCCTGGTGCGTAACAGGGATTCCCCTGGCAGCGTGCTGCGTGATTCGGCTTTATTTTTCCGCACTGAAAAATAGCACTACACAGAAAGTAATTGGGAAACGCATCGAGCAAATTAATTCCTTTTGGCCGAAATCTTTCTCTGGCGCCGTTAGACTCCAGTCTAACGCGGAGTAGCTGCAGATACCGCGGCGGTCAGTGCTGACAGACTCGGACAATGGCTGGGTGAGCAGGAAAATGCTTTCCACCACTTATTTTAGTCTCTGGACTGTGGGGAGATGCCCAAATTTGACCTGGGGGTGGCATATCCCTTTAAAGGTGCACTGTGTACGCCACATGCTAGTCTCCATGTACTTAACTGTTCAGCCTGAATGTCTCACAGTATCGTATTCTCTATCTATCACAATGGAGACAAGCAGGTCAAGATACAGGTCAGTTCGGTGGAGAGGCGAGCCTACTTACACAAGAATGCAAGGTGTTCAAGGTACAGCTCTGGAAAAAAAAAATATTATTATTTTTTTTATTTTATTTTACTACTTATAGGTATGTGTTTGGGCAAAAGGAATGTTTTTGTTTGAGTCTATAAAGTACTGACAACATTTCCCCCAAATTCCAAATAAAATGATTGTTTAGAGCATTTATTTGCAGAAAATGACAAATGGTCAAAATAGCAAAAAGATACATGTTTTCAGACCAAACAATGCAAAGAAACATTTTAAAACAGCATAATACTAATGTTTACACTTAAGAAGAGTTCAGAAATCAATATTTGGTGCAATAACCCTTATTTTTAATCACAGCTTTCATGCGTCTTGGCATGTTCTCCACAAGTCTTTCACATTGTTCTTGGGTGACTTTAATTCCACTCCTGGAGCAAGAACTGAAGTAGCTCAGCTTTGTGTTTGTGTTGGAATTCAACAGACGCTCGAATGGAATGGCTGTAATACATGTAGAGGTGCTGATTTCAGTAAAAAAATGCAGTGGTCTCTTATTTTTTTCCAGAGCTGTATTTTGAACAATAAAATCACTTCTACTGAAACAAAGGCTGAAATGACAAAGACTTTTCATACCCTACTGTGAAACATACCAAGCAAAGCGATGACATCTCCCTAAAAAAAATAATAAAAAATATGTTGTACCCTCCACCAGAAAAGCTACACAATACAACTTTAAATAAAGTACAGATACCTCAGATTTACCTAAAAGTACAGTACTTTACTAAGTTTACTTTGTTACATCCCACCTCTGATGCTAAGTTTATGCTAAAGCTAAATTAATGTGTTTTTTATGTTACAGGCTAATGACCAGGGCGACTATTTCCCAGTGTGGGGGACGTGTCTGGGTTTTGAACTTATGGTGACAGTTCTTACTGGAGAGAGGGTTTTTGCTGTCACACATACTAAAAAGGTGGCACTACCCCTGGACTTTACAAAAGGTTCAACTTTTTTTTTCTATTGTAGACAAACAAACATTTACATTTAGTTAGAGCAGGGTTATAGTCAAGTTACATTTTATTTTGCTGGGCCAAGCCAAACAGGTAGTAGTAGTAGTAGTAGTAGTAGTAGTAGTAGTAGTAGTAGGAGTAGTAGTAGTAGTAGTAGTAGTAGTAGTAGTAAAAACATGATTGTAGTAGCAGTAATAGCAATGAAAGTAGTAGTAGTAGTAGTAGTAGTAGTAGTTGTTGTTGTTGTAGTAAAAACATGATTGTAGTAGCAGTAATAGTGAAAGTAGTAGTAGTAGTTGTTGTTGTAGTAGTAAAAACATGATTGTAGTAGTAGTAGGATTAATACTAGTAGTAGTTGTAGTTGTAGTAGTAGTAAAAGGCTCATTCCAGAATTGGAGGACATTTTACGTCCCACCCATCAAATATTAAATAATCCACATACAAAATACTAAAACATACAGTTTCTGAGTGAATTTACTTGTCCTGAGACCAAATCTAAAAAGACTAAGAGAAAAGAATGCTTGAAAATAGTTTTTAAAATACCAAATAAGTCTGGCGTACCCCCCCAAAATGCCATTTTCCTCTTGTCCCACCCCTCTAATGGCCAAATTGAATCTCAAATAAACCAGTTAAAATTGAGTTGAAATTTCTATAATCTATAATTTGTTTCATTGCCATCTCTTGTAACTGTGGGAACATTTGTTTTAATAGACATAATATTTCAAATAATAATTATTATTCATGGAACATGTGTCCTACAACATGCACGCAACCCTGTTACCAGAACATTTTTAGTCTGGTAGAAGAAGAAGAAAACAGTAAACCACATGATTCCCTGGACTTGACATCATCAAACAGTTTTCCAAAAGAATAGGCAGAGCAAAGGTTTATCTTCTCTTTGATTTTTCATATTTTTATAACATCGTTAGCCTTGATTGAATGTCTCACTCTACCTCATGCAACCATGTTATGCAAATGATCAGAATAAGACAATTTTTTTTTCCTTTACGTATTTGCATAAATAAGTTTTTCCTCTTGATTAGTAATAACAGCTAGCTAAACAGCTATCTTCTATTCCTGAGATAAAGCTAACATTAGCGTGATTTTGCAACCCTGTTACTGTGATTAGAGCAAATAAATAAATAAACCATATAAATCATATAATAAAATTTTTACCATTGACCGTCAGCTGAGCTAATCAAGCATTTAATAGTTTATTACCTATTATTGATGAATATGTAGCAGAAAATCAGAAAAGTGAAGGTTTATTTTTCAAGAATTTTAAATCCAAAATGTCCTCCAATTCTGGAATGACCCAAAACATGATTGTAGTAGTAGTAATAGTAGTAGTAGTTGTTGTTGTAGTAGTAAAAACATGATTGTTGTAGTAGTAATAGTAGTAGTAGTTGTTGTTGTAGTAGTAAAAACATGATTGTTGTAGTAGTAGTAGGATTAATACTAGTGGTAGTAGTAGTTTTTTTCGCTGAAAACGCACGCTGCCTGCATTAACTTACCGATTTTCTGGGCACAGAAGCGCTGTGAATACGGTTGCCAACACGTCGAATTGCGTGCGTCACACTCTCAAAGCGTGAGACTTGAGAGCCCTGTGCAGTAATAGTGAAAGTAGTAGTAGTAGTAGTAGTGGTAGTAAAACATGATTGTAGTAGTAGTAGGATTAATACTAGTGGTAGTAGTAGTTGTAGTAGTAGTAAAAACATGATTGTAGTAGTAGTAATAGTAGTAGTAGTTGTAGTAGTAGTTGTTGTTGTTGTAGTAGTAAAAACATGATTGTTGTAGTAGTAGCAGGGCTCTCAAGTCTCACGCATTGAGAGTGTAACACACGCAATTCGACGTGTTCACACGCTCACACATGGCATTTCTCACGCTGATTTCTTTTTTTCGTTTCTTTTTTTTTGTGCCCAGAAAATCGGTCTGTGTGGCTTAGTTTATGCAGGCTCCGCGCGTTTTCAGCGAAAAAAACTCCCCCTGCTCCGGGCGCACGGTCCGAGCGGAGGCCGGAGCAGACGCGCCGTCCCCCGGGCACGTCCTGAGCCTCAGTCCCGGTGCCACGTCTCCTCTGAGACGCACCGACTCCGATCCCGGTGTCTCCGTCTGTGCGCAACGTGTCCCCCCCGACGGCTTACGCGCGGAATACGCGCGGCCCAGAGCCGAACTGCCCATGGTGAGACGCGGTGAGACGCGGTGAGACGCGGGCCCGGTGCATTAACCAGACTCTTAAGAAAGAAAGAAAGAAAGCTATGCCTTTATTAGTCCCACAGTGGGGAAATTCCATTTCTGCATTTAACCCATCCTGTTATTAGGAGCAGTGAGCAGCACATTACTGCGCCCGGGGACCATCTCCATGATCTTCTTGCTTCGGCTTGGTCAGGACCTAAGCTGGAGGATTTACCTATGGTGCATGTCTTGGGTGACATGAATCCGTTAAAAATGTCCCGCTCCCCCCCGCCCCAGTCCCTCCTCCCCCGCCCCTCTCAGCGCGCACTGACAAAGTGCGGTGATGATAAAACAAACTGAGAACCATCAGGTAATAACTTCATTTATATAACTCTCATTAGTTGCTTTGTAGTTTAAGTTTGCTCTTTAGACAAACAGGGCTCTCAACACGCAATTCGACGTGTTCACACGCTCACACGGCATTTCTCACGCAAAGCAAGCGCCCTGACCCCGCTCAAAACTTGAGAGCCCTGGTAGTGTAAGATTAATACTAGTGGTAGTAGTAGTTATTGTAGTAAAAACATGATTGTAGTAGTAGTAGTAGGATTAATACTAGTGGTAGTAGTAGTTGTAGTAAAACATGATTGTAGTAGTAGTAGTAGTAGTAGTAGTAGTAGTAGTAGTAGTAGTAGTAGTAGTAGTAGTAGTAGTAGTAGTAGTAGTAGTTGTTGTTGTTGTTGTTGTTGTTGTTGTAGTAAAAACATGATTGTAGTAGTAGGATTAATACCGGTACTAGTGGTAGTTGTAGTAAAGACATGATTATAGTAGTTGTATTAGTAGTAGTAGTAGTAGTAGTAGTAGTAGTAGTAGTAGTAGTAGTAGTAGTAGTAGTAGTAGTAGTAGTAGTAGTAGTAACAGTTAATGCATTTGTTTTATCATGAGCAGAAGCCAAAAAGAGTAAAATGTTGAAAAGTTTCCCAAAGGACACGCTTCAGGCTCTGGCCTCTGAACCTCTAACTGTCCACAACCACAAATACAGTTTGACTATGGAGGTAAGGCGTTTTATATCATTATTTATAAATCAAGGCAACATATTGTAAATGATAGCTTCTCTTTTTTCTCTTTCAGACCTATAGGATGTTACAGAGCCTAAATACTTTTTACCGAGTACTTACCACAAATACCACAGATAAAGGCGAAACGTTCATTTCAACAATAGAAGGTTTGAACATATTTTAAACACCTACGAGAAATCACAATGCACTGTGCTTTTTTCCTACATGGGTTTTGTCAAGAACAAAACCCATGTAGGACAAAAAGCATTAAAAAAAACTGCCAATATGCAAATCACTTTAATGGATTTGATGCTTCAAAAACAGTATGGAAGATAATTTGTTTAATCAGATTTTGAAATTTAAATGCCATTGAATTTCTTACTCTGAATTTTTTAACTCTGAAAAAAACATGTTTGAATTATTTTTATTCTGAATTGTAGTTGCTGAAACAATCAAAATTATGTGTAAAATTTGTAGTGAAAAAAAATTAGCAGGAAAGATTCAAGATGCCAAGGCAAAAGCAATCGATCCAAAGTGATCTGATCTAACTTAGAAACGAGCAGGAAATGGTGTAGTGAACCAATCTGACTGGTCAGAATGATCCTTTTCTCTTTTATTTCTTAAATGTAAACCCCGCCCACAGATGAGAACGGCAAAAAACAGCTTCTGTTCTCTTCATTCCCACACGATCGATTGCTTCTGCCTTGGCTTCTTGGATTGGAATTTCACTGTGAATTTTACACTCTGAATTTTGACTTTTGAATTTGAAAATATCTATGCTGAATATTTAAAAGATGAAATTTTTATTTTGAATCTATCTATTATGTCTAATCACAGAAGTATAAAGAAGTGCACTAAGGGCCCGTTTACACGAGAACGCTTACGGGTAAAAACGACAAAATATTTTATCGGAGGTGCCTTTCGTTTACACGGTGAGGGCGTTTTTGGGGCCTAAAAACGCAAAAATCTGAAACCACCCTCCAGAGTGGAAAAGTTAAATACGCTCCGCTGTAGCGTCTCCGTGTAAACTGCCCAAGATGCAAAACTGGTCAGATCTGCTCACGTCAGTACGCGTTTACGTCACATAGATGCGGCATACCTTGATACCACGGATGTTCAAGCTGCGCTAGCAGCTCTAGTCAACATACAAGAGTCATTTCAACAATTGTATAAATCGCACCCACACACGTCTACGGCGTACAAGTCTTTCTCACACTCTCACAGCCACACAGACGCCAAGACAAGCGACTTCCGCATGAGGCACTTCAAATGTAAAAATGTAAAACCCGATTTTATATTTTCTAATTAACTGTAATCCTCCTGTAATGTAACTATTTTCAGTACAATATTCAAAAACATGTAAACAAAAGTACAAGTCACTGAAAAGTTTGGAGCGGAACTTAACAACTCATTTAAAACGCAACTAGAACATTTTATTTTGAAGTTTTACCTTTCTCTTTTCCGGTACAGTCATGGTTAGAAATGTAACTTAACGCTGTTGTGATGTTTTTTTTTGTGTTTTTTTTTTCAGTCCAGCGCCTCCCTTCGCTGGCTTTTGCGTCCACTTTTGCTTCTTCGTATAAACGTGGATAAAAAATTGAAGACGAGATGCTACTTTTGCGTCTTCTGTTTTGATCGTCGCCATATGGCTTCAGTCAAATGAAGCTCATCGAGGCTGGTGGTTATAGGGGAGGATTTGGAGCTGAGTTCCATATCTGGAATTCTGAGTATCAGCAACCAAAGAGCAACCAAAATCAAACCTGAGGGAATGTCTGATATTAAAGGTCCCATGGCATGAAATTTTCACTTTCTGAGGTTTTTGAACGTTAATGTGAGCTCCCCTACCCTGTTTAGGCCCCCCCCCCCCCCCATGGCTAAAAGTTGCGAAATGTCTAAACTGAGCATTTGCGGTCCTTTTCTGCGTTACACAAACCCAGTGTTGAAACGGGCGAGTTCAGACAAGGCACCTTTTTGACGTCAGATTGGCAAATGCAGCTCCAGCCCCTCCCTCTGTCTCCGCTCAGCGTCCCTGTATATCCCGCCCAGAGAGTTTGGACTGTGAATGCGCTACGCAATGCGAAATGCGTTTTTTTATTTGCCTGGAGGCACCTGCGAGTGTTTCTAGGCTCGCAGGTCCCTTACCCGACCCTCTGGACCTCTGAAATACCATTGGTTTAATTTTATTTTCTGTGTAAATATGCTTTTTTTCTTTGCTAACTCATCTGTCTCTCACGGGAGGGCAGACACAGCGGAGCCAAGCTGCGCTAAGCTGCGGGGGAAACCCGCCCCCCCGCTCCTCAGCCAATCTCTCTGTCCTTCTCATTTGCAGTGAAGAAGCAACACCAACAATAAAGAATTTTAGACACATATCTAGCCTCATGAAGACTGTCAGAGTCATATCTCATGCACTGAGTGTTGATTTTGAAGAAGGATTCATTTACAGTATTAGGGAACCATTAAGGAGCCATATAAAAGCATCAAGAAGTACCATGTCATGGGACCTTTAATGTTCAACACCAGGATCATGTAGAGTGGGTTAATACGAACATTTTAATGACAAAATGACCCTGACAGCGGCAGTTACAGAGAGAGGGGCAACATTTTTTCAACAGGAAGTGAATTGGAGCTGGGAGGTTATGAAGCCAGAAGTGTGCCCGTGAACACTTCCTACTTAGATTAAGGTGGCTCGCGGGTTAGCTTTGTCCATTTATACACACAGTCTATGTGTCTAACAAGCATGAAGCAAGCATTTGGTTTGTATGTTTTAGGTCAGATGTGCAGAAATCTGGCTAAAACAGGGCTCTCAAGTTTTGAGCGGGGTCGTACGTGAGACTGCATAATTTCCGAGGAGCGCGGGAGGGTGTGCGAGTGACTTTTTTTTCGCTGAAAACTGTGCCTGCATTATCTAACCGATTTTCTGGGCAGAGAAGCGCTGTGTGCTGTGGCATGTGAGCGTGTGAACACGTCGAATTGCGTGTGTCACACTCTCAAAGCGTGAGACTTGAGAGCCCTGGGCTAAAAACATAAAATACTGTAACCAAACATGTGTGAATGAAACAAAACACTACTCCTGGTATGTTTCTAAGGAGGTAACAACATTATAACATGGCTAAAAGCTCACAATAGTCAATTTAGCGAAATATAAGGCCTTTTAACTCAAAACATTTTTATTTGAGTATGGTAATTGTTTTAGTTTAGTTTAGTTCAGTAGGCTAGTGATATCCTTTACAATGACATCTCTTTGAATCTTTAGAAATCAAACTTTGGAAGCAGTTTGATTAAAATTGTTATTTAACACTTGAACAAAGGTATTTTTTCATTTCTTTTCAGATCGGAAAGTTTCAACTAAAAGAATCTTACAAGCACATGCTTAGACTGATTGTGCTGAAATCACAAATGCAGGAATATAATATACTAGAAAGCATATGAAAAGTGTAGTAGCGCCCCCTACTATACAAATGCAAATGAACCATTAAAAGTACAAGCTTTTTTTTTCCAGAATTTTCACATTGTGCATTGTCTTGACAGCGTACAAATATCCTTTTTATGCTGTAATCTGGCATCCGGAGAAGAACCAGTTTGAGTGGACCCAGTCTTACGTCCCGCACACTCCCTCTGCGGTGAACGCTGCCCAGTACTTTGCAGACTTTTTTGTCAATGAAGGTACAAAGCAATTCAGTTTACACACAATAAAAGTTAACATTAGGGACCCCATTACAGACATGTGCTATTCGATATGTGTGTGTGTGTTTGACTGCTCTGTTTAGTGTTTTGTTGTTTTGTTTTTGTGGCCATTGCTTGTCCATAAAGAGACAATAAAGGGTAATCTAATCAAATAATAATAATAATAATAATAATAATAATAATAATAATAATAATAATAATAATAATAATAATAATAAACAAGCAGCAATGTGGGGCCAAGCAGTGACCCAGCCTAATTTGATGACATGCGTTTTTGAAAATCGGACTTACAGTTCAAAAGTTACAAGCAGAAATGTCCCTCAAATTTTGACCTGTTGGTGGCGCTAGAGAGTTTGAGCTGGGGCCCTGTAATTTTTTGTGGGGAATCCTGGGAAGGACGCGAACATCTGAAAATTTAGAAAATAATCCTATGAAGGATTACCGAGATATGAGCTCACTTCGGCTAGATCAAAGATCTTTGGAAGAATATATAATAATAATAATAGGAATCAGTAGAAACACTATGGGTGCCTCGCACCTTCGGTGCTTGGCCCCAATAATAATAATAATAATAATAATAATAATAATAATACTCACCCTTATGTAACAGATAACCCTATGTCCTGTCAATCATTACTTCATCTTTGCACTGTTTCTCCTTACAGCCTCTTGTATTTAGCTGACATATATTTGTATTACTATAGTTCTATATTTTGATTTGTACTTGTACATATACATTTCTATATGTTTCTTGCTTTTCTTGCTACTTATTTAGAATTTATTATAATTTATCTTTTTTCTTTGTTATCATAATATAATGCGATGTGTGAGCTACTGTGCCCAAATCATTTCCTAGTAAAGTCATGTTTTTTTTGTTGTCAGATTACCACACAGCGCAATTCAAATTTATTTTTCTGTTTTACTGCAGCGAGGAAAAGTAGTCACAGTTTTAACAGTGATGAAGAGGAGAAGAAAGCCCTGATTTATCAGTACACTCCGACCGATACCGCAGACTGGACTGACTGGGAGCAGATCTACTTCTTCTGATTTGAAACTTTAAAACTATTTTAATGTGGATAATTCCCAAACATAGTAATCTTTACATAGAGTACTGTATGTAGGACTATGTGCTACATGACTATTTATGGGTGTCTGTACTATCTTAAAGGTACATTGTGTAACTTTTTGGTTGGGGGTCCATCACTGGCTTCTTTCTATAATGTCATTGCTCTGCCTGGAATGTTCCACAGTATGACATTAAAAAAAATCTTGCCTTAACAGTTTCTTTTGTAGGTCTTTGTTGAATGATTCACTTTGTTATTTTGTGCCTGCCCTATTACTCCTTAAAGGTGCACTATGTAACATTTTCTGTCACCTTTTTGTTTCTATGGATATATCATTATTCTGCCTGGAATGTTCCACAGTATGACATTAAACAATTCTTGTTTTATGGCTCAAAAATAGAAAAACATTGACTGTGGCAATGCCATGGAGAAAAGCATTTGACAGACCCTTCACCAGAAAGGTTACACAATGCATCTTTAAGTGTTCTAACTATTCCATTATTTTACATTAAAACACAATTACTCGGAACTCACAAAAGATTATTTATTTTCACAGACAGAATTGAGTGTAATAACACTGACATAAATATTACATAAATATAAGACACAAATTTCTTAAATGACCTGATGAAAGGCTACCGTTTTCACCATCATCAAAACATGTGCAACCAGTGCAAATAAGTACATTTAAAATGTTTAAATAGTTTTTCAAAACTTTGCACATTTCTGAGATAATCCTTTAAGAAAACACAAAAAGGGTTTACGCTATTGAAAATGTACATTTGCAAAACACAAAAAAAAAACATCAGTCAGAATATTCAAACACTTTTGTTAATTTACATATTACCAGTTTACAAACTGGATTTTACAGGATTTTATAAAAAAAATACAAATACTTATGCTTAAGAAAATTAGAGATCTCATTATAGCAAATATATTAAAATAGCTTTAAAACATGGAATGCATTTTTACACAAGTAAAAACAGTACTATTCAATGTGCACTCTGCTGAGCCTTCTCCCAGTTTGACTCATGAGTGAAATCATTCACTGTGAAGATTCTACACGCTCAAACTATTTTTTTGCGGCTCTGTTTGTGTTATTATATTTAAAGTACCAGTGTTAGGATCAATGTTCACTCCTGTTTCTGATACAAACACATGGCTGTAATCAGGACAGTCTTTTGTGGTGTCACAAACTACATTTTGTAGTACCACCAAATGAAACGCAGAGGCCACTGAAGGCAGATCACAATTTACAAAAGTCACATTTGTCTTAAGGCATAACATGATAGGGGTTTTCCCTTTTAGAACAACCAACACTGACTCCAATAATCTTTTACAAAGAACTTTGGTTTCTCACATGAGGTACTTAATTGGCAACCAAAATAAAAATTTACATTATAACAGCATAAAGTCACAGTACGCAGATCCTTCCTCCCCACCGCTATCAGACTGTATAACTCCACTGTATAGTCCAAACGTGCAATATTTTCTATACTCTCTTTTTACTTATTTTTATTATTATTACTACTTGTCTGCATGCACCTTCTGTTCAAACTTTCTTTTGCACTAAACTTTCTGGAGCTAATGTGGCAAGTGAATTTCTCCAGTGTGAGATCAATAAAGTCTCATATTATCTTATCTGCCAAAAAATACTCACTATAGAAAGAAACATCAACAGCAAATTGCCAGAAGCTGCATTTTCTTTTGATGTATATAGAAAAAGTTCCAGCCAATTTGAAGTTTTCTGTTGTTTTAAGGTCTTTGGTTTCCTGGAAGAATCCATGACTCATCGCTGTACCAGCGGCGAGTCTGGTAACGCTTGGTCCAGAATGCGCTGCTGTTGCGCTTAGACAGACAGCTAAGTGAACCAATCAGAGAACAGTAAACGGACAGCGACGTGAACCAAGCCGGTAGGAAGCAATGCAAAAACATCTTTTTTGAAAAGAAAGGCCTCTAGCTGCTGTGATTTTAAGGAATCGATGTGTTTTAGGTCATTTAAGACCAATTTTACAGCTGAATGGAAGGGACGTTGCGGGCAAAGGCGGGTGCACTGACGTCACCATCTTTGAACGAATCAGAATCGCGGAGTCCGTTGTTAACCGGGGGAGCGAGGGTGGAGCGAGGGTGTCCAAATGGTATCGCGCTGTATAGGAAATACAGAGAGATATCATTTGGCTGGCCAGGTAAGGTCTTTGGTGCCACATTTCAAATTTAATTTGGAGCAATAAACTGGAATGCAAAAGACAGCACAACACCTGCTATACGTCCTATAGCCCTCCAAAGGTTTTTTGAAATGTCTGGGCCTGCACCCCTTCCCAGGTCTTGCTTATACAACCCTGAAAGGTGCGACAAAAAAACATCAGACAAAGAGAAGAAAGCTATAATGATTGGAAATACTACATTGTTGTACTGACGAACTCCTGGATAAATACGACAAAACAACAACATAATCATAAGCCCAGTGTGGAAGATAAAAAGAAGTGGGAATACAATTAAAAAATACTTTAAAAAATTAGCCTCAAATGTACTAACCAACTTCTGACCAATCCAGTTGCAAATGTTAAACACCAGAAAGCAGCACACAGGGATAAAGAAGCGTTCCCATGTTCCTGAACCCACTGTTTGAACATCAACTGTAACTGCCGGATACACAGAGAACGTAACAAGTGGACCTAGTGCAACGTACCAAAAAGTGCAAAAATTCCCCCCAGTCGTGCTTGTGCTTTTACCATCAGGGCCCTGTGGGGGCTCTTCCTTATTGTTATTCTTTAAATCATTTAAGGGGAACTTTTCAACATTGGGGGGCTGGTGCATTGTGTTCTGGGCAGCAGATCTGCTTGTACTGCTGCTCCCGCGACCCAGAAATGGAGAAGCGTTAGAAGATGGATGGATGGATGGATTTTCAACGCTGGTTTGATTCTTTTGGTTAGAATAACAGTGATAAATCAGGTAGGTGACTAAAGAAACCAGTGAAACAACAATGGCGAATGAGTAACAGCAAAATTGCATCTTAGCTGCATCTTTAAAGGCCACAGAAATGATCATAACAATCGATGCTACAGTCCCAGTAGACTGACCAAGAATTCTGAGAATTTTTGGAAGTGAATCCACTTTTACATTAAGATTATGTGTTATTATGCAGCTAAACAATGCAACCAAGCAGAGTGAACACATGTTAATACAAAAAAACATTTCCTTAGAAATTGGCATCTTGATGAAAATTAACATTGTGACAAAAATTACAAAAACCAAAACAAGGCAGCCCAAGGTATGCTTTTGTGGGGAAAATCTTGGAACAAAAAAATAATTAACCACAACAAAAATGAGAGTAGGAAGCTGAGAGACCAGGACAATAAAGCTGAAGATCCAGGTTTGAACCATGTCTCTGTTCAGGTACAGGGAGGAGATCTCAAACAACTGGCAGAGAAACATCGAACCAAGGCCAAGCACACCACAAATGAGATTCGGTGTATGGATCCTGTCCAGGGGCAAGAAGACAGTGGTTTAGAATTGTTGAAACATAATTTGAATTAATATTTTTTACAAAATATAATTTTTGATACGTTTTTTAATACTATTACTTTGGTAGCACTTTACAGTAATATACAATATACATAGCGTGAAATGTAGAATGACAGATCTGAGTTATCCTTTAATTTATGATCATTCTAATACTAGCCCAGTGTGAAGACTGTAATAAGAATTCTGAAATTAGCTAGAAGAAATAATATGGAAGCAGTTCTGCACAATGAATCAATGATTATCAACTGAATTATTCCTTATAACAAACTGTGTCAGCAGATTTATTAGGCCAGGGTCAGAGTTTAAGAGCTGCATTCTAGTGCCCCACAGATGCAGACATACAGTACATAAGCAGTGGGCTGTCAACCAACCAGTGTCCGACAGACGAGTGGATACACTCACAGAGGGCTATGAGTCAAAGTGACTTCAGGATACCTCCGTACTCTGCTCAAGACTTTTAATGACTCTGTGGTGGCCTCTGCTCTCCTCTACGCTGTCGTCTGCTGGGCCCCGAGCAGCACAGAGCCGGACAGGAAGAGACTTAATAAGCTGGTCAGGAGGGCCAGCTCTGTCCTGGGCTGTCCTCTGGACTCTGTAGAGGAGGTGGCTGAGAGGAGAGTGTTGGCCAAACTTACGTCCATCATGGACAACACCTCTCACCCTCTGCACTGGACTGCAGAGGAGGTGAGCAGCTCCTTCAGCAGCCGACTGAGGCACCCCCAGTGCAAGAAGGAGCGCTACCGCTCTATCTATTTGCAATCTATTTGTGGTATTCTGGTATACTTTACTTACCTTTGGAGAGAAATTGGCTCAGAGTCAGAAGTTAGGACTTCAGAATAGGTCTGAAAACAAGAGACAATGATTCATAGTTTTATCACCATTGTCAGTGAATAAAATCCACAAACCCCACTTGCTTGAGTGGTAAGGTGCAATAAAACAATGAATAATAGTAATATATGCAATAATAATAATTAAAAAAAAAACTTATAAAAATAAGGCCGTGCATAAGACAAGGTAAATAAAATAAAATAACAAATAGACACATTAACAAATAACCACAAAAAGCCAAGATGGATTTAATCAAAACATTTTCAGGAGCCTGTGATCAATATGTTTATAAATCTGAACGTGAGTAACTGAAAAACTGTTGGTTATCTTGTGACTGAAATGTTAGAGGAACTTGTTTAATACAAAATCAGCTGACCTCTGGTAGTTCCAGCTAAGTCAGCTCTTTTTGGTCAGATTGTGTTAAAATCAGTGTTGGGCAAGTTACTCAAAAACTGTAATGCACTACTTATTACTTGTTACTGTCATTTTAAAGTAATGCCTTACATTACAATATTACTCTAAATAAAAATTAAGGCATTACACTACTTTTGCATTGCTTTAGTTACTCTCGCCAAAATGACTGGAAATAAGGATTTGGCAATCTACAGTGTCAATCTCAGGTCAACATCAGTTTCGGCTGCTTTGTTGGGGTTGTATCGTTCCCTGTTCCATCCCCTCCTTTCCTGACTAATTTCGTGGTGCTATGGCACCTCTGCAAGTGCTTCGTCAAATTGCTTGTACTGCATTTCGACGTGGAAAGAGGTTTGGGATTCACACACAGTGTGCATTTAACTAAAATGTTCTTGGAGTCCTTATTTTGAACGAAGTGAAGTGAAGAAGTGAAGTATCTTGAAAAGGAGCTAGCACTATCCAATTCTTCTGGTTCTGTCATCCTTTGTCAGTCTGCCAGTTCGAGACGAAGTAAAAGGAAATGGAATGGTCTGCGCAGACTTTTATATCACTAGCTGATCTCGCGGAACTTTGTATGAAATGTAATTTTCTGCGCGGACTTAGCAGATTCAGTAGCTGATCTCGCTGTGATCCGCGAACTTTGTATGAAGAAAACGCAAAACCCACAAAAACAAAGCAGGTTAAAAATGCATTGTAATGTGCGTTACTGGCATTGTAACGAGTAATAACCCACCTGTTCAGACTGTCCTACCTCCCATAGCCAATCACTCCACTCGGATTTTGTTTTTATCTTGTTTTATATGTTTTATTGTATTGTTTGTTTGTGCTTTTTATTCATTTTAACCTTGTACAGTGTCCTTGGGTGTTCTGAAAGGCGCTTTTAAATAAAATGCATTATTATTATTATTATTAATATATTACAGATTTTCTTCCCTGTAATGCGTTACATTACTGCGTTACACCAAAAAGTAATGCATTACAGTAATTAATTACTTTTGTAACGAGTTACTCCCAACACTGGTTAAAATAAAGCTCATATAAGTCTAACTTAAGTAACAGAGCCACAGACAGAGCAGTGCCTACAGTTAGCATCACACCTCCACGGAATGCTGATGACGGAGCGAAGTGTCAATATCCGATAGTAAGAGCAGAACAACAGTGTAAAACTTCCAGCGCAGGTAGATTTAATTTTTAAAGATTTTTTTGTGCTTTTATATAATATCTTCAGCAGAAAAATTCACACAATAAAATGTAGAAGATCAGTGATATTTTTACCTCTTTACGTTTGTAAGTTGAGAGTCCAAGTACAGTCAGCAGTACAGCGATCACAGCAGCAATCACAATGGGAACATGCTCGCTCAAAGTCTCTGCAAAGAAACGTCAAAGTTCTGTCAAATGTCCCAGTTAAAGTGGTGTAAATAAATCAGTATACTGTTAAAGAGGCACTATGTAACTTTTTGATTGTTTTGAATATATATATATATATTTGTATATATATTTTTTAGCTTTCTACCATGTTATAACATTGCTTCATCGAAAACATGCCTGGAGACTGAGAATGTCAAAAATGAAAGAGAATAGAAGGTAACATGGTGATGTAAATGTGTAAATGTGTAGCAGTTAATACCCCAATAGAAGAAAAAATACACAATATGGGACCAGGTGGAACTTGATCTAATAAGTGAGACAAGAAGCAAGGGCCTTAATACAGCTCTGGAAAAAAATAAGAGACCACTGCATTTTTTTTTCCTGAAATCAACATCTCTACATGTATTACAGCTAGTGAAAATTTTTCACTTTCTGAACCTCAGAAAGTGAAAATTTCATGCCATGGGACCTTTCAGAAAAATATTTGCGGCTTGGTAGCACATACTTCAAGTCCAAAACTTTCACCATGTTAATGAATCCGGGCTTTTCCACAGTATATATGGGCACCATATCTTTTACAACATACATCATGTTTTTGGTAAAACATACAACAGCGTGGATTAGAAACACTTGCAATAGGCAGAAGACAGGAGGCAGAGCTGGAGATAGCACAGTTAATGATGCTCAGATTCTCTTTAGGAGTGACAAGGATGGACAGGATCAGGAATGAGGTCATCAGAGGGACAACACAGACAGGAAGGTTTGGAGAAAAAGCTAGAGAAGCCAAATTGAGATGGTTTGGACATGTTCAGAGGAGGGACAGTGGATATATTGGTAGAAGAATGTTAGAGATGGAGCTACCAGGTAAGAGACAAAGAGGAAGACCAAAGAGGAGATTTATGGATGCAGTGAGGGAGGACAGTGAGGTAGTTGGAGCCAGAGTAGAAGATACAGAAAACAGGGCGAGATGGAAAAAGTTGATTCGCTGTGGCAACCCCTGAAAAAGGGACAAGCCGAAAGGAGAAGAAGAAGAATGTGAGCTCTCCTCCCCTGTATAGAGCCCCCCCATGGCTAAAAGTTGCAAAATGTGTAAACTGAGCATTTGCGATCCTTTTCTGCGTTTGAAAAAAAGACAGCTCAAACGGGCGATTCTGAACAAGGGAACTTTCTGACGTCACACTCAAGGAAAGGTTTCCACCCCCCGTCTGGATGTCTACCCACCGTCTCTGGAAATCACGCCCAGAGAGTTTGGACCACAAACGAGCTACGAAATGACGAGCTACAAGATGCGTTTTTTTATTTGCGTGGAGGCATGTGAGAATGTTTCCAGGTTCGGATGTCCTTTATCTGAGCCTCCGAACCTCTGAAACAGCAGTGATTTAATTTTATTTTCTGTGGAAATGTGTTTTTTTTAAAGGTCCCATGGCATGAAATTTTCACTTTCTGAGGTTTTTGAACGTTAATGTGAGCTCCCCTACCCTGTTTAGGCCCCTCCCCATGGTTAAAAGTTGCGAAATGTCTAAACTGAGCATTTCCGATTCTTTTCTGCGTTAGAAAAAATCAGAGCTCAAACGGGCGATTTTGAACAAGGCACCTTATTGACGTCAGATCGAAAAAAGAAATGCAAATGCAGTTCCACCCCCGTCTGTCTGTACTCAGCGTCTCTGTAAATCACGCCCAGAGAGTTTTGACTGCGGAGGAGCTACGCAATGCGAAATACGTTTTTTTATTTGCCTGGAGGAACTTGCGAGTGTTTCTAGGCTCGGAAGTCCTTTATCTGAGCCTGTGGATATCTGAAACAGCAGTGGTTTAATTTTATTTTCTGTGGAAATGTGTTTATTTTTCAATGGAAGGCTTCTCATCTCTCCCCCCGTGCAAAAACACGGAAGTGGGTCACAGAGCGGAGCGGAGAGCTTGGCCACGCCCCCACCCCCTACTATAGGCCACCTCTGTCCTCCTCATTTGCATTCAAACAACAACGCCTATAATGGAGTGTTCCAGAGTGACATTTATGACTCTTTCTCATCTTATCTCTCTTTCTCATGCAGTGAGTGTTGATTTTGAAGAAGGATTCATTTACAGTATTAGGGAACCATTAAGGAGCCATATAAAAGCATCAAGAAGTACCATGTCATGGGATCTTTAATGCAATTCGTCTCATTATCTTCCTCTGCGCTTAAACGCGGAAGTGGGTAACAGCGCACATCGCACCGCTAAACCAGGAAACAGTGGCATATTTGGCCACACCCCACCCACTGCACTGGCCTGTCTCTGTCCTCCTCATTTGCATTCAAGCAAAAACGCCCAGAATAAAGTGTTCCAGAGACATTTTTAAAACTCTGACTGTCTTCATGAGGCTATCTCATGCACTGAGGCCTGATTTTGAAGAAGGATTCATTTACAGTATTAGGGAACCATTAAAGCGCCATATAAAAGCATCAAGAAGTACCATGTCATGGGATCTTGAAGTTGCCTTGCCACAACTGTATACAGACTGCACAATGCTATAGGTAAGGGTCTTCAAGTGATATATATATTTTTTTACAATAACAATAACAGCTTAATTGATGCAAGGTGTAATGTATTTGTGTTATCAAAGCACGTTGCATTATTTTGAGCCATTTGTCTGTCATCTGTTATTTGTTTTTGAGTAGGGCAGAGAAAAATCGATTAAAATCGGAAATCGGAAGCTCTACCTTGTGAGGTCATGCGGTAATACAGGAAGTGCTCCACTGTGTTTTTTAAACTCCATACACCTTCACTGGAATGATTTGGATGATTTCAACCCTGGAATTGCCAATCTCTACTGAACTAATGTACTAATTTGGATATGTAGACAGACTAATAATAAAGGATTACTCAGGTGTGAATGAAACAATACAACTCCAGGTGTGTGTAGAATCCCTCAGTCGTCCAGGTAGAATCCACACCAAAAGGAGAAATTCAATTTGTCAACTGGACAAAAGTTTATTTGGTCAAATACATTTCGCAGCTCATCCAAGCTGCTTCTTCAGTTCTGGTCAGACGCTGGTGGACACTGCCTATATATGCCTGAAATTACTTTGAAACTAACACCTACTTGTTTACAGCCTATTAAATATGCAGTGGGAGTGGAGTGGGGGTTTTGTTAGCATAGCCATTCAGGGCCATAATGGGTGTTTGGAGATATGAAATCTATTTTTGAAGAGAACATCGTAACAAGTCTTAAAGCTCACAGGAGTGCATTTGTGTAACATAGGACCTTTAACTTTAGCCATTGCAGGACTGTGTCATCCCTTTGGCGATAGTAAAACCTATCATTCATAGTTTGATAAATAAACTGACTTACGCATCTGTACATAGGTGGCCCTCTTTGAGCTGAATGGAGTGCTGATGGTGCAGGTGTATTGTGAGACAGTGTCGAGCAGTGGAGTGGTACAGTTGATGGAGTGGAGACGCTGGTCGTCAGGGGCAACAGTGGGACTGGAGTTTGAAAAGTCTTCTGACCATCGGCACTCCGGTCTGGGATGCACCCGCTCTGAGCTGCAGATGAGAGAGTCCCCTAAACGCTTTATGACCACCTCCTTCACTGGAACTGCAATGAAACATATGAAATTGGTACTTTGCAGCCAAAGCCATCAACATTCCCTGGGGGTGTGATGCTTAACTGTAGGCACTGCTCTGTCTGGGGCTTTGTTAGACTTCAATCTGACCTTTATTTCAACATAATGTGACCATAAAGAACGGACTTAGCTGGAACTACAACAGGTCAGCTGATTTGTGCGGCTAAATAAGTCCCTCTCATATTATTAAAACTTTTGTGGCAGTGTATAGTAATGTGTGCACTGTGTCACTATGGTAACTGATGAATATTCCTCCACACACATACATGTAGAACACCCCCAGCATAATGTCACTGCAAAGTATTAAAAAGGCTACAGTGATAAGTCAACTGCAAAAATAATAATAGTTGTAGTTATAGTTATAGTAGTTATAGTTATAGTTATTATATACAGCTCTGGAAAAAAATAAGAGACCACTGCATTTTTTTCTGAAATCAGCATCTCTACATGTATTACAGCCATTCCATTCCAGCGTCTGTTGAATTCCAACACAAACACAAAGCTGAGCTACTTCAGTTCTTGCACCAGGAGTGGAATAAAGTCACCCAAGAACAATGTGAAAGACTTGTGGAGAGCATGCCAAGACACATGAAAGCTGTGATTAAAAATAAGGGTTATTGCACCAAATATTGATTTCTGAACTCTTCTTAAATGTAAACATTAGTATTATGTTGTTTTAAAATGAATTTGAGCTTGTTTCTTTGCATTGTTTGAGGTCTGAAAACATGTATCTTTTTTTTGACAATTTGTCATTTTCTGCAAATAAATGCATAAAAACAATAATATTTTTATTTGGAATTTGAGGGAAATGTTGTCAGTAGTTTGTAGACTCAAAGGAAGATGTTCCTTTTGCCCAGGCATGTCCAAACTATGGCCCGTGGGCCAAATACAGCCCTCAGACTAATTTTTCTTAGCCCCCAGGCTTCTAGGTGAATTGGCCCAAATGACCTTGAGCAGAACTTTTGACTGCAAGTTTTTTTTTTTTAAATCTACCTTGATAAGACAATATTTAATATTTATTGTGTGGTTTTGAGGATTTTGAATGAATAAAGGACTGATTGCTCATTTTAATTTGTTAAACATGCAGATATTTCAATGATTGACTGTACTGAGCACCAGTCTCTGGCCCTCAATTGGCCCTCTGCTTCGTCTGTGTTTAGATATGTGGCCCTTGATGCTTTTGCCCAAACACATACCTATAAGTAGTAAAATCAGAAAAACTGATAAGTTTGCAGTGGTCTCTTATTTTTTTCCAGAGATGTACATACTCTAAAACATTTAGTTGAGTTTAACTTTATTTTCTTTACTACATATTTCCATAATTCCATACATCCTGCATCATATTCAATGTCTTCCATATGTATATAAAATGTAGAAAGTAATAAATATAAAGAAGAGAAAAACACAGAGGCTGTGTCCAAACTTTTGTGTGGTTCTGTACATGTATACAGTCAGATGATCATGTAGTTTTATTCATATTATAGTATTATCTTACCATGTACTTGTACTTTGAAATGTAAAACATTCTCGTCTGCACTTTGGCTCTTGGTGTAACACTTAAAAATGCCATTATCTTCAAGCATTGTGTTATTGATCGCCAGAGAGCAGTTGCCATTTTGAATCTCTTGCTCAAATAGACATGTTCTGTTTCTGTATGATCCGTGCTCGTGGTACTGGCCAATTCTGGGAAAATACTGTATTGGAAATGAATCTTTAGACCACATGATTTTAGAAAGCCCTTCCTGGATATGGCATGGCAAAACACAGTGTTGTCCAGAAAGACAGGTCACTCCAATGACTGAAAGAAAGCAACAAAAATACAACTTAGTACAATCAGTAGAACATTAAAGAGCCTTTAATATACCAAATTAACTCTTGTGAGATTTCAGCCATGTTATAATGTTGTTACCCCCTGAAAACCATAGTTGAGGGTGCTCTGTCACATCTGTGGAGTGGAGTCGTTCAGAGTAAGAATGTTTTAACCATAGATCATCTCTTTTTTACATGTCCTGTGTTCAAGAAATTCTGGAGTGACATTAGAGAGTGGTTATCTCAAACTTGCCCAATTCAAATTCTAATTATATTTTGTGAATGATGTGGATAGAAATGTATCTTACATTGTGATTATTATTTTACTACTGGCTAAATACAATTTTCATTGTTGTAAATGTAAACATTAATGAATTTAAACTATTCGACTTCTCCCTGAAACTGTTTAAATCTGTCTGTGCCAAGAAAATGGCATCTTCAACATCCCAAGTCCCTTTTTTTGTTTTTGTTTTGTTTGTTTTATAATATAAGGGTGATTCTCCAACTACAGTTAAATTTGGTCATGATATTTTTCAGAAAATCCAACACATATTTTTAGAAATATTTTTGATTTGTTCTACTTCACAATGTGTAGAAACATTAACTGATAGTGGTTGTAATGAAATTACATAAATATTCAATAAATAATAATAATAAACAATAACAATAAATAAAGTGATGGAAATGGCTGTTGTGGAAATGACAATGTTTAACATTTCTTTTAAAATTTCATGACATATTAGCATGCTAATCTCTGTTTTAGAGTTACTCAAAATACACAATATAAAATGGTATTTTTCTCATTATTTGTACATTCAAAGGAAATATGAGGTGTTTGGAAATGATGACCAATAAACCTACTCTTGGTTTTACAAAACTTGACCTTGATTTTGTTCTTGTTTCCCTTCCTTCCATGGAGCTAACGCTGCTATCCTGCCATGAGCTCCTGTCACATCACAACTGACGTGGTTCAAGTAGACAAAGGTTTAAAAAAAAGTTAAAAGTTACATTTTGTGGTGGAAATGACAGTGAACCCTAGGGACAGGTGTTCTTTTTATGAAAAATAAAATACTAATATATCTTTCAAGCACATGATATTTTTTTTAATTAAATTAAGGAATTTCTTTTTCTGTGCCATTTGTCACTGAAGTTACTGTTGAATCAAAATTTCAGTCTTATGAGGGACTGAGAGTCCAAAACCTGCCCAAGGGACAAAGGACATATAGCAAAAACAGTCAATATAAAACCATATTTTATATAATAAAAATAGTAATTTATCTATCATAAATTTCTGTAAGTTCGTCTTTATGTCTAGTAAGTGCAGCATGAATAAAAAAATGACGAATGCGTTTTTGTTTTTCTTATTTCTGTCTGAAACACAAATTCTTTGAAAGTTGGGGAATCACCCCTAAGTTTAATGTGCTCCTTTTTATGCCTTACAAAAGCTGTAATCCCCATATTATTTCATATATCTCATTTCATGTCCTGTTACAAAAACAATAAATTAAAAAAAGAATGTATCTTTTGCAGGACAATGCGGTAAAAACACCTGTAGAAGCTGCTATGGCAAACCACATGGGCAGACCACACAACTTTATAGACTTTTTGCAAATCAGATCTGTAGAAAGGTCTATAATTACATCTAGAATAGCCAATGGTACCATTATGTATAATGTTATTGTTTGTGGCTCAGGTAGCGCAAAAACAGATTTTAAATATCACGTCGTGATTTTAACTTAGCGTCATGTCTCGCGATACAAATTACGTAGGTAATAAAACTTGGTCTATACTCAAACTTTGCAAACTAGGTCCACAGAATTACAACCCCAATTTCAGTGAAGTTGGGACACTGTGTAAAACTTAGAAAAATACAGAATACAATGACTTGCAATTCCTTTTCAACCTGTAGGCCTATTGAACTGAATAAACTACAAATACATGATATTTAAAGTTCAAACTGATCAACTTTATAGTTTTGCAAATATGCACTCATTTTCAATTTGATGCCTGCAACATGTTCCAAAAAAGCTGGGACACGGGCAACAAAAGAATTGGAAAGTTGAGGAATGCTTAAAATCCACCTGTTTGGAACGTTCCACAGGTGAAAAGGTTAATTGGAAACAGGTGGGTGGCATGAGTGGGTCTAAAAGGAGCGTCCCCTAAGGGCTCAGTCATTCAAAAGCAAGAATGGGGCGAGGTTCACCACTTTGTGAAGAACTGCGTGAGCAAATAGTCCAACAGTTTAAGAACAATGTTTCTCAACGTACAATTGCAAGGAATTTAGGGATTTCATCATCTACGGTCCATAATATCATCAAAAGATTCCGAGAATCTGGAGAAATCTCTACACGTAAGCGGCAAGGCTGAAAACCAATATTGAATGCCCGTGACCTTTGATCCCTCAGGCGGTACTGTATTAAAAAGTGACATGAATGTATAAAGGATATTACCACATGGGCTCAGGAACACTTCAAGAAACCATTAACACAGTTCGTCGCTACATCTCCAAGTGCAAGTTAAAACTGTACCATGCAAAGTGAAAGCCATATATAAACAACTCCCAGAAACGCCGCCGGCTTTCCTGGGCCCGAGAGCACCTGAGATGGACTGACACAAGTGGAAAAGTGTGCTGTGGTCTGATGAGTCCACATTTCAAATTGTTTTTGGAAATCATGGACGTCGTGTCCTGCGGGCCAAAGAGGAAAAGAACCATCCGCGTTGTTATCAGCACAAAGTTCAAAAACCAGCATCTGTGACGGTTTAGGGGTGTGTTAGTGCCCATAGCATGGGTAATTTGAACATTTGTGAAGGCACCATTAATGCTGAAAAGTGCTTTGTGACTGTTATTGTGGTGGTGAAATATGTACTATTATGTGCCTGAAATGTGTATTATCGTGTACCTTGTAATATTAAAAGATTATTTTTAAAAAAAAATGCTGAAAGGTACATGCAGGTTTTGGAACAAGATATGCTGCCATCCAAACAACGTCTTTTTCAGGGACGTCCCTGCTTATTTCAGCAAGACAATGCCAAGCCACATTCTGCACGTGTTACAACAGCGTGGCTTCGTAGTAAGAGAGTGCGGGTACTAGACTGGCATGCCGCAGTCCAGACCTGTCTCCCACTGAAAATGTGTGGCGCATTATGAAGCGCAAAATACGACAACGGAGACCCCGGACTGTTGAGCAACTGAAGTTGTATATTCAGTAAGAATGGGAAAGAATTCCTCCTGCAAAGCTTCAACAGTGTCCTCAGTTCTCAAACACATATTGAGTGTTGTTAAAAGGAAAGGTGATGTAACACAGTGGTAAACATGCCTCTGTCCCAGCTTTTTTGGAACGTGTTGCAGGCATCAAATTGAAAATGAGTGAATAGTTGCATAAAAACAATAAAGTTTATCAGTTTGAACATTAAATATGTATTTGTGGTTTATTCAGTTCAATATAGGTTGAAAAAGATTTGCAAATCATTGGATTGTGTATTTTTTTTAAGTTTTACGCAGCGTCCCAACTTCATTGGAATTGGGGTTGTATACATCCATGACTAGGCCCCGTTAGGCTAAAAGTATCGAAAGTATTTGAACAGGTGATCCAGGTATCGTAAATGTACATTAATATCACATTAATTAAATCGTAATCTCACCTTCTCCGGCGCCTCGTACAAACGCAGTCAGCAGGGAGCAGATCAGAAGAAGAAACATTTTGCATTAGAGCCGCATTAAAAACACAGATTGATTCAGGAGGATAATGGCGGACCTGAGGGGATAATGGCGAAAAATAAACACCTCCCACTCAAGACGTAAACCGCGAGTGGGAAGGACTATGATTTATGTTTTGTGTTTGTATTTATATTTATATGTACAATCACGCCATCTGCTGGTTATAATTACAAATTACAAGGACTCAATTTAGTTATTTAAGTAAAAGTACAAACACTGGAGAAAAATAAAATAAATAATATTAATAATTCACTACATTTATATAGCGCCTTTCATGACACCCAAAGCGCTTTACAGTTCATTATTCATTCACTCCACACTTGGTGATAAGAAGAAGAAGAAGAAGAAGAAGAAGAAGCAACTTTATTGATCTCACACTGGAGAAATTCTTCTCTGCATTTAACCCATCCTGTTATTAGGAGCAGTGAGCAGCACATTACTGCGCCCGGGGACCATCTCCATGATCTTCTTGCTTCGGCTTGGTCAGGACCTCAGCTGGAGGTACCTATGGTGCATGTTTTGGATTGATGGGGGAAACCGGAGTGCCCGGAGAAAACCCACCCAGACACGGGGAGAACATGCAAACTCCACACAGAAAGGCCCAGGCGACCCAGGGATCGAACCCGGAACCTTCTTGCTGTGAAGCATGAGCTCTAGCCACTCAGCCACCGTGCCGCCAAAAAAATGATGGAAGCGAGGCTGCCAATCTGCGCCATCAGCTCATCCGACCACCACCAACGCTCACACACACACCACTTTCATACTCGCCAATGTGAGTGTCAAGTGCCTAAGGACACATCGACAGTTTTTGCAACTGGGGCCTCATAATAATAATAATAATAATAATAATAATAATAATAATAATTTCCATCCAATATATTTTCTTCTGCTTTCTTCTGCTATTTTTTGGTCGCGAGGGCAACGTTCCTGGTCCGCTGCCCAGATCACAGGCAGCAGATTATTTATATATATATATATATATATATATATATATATATATATATATGTATGTATATACAGTGGCTTGCGAAACTATTTGGCTCCCTTGAATTTTGTGACCTTTTGCCACATTTCAGGCTTCAAACATAAAGATATAAAACTGTAATTTCTTGTGAAGAATCAACAACAAGTGGGACACAATCATGAAGTGGAACACACTTTATTGGATATTTTAAACTTTTTTAACAAATAAAAAACGAAAAATTCAGCCCCTTTACTTTCAGTGCAGCAAACTCTGTCCAGAAGTTCAGTGAGGATCTCTGAATGATTCAATGTTGACCTAAATGACTAACGATGATAAATGGAATCCACCTGTGTGTAATCAAGTCTCTGTATAAATGCACCTGCACTGTGATAGTCTCAGAGGTCTGTTTAAAGCGCAGAGAGCATCATGAAGAACAAGGAACACACCAGGCAGGTCCGAGATACTGTTGTGGAGAAGTTTAAAGCTGGATTTGGATACAAAAAGATTTCCCAAGCTTTAAACATCCCAAGGAGCACTGTGCAAGCAATAATATTGAAATGGAAGGAGTATCAGACCACTGCAAATCTACCAAGATCTGGCCGTCCCCCTAAACTTTCAGCTCATACAAGGAGAAGACTGATCAGAGATGCAGCCAAGAGGCCCATGATCACTCTGGATGAACTGCAGAGGTCTACAGCTGAGGTGGGAGAATCTGTCCATAGGACAACAATCAGTCGTATACTGCACAAATCTGGCCTTTATGGAAGAGTGGCAAGAAGGAAGCCATTTCTTAAAGATATCCATAAAAAGTGTCGTTTAAAGTTTGCCACAAGCCACCTGGGAGACACACCAAACATGTGGAAGAAGGTGCTCTGGTCAGATGAGGCCAAAATCGAACTTTTTGGCAACAATGCAAGACGTTATGTTTGGCGTAAAAGCAGCACAGCTCATCACCCTCAACACACCATCCCCACTGTCAAACATGGTGGTGGCAGCATCATGGTTTGGGCCTGCTTTTCTTCAGCAGGGACAGGGAAGATGGTTAAAATTGATGGGAAGATGGATGGAGCCAAATACAGGACCATTCTGGAAGAAAACCTGATGGAGTCCGCAAAAGACCTGAGACTGGGACGGAGATTTGTCTTCCAACAAGACAATGATCCAAAACATAAAGCAAAAGCTACAATGGAATGGTTCACCAAAAAACATATCAAGGTGTTAGAATGGCCAAGTCAAAGTCCAGACCTCAATCCAATTGAGAATCTGTGGAAAGAACTGAAAACTGCTGTTCACAAACGCTCTCCATCCAACCTCACTGAGCTCAAGCTGTTTTGCAAGGAGGAATGGGCAAAAATATCAGTTTCTCGATGTGCAAAACTGATAGAGACATACCCCAAGCGACTTGCAGCTGTAATCGTAGCAAAAGGTGGCGCTACAAAGTATTAACTCAATGGGGCTGAATGATTTTGCACACCCAATTTTTCATTTTTTATTTGTTAAAAAAGTTTAAAATATCCAATAAAGTGTGTTCCACTTCATGATTGTGTCCCACTTGTTGTTGATTCTTCACAAGAAATTACAGTTTTATATCTTTATGTTTGAAGCCTGAAATGTGGCAAAAGGTCACAAAGTTCAAGGGAGCCAAATAGTTTCGCAAGCCACTGTATATATATATATATATATATATATATATATATACAGTATATATATACAGTATATATATATATATATATATATATATATATATACATTAAAAATACTCAAGTAAAAGTAAAAGGAGTGTTGGAAGATAACAGTAAAGGTAAAGTACAAAAGTAAAAGTACAATACTCAAGTAAAATTTTTAGGTATTTGTACTTTACTTAAGTCGCTACATTTTACAGTGGGTCCTTTTTACTTTTACTTCACTACATTTAACAGCATGTAGCTAATTTCTAGTCCATTACATTTTAGATCTGGACTGAAAAGTAAAAAGTACTTTTCTTAAAGGTTTGAGACCTGCTGAAAAGGCTGAGACTTTTTTTTTTTTTTTTTTTTTACAAATTTGATTTGACTTTTTGGCCCAACTTCGAGCAAACCAAATACACAAAAACAGATTAAAATTTAGAAATATTCTTTTTCAAAATCACTACATTTCATGCTTTAATTGTTCAAAAAACTGCAAAATAATTTTACTTTTTACTCTTAAAGTACACAACAGCTACTTGAATAGTTTTACTTAGTAGATTTTTTCATGTGATACTTTTAGTAGTTATAGTTGTAGTATAGTAGTAAGTAACACAATTGACTTATGCATTAAAAAGGAGTAAAAAAGTATTTTGCACAGATTTTGAGATCTTATAAGGCTTCAAATATAGTGATTTTGATACAGATTTGTTTATGCAAGAATGAGAACTTCGCACTTCAGTTTATTCAAACGGGTGCGTTGGAGGAGAGGGAGCAGCCCCAGAACATACGAGAAGAAAATAATTCCGCACTCCATCTTACTTGCAAAATGTAAGTTTTATCAAGACATCCAACGTTTCAGCACTAGGCCTTCATCAGGCACAAAAATCAGGCCTGATGAAGGCCTAATGCTGAAACGTTGTATGTCCTAATAAATTGCATCTTACATTTTGCAAGTAAGACGGAGTGCGGAATTATTTTCTTGTTGATACGGATTTGTTTAACAGAAACAGTTGAATCAATGTATTTTTCTAGCTGTTTTTATTTGTATATTTTTGTTTCCTCCGTTTATGAACTTGTTAAAAATAACTATTTTTCTTTTTCGTCTAAGCTTTTTCAGCATGTCTATACTAGAAATACTTTTACTTTTCAGTAAAGTAAAAAGTGTCAATGAAAGAAAACAGCCTCAAGTAAAAAAAAAATCAGAACATGGCTTAAAGGGATATGCCACCCCCAGGTCAAATTTGGGCATCTCCCCACAGTCCAGAGACTAAAATAAGTGGTGGAAAGCGTTTTCCTGCTCACCCAGCCATTGTCCGAGTCTGTCGCCACTGACCGCCGCGGTATCTGCTGCTCCTCCGCGTTAGATTGGAGTCTAACGTCGCCAGAGAAAGATTTCGGCCAAAAGGAATTAATTTGCTCGATGCGTTTCCCAATTACTTTCTGTGTAGTGCGCATTCATATCGAGTGCAAATAAATGTGCAAATCAACACGGAGAACTTGCCTTGGTCATTTTGGGTGGGAACTATTTTCCAGTGCGGAAGAATAAAGCCGAATCACGCACCACGCTGTGCAACAGGGGAACTCCCTTCCTGGTGCGTAACAGGGATTCCCCTGGCAGCGTGCTGCGTGATTCGGCTTTATTCTTCCTAACGCGGAGGAGCAGCAGATACCGCGGCGGTCAGTGGCGACAGACTCGGACAATGGCTGGGTGAGCAGGAAAACGCTTTCCACCACTTATTTTAGTCTCTGGACTGTGGGGAGATGCCCAAATTTGACCTGGGGGTGGCATATCCCTTTAAAGCTCACAAGAGCAAATTGTGCTTAAAGGGATAGTGCGTTTTTTTTAAAATGTGAATCTGTATGGGTTTCCTTCTAAAAGTTACGTGTGTTGACACCGGCTTACCTCTGACAGTCTCAGCTTATCCCGGTTCGGCTCGCTTTCTGGAGCCCACGTAAGTAGGTCCGGTAACTTCTCTGGAACATGAAATAAAGCGTGTTTTTCTTCTCAAAACAAAACAGTTGATAGAAAGGTGATATATTTGCGTCCCAAACAGTTGTCCACGAAACATCCAGCAGCGTATTTCGCATTTGCGTATTGTCTCTCTCCACTCGTATCACTACACCCATGTCAACTCTATCAGCCTGTTCACTTGTAAACTTTGGCGTAGACATCCACTGTTTCGGACGCAAATATATCACCTTTCTAACAAATGAAAAACAAGCTTTATTTCATGTTCCAGGTAAGTTACCGGACCTACTTACGTGGGCTCCAGAATTGAGCCAAACCGGGAGCAGATGAGACTGTCAGAGGTAAACCGGTGTCAACACACGTAACTTTTAGAAGGAAACCCATACAGACATAACATCTTAATTGCTCCATATTGTGTAGTGTTTTTTGTGTGTGCACATAATAGTTTAAAAAGGTGCACTATGTAACTTTTCGGTTGGGGGTTTGTCACCTGCTTGTTTCTATAGATATGTCATCGCTCTGCCTGGAATGTTCCACAGTTTGATATTTGATATTTATATTTATTAGATTACAGGTTGTTTTATATCTAAAAATACCTAGAAAAACAGGTATTCTGACTCTGAGTGGGGTCATCTCTCCACAGATCTGACCTGTAACTTGGTCAGGTTTGGTCTCCATGAAGATAGAAAGGTTTAATGCCATACTGTGAAACATTCCAGACAAAACAATAACATCTCCATTTGACGGACCATCCACCAACAAAATGACACAATGCAGCTTTAACATTACTTTTCACAAACTATTAAAAGACCTGCTGATTGACAGTTTAGTGCGTTTTAGTACAGGTCTAACTCACTCTTTTGAAAACCCTTCAAACCAATAAAAGTCTGGAACATTGATGATAAAATATCTGTTTTTTATTCTAACATGTACCTTCATGCCACAGTCTGTTCTCATCCTACACTTTGGATTACAAATTTCTGAAATCACTGGCAAGAAATTCAGACATTTTACTGTATAAAGTCCACATTTAACTCAAAACAGCGACTGGAGGAATGACTGTTAAACGTCCAAAATGCTTTATGCACAGATAACACTCGGATAATATCTTCTTTTCTCAATAGAATAAAATTATATTGGAATAACATTTATACACCAAGACTGGGATCTCAATCACAATATACTACTGGAAATGTGGTAATGCAGTCCAGTCAGGAACATTCAAGATGTCAAAAAACTACAGAGAACAAAGGGATAGAGGAGAGCGCCCCCATCTGGACATGCACGGAAAAACGTATGGAACACAAATGGCTCTTTAAACTAATACTATCTGAACAGTAGAAAAATACAAACTTAAACAATGCTTTAGAAATTTGTAATATTTATATTTTGCACTGCACCTGGCCTCCCCAAAACACACATCGCATATAGGCTACACAAAAGTGCCTTGGGGTCTAATACTGATTTCCCTTTATAGAGTTTACTACAAAAATCCCTTTACGCATCCTTTTCCTACCACCTACCATTCATAATCTTACAAACAAGAGTGCATGCAGTCTGTACACTGGTACGTGCTGTGTCCAGAATCACCACAAGGGGGAGGTGTAATGACAAAGCTTATGGGTACAATGCAGAAGAACAGGCTCCTAAGTGGCTCCTGATTTAACTGTGAATATTTTATTGTGAATATTTGACCCAAAACATTAGTCACGTAGTAGTCTTTTTTTTTTATTTAAAGTTTCACTAGGTTCAGCACATGTGTAGTTTCATTTTTTGTTTAGGTTAAAAAAAAAAAAAAGCTACGTTCAGACTGCAGACTGAAGTGACCCAAATCTGATTTTTTTTCACCCCTATATGACCTGTATCTGATCTTTTAATGACAGATCAGATCGGCTATTGTGGGCTGTGTGTCTGAGGGGAACGAGCTGGAGTACCGCTCGGTCATCAGTAACTTTGTAGACTGGTGTAGGCGCAACCACCTGTGCCTTAACACCAGTAAGACAAAGGAGCTGGTGATCGACTTCAGGAGGAGACCACTACCTCACTCACTGGTGAACATCCAGGGGCAGGACATAGAGACTGGACAGTTTCAAGTACCTCGGTGTTCACCTCAACAATAAACTGGACTGGTCCCACAACACCGACGCCCTGTACAAGAAGGGCCAAAGTCGCCTCCACCTCCTGAGGAGACTGAGGTCCTTTGGAGTGAGCAGGCCTCTGCTCAAGACTTTTTATGACTCTGTGGTGGCCTCTGCTCTCCTGTCTTCTGCTGGGCCCCGAGCAGCACAGAGCGAGACAGGAAAGAGACTCAACAAGCTGGTCAGGAGGGTCAGCTCTGTCCTGGGCTGTCCTCTGGACTCTGTAGAGGAGGTGGCTGAGAGGAGGGTGCTGACCAAATTCACAAATTCCATCATGGACGACACCTCTCACCCTCTGCACCGGACTATAGAGGAGCTGAGCAGCTCCTTCAGCAGCCGACAGAGGCACCCCCAGTGCAAGAAGAAGCGCTACCGCAGATCCTTCTTCCCCACCGCCATCAAACTGTATAACTCCACTGTAGTCTTAATGTGCAATTTTTTCTTTCATTTACTTATTTTATTAGTATTATTACTATCTCAACTGTCTGCATGCACTTTTTTTTGTTCAAACTTTCTTTTGCACTAAGCTGCCTGGAGCAAGTGAATTTCTTCTGTGTGAGATCAATAAAGTCTTATCTCTTTTCAAATGCGACCCAGGCCACTTGGATATGTGGTCCAAAAACTGATACATATTCGATCTTTTGGCATGCGACTTCAGTCTGAACGACCAGGTCACATTCATCCGACCTACACATCATCAACAAGTAACAAACGTCACTATTCTACGCTGAAGTAGGCAGAAACTGAACAGAACTGGACCATATTTTAGGAGACAAGCCCAGCGTTGAGCCAACAGAATTGCTGGATAGCTGCGTTACTGAAGAGGAACCCCCAAAACGCCATGGCCAAAAAAATTGTCCTTCTCAATCTCCTCCCTAAAACAAATAAGTTGTACATGTTCTGGCTCTGGTACGACAGCAACTTTAAAATCTCCACGCGATCGCTGTGTGTGACGTCGTTGTGTCCTCCAAGGTGCATACGGGACACTTTTGAGGCATTTAAAGTTCACACTGGAGATCACATACAAGTCGATTTTAACTGGAAATGTGAACGACCTCGCAAAAAAATTGGATTTCACAAAAAAATCAGAATTGAGCATTAAGCCCTGCAGTCTGAACGTAACCTTTGACGTTTTCGAGTACTGAACACTAATACTACTTATAACAAAAACATACATCAGTTATCTCATCAGTGATTTTGGACACAGCATTTTAAACATTTGTTGTCATGGCAACAACTGAAAGGGGGATAAAATTCTTAATGCCTGATTTAACTAATTTGATGTTTCTTAACATTTTTGAGGTGTTTTTACACAGTTATAATACAATTTTTCTAAACAATATCTTAGGTCAATGTCAACGGAGAGAGATGATTGCACAGTAAGGCACAGTGAGTGAAATGTAACGTCTAAACACATTTGAAATAAAATAAAATAAATCAGGGTATAACCAGGGTACATGTTAGGGTGAAATGAATAAAAGGTACATTGCGCAACTTTTCTGGCGTTGTCACCTGCTCGTCTCCATGGAGATATTATTGCTTTGCCTGGAATGTTCCATGGTATGACATTAAACTAGTGCTGTCAGGCGATTAAAAAAAAAATCTAATTAATTACAGAATTTGTAATGAATTAATCTAATTAATCACATTTTAATCTCGTGAGAGAGGGATATAGAAAGAGAGAGTGAGCGATTTTGTCAGATTTTCTGTGGTCGCTTTGCTCGTTTGTTTCCCAAATTCTGCAACGTGGTTTGTTGAAGTGCGCTCACGCTCGCTCTATCACCGGTAACAATGGAACTTGTCCGGACGTGTTTATCGTTCAAATGATCCGTCAGGCTGGAGCAGCTTCGGTGATCAGAAAATTCTTTTTGACAAAAGCTACAAATCACCACGTTCTTGTTGATAGTCCAGTCTTCATTCTTTTTATAAATAAACTCGCTGTTCAAAGGCCCTAGCAACGATTTGCTCGCCGCACGCCAAATTTGAAATGCGCGCGCATTGAATTGTCACTCATAACTGCATTAATTTTTATAAAGCATTAATTTGCAGTGTAATTAATTAATCTAATTAACACGTTAAACTGGCAGCCCTACATTAAACACATCTATATAGCATTTATTCACTACAGGTGCTCAAAAATACAGTAATTCTCCTTGTGAATAGGGTTGCCCCTCCACTGATCTGACCTTCTAGACCAAGAAATAACATCTGCTTGACGACAAGCAGGTGCCGAACCTTCCACCAGTAAAGTTACGCAATGCAGCTTTAAAGAGACAGGCCTATATGTCAATGTGTGTGTGCTATTTTACATTAAAACAAAAGACACGACCACAGCCCAACAAGAGGAGAAGTTCGTCACAACTTTAAAAATAGTCACATTTTCTTCTTAGGATACAAAGTCCGCATCCTTTTCAAGTTTATTTATTTATGTACAAGAAAACTGCAGTCAGTGTGCTCTGATTTTACTCCTTTATCCTATATTAGAAAGTCATTTGCTTTCTAGGAGATAGTCCATTGTTTAAAAAAACTCCTTCCTGCACAGTTGGTGGTTTCATTTCAAAACATCCAGGGTTAGGTTACCAAATCTGGTCTGGCCTCTATGAGATGATTTGAAATACAGAAGCACAGATGGTGGATTTATCGTCTGCAAGAATAGCAGTCTTGACCCAAAGGAGCCCAAATGCACTGAAAATGGTTGGACAAACAGACAGAAGTTGCATATACTCGAAGTGGGAATCCGGTATTGTGCTTGGGTGTGGAGATGGGTAGAGCAAAGGGCGTTTGGAGATTCCTGGTCCAGTATTTTCACACCTCATCTTCGCTTTCTTCTTCCAGCGTCTCCTCGAAAATGCGTTCTGGGAGTCGGAAACATTCCTCGAAAAAGTTGACCAAGGACTGACTCAGGTGCTGCCGTGTGGCTTCACTGCGGATGAAGTGGCCCTCGTCTGGGTAAATCTGAAGGACAGAATGATTACAAATAATTATGCATTTTATTTATTTATTTATTGTACAACAGCTAAGATATTTTTGATTTAATGTAATGCTGTGTTTCAGATAACGAGAACAATTCTTTAGGCCGATACTATTTAACCCTAGATCACTATTGCCAGGTGATTTTCACCCAAAAGTATTTACATGATTTTCAATATGTTGCATTTTTTTGAGTGTCATGGGTCCCTGGGGAGCTTCACCATTGTTTTTGACATCTTTGAAGGTGTAGGTGTTTCCCTACCCCAAAGTCCACTTTTTCCTACAGGCTTTCAGGTGATTTTCACCCGACAATAGTGAAAGAGGAATGTAAGAATGTAATGAATTTAATGTAAGAGGATGTAAAAAATAGATAAGTAAGAGTGGTCCTGGAATGTGTATCTATCCTTATTTAGTGCAGTGTTTATGAATAAATATCACAAAGTGGTGATTTCAAAGGGAATTCTTATGGTGAAAACAATATTTTAGTCAACTGGTCAACTGTACACAATCATCTGAGTCACTTTATTGTAGTGATATTATATATTACTATACTGGAGTCACTTTAACTGCTGTTTGTTCACAGCTCAGAATCAAAGACATTTATTGTGCAGCGTTCCTGTGCCTTTTAACCTTACACTGTTGTGTTTATTAGTTGATTGTACAGACTGTACAGACTTATTATTTATCACAGACTTATTATTATTATTTATCTTATATTTTGATGCATGCTCATATTTTCCTACTGTTTCTTAAACTTGCGTTGTGACACTGCAATTTCCCCATTGTGGGACAAATAAAGGATTATCTTATCTTATCTTATTTTTACCCACTGAAAAAATAGTATTTTTTGTTCCTCTCTCCTGCAACTGTTCATGTGTCAAGGAGTCTGTGCTTCACCAGGGAAGTCTCACATGTCCCAGGAATGGGTGGACAAAACACCAACTTTCCAGTATCATTATTATTTAATTTATTTTTTTTATTTTTTTATTTTTTTTTTAGGAATTTTTTGTTCTCAAATTCCTAATTTTTCAGTAATTTTGGAGCATGTTTTTAGGGTTTTCCTATGTTTTTTTCCCCCATTTTGTTACACATACCACAGTTGAAAATAAAAGAAAACCACTCTAATTTATCATGTGTTGTTATATACTTTTTGTTGGGTATATTATATCGGGTAAAAATTACCCAGCAAAACTGATGGTGTTACTTTTTATAGCGAAAGTGTTCTAGGGTTAAAGGACCCATATTACACTCTTTTTGTGTTAATATTGTTTCCTCATCATAAACACACCTGGAGAATTTAAGATGCAATAGTGATTTAAATGTAGTATGTCCCAAATTCAGCCTTTAATATTTTAAGTTATAAGTTTAATATTTATATAGCTGTATGATATAGACACTATCATCACAGTGAAATATAATGTTTGTTTGCAAATAAAAAATGCCACAAAAAGCTAGGCATCTCTTTATTCATTCATTCTTCATTTGCAAATACCAGGAGGGCATTTGGGGACACTAGCCCTGCCAATCACCTTCATGCAGGTCAATAACAAGCTCAGTTAAACCGTGGGCAGAGCAGGGGTGCATTGTGGGTAAATTGGATCAGTCATTGAATGGCTGCTCCAGCTGAGAATCCCAGTGAGGAGCAGCTCAGGCCGGTTTAACACTGATCCAGAGCCAGTGTAGATCAGAGCATGATATAATGACTATATTATGTTGGTACTAGAGGGTCCACTCACCTGTAAAGTGTAGTTGGCCTTTGCGTTTATGAGTCGGGAGATGAATTTAGCTGTGTGCTGGAAATGCACTTTTTCTGGAAGACAAAAGAAGCATTAATTACACATCAGTAATAATGCAATGTTCAATAGGAAATAAAGAATAAATAAAGAGAAATAACTATTCTAAACATTTTTTCAAAACATTTTATTTACTGTAAGTCACACTTTTTTCAGGGTTTGGATGGTCCTGCGATTTATACTCCAAAGCGACTTAGATATTAAAATTTTCACAAGCTTTGAGCGCCCTCTCGTGGCTTGACTTGAAAACTACCGATACCGCTATATATTAAAATTGCACCCTCTCGTGACAGCCAAGAGAGGGCGCTGTAGGCTTGTGTACCAGTATCTGCTACTATTATTAGATTCAAGATTCAAGATTGTTTATTTGTCATATGCAGGATCAACACAAGGTCAACAATGCAATGAAATGCTTAGGAACAGAAGAACCGTTGACTCGCTAAGATGATACATGGTACAAAAAAGTGTTGCAAAAAGTGCAGGGGAAAAGGTAAACACTATAATTTAAAAAATGTAATAAAATATTATAAAATTTAAAATATTACTTCTGTACCACTCAAAATGTTTACCTCCGGAGTTCGTGGAGTTTCTCCGAAGTGACATCGGGAATGAATTCAGTGGATTTTGTGATTTGGAGTGAGATGGAGAGTTTGGTAAACTTGTTACAGTATGTTATTTATTTTATAGTTGCTGATGTTAACAGGCTGTTGTTCTCTATTCTGTTGTTGTTATTATTACTATTGTCTTTCAAATTGAAATACAGTGGTACCTCACCTTACGAAATTAATTCGTTCCAGAAGTGGTTTCGTAACGTGAAAAATTCGTAAGTTGAGTAGCTATTTCAATGGAAAAAGCCTGATTCGTTCCAAGGCCCCGATCCAAGTTTTTTTTTTTTTATAGTGTAACAATGTGTTCTGTCCTGATTGGTTTCTCAGACTGGATTTAAACTTTTCTCACGTTTGTCTCTCTTTTAAACACTCAAACTTTCATAGATTTTCAACAAAACGTATCAATATTGAAGTGTGGGGGGAAGCGGGAGGGGGGAGAAAACTGCGCGGACACGTGTGCGCAGCATGACCCCGCGCAGAGCTGACAGCAGGACTAGACCAAGGTCTAAACCTGGACTGGACCAGGACTAAACCAGGACTAAACCTGGACTAGACCAGGTGGATTAAAGCGCCACGTGCGGGTCTATTTCCTGGTTTCTCACGAGTCACAGTTGAGGCGAGCAGAGAGGAGGAGACCGCAGGGAGGAGGGGACACGCAGTGTGAGCGCATGTGAGCGCGGCTCCTCCTGGTTTAGTCCAGGTTTAGTCCTGGTTTAGTCCTGGTTTAGTCCAGACCACCGCGGCTCCTCTAGACCTCCTCTAGACCTGGTCAGTTCTAGAGGAGGACCTGGTCAGGTCTAGAGGAGGTCTAGACCACCGGCTCTTGCATGGCTCTCGCTCACATGCGCTCAGACTGCCTCCTCGCTGCTCGCCTCAGCTGTGACTCGTGAGAAACCAGGAAATAGACCCGCACGCGGTGCTTTAATCCACCTGCTCTAGTCCTGGTTTAGTCCTGGTTTAGTCCAGGTTTAGTCCTGGTTTAGTCCTGGTCCAGTCCAGGTTTAGACCTTGGTCTAGTCCTGCTGTCAGCCCCGCGCCGGGTCATGCTGCCCACACGTGTCCGCGCAGTCTTCTCCCCCCTGCCGCTTCCCCCCACACTTCAATATTGATACGTTTTGTTGAAAATCTATGAAAGTTTGAGTGTTTAAACAGAGACAAATGTGAGAAAAGTTTAAATCCAGTCTGAGAAAAGCGTATAATGTGTGTGACTGAGCGCGCATTATTTGAATTTTTGAGATTTCGCGTTTCGTAACTTGAAATTTCATTCGTATCTAGAGACAAAAATTTACCGTGAAGGCGTTTCGTAACTTGAAATTTTCGTTTGTTGGGTCATTCGTAAGGTGAGGTACCACTGTACATGTCTTTCAAGATGAAATCCTGGTTCCTGGTCTCTTATTTTATAAAATAAATTTCCCCCAAAAAGTGCGACTTATAGTCTGGTGCAACTTATATATGTTTTTTGCTTCTTCATTATGCATTTTTTGGCTGGTGCGACTTATACTCCGCGACTTATAGTCTTATAGTCAGTTTCAAACAACTGATCCACTGTTGTGTAGCTGTTATTTATTTCTATTTATTTTGTCATCAGATTATACTAGTGATCTGATTTTTACTGGCTATGTAAATGTACCCAATAAAAGTACAGTATAGTGTATTGTGATAATACTTGTATCTTCATAGTGCTCAGTAGACTCTGTAGTTGGCTGGCCTGGTTTTAAACTCTTGTCTTAAATAGGGCAGCAGGTGCGACCAAAAGTTTTAACACTCTAAAATAGAGGGTGGAGGTAAAAAACACATACCATCGGCTGTGGGGTGGATAATGAGGAACTTGTTGTCCATGAACTGAGACGCTCTGTGCTCCAAATTGGCCATCTGAGAAAACAAGAGACCAGAAAGTGTGTCAGTTAGTGTGAAATACAAATCAGCTCTAATTTCAAAACGTAATAGTATTATTTATTTCTAGCAGATGTAGTAATGACTAGTGAATTTTAAATATGTGATATGAATATTACTGCTATATTATTATTGTGTATGACTACTAAAACTACAAAACAAATAACTACTAGGCTACTTCGAAGTTTTTGGTTTAGACTGTTATTATGTAATATAGCCAATACTACTACTACATCTACTACTGCTACTACTATTGCTACTAGTACTGCTACTATTACTACTATTACTGCTACTACTGCTCCTGCTGCTACTACTACTACTGCTACTACTAGTGCTACTACTACTACTGCTACTACTAGTGCTACTACTACTACTGCTGCTACTGCTACTATGCTACTGCTGCTGCTACTACTACTACTGCTATGACTACTGCTACTACGACTCCTGCTACTACTGCTATTACTACTCCTGCTGCTGCTACTACTACTACTGCTGCTGCTACTACTACTACTACTACTACTACTACTGCTACTACGACTACTGCTACTACTGCTATTACTACTCCTGCTGCTGCTACTACTACTACTGCTGCTGCTACTACTACTACTACTACTACTACTGCTACTACGACTACTGCTACTACTGCTATTACTACTCCTGCTGCTGCTGCTACTACTACTGCTGCTACTACTACTACTGCTGCTACTACTACTACTACTGCTACTACTGCTACTACTGGTATTACTACTAAAGCTACAACTCATTTAATTAATAAATGCTGATGTAAAAGTATGCTTTTAAAAAAAATAATATATGCAAAAAAGTAAAAACTCTACTGCTACTACTATTACTACTGCTATTACTATTATTACTACTACTACTACTACGCTACTGCTATTACTCGTATTATTACTACTACTACTACTATTACTACACTACTGTTATTACTACAACTAATTTAATTATAAAAGTTGAGGTTAAATATGAAGTTTGGTAAATATATGCAAAAGTAAAAGTCTCTCACAGTATATGCTCTAGGGTCTGGTTTGGGGAGGCCCAGGTACCGCTCTGAAAACGCAGACGCTGTGAAGGACAAAACACATTAATTTAGATCATTATTCTGAATACAAACCACCATCTCCTGTTATTTAAATGGGCTTTTCAGATTTCAGAAACAATTTCTCATGCCTTTTATTCAAATATATTCTCCCATTTCCATATTCTTCAGTCTGGGAGCTGCAGTCAGTCGCTCTCATTTGCTATACAAGTCTAACGCTATGCTATGCTATGACAAGTCTGTAAGGGGGTCTAATAGAACCCCTCCAGGCATGTGTTTGATGAGGGAAAAACATAACATAGATCAGAAAATAGTGTAATAAGGGTTCTTTAAAGATGCACTATATGTATCACCACTAGGCCACGACACAAGTCAGAGCTGTGGAAAGGCAACCCCGTGGAACATCAAGGAGGTGGGGCTTTGTATTTTTTTTTCTTAAGTTTTCAGACAATCTTAAAACTTTTTTGGTTGCGTTTGCCAATGGTGTACATTACAGATACATACACCACATACAGCTCTGGGAAAAAATAAGAGACCACTGCAAAATTATCAGTTTTCCTGATATTACTACTTATAGATATGTGTTTGGGCAAAAGGAACATTTTTGTTTGAGTCTATAAACTACTGACAACATTTCCCCCAAATTCCAAATAAAATATTATTGTAAAATATTATTGTTTAGAGCTCAGACTATCCAAACTCCAAGGAGCTTTTGATCAATTACAAAAAACCTTTTATCATCTCAAGCTTGTTTTAAACTCAGATCAAACTAAATACATGCTGTTTTCCAAATCCAAAACAACACCTCAACATCTCCCCCAAATCACCACAAATGAAGGTAAACCAAGTGAAAAAGTGTCAGAATATAAATATCTTGGGATTTTGATCGATGACTGCTTTTCCTTTAAAGGGATATGCCACCCCCAGGTCAAATTTGGGCATCTCCCCACAGTCCAGAGACTAAAATAAGTGGTGGAAAGCGTTTTCCTGCTCACCCAGCCATTGTCCGAGTCTGTCGCCACTGAACGCCGCGGTATCTGGTGCTCCTCCGCCTTAGACTGGAGTCTAACGTAGCCAGAGAAAGATTTCGGCCAAAAGGAATTAATTTGCTCGATGCGTTTCCCAATTACTTTGTGTGTAGTGCGCATTCATATCGAGTGCAAATAAATGTGCAAATCAACACGGAGAGCTTGCCTTGGTCATTTTGGGTGGGAACTATTTTCCAGTGCGTAAGAATACAGCCGTATCACGCAGCATGCTGCCAGGGGAATCCCTGTTACGCACCGGGAAGGGAGTTCCCCTGTTGCAAAACGTGGTGCGTGATACGGCTGTATTCTTACGCACTGGAAAATAGTTCCCACCCAAAATGACCAAGGCAAGCTCTCCGTGTTGATTTGCACATTTATTTGCACTCGATATGAATGCGCACTACACACAAAGTAATTGGGAAACGCATCGAGCAAATTAATTCCTTTTGGCCGAAATCTTTCTCTGGCTACGTTAGACTCCAGTCTAAGGCGGAGGAGCACCAGGTACCGCGGCGGTCAGTGCTGACAGACTCGGACAATGGCTGGGGGAGCAGGAAAACGCTTTCCACCACTTATTTTAGTCTCTGGACTGTGGGGAGATGCCCAAATTTGACCTGGGGGTGGCATATCCCTTTAAGCCACATACTCAAAAATTGATTCACAGACTGAAACTGAAGTTGCGCTTCTATTTTAGAATAAGTCTTGTTTTTCATTTGAGGCTCGTAAAAAACTTGTTAATGCTACTTTTCTGTCTGTTCTTGATTTTGCTGATGTAATTTATATGAATGCCTCTGTTGATTGTCTGCATGCTCTTGACACTGTGTATCATGGTGCACTACATTTTATTACAAACATGAGGTCCCTGACCCATCATTGTGTCGTGTGGGCTGGCCTTCCCTGACCAATCGTAGATTGAAGCATTGGTACCTTTTTATTGCCGTGCCGTCCTATCTCCAGCAGCTCATAGAGGTGAGGAGCAGCGGCACTTACAGTCTCCGCTCTCAGGAGCTGCTCCTGCTCTCTGTGCCCAGAGCTCGCACACATCTTGGTAAAAAGGCTTTTCGTTTTGCTGCAGCTCATTCCTGGAATGAACTTCAGAGGGAATTTAAACTGAAAGATCTGGTGTCATTGGACTCTTTTAAGTCACTTTTAACTGAACTTGAAACAAAATGATCAATTTGTAAATGTTTCACATAAGACGTTTTATGATGCTTTTATGTGTGTGAAAATGTGAACATTTTGTGTTATTGTTTTGTCTCTGTGCTGATGCTGCCTCTTGGCCAGGACACTCTTGTAAAAGAGATTTTTAATCTCAATGAGTTTTTTTTATCCTGGTTAAATAAAGGTAAATACATTTATTTATAATGGTCAAACTAACAAAAAAGATACATGTTTTCAGACCTCAAACAATGCAAAGAAACAAGATCAAATACATTTTAAAACAACATAATACCAATGTTTACACTTAAGAAGAGTTCAGAAATCAATATTTGGTGCAATAACCCTTATTTTTAGCTTTCATGCGTCTTGGCATGCTTTCCACGTCTTTCACATTGTTCTTGGGTGACTTTATTCCACTCCTTGTGCAAGAACTGAAGTAGCTCAGCTTTGTGTTTGTGTTGGAATTAAACAGACGCTGGAATGGAATGGCTGTAATACATGTAGAGATGCTGATTTCAGAAAAAAATGCAGTGGTCTCTTATTTCTTTCCAGAGCTGTATACTACATCCAGAGAGATGTCACTGTAAAGTGTCAGTTTCCACTCTTTTGCTCACACTTTATTTCATACAAAAGCATACATTGACACTGGATTTCAGTCTTGCTCAAGGACACATCTAAAGTTTACACTGGCCATAGCAGGAATTGAACTATCAACTGACTGAACCTGACCAGCCAGTCACTTCTACATTTAGTTCAAATCCATAAGGGAACGTGAAAAAACGCTGTCCTAATTTGAGACGATCCAACCACAGCTGTTAACTCGTAACGTGTCTTTCAAATGCTGAAGATATCTCCTCTTGAAAATTCTCATAACATTCATAACAAAATAACTTCTTATAGCTGATATAAATAATAGTCCATTGTTGATTCTGTAAAAATCACCAGTTTCTCAGTCCTTTTTGTCATTTTCCCCCTTTTTTTAACCTGTAAACTGTTTATTGCTAACGGAGCGTGTGTCTCTCTGACTGGTTAACCCACCTGTCAATCACGCCCTCTGAAATCAGGACATGGCTCTAAAAAAGTGTGGTTCTGGCTGGTCAGATAATCAACTATTACTACCGCTACTACTGCATTCAAATATTCAATGTCTCTTAATGCATAGCTCTACCGGCTCGTTTCACACAGCCCGTTGTTCACAGCCAGTATATTTTCTAACAACGGGAGCTGCTGTGTCTCTCTGTTACAACTTGCGAGTAAACAAACTTAGAATTCAGAGCTAGTGCACCATCACCTTACCATATAATTCAAAGTCCGTGATGGGAGAAAGAACAGCTCCACACTTAACTGCAGACCCCTCTCCGGCGCTCAGGAGCAGACTGGTGATGTAGCCCCCGTATTCCTATCCACCACAAATATATTTAGGTTTTAAGGCAGAAAACAAAGGATATGGCCACATTTGTATGGTAATGATATTCAGTTTGCAAACAAAACAATGCACGGAGTGAATAGGCAAGCAGGAAGTTTACCTTGCCATAAGCTCCAACCCTGGTCTTGTCAATGTAGGGCTCTCTCAACATCAAACTATAATAAATGCAAAATAATTATTAATTCAGTGGGCAAGGAAAGTGTACTAATGATTAATGTACAAGCACTATCCAAGTGTTTTGTTTTTTTTACTATGTGGCCCCTGAAGCACCCTACCCCCAGTTTGATTTTAAATTTCATCCATCCATCCATTTTCTTCTGCTTATCCGGGGCCGGGTCGCCGGGGCAACAGTCTAAGCAGGGACTCCCAGACTTCCTTCACCCTGGAGACTTCCTCCAGCTCCTCCGTCGGGACCCCAAGGCGTTCCCAGGCCAGCCGGGAGAAATAGTCCCTCCAGCGTGTCCTGGATCTTCCTCGGGGCCTCCTCCCGGTGGGACATGCCCGGAACACCTCCCAAAGGAGGCATCCAGGAGGCATCCGGAACAGACACCCGAGCCACCTCAGCTGGCTCTTCTCGACGTGGAGAAGCAGCGGCTCTACTCCGAGTTCCTCCCGTGTGACTGAGCTCCTCACCCTATCTCTAAGGGAGCGCCCAGCCACTCTGCGGAGGAAACTCATTTCGGCCGCTTGTATCCGCGATCTTGTCCTTTTGGTTATTACCCAGAGCTCATGACCATAGGTGAGGGTAGGAACGTAGATTGATGGTAAATTGAGAGCTTTGCCATTTGGCTCAGCTCCCTCTTAACCACGATGGTCTGGTACAACGACCGCATCACTGCCAACGCTGCACCGATCCACCTGTCAATCTCACTCTCCATCCTCCTCTCAGTTGTGAACAAGACCCCGAGATACTTGAACTCCTCCAGTTGAGGCAAATTTCATAAACTTCATAAACATGTTCAAATCAAATATATCTTTTACTGATAACAGTTGTAATGTTGATTTATTCTTAATTATCCAAGTTGTTTTAACCAAGGACTATGTGGCCCCCAAAGCACCCTATCCCCATTTTTATTTTAAATTTCATAAACTTGAACTATTCTAAATCACAAAAACATTGGACATGATGGTTGTCCAAAGTTATTTATGGTATAATTTGGTGTTTTGGTTTTCAAGACGATTATCCAATCAGAAAGCAGAATGAGCCTCACATGAGTCTCTCATTTGGGTTGCCAGGTTCAATGCTGAAATCCAGACTCTCTAATCGGAACCCTCACTACCCACAGCATGAGCAGCCAATCATTAATCAGTGTTTGTGTAACTTCTGCAGCTCAGGGAGTGAATCAGGAGGTTCGGAGATTTTCACATGAGACAAAAACTTCTTTGTGTCCTCAGTCTTCAGATTAAAGGTGCATTGTGTAACTTTTCTGGAGGAGGGTCCGTCAAATGCTTTTCTCCATGGGGATTTTATTGCTTTGTCTGAAAAGTTTCACAGTATGATATTAAACCTTTCTATTTTCATGAAGACCAAATCAGACCAAGTTATAGGTCAGATCTGTGGATAGGCAACCCCACTCACATTCTGAATACATGCTTATTTTGGTATTTTTGAGCGATAAAACCACCTGTAATTGAATAAATGTACCATAGAGCTGTTTAACCAAAAAGTTTTAAAGCACAGCCAACCCTGTTTTCAGTTACGATAGCAGTACTTTAAAAAAAATAAAATAAAAAAACAGTAAGAATGAAGGCTACCTACATCTCCTTTAAGTCTTAGTTTATGCTTTATTAAGGCTATTAAAAGTATTGTCAATAGTAACATCAAAAGTTTGATATCAGACTTGTAAATCTCCACAACTCCTTCCGTTATTCCC